>CM036589.1:44507319-45730236 GCA_020745705.1 Hemiprocne comata
TCATCAGTGTCTTTATCCTGGTCAGGTGGTCTGTTGCAGACTCTTACTAGGATATCAGCCTTATTGGCCTTCCCCTTTATCCTTACCCATAAACATTCTGCCTTGGTGTGTTTAACATTGAATTCTAGGCAGTCAAAGCACTCCTTAACCAATAACACCACCCCACCACCTCTCTTGCTTTGCCTGTCCCTTCTAAAGAGTCTGTAGCCATCCATTGCAGCATTCCAACCATGCAAATCATCCCACCATGTTTCTGTGATGGCAATTATATCGTGGTCTCCCTGGTGCACAATAACTTCTAACTCCTCTTGTTTATTTCCCATTGGCATTTGCATATGTACACTTAAGCTGCGGTACAGATAGCCTGACCACTTGTGTGATTACTGACCTATCAGCGAGCCCTGTGTTTTCGTTGCCACATTTATCCCCATTTCCTACCTCGAGTGGGATAGCAGACTGACAGCCATCCTTAGGCTCATCTCTGGTGAGCCTGGTTTTGTCCCCTTCCCCCTTCAAACCTCGTTTAAAGCCCTTTCAATGAGCCCTGCTAACTCATGCCCCAGGATCCTTCTGCCCCTTCGGGTTAGGCTTGCCCCATCTGTTGCTATGCCTGGTGTCATGTAGGTCCATCCGTGATTGAAAAAGCCTAAGTCCTGTCAGCTGCACCAGTCCTGGAGCCAGGAATTAATCTCCTGGCTGTAAATAATGTAAATATTTTGCAGTTTTCAAAGAAACGATGTAGTATTACTTGTTGATAGAAAAAGGAAACAAGATAGTTAAAATGACAGAAAAGGTCTCTTATTTTTTAATGTTTCTTACAATAATAAGAAAAAAACCCTATGAAGCTGTTGCATTACTAGGGAACCGCAGGTTACCTATATACAAATACACACACATGCATATACACATATATATACATACATGCATAAACATACATATATATACATACATAAAAATCGCTTTTTATATTCTCTTTGCTGTGAATGACATAAATAGATATTAAAGGGATGTAGGTTACAGATAGAAGCCTAAACACAAAGGCGGTATGTGTTGAGATGCCCTGTTAGCACTTTGCCTGGCAAGTGTCCCAATATGGAAATTATAGTAAAAGAAACTGTCACTTTTAGATGGAAATTTTTCAAATTGTAATCAATAACGTGGGATTACTTTTTCACAGCATATAAAGAGAATCTGTAGAAATCAAATCTATTCAGCTTATTTCTCAATCTTGCTATAGATGCTAAATTAAAGCTCAGCAAGGTACAGCTTGATGGTGGTGTCAGGACTAAGCGTATAGGCTGCTGAAAACCTGCAGGTATCTAGAAAACTCACTTTCTTCCCCTCAATAACTTGGAAAGGTGCTTAGAGTACCTTTGACACTTCAGAAAACAAGATGACTGTAACATGCATTTTCTTCCAAGCCTGCAGCATTATTATTGTTTTATATGTAGGTCTGCTGTTGTGAATGGATGTTCTTTGTATATCTCATTTTTGGGGAAGCTGCTTTCCAGTTACTTTTGCAGTTGTGTCACTATCTCTGCTCTCTTAGTTTATGATCCTTATGTTCTCTTTGAAGTGGTAAATTATGGTCTCTGTTTCAGGATGCATATAGTTATTTAATTTTTTTCCTGCCACCATGTTTTATCATTTGTCAAGCAGCAGCAGAGGTTTAAGCCTTGGTTCTGGGTAACATTAATGGTTCGCTGTAGAACTCAGTCTTACAGTGTGGTTTACATCACTTTGATGCGTAGATGATGTTACAAACCAAATGCACTGCTTTGGGAGGCTTTTATGTTAATAAATGGCTGTAGGATGTAATTTTGTTGTTGACATTTTAGGTACAATTATAAGCTAATAGTGTAGAGCTAGGATCTGTAAACCTGTGAAATTTTAATTGTGCTTCTGAAATTGACAACCCCTTTGCCTCAAGTAAGCCGTTTTCAGAATTCCCTATTATGAAATAGTGAAGATATTTAACCTCATATAAGTATCTTCTATATAGCATAATTAACAATGAAAATTATAGAAGATAACATGGAAGATTGTATTTATTTCTTCTGGGTTTTGAAAGGAGTGAACTGAGATAAGGTTTCCCTTTGGGGTTTAGTCCTTTTTCAAAACCAGTATTATGAAATTAGGAGGACCAGTGTATTGAACTATTTGCTTATTTAATGAAGTATTTAAAAAAAATAATTTTTATATTCTTTCTTTTGATGATACCAATACATGTGCAAAAGATTGCATCTTTGTAAAGAAATACCATTTCATTTAATCGAAACTGAAGTAAATTTTTTACAGTAGCTGAATCAGCTGATGAGAAGTAGTTCACCCTTCCTCTGTATTCACTCTCTTGTAAGATATCAGTCTGTCTTTCTGTTACACACATACAGACACATGTACAAGCTGATGTATACTTCATTGATTTATAATTTGATAGAAAATCAATACGGACAAGCCTTTCATGTGCATAGGGGTTTTTTCTTTCATTATTTCTGCATGTGTTTCATCTTAGTTCTTGGCTGTTGTGGTAATCAAATAACCTCACATACTGAACATACTGATAACCTCATTGCTCAGACATGAAGTGATGGAAAGGTCTTCAAGTCAGGACTTTACTTTCCCAATAGTTGTCTTTTAATTTTTTTTCTTAACTATTTTGATTTATTTTTTTAATAAACAACTTTTAGTTTTAGATGCATCTGTACGACCAGCTGTTTTATTGAAAGGCTGCCTTATAAAATAATAGCTCTAGGAACAACCAGTCCCTGAGAACTGTCAGCTCTCGAGCTCTAAGTTAAATGTCTGCCTAGAAGGGCTCTTATTTTCACAATATTTCCTTTTGGGCAGAGGAAATAAGTATGCATGTAGAGGAAAGAATCAACTCTCGGTGCGTTCTAGAGAGTAATTTCCTATTCTATGCTACATACATAACATGACATCTTTGAGAGTACCTTTCAGATAGGGACAGAGCTTTACCTGTAATTGCCTTGCGTTTCAAACCATTTTGGTCGTAGGGACAGCTGAGGATCGTGGCCAGGGCTTCCCTTCCCTTGCACTCTCAGAAGCAGCAGCAGAGACTGCTCTCATTCACTTTGAATGTCTTGACTTGACACCGGCACTGATGTTACCTGACTATGTGGGACACAGAAGACACAGCAAATGTAGGAGCTGTGCTCAGGGCACAGAAGTTGAGTGGCACAGGGGCAGGCTCTGACCAAGCTGAGACAGATACCAACATATTATGTCCTCTGAGGCAGTAAGAAACTTGCGGAAGCATTCCTTCCTTTCCCTGCCCTGCCTTTGTAATTAGCGAAGTGTGTCTTGAGCAGCAGAGGCTGACCCTTCACGTTGATGTGCTTGCTAGGTCCTCCTTATGCAGACAAATAATTTACTGCAGGCAGTTCCTAGGGAACTGCTAGAGCCTAGGATTCACCCCAAGATTCACCCAATCTCAATATTGTGGGGCACTAAATTAAGATGCTGTTTCAAAACAGACATTTTGATGTATTACCCACAAAGGAGTGCACAGAAGTGAAACAGCTTCTAGTCATATCACACAGTTCTATCTGTGCATTAAGATCCTGTAGGAGACTGAGTTTATGCAACATAACACTGTGTTGGGCATCTCTAAATCCTACCATGAACTGTGTAAATATTTCTAAATGAAAGACAAAATCCCTGGCTTCTCAGTGGTTGTGTCCCGTTTCAAGATTTAGAAACATCCAGCAGTGGGCCGCTTTGCCTCAGAGGAGACACTGCAGAAAGCAGTCAGGATAATGAGGCACACCTTCCTTGGCAATGGATAAGCCTTTATAGATGCGTCAGTAGTATTGCAAAAGGGACTAGACTATAAAATCTGAATTGCTCCTTCCTTGGTACGTTAATGTATTTGTTTAGGTAACTACATAGGTTTACATCTGCATGTGCCTGTTTCCTTGACAACTGCTTTATCCCAAATAATTGCATTATGTTGCTGCAGAGATATTTGGTTGTAGATGATTGTATCAACAACTTTATCCAGTAGTTTATCCTATTCTTCATTCCTTATTCTTCAGCTAACATGGTTCCTTTTCCTTCACAGCAGAGCTTTAAAATCTTTATCTTTTTCCACAGTTCCTCTTCACGGGTGTTGTGTTCTTGTTCCTTTGTTACTAGGAACTCTTGTCTTCTCTGCTAACATACATTAAAGCAAGCTATCATACCCTGCCAGTATATGCTGTGTGTATGAATTTTGACTTGCATTTTTTTCCACCAACCCCTCATTTTGTGCTCTAATTAAAGATAAATTTCAGCGCATAAAAAATAATAAAATCTTAAACTAGAGTTTCACAATTAAATATCTCATTAATAATACCTGTTTGCAAGTCACAGTCCTCTATTCTTAATTTGAATACTTACCCCTTTTTACTCATATTTCTATAATAAATTATCTTGCTTATGAGCTCACAATAAGTGCAGCTAAATTTTTTTCTAGACTTCTGCAGCAGTGAATAATCAATGAAATATTGCATTAGTTTTACATTTTAAGATACCTTTTAGCACTCACTTCTGAAATTTTTTTACTCATCTAGTATTGAAAGAAGTACATTGAACATTTCAAGGCAATTGGCTGGCCCTTGATTAACATATCCCTTTTATAGACAGATTCATATTAATGTTCAACATCTTCTTGGTAATTCAAAGGTTCCAATACCATTTTTATGTTAGCTTTCTCTCACTTCTTGAGTAATTATTTTATTTTTCCTCTCTTAAGTTTGTGTTTGGTGGGGGGTTTTTTGGGGGGGAGGGGGTGGTGGTGTTTGATTTTGGAATGGTTTTGGTTTTCTGATGTTGGGGTTTTTTTAAGCTTTGTGTGATTAGCAAAATCAGGTTAATGTCTTAGAAAGGTTCCTTGGGTTATAGATATCTGGGTTATATGGTGAAAGACAGTATTTCAGGTAAAAAAGCTTTGTGTACTAGAGTGGAAATCTATAGCACATCAAATCTTCTCTAAACCAAACTAAACTAATGTATGTACTATACACAGCCTGTGGCCTTTAACTGAACGGTTCTAAATGCCACTTCAATATACAGTGAATGAATAAATATGAATACTTCAAGAAACAGACTTTCAGGGATTTAGATGCAAAATTTATCTAACGTGAAATTGTTTCCTGGATCAGAAACTGTTGACCTGGGGGAGAAGAGTAGGGAAGTTACATAAAACAGAATGACCTTAATTACACTGGATTAACAGTAATACAGATGAAGGATTTTCAACAACGACGACAAAACCCCATAATTAATGCCTGAACGAAATAAACTATGTTGGAATTTTCCGTATTGAAATAGGCGAATAAACTAACTTACTGAAGACAAGGCAAAAAGAGTTCCTATCTAAACAACATAGAAACATTTACATATTGTAGCAATGTACAAAGTATTGCATATTATTCTGTCACAGGTCAGAGCTGTACACTTTTGCTGCTTCTTTAAGTGTGGTAAGTCAATTTTAGAAAATGAAAATGTTAGCTTTTGGGTTTTTTGTTTGGTTTCTTTTCTTAAAAATTAAGGTCTGGAAGAAAAACCACTCTTTGAATTTTTTTACTGGTTTAGCAGCTCTTTTCTTTCAGTGGTTGCAGAATAGATGGTAGAAGGCATGCCTGGAATGTTAAACTGGCCTTTTGGACAAGAGATAACATATTATGTATCTTTAAGCATACAGTCCCTTGGGGCAAAGATCATTTCTTCTATTGGAGGGTTTATTCTTTTTAATTTTTAGTTATATTACAGAGTATGTTTGCACTGAAAAGCACTTTGTTGCTGTCAATTATTAGTCTTAATTGTTATTTCAGTACAGGTAGTGAAAACTCTTAGAAACCGTTCAAAACCTAGAATAGAAGAGGAGAGTTATTGTCTCAGAAAATTACCCTATTCCACTGTACTACATTCTCATTGACTTCAGTTTTAGCAAGGTATTGTCCTTGTGAGCATGTTCTTCACCACTGCAGAACTTCTCTGCAGACAGCTCAAAGACTGCCTGTCTAACTGAATAAAGCAGAATAATGTATGTGTGCAGGTTAATTTCTTGATGCTTGCACGTAAGTAGAGCAAAATGTTTCAGAAGTATAGTACTAGTTAAACTACTCATTATAATATTACACTTATTAAAGAAATCTCCAGTATTTTAAATTAATTAAGATTAATTCCAGTCTTAGCCAGGTAAAAATGAGGATTAGGCTCAGTGACTTAGTCCATGCTTTAATAAATGTGAAACCATAAAGTTCTACAGACTAATTTGGTTTCAGTCATCTTGGCTCACTATACAGTATGAATCAATATAAAAAAAAAAATCAGGATCATAAACATATCTCTGAAGATTGCAATTCATATTTTTAAGATGGATGTCCAGTTTTTTTAATTAGTTCTCAGGCATTCCAATGTACAAAAAAAGATAGAGAACTCCTGACGAGTGTAACAGTTAAAGTAAAATTCGTGATTCTTGAATTCTTGGAGAAAACAGTTGAATTAATATGGTCAATAATTTATAATGCTGCTGAGATCCATGAATGATATAACTAGTTTTAACGTCCACACTCAAAACCAGCATTGGAAAAAAGGTAAAAGAATTTGAAAAAAATCTAGAAATCTTTCAAACAATGACTGTGTTGTCTGATTTAGCTCGTTAAGTTGAAGTTAATGAAGCAGTATTACTGTCACTGGTCATGTACATTAGAATACAGTCTTGGTTAGACAGAAGTGGCTATACCCAGGAAAAGACATGAGTGAATCTGTTCTTCAGAAGCTGGTGTTGGATACACTAAAAAAAAAAAAAAAAAATGCAAATTTTAATAGTAACATTGCCACTTAATGATAATATATTAATAGAACCATTTAAAGAACAATAAACATTCTCAGTAACTGGATAAGAGATGATAAATTAAAGTTAAATATCTTTCTAAACATACATTCGATTTTAGATATAACATACAGCCACTGGAAGACATGCTGCACAATGGACCACATTAGCTAAGACTTTTAAATAGTTCTTTATAATTCTTCCTTGAAATCCTATGGAATTATTCATCCTGCTCTGCTATCGAAGCCTTGATATATTTAGTGTAAAATTTCATTTTTACATACAGCAATGTCATATATAACATAGAATGTAAGTATGGAAGACACTACTAAAATTATTTTGTCTTACAGTTGATGCCATTGAATGTTAAAGTTAGATATACTTCATGCTGGGAGGGTCTAACTAAGAGTTTCATTGTTGTTAATTGAGAGTGGAGATTTTCCAAGTTTTCTAAAATTTATTGTTGTTCTTAAAGCCATGCCATTATCAGATTCATGTGTAGTAAAAAGTAAGTTGGCCAAATACTGCAATCCTGTGAAAATTATTTTCACTATAGAATGTTGACATCTAATAACTATATGAAAGCAAAACCAACACAAATATCTGGTATCTTTCTTATAGATCACATTAGTTATTAATTTAATTTGAGCATTCAAATTCTTTGTTATCATGCTGACATTTAGCACATTAGATTTCTCTCTTGGAGATACTTGCTTTAGAGATAACTTGGTTTCCACATTATGAAAAGCACATTTCATTCCCAGTCCTGCACCTGGGAAGGAAGAACCCCAAGCACCAATATAGGTTAGGGTGGACCTGCTGAAAAGTAGTTCGGAGAAGAAGGATCTTGGAGTCCTGATAGACAGTAAATTATCCATGAACCAGCAGCGTGCTCTTGTGGCCAAGAAGGCCAACAGAATCCTGGGTTGCATAAAGAAGTGCGTGGCCAGTAGGTCGAGGGAGGTCATTCTCCCACTCTACTCTGCCCTGGTGAGGCCACAGCTGGAATACTGCATCCAGTTCTGGGCTCCACAGTTCAAGAGAGGGAACTACTGGAAAGATTCCAGAAGAGGGTGACAAAGATGATAGGGGGATTGAAGCATCTCTCTTATGAGGAAAGGGTGAGAGAGCTGGGACTCTTTATCTAAAGGGTGGGTGCAAGGAAGATGGAGACAGGCTCTTCTCAGTAGTTCCCAGTGTCAGAATGAGGGGCAACAGGTACAAGCTGGAACACAGGAAGTTCCATTTAAACATAAGAAAAAACTTCCTTACAATGAGAGTGACAAGGCACTGGAACAGGCTGCCCAGGGAGGTTGTGGAGTCTCCATCTCTGGACAAATATATATTAATGTCACAAAAATAAATCCTTTTTTGTTTATTTAGTAATAACTAAACTAAAATGGCGATTCAGTTTAACCTACCACATCAGCTATTTACACATCCTGAGACACAAATTTTAGTGTCCAATAACATTCTTAAGGTTAATCAAGCAATATATCTTACAAGGCTTTTTTATATACAGGGCAGATACATTTTCTGTTGTTTTCAGTTTATTGTAACTTTTTGTACCAAGTCACTTTGATGTTCAGAAATAAATGTTCCTCTACAGGTGTAGATTAAACATTCATTAGCTATTTTTACATTTAAAATACTAAAACAATTTCTAGTAGAGGTCCAAAACTTAGGAAAGTTAACAGGTTTCGTGTATGACTGTAGGCTTCCTCCTTCAGAGAAGACAATATGAATATGAAAATAGATGCAGACAGTACTGAAAGGTCTGTTACTATTAATGGTTGCTTTTTTTTTTTTTTTCACCTAACCTTTGGTTTCATGGCTAGCTACTAATACAGCAGTAAGAATTAATTTGTGATCAAAAGAACAGTAGTTTTCAGATTCACAGTGTCATTTTGAACAAAGTCATTTATGAGCTTGTCAAGGCTGGACAGAAAACAGGAGATGAAAAAAGAGGAGTGTAGCCATCCTTGTCATCAGTGCTTTAGTAGTCAGATAGATCTAGCTTCCCTTGAATAACTGAGTTCTTGAATTATTAAAGTATCTTCTTTCTTTCCTTCAGGACAAGATGAGAGACTTACTTGAAAAAGAGATATTAAATTCTAAGTGATGGCTCTTAACGTCTTTTTTTCAATACATTAACATGATTTAGTGATACTCATTCTTTCTACCATAGCATGTTACTTCACTTAAATTATATAGAAAGAAAATTGCCTAGTTTAATAAACGTTGAAATTTCCAAACCCCTCTGATTTCACTGGTCTTCATGTCTGCCCAGGAGATTTGTCTCCCTAGGTTTCCCTTATACTTAGAGAAGTGAAAAGTCCTTACCAGCGGGTGATCTGTGTCCTCCAATTTGTCCTCTAAAAGAATGTCTCTCATTTTCCTACTAGTAGAAAGAGCCTCAGGAAACCAGCTTAGAATTAGCTTTTGTGAGTAGGCCATCACAAACTTAAGACAAAATTATCAAAAGAACTCTGACAGTTAACAGAGGAGTTATAGTCATATTTAGTTATTGAATTGTTTTTAATGATCTCCTAAGTTCCGTATCTTATTTGGAAAAATTGTTGAATGAAGCAGCTAGTGCAACCAGGAGTGTTGTTTAACCCATGTTTCATTCAGCTTGGATGCTGTTCTGTGAAATGAACTTCCTACTATAAAATAAAGGCTCTCAGCCTCTGTTCATCCAGGAAAGGCATCTTCAGCAACCTTGTGTATTCAGCACACTTGTGTATTCACAACAGGTCAGATCTATTGTTTTCGGTATTGTACTAGTTAAGATTCTTTTATGTCTCCAGCGGTGATACAGAAGAGAATAAAAAAAGTAAGCAGGAAACCCACACATGTTCCTAACAACTAATATTAGCTAGGCTGTTCTTTTATCCCAAGGTTAGGATTTGAATACAGATTTTACAGTTTTTTGTTTTGTTTTCATATATATGAAACAAACATAAATGACTTCAGTTGCAAATACGGCTTATAAAATAAAGAAAACCCATGGAAGAGTCTGTGCTGCTTCTTTGACAAAAAGCACTGAACTAAATATAAAATAACTTCTCACTCTAAAGCAAGCAGCAGATTTAAAATTCATATATAACAATGTATAGAACAAAGTGGATATGTACATATCGGTAAACATTGCCTCATAGCAGTGATCTGAGACTACTATAAAATATTCTAATGTTATAGATCATGTTAAAGAAAGTAAAATTCCCACCCAGTAAGATGTAATTCAAATTAAATCAAGCATATCTGTGTTACGCGAGTGAAAAATTCTATGAAACCATTGAATAAATATGTAAAAATAGACAGCGGAGCCATAGTTTAATACATTTTCTTAAATGTCTTGAACATATAGTAGTAAAAATATTTATTTCAGCAAAGGTAAGTTGACAGCTGTAGTATACTTTTTGGATCAATTTCTTTAGAAAAACTAAAAGAAAACAACCAAACAACCCCCCCCCCCCGATTAAATATAGCAAAAAGTGTGACTGCAGAATTGATTGAGAATATTTTACACTTACGTAGCACGTCTGTAGTCCATGAGATTGTCACACCATGGACTCACAGCAATCTTATTACTGGAAAAACATATCATTTTGTTCCTTTAAGTAATCTTATGCTGACTTAGACTGTGATTCGTAATAAACACCACCAATAGATGTTGGGGAGAGAAAGCAATGGACCACAAAATGGATCACAGCTCTGCACTGTTTAATTTGTATTTGCTGCAGACAGCACCTAGAAGTTAGTCACTTACAGTAGGGTAGGAAGGAGATGATTCCCCTTGATTTCACTGGGTTGGATTAAAGATGGTGCAAGTTGTGAATGCCTGTACGTCATGAAATAGACCAAACATTATAATACAGAATTTTTTAATATTTAGATCATACTGACTATAATGACATATAGCAGTACCCAACAGCTAGTTATATATATGAGTGGAGAAGGGTGCATGAATAGGCTAAAGGTGAAGAAATACTTCCCAGGAATATAAACCTATTTTTCAGGGTTCAGGTTCTATTTCAGTCAGAGGTGGCATTTCTACATTTAATAGTCACTAATGTATTTTTTCTCCAGGTATTTGTCAAGTCACATTCTTAGGCCATGTAACCTTCAGGATCCAAAACACCCTGTTGCAAACATCACTCCATAGATGTGACAGGTAACTTAGGCACCTGTCTTCTCTTTACTTGCTTTGAACTTCCTGGCTGATGGTTTCATCTGCTGCTTCCTCTTTTTCTGAGAGAGAGAGAGCATTTATTCCTTTTAAGTCCATACTAAGAAAAGCAAAACAAAGAGAATTCAAACAACGGAGAAGAATTTTCTGGAAGATTAAATACCTGTGTCCAAAGGCTCCATTGTAAAAAGAGTGTTAAGAAAATCAGGTGTAATTTTCATTTGGGACCACATACAAATGTTGAAAAATCACATCTCTCTTTCTTGGCAATCTGAATAGTCTTGTGCAGAGTATAATTGTGAATGCAATTTTCAAAGAATGAGACTGATAATTAATTTAATTGAACTCAGGTTGAATTACTTCAATTGAGATAAGGTGAGTGTTGATTAACAGAGCCAAATGTCAAGACTGTTGAAGTAATTCAACCTTAACATGAAAATATTCGTGACATTTATTGACTTAAAGTCTCTTGAAGCAAGATTACACGTGTTAGGTTTGACAGTACCAAAGTTCAGGTATGTTCAGGATATTATGTGAGCAGGAATTGCTGACTAAAATATAGTACTTAAAATTAAGCTTTTCTTACTACTTGTGAATTTAGGTTCTCAAATGGGAATTGTACCTACAAAGTGAATCAGGTTAAATTGTCTTAAGTTGTTACCCTCTAGGTTTTACTGTATAGAGGATGTAATGATGCCAAATGAAATGTGCTTGTACTGTATCTTCAATAATAACAACAAAGTGGGTATGACAGAATTTGTATTCATTCCTCAGATTGCCAAAGTACAGCTCAATTGGTAATAAAAATATTAGCTACCATTATAGTGAAATAATGCAAAATTAAGGGTTCAAATGACAAAGCTGGTAAGAAGGTGTATTTTCAGTGTATCAAACCATAGAGAAAACTACGGGGGTGGGGGGGGGGAAGCAACACAGCACAGTTTCACTTAACATGCAACTAACAGACTGCCCAGAGGAAAACTTTCTGAGCTCTAAAAGGTGAAATATTCTCATTTAAACTCTGGCCTTATATTAAAGATGTAAAGTTGTGAAATTCTATTAATATATAGTGAAATAAAAATGTATCAAATCCTTGTTTTTTTAGGGAGGACACTTTTTTAGAAAAATAGATGCCATATTGAAGGCTTATTAAGGTGCTTGAAGAAAACCATAGCTTTTAAAAGAGAGGGAGACAGAAATTCTATTGACTGAAAAAACCCTGTTGTCAGATTACTTTTTTGTTGTTCACCAGTACACTGGAGTAATATGTTAAGTTAAAAAAATTGCCTTCTTATTCCTCCATCTGTCACAAGTAGAGTCACTGTGTGTGCAGTACCTAAACATTGAGGAAAGGTTTTATCCAGCAACAGATTAGAGGAATTTTTAAAGGTTATGTCTCCAGCTGGTGAAGGAGATTTTCAGGTCACCAAAGGAGGAAATAAATGAAAATAATACACAGGAGGGCTCTCACTGAATATTACTGATGGAGTAGACAAACAATGAGGAAGAGGTAGATAAAAAGAATCCGTTTGATTAAAAAATGTTTTAGGTAAAAGTGATAAAAGGGTCTCTTTGAATCGTGTATAGACTGAGTGGTCTTCATCCCAGAAGTTCAAAAGGGTTGGCTTGTGAAATTGACAGTAGCAGGGATTTGTAATGACTTGCCAAGTTGGAGTGGCATCGTATGGCAGCAAAATATAGTATCTAGCTTATAAGAAGGAAAAACATGCAGCTGCAAGCTGATTAGTCGATTCTCAATAGTATTCAAGACTTACAAGTAAATACTGAAAGTAGGTATTCAAGTCATCACTGTAAATGAATAACTGTTGGAAAAGACTGCATCAGTTTATCAAAAGTAGATTGTGTCGTACTAACCTGTATCTGTCTTAGATAAGATGATTGATTGTCAGGGAAATTCAATAGGTTTAATCTAATTTCTGTAAAACTTTTGATGATATACTACCATACAGAGAAAGACAGCAATGCAAGATGGCTGAGGATGTTGTGTTGGTGAGAACAGTTTTGGAGTTATAGAAGGTTAGTTGTGAAAGTCAGAGATGTAAGTAAGGAGACAAATGCTTTTCTCTGATGTACTCTAATGCTTGGGCAATGGAAATTTGCTGATGCAATGAAGTTGACAGTATGGAGAATGATTGAGATACAGTAAGAATTAGGCTTCTTAAGAACTGAAGTAACAGAAGTAGAATAAAATTCACTTGTTCAAAGTTAAAAATGTACTTCTAGCAACAGGTTGTGCTATATAATGGAAATGCTACAGATAGAAATGATGCAAACATTTGGGACCTCCAAGTTACTTGCAGATTGATCAGGTTGGATGGGGCTTTGAGCAGTCTGATAAGGCCATCCCAGCTTAGTGAGAGGTTTGCTTAGTGTCAATCATTACAATCAGCATATAAGTATTGACAAGAATACTTAGTTTATTACCTTGAAAACTTGGCAAGTCATGCATAATTTGCAGTTTTTTGAGATTATGAGGTAGAAATTAGGCTGGAGTTAGAGGCAACACTGTATATAAAATGAGAAAAAGTAGAATGATGAGCCTTCTTAGGTTGTAGTCTTAATTACAACTCTCATTATTTAGTCAGTTATCTCTTTTTAGACACTATTATATTTCACCAGACAAAATAATTATTTTAGAATTTCATGAGCGATGAGGGGAAAATCTTGTATTTAGAGGGGGTGTTATTTTTTTATTTTTAATTTTCAGAAAGGTCTGTTGCTGGTTGTCATTTCCCCGGAAGATGCTTTCTAAATTCAAACTCTGCTCAGATGCTATAGTTTTAAGCTTCTTTCATTATTTATTTATCTATTTATTTAAATTCAATTACCATGCTAACCAGCCTAAAACTTTTGCTTTTGGAATTCCTCACAGAAACTGCTAAATCTAGTATACAGATAATAGAATGATAGGAAATTTCTGTAGGTAGCTAACTAGGCATACATGTGATTTAGTTCATCAAATATGGAGGGAAAAGTGATCAGAAATGGAGGAGTGAAATGATAGTAAGGAAGGGTCAATATATGCTAATATCAGAAAAATGTGAAACAAGGAAAGCACCAAATTGTTGTAGTCAAAGAGGGCTATCAAACAGTCTGAGACAATACTGATCTCAAAGCACAAATTTGGTTGACATCTCTTACAAACTTTGGATTGTACTTTAAATTTTTCTTTAAAAGGCTAATGCACTGCAGTTGTGTCTTTGGGTTTGCCTATATTGAAAGTAAAAATCACTGTCTGTTACTGTACGATCAGTGGTAGAAACTGTCAAAATATTCATAATTACTGAAAAGGAAAGCCAATAGGTTTTTTGTCGGTTTTGTGGCTTACACTTTTGATCTCCAGTGCATACACTAGCCTATTTCATATGGTGATCATATGTTATGTGTGACCATAAAGTTGTATCATATTGTAGAATGAAGCTAAAAGAATAGTATCTTTCCTGTGAATAAAAAAACACCATAATTAACAAATAACTTATGATCCCAAGGAGGTGAAAAAAAAAGACAGTAACAGTTAACAAGTAATTTATTATTCCAAGGAGGTTAAATATGGTGCAGATTCCCTTCTTGTGCATAATGTAAATTGTCATCAAGCTATCAGAACCGTCAGGTGAGCACAGGAGCAAAGAACATTCACTTCTTTCAAATGTGGAAAGTAAAAACTTACGCCAAAACTCAATGCAGTTAGAATATGTTACTTACAGTATAGGACTCCGTTGTCTAGCTACTAGAGATATCAAATTGAGATCTGCAAACTTTCCTATAACCTGTCCAATTGTTTACAAATTTTTCTCCAGATATCTACTGGGCTGTGGGCTTTGTCACTTTCTGTTTCAACACTTCAGAAATGCAAGATTGGTTTAGCATTAGTATTTCTTGGTTTTAATTGCTTTCCTGTGGAGTGTGCTCAAGAAGTTACCAACAGTTGAGTGTAAAAAAGATCCTTAAAATTTCCATTGAGTTCAGTTTCACTCTACTATGGATATTAAAGGAGAAACAAATCCACTCCATAGTTACCTTTATTCTGCACAAGTATGAAAAACGTTATATAATAATAACTGACACAATTATCAAAATCAGCATTACAAAAACAGAGATTGGCCCATATGGGCAGCTAAGTTTAACTTTCCTCAGCTTGTTGCCTGATTTGAATGTGTTACATTAATGTGAGTAATTACAGTAATGTGAGTCTGTGTTAATTACTAATGGCAAATAGTAATGTAATGTAGAATTGAGATACTAATGCATATGAACTTATACCATCTTGTTGATAGTACTCATCAGATGTTTATTGTTGGGTGATTGTTGTCTAATATTCAAAAGTTACTTTTTCATGGCAAATATGTGGACCAATCTTCATCTAGAAAGAAAATCTGCCTGTTCTGTAATGTCTGAAGTTTTTCTGGTAAAAACTTCTTCAGGAAGAAGCTTAATTCCAAATCTAGTCTACTTCACTACCTCTTTCTCACAAGCAAAAAAAATCTTAGCTTTTAAAAATCCTTAGAGACGAACGGAAGCTGTTTCTGTGTGAAGTATTCTTTCATTGCATTTCAGTTATCTGCTGTTCAACTGTATGCACAAATTTTTCCTCTCTCACAAGGCATCAGAATAAAATCTTAAATATATTCAACCTCCTTTAAGATTACCATTTTGTCTAGGTGATGTAGTAGACTGAGTGGCCTAGAAAATGTGTGTCCATAAAATCGTATCATGTAATAGAATAAAGCTAAAAAATAATGTCTTTATAATGAGTAAAAAAGAAATCGTAGTTCAAGATAGGAGGAAAATCCCTTGGGGATTTTGTCCATATGGATTGCAGAACAGTATCTGATAATACTTTCTTGAAATGCTATGAAAACAAAGCTATCTACAGTGAGGGCATAAAAATTGTTCCAGTCTGAGCTTTGCAGCCTGTCTTGAATTTGCCAAAGACTTGGGATAGGTAAGGGAACTGTTTTGTTGATTAACTCCTATTCAGCAATCAGAAAGGGCTGAGTGCATGTCAGGGTTAATCCCTGTCAATTTATGGGGCAGAAGAATCGGGACAGTATTCTGAAATACTTATTGCAGAGCAAGGAAATGGTCTTCTGCTGAAATACAGCAAGGAAAAAATGTCAGAAGCTTTTCACTTGTCTAAGTTTATCAGGAGCTCAGCAGCATCTCTTGGAGGCTATTTTTGTAACAAATTAAAGGATACTAGAAGTAGAATATGGTGGCTTTCTGGGAGACACACCGAAGCATCATGTGATAAGTGATAAAAGTTCTGATCATGCATTCTGGTAGCATTGTATCTGTACTACACAACAGCATAGTTTACCCTACTGCCAAAAGTTAAAGTTAAGTTGAATAATAGGATACAACATTCCTAACTCCTGACAGGCATGGGGACAAGGATTTGCATTTCACAAAATCTCTCTTTTGAGACTGAGAACACCAGTATTGTGGCTTCTTGTGTTTCAGAGAGGTCTAAACTCAGTGTGACAGAAAACACTTGTAGGTCTTCTCTCAGGCGCAGCTCTACTAGTAGAAGTCAGGTTTCTTGCAGAGAATAATTACTTATTTTAAATAAATTATAAAGATTGAGTAGACTGTCAACAGCACGTTAATCTCTTTCGATTCTGTTGCCAGTGACTGTTCCCCACAGACCGTAAAAGAGATTCTGATTTCACTTTTAGATGCCTGGCCATCTGTTTCCCAAACACCTTGTATTAATTTTCTGAAGAAGTAGAAATTTGGCAAGCACATGTAGCTTAACCAGTCCATTTACTCATGAGGCTGCATCGTTAGTGGTATGCTATCTGTAGTCCACAGTTGTCTCTCCCTTTTACAAGTCTGAGGTAATTATGTAAGTGTAATGTGCAGCCTGTCACAGTAGGAAAGTAAATTGTTCATACTATTTCATATTTATGTAATCTGTCTGTCAAATGATTACTCCTAATAAAAAGGGATGGAATTAAAAGATATGGGGTCTCTCTTGACAATTAATGGAACTAGGTCAACCTCTCCTACCCAGCAGACAAAATCTTATGTGATGGTTATGTTTTTTTTTCCATACATAGAAGGCCTGTTGTCTTCAGCAAAGTCGGCTTTTAAAATAGGAGAAATTCAGCTGCTACCATTGGTTGTAGAGTCATGTTTATTGACTTCACATTCTAGATGTTACTGTAACAGCAACAATCTGTAACAAGCTCTTGTTACCCTCTCTGACTATGTCAGGTGAGTTTGATTTTATAGTTAGATATAAGACATAAAGTCACACTTATATGAACACAGTTGTTTTTGTTGGGCTTTTTCTCTTTCAAATAAAGTTATTCACATATTTAAATGGTTATGTGAACCATAAAAGCTTAATTTATGAGTTCATCAAAGCATTTAGTAGAATTGTCTGTTTACTTTCAGAAAGGGAAACAAATGTGAGAAGTTTGAAGCCCTGAAATGTCACCACCACAATTGCCTGTGGTACATTTCATGGCATGCAGGTCAAGGCTACATTAAGGTATGATAAATCATGTTATAATAACGATTTGAACTAAATTAATTCTTATTCCTGGTGTGGATCAATGTTAGAAGATCTGCAAAGTGCTAATGCAAGTCAAGTCTGAAAACAGGCCTCTTGATAGCATTATTAGCAGTGTACCATGTTTCTTGCAGCTAAAACAAAGCTTGAGGTAAAAGATCAATCAGCTGTGTTTCACAAATATGCCTCAAGAATTGACGCATAACAATAGAAGTGCAGATCATGAAAAGATTTTTTAAGAATATAGGATTGGTTTAATACTTCTGAACTGGAAGATTGCTTCTATGATTTTCTTACTGTCAATGAACACGCATGTTGGATTTAAGTGAGTATCATAGGGAAAAAGAAAAAAAAAATCTAGAAAAAATAAGTCAAGACCTGCATTTGGTCATTTAAAATGTAGCCAGTAAAATGCACTGCAGAAGAAAACCAGTCCAAATATAAAATTTCTCTTTTTCATGTGTTTGTTTATTAATAAGTGTCTTACAAAATATTTTCTACAATTTATTTTGGTTTTGAGTTTGAGGACAGTTTACTTAAAATGTGTGAGAAGGATGAATGTCATAATTGGATCTCATAGGTAATGACATACATATATTACTTAATGCATAAAAATTTGTGAAAGGACTGGATTCCCTACTAGCATTTTTGTGCATTAGCAGTAATGCTACTTCTCTATCCTTCTTCTTACTGAATGTGAGAAAGCTTTTACCTGATTGATTTAACTTTGAGATCTGATTTTTAAAAGCATGCTGTGTAACACGCTGCATGAAAATCCATAATCACTACTAGTAATTGATATGAAGGTTATTGTGAGTGTTCCAACACAATTTTGACCTGAAAAAATATGTGGTGATATATATGTATTTAAAGGGACTTTTAAAATTATTTTTTCAAATGTTTACTTGAATTAAGATCTTCTCCCAAAGGTCACATTTAGTATTTAATTTGGTGTATACTTTGTACACCTACTTTAATGCAGTTTCACTCACGGTACTACTGTCTGTTAATATTATGTTGTATCTTTTTCAAAATGCTTAACATTTTGAGTAAATGACTCAACCCTGATCAAGTATCCCTAAAATAATTTTTGCCTTCTTTTTTATGAAGTTTTTTATCATACAGGATAATTTCCCTACTTCTGGTTTTGCTTCCACATCCCTCTTCCTTGTGTGAGATGAGGTCACCTTCAAAGCAAAAGATTTCTGAGGGGCTGAACACTAGTACTATGGCACTGCAGGTGTGCCTGAGCTTTTTTAATTCAGTCAAAATAGGTCCATGGCAGTGTAGGGGGCAAGGCAGGCTTTCTTTGAGCAGGCATTCCTCTTACATCTTGTTTGAAGTAACTTCGGTAGGAGCAATGAAGCCAAGGTAGCAAACTGTACTTCAAGGGAGAAAATAGTCCTGAAGACGTGGGCCATGAAGTGCTGGCAGCATTTCACAGCATCTGAAGGCACTGCCATAGAAACATATGCTGTGTTCACAAAACCACAGTGTGGCATCTACATGAGAGATCTCTTCAGTATGGCAGAATGGGTGCTTCTTTTAGGTAAATGTAATATCTATAGAGCAATTTAAGAAAATTATATAAACAAAAAATGCAAAAGTAAAGATGAAAGTTGTTGGGTAGACATTCTGAATTTTGATACATCTGGAAAGTAGTTACGGAAGAGAGAATGCTTTTCTTCCCTTTCACATCTTTTGATGGAAGTCTTAAAAAAGTGTTAAAACTTTTTAATTTGGAGACAGTAGCAGCCCATACTGTACTAAGAGAGTTTACTGCACTCTTCAGGAATATTTTCATCTCCTTTAAAATACAGCTGTTTGTGAGTTTCTTGTCCTTTCCTTTCTCTTCTTTTAATAATTTAAAAAAATTATGTTGTTGTTTCCTTCTTACATGGATGGGCTGGCATTTACTGAATGACAGCACCATTGTGTTAGTCTCAGCTACTGAGGTTTAGAAAGAAAGAGAACACAAGGACAAACAGTTTTGATGTGCCTGCAGTCTCCATATAAAGTGTAACACTTTTTTGTTGCTGATTTACAAATTTCACTCCTGTATAGCTTTCAATGTCTTGGATTAATTTAGAGACAGTTTAGATGTATAAATGGAAAAGGATGCAAAGGAGACGGAACATGGAGCAGGAGTAGCAGATGAATATAAAATATGCTGTCCTTATGCTCTAGAAGATGTGCATGCTTGCAGAAACAAGCTAGTGTGCTCTGTTAACAACTGGCTTCCTGGAGCACAGCTTGGAGTGCCCTTGCATTAGGCAGAGCCTAAAAAAGAAGCAAAGAATGACCATGCTAGAACATGGAAGTGCAAAAGTCCACAGGGTACCAGCAGAACTTTGACAGGAAAATGTCCATATTGAGTTAAATGTGGGAAAACTCATCACACATCTCTGTGAAACTACTTTAATAGGGCCAGAAAACCATTTGCAGAGGCTAAACAGCTCACAAAAACCTTTTCCCTGTGGATTAAGAGTATTCTGACATAAAAGAACTCAAAATAACCCTTGGCAAACCAAGAAGTGTAAACAAAGCCCGAACATGTCAGAAATACTTGTTTTGAAAAGGCCAAGCTTTTAATTGTATATTAAAAAAACGTAGTCCTGCAGATAATAGAAATAGCACTACATAATTCTACATCCTGTTTGTTTCTGTCATCACTTGGATAGAGTTCCATAGAAGCCCTGGAGGTACACTGGGCTTTATGTAAAGCAGGTATATGTATGTATGTTTTGAATTGGTATGTATTTTCTGATCTGGTCCCATCTTACAATTGTTACATCATAAGGATGATACAGACAGTTACAATTTTTAGAAAACAACCTAAACATCCCAAATTTCCTATCACTTTGGACCTGGAAGCCAGTCCTAACAGTTGTTAAAAGTCTTCTGTGTAGACACTCAGCATTTCCAAGGTGAACCTTGGAAAATCCCAAAGCACTTGTAGGATTTGAGCCTGAGCTAGAAGAATCCTTATTAAAAACCAGATAAAAACACTGTAGTGTTTTTAAAAGAATTATAAATGTTCCAGTTTAAAAATGTGTTAAAAAGATTTCTAACATTTGGGAAAAAAAATACATTGATTGCTCACTTGGTTCTTGAAAAGCATGAAGAACAGTTATCAACAGTTACCAACCTTCCTTATGGTTAGGTGAAGGAATGTATAAAAAAATCCATCCCAGGGTGAAAGAAAGAAAGAAGGTAGAGGGAAAAAGGCTTACAAATCCATCTTTGATTTCATTAAGTACCATTTTCTTTTTTTTCTCTGAACTCTGGGGTTTAGATCAAATGTATTAATCCTTTAAATATTTTTCATATGTGAATTAGCACTTAGCTAGTTTTCCTTTTTTAAAAAAAATATTTTTTTTCAGAGTGCTTTCTTGTGTTAGTTACAAATATTCTTCATGGACAAGCTTCTGTCTTAATAAACGTGAAGTAAGTTCATATTCTCTTGTTCAGGAGCATGACATCTAGTCAAAAAGAATTTAAAATTGTGTAGAGGAGAAAAAATCCCTTGACATTAATTGCTTGCATAGTGTGTTATCTGCAATACAGTATATATATCAAACTTCCTGTTGCTTACTGTAGCAAATTTAATATTATCACCATCTCATGGCAGTTTTGCTGTCTTTGAGTTCATTAAATAACCAATATTTTGTTAAGTATTCCATTAGATATGTCAGTTTATTTCTACTTAAATTGATAGATTTTAGTCTCTGAAATCCCTAATACTTCTGTTTACATAATATATTGAAGTACATAATTCCTCGTGTCACTGATTTGCTACTGTCTGTAACTACTGTCATCTTTTGTAGCCTCTCAGTGTCTGACAGATAGCATGAATGACTCATGCAATCTGAGGGAGTTTGGTTTTAGACCTCACTATATAAAATGTAAAATAATGTAGTAAAAAAAAAATAAATCATGGAAATAGACTGCCTGCACATCTCTGTTTACTGTTCTGCAGAAATACTGACAAAAGAAAGGATGCCCAATGGCTGTTTAAAATAAACACAAAGGGAAAGCAGCGATCAGAGAAGCAATAATGAGATAGGAATCCCAGTCCCTCTGGATCAGCTACTAAAACCATCAAGACTGATAGAGCTCAGCCTTTAATCCCAAAGAGCTAAACCTTTATCCCTGCTGCAGAACCTACTATGGAGCTTCCACAGAGGGATGCTGCACAAACTAAGGGATATGACTGCATAAAGGACAGGACATATCAGGGAATACCTGGAGAAGGGTGAAGAGGGATGTTCTGGTTCGAACAAGAATTTTGGGGTTGAACAAAAATTATTATGGAATGTTTAGGTAGACAAGAAAAAGCTTTGAAGTGGAGGGACAGGTGTGAACCAGAATGGAGCAAATGCAGAGGAATTAAGAGAAAGGGGCATAAAAAAGGTCAGGGATGTATAAGCAGGCTCTTTGTCAGTGCCCTTGTCTTGCCAACCCTGCAGCTCATCCTCTGCTTAAACTCCATTTTTAACCACTGTTAAAATTTTCCATGTGAGTGTGCTCTTTCTTCTGCCTTTGTGACCCAGCGGCAAGCTTGAAGGCAAGCAGTAAACGTCTGGGGGGTGGTTAGTAGGGAGACCAAGTGTCTGGGAGCTGGTTAGCCAGAAACTTGGAATCTGAAAGCTGGACCCCAGAGGGGTGGAGCACCTGGGAGACAAGATACTGGTAGACCTGAGAAAGAGTTTTACCCTGAGAGTCCTGAGAAACAGGGCTGGATTATTCATGATGTCCCCGTTATAAGTGGGTGCCTATGGAGGCTTCTTCCATCGTGTTGATCTGTTTGCAGGCAACTGTGCCTGTGCAAGACATAATGTCTGCCCATGAGGGGTTAGTGGTCAGCCTCACTCTTGGTAGGGCCTGGGAAAAGAAGCAGGAGCAGCTCCTGTCAGCCAGCCCTTGAGGGAGTGGGTTACCTGTGTTGTTCACTCCGCTGGATTTGGCTGTGAATGTGTGAATTCAGTACTCTACCAATCTTAACATTTCAAAACTATGGGGTCTGTGAGATCTCCCAGGAGTTGTTGTAGGTTTGAGTTGTTTTGAGTTTGTTTTGTTTTTTTGGGGGGTAGGGCTGTGTTTTTAATGTATTTTGGGGGGGAGTATTATTGGGGTTTTTTTCCACTTACTGTGTAATTAGCTTGGGTAATAGTTGAAGTGGGGTAAGGGAGGAAGAATTATTAGATGTTGAATGTGAATGTGCAACTATTTGTTGCACATTTGTCTCTCTCTGAAAAAATCATGTTGCAGCTGGACTCCACAAATCTTCATTTCCAGGAAATGACCTGAGATGATTGCCTGACTCATCTTACAGCAAGTCATGTTTTGGCTGGATTTGCTGTTTAGGATATCCAGTTTGCAAATCTCAATTGCAATTTTGCCTTTGGAAAAAAAGGTTCTGTTTCAAGATTCCTTTATATTTTCAACAATTCATGTTTCATGCATTACAGTGTCACGTCTTATAGCACAAGTCTGTGGTACAATTTTGTTGCTATGAAAAGTTGCAGACAAAAGCGCTTTCTTTCATGAGGGTGATAAAGATAAAATACTGCAGGGCAGGTTATCAAGGTATTGAAAGGATTAAATGAGGTTAGAAATAGCTTTGGGGTTTTACTTTTTGTAGGGGAAAAAAAAAAAAAAAATTGTGAAGAAAAGGGACTAAGTTGTATCACCAGAAGGAGAGCACATTCTTTACTGGGTCTATTGAGGGTATCATAGAACCTTATTGGGGCAATACAATAAAGAAAGATAAAAAAATATTATTGATTCAGATGTAAGGGTGGAGGGAAGCACAAGACTTGAAAATATTGTATATCAATTTTACTTTAAAAAATATTACTGTCAAAAATTTAAGACACAGAAATTTTTTTATTACACTTTTACTTTTTATTTGCTGTTTTTACCTGTTCATAATATTGTTACTCCCTTAGTAGCTGGCCAGCAAAACAAATGCTCATGTCAGTTTATGCTGCTTTTTGTAAGCATTTATCTTAATATTGATTTGCAAACTAGTAATTTCAAGTGATTTTCAAAGTAGAATTAAATTCCTAGCATTAAATGCTCTTACTACTACTAATAAAATTCAGAATTACTCATGTTATCAATATATACAATTGCTTACTAACACAGTTGGAGTTTGGAAAATCTACCCTCCAAGGTTTTTTGCCCAGGTGGGCACAGTGAAATAGTACCTGATAATCTGAGATGTCCTCCCATGAACAAATCTTGGATAAAAATACTGTTTTGTGCCATTTTCTGAAACAACTAAAAAGCACTGTAATTTTATTTAGCTAGTAATCCTCAAATGTAGGAATGCATCAGGCATAAAATATTGACCTGACAAAATATACTGCCATCTGGTCTTGCAAGCTTTATTTACTATTTTTCCTACCTTTCATGTCCTTTTGCATCAATACACTCTACATCCAACCAACTACATTTCTAGAAAATCTCATTGTGTTTATACATAAGACCCCTCTAGCACATTCGAACATAATGTTTGCCTGTGAAAACGTATAGTCCTACACAACTTTTTCTCTTGGTCATATACGCCTTCTTCATTCTGTGCCCTATGTAGATGTGACTGCATGGTTTGTGGCATGTTCTACTTCATTTGTATTACTTTTGTCCTTTGGAGTTTGTGAGAACTATAAGCTTTGACTAATTTCTGTAGATTTTCAGTGAACAAACTGCATTATAATATGCCAATAGAGATTTTACTTACAAAAGGAGGGAAAATGTAGTTATCAGCATGTATTCATTGTGTTTAGCTCTCTATGCTTCAGGCAATGGAAAAGAACAGTATATTGTAGGAATTCTCTCTCTTTTCAGTGCCTCTATCACCTGCTGATAATTGCCAGTAACTTTTATACGGGAAATTTAAATGTCTGAAGTATAGGAAAGGCACAATCTTGCCTGAAAACTTGCTGATGGATATAATAGCTATCTGAGGTATAATAGCAGTGGATAAAAGAAAGCAACGCTAATTGCTCCAGTCTAGAAATGTCTTACATTGTTACTGAGGCGTGGGATATTTTATCAGTGCAAAAAAATAGCTGCTGGAGACAGAAAAGCAGGTCAGATTGCTTCCAGTTGGACTCAAGAGGCGGGGATGCAGCAGCAATATGTTTTCTAGGGCTTTGATTTAAGCATATTACTTAAATTATGCAAATGATGTAATTTACTCTGGTTTCCTTAAGATATTATTTCAAAGTTAAATCATTTACACTAACATAATGTGTGTGGTTTGTTTTTTTCCTTTCTTTTTTTCTCCTCTCCTAAGACCTTTATTTTTATTAGTTGGACTTGTCAGTGTTCCTACTTCTGCAGACTTCTTCATCTCCTCTTTTCACTTAATTCGTGGAGGATTTACATCCTTCAGTAACAACTTGTTGTTGTCCTAAGACATTGCTTTTTAATTTCTATTTTAGCCAAGGTATATGTGTCTTCCTTTTTTTCAGTTTCAAAAGCAGCTTTCATATGTTGGCTAATTTCATTTTTAAAATTCTCTTTGAACTGCTAATGCCTTATTGAAAAAGCAGTAATAGGGCTATACACGGGATCTCTGCCATGCCATAGATGCAATTACTGTCATGATATGCACCTCATTTTAAAATCTAAGAGATTTATTTGGCTTCTATTCAACATGAGAAGTTCATTGCCAGTTCTATTACAAGTCTTTCTAAGTATCTTCTTTCTGTTAAATAGCTATTTATATTAGTTCTGTATCGTGGATCAATTCTTATGACATTGTAGAATTCATGACTAATAGAGTGGGTCTCATGAAAAGATGATTTATTCAGGTTTTACAGGGAATGTAGTTTGTTTCTTGGTGTATAAGATATTTTAGAACAAAAGTAACAGTAAATATTAGGATGTTAGCACAATATTTTCATGGCTCATGAAATTTCCCTGATGATACAATCACATATCCCTGTTATCACTAAAGCCATTGGAACTGTGTTTTCCTGAGTATAATTATTAGAGGTTAGAATCAGGTGCTTTATTTTGAACTTTCTAAACTACCCAATAACCTTCTTTTCCTAATTATCATTCTGATAAATACTGATATCAACACTGATAAACGCTGCTACCAGTCATTACCTGATATTACATAGGTATTTAAACTTTTATCAGATCACTTAATGAAAGTTTTACATTACTTATCAATTAGCAGTTACACAGATTTTTTTCCTTTTTTTTTTTTTTTTTTGGATACAAGCCAAGCAATGTGGACTTCAGTGCCCACCAATTTGTGGATTTTCTGTGAGGCTAAGCTATACTTTTTAAATTGAACTGTATAGAAGGGTTGAGTTAGTGCATTTGTTTACCTTAAGGAAGACTTAAAAAGATTTTTTTCATTTGTGAAGGAGGCCTTTCATGATATAACCGTGGTAGTCTGTGAACCAAGATTACAAATCCCTTGCTAGTGATCCTGTTCCTCTTCATAAAACCACAGATGTTTAAAGAAAGGCACCGTAGCTTTCAGGTTTGTAATGGCAACCAGGGAGACACCTGGAGTAATGGATATAAAAGGTTAATCTTGGTCCAGAAATCCATGTAACACAGGAAAAGCAATGACTACTTATTTCAAGCATTTCTGGAAAGTAACTTCAGAAACCTTTCATAATCTTCATTTTTTTGTAAAGCTTGGTAGTCAAGGCAGCAATTTTCTGGTTTTGTTAAAGCAGCTAAAAATACTTCATGGTGAACTACAAAATTCTCAATCAACACTCTGGTTTTGGAGTTTTCAAAAGCATATTTCTGAATTCATATCTGAAAAGGTTTTCTGAATTTTCTCCCTTCTCATAAACTTGGTTCTTGGTACACCAAATCTGCACATAAAAACAACAGAACGTCTTTCTTAATCTTTCATGTTTTCTATCTCAAATTCTTTTATTCAAATATTTCTTAATGAACTTGCGTTTTAATTTATTGTCTGGTAAGGGATGATTTTGAATCTTGATTTCTTTCAGGTAAATTTTTCTTAACACTTTGGCACTTAAACAGTGCCAAAAGCCTTTTTTTTTTTCCCTTAAGACTTTATCAGGCATGGAGTCTGGTCCAGCGCTATTAGTGTAAATGTCTATCTTTCTATTAATATCACTGTGTGTTCAGCCAGGCTTTCAGATATTCTTTACTTCCAGGTTTTGTATTACAGTTTTAAACCACCTAAGATCTCCTGGAAACCAGCAGTGACTATGATAATAGCTTTTCTTTATTTGTGACTCAGAGGAAATTAGTCTGAACTAAGAAAGAAAGACAGTCCTCTAAAATTAGTGGCACAAGATTACAGTCAGACTAATACAAGACACTGTAATTCCTGCATAGTCTCTGGTGTCCTTATTATTTGCAGAGCAGCACTGGAGTGAATGAACATTGACTCGTGACTTTGGATGAACTTGCTGTTTTCTCAAAACTCTGACCCTTTTTAATATGCGAGGGAAGAACTTCATTTCTGCATTTAACATCTTCAGCATATCCAAATTTTATCCATTCATTCTGTACCAGAAGTGTTGACACACCTCCTGTAAAAGCTGAGATTGTAGTAACTTCTCATCCACCAAAGCAAAAACTCAGTCTCTTCACTTTGTAATGGGCTGTGGTACTCAAATACTGCTAAAAGTTAGGAACTTTTTTTTTTTTTTTCTGTCTAGAAGCAATCACATTCCTTATCACTGAAAAAAAATAACCTAGGTAACAAAAAAGCATAACCTTAGCAATTCAATGCGGACTCTGGGCCTGGAGACAGCAGAGGATCAGTGAACTAAGGAAGAAAGCATTGTTGTGTTAGGCAGTAATTTCAACTTTCTCTTTCCATATTTCATATTTGAGGATTTACATTAAAAAAAACACCAACAAACCACAACACATTTTGCACTCAGCAGATCTAGTTCAAATCATTTAACTGCTGTACTGGATGAGATTTAAAAAAACAAAAAAAATAATCAATACAAGAATAACAGGGGTATTTACACTCTCTGGCAAAATTTAAAAATAGAGTATAAAGGAAAACTGTGATGTCAGAATGCTCATGTAAAAAATACCTTTGGTGTGCTGCGTGTCTTTACTGTTTCTACAAAAACTTATTATAATTTATCCATTGTTTCTGTAGCTTAAAGAACAAAAATTGAATAGAAAGCAGGAATATTTTTCTGGGAAAAAACGTCTTGAACACTTCTATGGGATGAAATTCAAAATCTGATCATTATGGAAGATATCACAAGGCAATCACAACAACACTGGCAAATTGGGAATTTAGAGATCAGAGCTGAACCAAATATCTCAAAGCTTTCAGGGATATGAAACTTGTTATGGTGTTCATACACCCTTGAAAAAAATTTGTGTTAATAATTTTTTTTTGGAGGAAAATTATTCTCTGCTATAAGATAATAATGTTCTCATTTTAGATGGCTAGAAGGAAGGTTTTTGGTGCATGAACTCTCTTTACATTTGTAAAGCTTGCCTAAAAATCCGTTATTTTAAGACAAGTAGTTTCATTAAATATCTTAAAACTAGCTTACCTAAAGGGTTGTATTTATACTGTAGCGTTCCTCAACTTAAGGAAGTTTTACATTCATTATTTATTTTGTTTATTGCCTAAATGTCTGTGTTTGTTTTAACTTGTGAAAATCTCATAAAACCTGATTTTCCACTCTGAGTTCTAGGCATTATTTTTGGCTGGGATGGATGTGTTTTGGGTAATGAATAATTAACACCGGTATACGAGTCATTATTTAAAAAAAAAATCCAGCCTTATAAACCTGACAATTATTTTTAAATTGATATTCCAGGGTTTTCACATGGATATTATGACATGGAGCGATATGTAAAGCTTTGAAATTAAATTTTAGGAACAGATAATACAATCACAGACTTATACCTTGGTCTCAGTTAAACTGCTCACCAGACCCACAGTTGGGGTCAATATATTCCTTTTAACTTGTGCTACTGTGACCTTGGAAATTTAGGCTTGGTTGATTTCAGCTATTTCATTAGCATTTTGAAGTTCTCTGGTATAATTTCCTTCCTAGTGGTAATTGATAGGAATTTAACACTCAAGTTAGATCATGGTGTCTCAGGCCGTTAAAAGAATGCACTTCATTATGGTTATGTTATGCACTGTTTACCACAACATAACATATCAAATGCTTGGGAAGGCAGAATGTCTCTTGAGTGTTCATAATATATGTCTGTTTATTTCATACATACGTGTAATAACGACAAGGTTTTAAAGCAAACCACTCGAGCTATTGACACTGAGATCCTGTACTTAAGTGTTCCTCCCAAATGCTTGTTGCCAATGATGTTGCTGCTTCAGAATCACAGAATCTTAGGGGTTGGAAGGGACCTCGAAAGATCATCTAGTCCAACCCCCCTGCCAGGCAGGGTCACCTAGAGTACTTCACACAGGAACTTGTCCAGGTGGGTTTTGAATGTCTCCAGCGAAGGAGACTCCACAACCTCTCTGGGATGCTTATTCCACTGCTGTCACTCTCACAGTAGTTATTTCTCACGTTTACATGGAACCTCCTATGCTCCAGTTTGCACCCGTTGCCCCTCGTCCTATCACTGGACATCACTAAGAAGAGCCTGGCTCAGAAGAAAAGGTAGAGAAAAGAACATGTATTAAACCAATCATGGAGATTTTGAGGCTTCTTTTCTGAGAAATCCATGACTTCTAGGCCACAAAATAACCTGTAGGTACTGCAGAAAAAGCTTACCTCTTTCCTTCTTCTGTTATGCTGGTCTGTGCCTGACAAACTGTTAGTTTGTCTGATGGCATCACTTTACCTGGTACACCAAGCAGGCAGTCTCCCAGAGTGTGGAACTAATGCATCACAACTGGAAATTTGCCTCAAGTTTGTTGTTCTGGTACTTTTTTGTTTTGTTTCCCCTTCAGTTATTCAGCATGTTTTAACTGGATATATGAAAGTTCGGAGCAGCCTGTTCATACCACATACTCCATTTAACACAGCTGATCTTACTGAAGCAAGAGTTTTACAATATCCTGAGGCTCTAGTGGCAGGATCTAGTGCAGTGGTTTAGGAAAAGTAGGGTCTGAAGTCAAAGCATGTGGATTTAACTAAGATGAGTTATGTAGGGTTTGCTGATAAGGAGTGTGCAAGGTAGGGAATCCTCATACATTTTACAAACTGATCAGGGGTGCTGACAGGAGCAGGCCACCCTGTGAGCAAACTAGAAAATTGCTATGGGTGCCAGCACTGAAGGAGTAGCATTTCAAGAGCTACCTATAGATCAGCACTTAGCTAGCATGTTACATACAAATGTTGGAAAATGGACAGAAATACTTAATTTTGATTATGGCAGCAGCCCATTTTCCACACTCTAACTTCTCTTTGTTGCAGTAATTACAACTTTCATAATTATTAGTTGCAGAATATGTTGTCTTTTTCTTAGATGAAATGGCTCAAACTCTTAGCTATTAAAACCCTATGTGATCACTGAGTACTAGGCAGAAAATATATGTCTCAGCACTTCTGATTTCCCTCTGCAGCTCTCCTCCATGGAGGGTTGCAATGAAGTATCTGTTCCCTTGTGATATGCAAGCATTAGACATCTTTATGCTTTGATATACTGTAAGCTGCAGAGGAAACTACATATACTTTAATTGGTTTTTAACATCACAGCATCATAATCAGTTCTAATATAACGGATCATCCAAAAAACCAAGAATCTTAGAATTGAAACAATAGTCATAAATGTTGCCAAACTTCACTGGAGCAAAAATAGTAGGGGTCCTCTTTAGCATAGATTTATGACAAGATTAAAATATCATTTTGAGCTCAGAGGAATTTTTTTCAGTTTGTTCAAGTTACTGTTGACTCACCTCTCTGCTATTCATTTCCTCTATTAAATCCTTGCTTTCATTATTTTAAATAAAATATAGATTTTCATTAGAAAGTCCATTAGAGCAGCATAAGAGAAGTTCACAAAGCATTTTAAAATTAACTATTTATAATTACATCTGTACAACTCTGATTTATCTGCAGCTGTTTTTTCTGTGTGTGTCCAGGGTATAACCTTGTACCTAATAACTTCATAGCATTTAGTTCTTGTTCTTTCAGGAAAAAAACACGATGGAAACTGAGCTCAACTTTTGCCATCTTTGTTTTTTATTTAGAACCTTCCTCTTTCCCAGCACTTACTGCCACTTGCCTGTTCTGTAATTTTCGCCTCTCTTAACAGCCTTTACCAGTGAGGTCGTTAAATATGCCTTCTCTCCATTTCATTTTCAGTTGTGTAACCTACAGTTTTGTCTCTCCTTGACTGTTGGTCTATTACAAGAAATTGGATATTTGTGGAATTTCAAATTACAGTTGGTTTAGTTTCCGTTCAAATCTTGCTACAGTAGTTGTCCTGAGATAGTATGGTGAAGGTATGGAAAATACTAATCTCAAACAAAGGGGAAAAAAAGGTATATATCAGTACAAATGATTATCCTGTTACTTATTTTTCTTCATGTTTTTGATGTGTATTGATGTTGCAGAAAGTTTTACCGCTATCTCCTACAGGTTCCCAAACTCTGTTTTAGCAGAAAACTATTTTAATGGTTTAGCTAAGATTGTTTACTTTTCTATTAATTAAGTTCTGTTAGCAATAATTAAATTATTTACTTCCTGAATTAGACTTCTATCTCAACTACCATCAGTGTCACATCACTGTCTTTACCAAAATTCAAAGGCATGTCTGTTTTATACAACTGCACTTGATAATGTAATCTAAGGCATAAATCTAAAAGCCAATCAATAAATGAAAATTGTTAACTAAATTGGATAAAGCTAGTCATATACATTTACACCCTACTCTAAATATGGGAGTACACCAATGAAGAAAATCACTAAGGGATAAAGCTTTATTTGAGCAAACATGTAGCCATTTGGGGATAAATTATTCTAGGAACAAGGAAACGGGAAGAATACAAGCATATGTGAAACAGGAGTTTGCTGAATTCCAGATTGCCAGATGTCATTTAAATACACAAATTGTATTAAAAGTGGAAGAAGCTTCAATAAGAGTAAGGCATGCCATTATTAGAAGTATTGAAAGGATATATATGATAATTTTTTGGCTCAGTTGAAGTCAACAATTTGCTACTCCTTTATCACCTGATGACATTTGTGTATGTGCATGTCTTTATCTTGAAAAGCTATGGAGCAATACGCTGTCTTTCTAGTCTTTCCCTGTATTGCACCTAAAAAAACAATGGTGCTGTGGTGGCAATTTGATAATACTTATCACAACTTAACAACAAGGAATTGATAACCTAATCTAGATACACAACACATACAAAAAGAATAAATTGTCAAAGTAGTCTTGTTGCAGGAAAACAGGAAACCAAACAATTGGAGAATTATGTCAGTGTAATTTTTTAGGTAAGTTTTACTTAGCCAGATTACAAAAGTTTATTTCCATGGAGAAGTTGCAATGTTTAATACCAAAAGAATACCCAGCTATATCACTTAATGGGGGATGACTTGGTTTTGAGTTTGCAGTAGCCTTTTCCTGAAGAGTTGAAAAGAAATAAAGAAGCAATCAGGGACATAATTTTCCTGTAGAAGCTAAGAGTTCCAAGTTAAAGCTCTTTTTCAAAACGTAAGAAAAAGAAGATACCATTTTCCTGAATTCTCTGACAAGAAGTAACAGGGAGCTCAGTTGACATGCATATTTTAATCTCTTAAAAGAGAGAAAGAGAAGGAATTTGGAGTGCTGAGATATTAAAGCATACTAAAATCAACAAGAAGTATGTACACAGCAGCAAGTGACTTTTTTATTATGTGTTTTATTTGTGTCTTTAATGTTATGCCAAAATATGGATTATTTCTGTTTGTGCAGAGAAAGGAAACACAGGTAAAAATGCTACTCTGTGTTTGGGGGAAGTTGAGAGGATGAAGAAATGTAGCAGAAACTGGATTGCTAAAAATGAATTTTACTGTGCACAAAAACAGTAGACACAAAACAGGCATGATCAGGGCTCAGCAACTTCATGGAACATTAGAAGAGGATGAGAAGGAAAATAATGGAAATGGGGCAACATTGAAGAAAGTGAGATTAGAAAGCTGGAAAATAACATCAAAAGTAGAAAAAACTTGAGGAAATGTATCTGTTCAAGGAGCTGAAATCCATTAGTAAGGTATTGAAGGGACCAATATTGTACGATTTAAGTCAGAGTGATATATGAAAAAAAAAATATTTGCAGGACAATGAATTGCTAACACTGTTATTTCCAGAATGAAGAGTAGGAAAACATTACAAATTATATTTTGGCGACTCTGGAAATAACATGAATGAGATGGAAACGATTAAAGAGAGCGAGGAGTAAGGTAATTTTTACTCTATCTCCTTTTTTTATGACAGTGAAGGTGAAAGTGTTATTTTACCTGAACATGACATCACCTACAGAAACAGTCTTGTAGTCTCAGTCTTCACTGTTGTCGTGTCATAAGGGATATGATTTTTTTTATTAACCTTTGTGAGCACATTGTTGCAGCTGCAGCCTCGCACTGCATCTACGCAGATATAAATTGTGATAATGATTTGGCCACTGCTGCAGAACAGATGTATTTGAAAGTGCTCCTGGATAAAAATAACCTATATTCAAAAATAAAAATATAAAAAAGGGAATATTAACTGTCAAAATCAAAAGAATTTAGAGCAATGAAGAAACAGAACAGAGAGATTACTACATTAATCTTCTGCTGTGCATTGTGTCCGTGTAGACTGGAATTTACTTCTGTGTTTCAGTTCAGTTAACTTGTTGCTGTGCCAGAATAGTTCTTTTCACTGTGTCTTTGGCCTCTCTGCTACCTCTTAGCCTCTGCATGAGCTCCAGCCTCTGTGCTGGTTCTCTCTTGCCAACCCTGACCCCTTTCGTGCCCTGATGATACTCAGCAGCTCTCTTGGGGATATGAGTAGCCTCCTTCCTTCACAGAGGGCTCTGCTGGAGCTAGCCTCTCCTTGAGGATAGGATAAACATATATTTGGGAACACAGACTTGCAGATTTGAACAAAGATGGTCAAACGTGCAAATACATTTGTCTACTGTGCATCAAAACACTGTACATATCCTGCTGGATATTTGATTTCTTTTTATAGATTTATTTATATTTGATGCTTGGATTGCCTTAAGATACCTTTTACTTATTGAACAAGACATTATTTGAATCTCTGGGAGGTTATGTGTTAATAATAAAATGTAGTTAGTTGAATGATACAAATTCACTTTAGCTTCTGGCTAAAGTAAGCCTAATTTTATGGTGGTGCTGCTTCTGCATATAGTAGCATTGAAATTCTCCTCCTTACTGGAAATAATTTCTAGGAGATGTATCAGACAATTAAAGTTGAGATGTCTGGACAGTTTCTCTAATGAAGCATGAATACTGTACAGTTTTATTTCTTTGGCTTGCTCCTACATTTGCACCTTTTCTCATGCTACTTTGTAAGTCTTCTATCAAATGCTGTAGCAGTAATCCCCTTCCAACACGTGCTTCGTAGTTTTGAGTGCTTTGCTTGTTTTGTAGTCCTACAGCTTCTCTTCCTACAGATAGCAGGTTCCATAGAAGCAGTCAGTAGCAGTACCTCGTGGTGATGGGAGCACTCAGAAAAAAGCACATTTTGTAAAGCTCAAAATCTCAGTTAAGAACTTAATTTCACAGTTGGAAAACAAACAAACAAACAAAAACCCAAAACATGACAACCCAAACTAGCAAAGCAAAACAAACTAAAGAAACGGTAACCAACTAGACAAACCAGTACTATTCCAGATGGATAAAGAGCTGATGCTGTCTAGACTGAGAACTATAACCTTGATATAAATTCGTACACTACATTCTTCTAGGTTTATCTTTTGTATGTTGTTGTTTTTGTTGTTATTTTGTTTGATGTATTTCTAAAAACGGTTCCATACAGAAATTACCTGAATTGTAAATATTTGGCATAAATTACCCCTTTTCTTGGTTCTAGAGAATGGTTTAATTGAATGGTGAAAGATAAAAGATTTCAGTTGTTGCTTAGAAAAATCTCCATGTAAAATGACTTACAGAAGGTAAGTAATATAGGAAAAAAAACTAAATTGAGTTGTCATTGCTGTTAAAACTGTTGCAGAGAACATTTATTTAAAAATTAAAACTTTTCAAGGGATTACATTTAAGTTGAAATTAAGATACAGTCCAATGATAACAGCAAGAGACCCTTGGGATCATGCTTTATTTTTTAAAAAACAAGTAGAAATCATAAATCTGTCTAAGCAATATGTTTTGTATCTTGTAGATCAGAAAATGCTATCTAGTCAGGTGACTTCAGTAGTAAATAAGCTATAACTAACCAAGCAAAGAAAAGGAGTTAGGGAGGAAAAGCAAATAATAAATAGAACCTCATCATTTTTCCTTCTAACCCTGAGTGAAGGTTGGTGTCTATCTAGGAGTCAAGGTGCTCTAATTCCCTTGAGGCAAAAGAGGGTAAATTCCCCTAACAGACAATGTGAGTGCAACTGTATATAAGGTGAGTGAACAAGAGAATCTCTTTGTGGTTGCTTTCCAAACCATCATACAGGTTTGGAATAGGGCAGGCAAAGGGTACTTCTTGCACTATTCACATGCTGTGTCATTTTCATATAACACTCATTATATTGTATAGTTAATGTGTTTGTTAATTTTGAAGCTTTCTATTGAATTTGTCTGGGGTTTTATTATTTTATTTTCTTGATTTTCCTTCTCTGAAGGAGATTCTTCTGGAGTATGGTGGTTCTCTGCTCTTATTCTTAACAGCAACGGCAAATTTCAGTGATGTTACACAAACCATTTATTTCTCCTACAATATGAGCCTATCATCGGATTTCATAAAATACTGCTACTGCGTTTTACTTAGCTCACTTCTTAAGGAAAATCACAGACAGTGATTTGGAAAAGCTCCCCCTCAACCGTATAAACACAATCAGTTCCCTCATAAACAGAAGCAAAAGTGCTGTTAAATATGTTGTCAGTGTATAATTCTCATTTTAATAGTGAAAGTATGCTGAGAAATTACAGTTTTCTGCCTTTTTAAAGTATTTATTTGACACTTGAATGTTGTAAAGTATTATTGTTGGAACATAGAGATTTTCAGTTTTCTCTAATATCATTCTTTATGAGCATTAATATTGTGCTTCCAGCTCTTGCTGATAAACAGGCAGTTTTATTTTTTTCCTTTCTACAGCTAATGTCACTACAAAAATAGAATAAGTTAAAATAAACATAATTTTGAAAAGAAAAAAGTATTCACTTTAACATATTATTTTCCTCTTGCAAATTTTTCTTGTCAGGTTCTTCATGGAACATGCTGTTCTCTCTCTCTCCCTTTCTAGACACATTGTCTAACAGTTCTCTACTCTAATATTGCTCTTTGTAACAAAAACGTGTAGAAAATTGAAGGCATTCTTCATGACTAAATATTGTCTTTCATATCCCCAGACTTTCTCCCTTTGTTCAAATTAATGCATTTGAAATGAATGGTTAAGTTTGGAAGGGATCTTTAAGATCATCAGGTTCCAACCTCCCTGCTAGGAGCAGGGACACCTCACACTAGACCAGGTTGCACAAGGCCTCATCTAACCTGGCCTTAAACACCTCCAGGGAGGGGGCTTCCACAGCCTCCCTAGGCAACCTATTCCAGCACCTTACTACCCTCACAGTGAAGAATTTCTTCCTGATGCCTAACCTAAATCTCACCTTTCAGTTTAAAACCATTACCCTTTGTCCTATCACTGCCCTTGTGGGAAATGGACCACATTTCCTTCTCCCCCCACATAAGATTAGGTGGAATGCCTTTCAAGCCAGTGAAGTGCCTTTTGCTGATTTTAGCCAAGGACAAACTGAAACAGACTTGCTAGAAATACAGATAGGCTGAAAAAATTGGGCACCTGGCCACGAGTTGAACAGAGAATGTTATCAAAAAGGAGGCGGGCAGTGCCGGTGAGCCAGAGAACTTTCCTTTGTCTGCTGGACACGGTGATCAGCTAAGGTGCCTGCAAGTACTGCAGCCACTCCACTGCTTGCCACTTGTTGGAGCTGGCGTTTTGCACGGAGTCGCTGCCCCCCCCCACACCCACCCACACACCCACCCCCCCCCTCCCCCCCAACCTACTGGGCTCAACTCCTACCCTTCTCTCTCTTGGGGAGTGTACTTATTAATACCATAGAACCCTGATTTTCCTTTCTGATATATGCCTATATTACCTTCCCTGAATCTTGGTCCCTCAATTTGTGTTAACCCTTAATAAACCAATTAATTTGTTAGTTGAACATTGGTCTCGGTAACAATTTGTGAGCATGGTGAGGGAGCATTCCAATCTACACTCTAAGATACGGTCCTGCAGTGGCCGCGCGTGCAGTTTCATTCACAAACCTCTCTGTTGTGGGGGGGAAGTCGCTGAAGCATTCTGACAGCTGGTAGCTTTTGATATCGGCCTGCGACAGCCCCCTCTGTAGAAAAGCCCCTCCCCAGCTTTCCTGTAGGCCCCTTCAGGTACTGGAAGGCTGCTATAAGGTCTCCCCAGAGCCTCCTCTTCTCCAGGCTGAATAGCCCCAACTCTCTCAGTCTTTCTTTGTAGCAGAGATGCTCCAGCCCTTTGATCATCTTTGTGGCCCTTCTCTGGAGCCTCTCCAACACCTCCATGTCTTTCCTGTGCTGAGGGCTCCAGAGCTGTACACAGTCTGCCAGGTGGGGCCTCACCACAGCACAGTAAAGGCACAGAATCACTTCCCTGGCCCTGCTGGCCACACTTCTTTTGATGCAGCCCAGAATGTGATTGGCCCTCTGGGCTGCAGTGCACACTGGCAGCTTGTGTTGAGCTTCTCATCTACTACCAGCCCCAAGTCCTTTTCCTCAGGACTGTTCTCTAGCCATTCTTCCCCCAGCTGGTATTTCTGCCTGGGGTTGCACTTCTTCACAGCCTATTATAGCAGCATAAGGTAGTGTAAATGGTACAAGCACATAGCAAAAGTATCTTACCTAGCTACACATGCAGGCCTTTTCCCTGTTTTATTAACACTTTGCTTAAAAACCTAAAACAAAGTAGAGGATATAACTTTAGACTTAATGTAAATGAAAAGCATCTCTTCATCTAAAGAAGATGAAAGCAGATAAAAAGGTGGATGACTGGAGAGAGTGAAAGATCCATTACCACTCATGAGTTCTGACACATCTTTTGTGCACACCCAGGAAAAATATATGCATGCATGCAAACTGCTTTAGGTTGAGGGTAGTTTTCTATGAAAGTATCTTCTGACTTTGTTCCCTTATAGAAAGGTAGTTTTGTCTCTTCTCTAGCAGAGTTTGTGGTGGGGAGGTTTGAGCTGCAGGTAAAATGTAGTTGTGAGCTCCACATGCTAAGGCTGAAGTGGTTACTAGTTGCCCAGAGGCAACTTATAAATACAATACTGTCTCCATCAGCTTGTTTCAGATAGCTCAGGCAGTCTGTGGCACAGCTATACCCAAGCTTTTGTGTATGAGACCTTTAACACTAGACTAGCTTTCTTTCTGGCACAGTGATTTCCCTCATCCTTATTACTTTCTGTAAAGGTAATAATGCACATGGATAGAAGGCAAAATATTGGTTGCCTAGCAGTTATGCAAATGTAGGATGAATGCTTTCAAGCAGAATGGGAAGTTACAGAAGGCAAGAAGTATCACTGTGTATGGCTTCAGATCCTGTGTGGATTTAAAAAAACCCCATCAATCCAAACAAAAATACCCACATAGAAACTTAAGAAATTAGGATTCTTACTTAGGAAAACAATGCCCACATTTGGAATACTTAATAGCACTTTTGAGTAAGAGAGCTCCTTAATCCAAAAAAAAAATCTGCTAGAGACTATGATATGAAACCTTGGATGGCACATAAGAATTGATGTAATCTCACCTTCTTCTAAAAACCTTGCAGCTATGACTATAGCACAACTATTTGTTTTTGTTCAAGGAATGACACATCTGTGTTTCACTTTATCCCCAGGCTTAAACATATTATGCTTTAACTACCATTACACTGGCTCTTTCATCCCATGGCAGACATTTCACTTTTTTGTTTTGTTTTGTTTTGTTACTGAGTGTTTATTTTATGACAGGTTTCTGGGGTTTTGTTTGGGTTTTTTTTGGTGGAGGAAGGAGAGGTGAGGGTATTTGCGCTTGCATTCAGACTGTTCAGTACTTCGAGAAAGTGAAGTTACATTCCTTTTAAGCAAACATAATTTTCAACTACAAATATACACTATCCCCTATGACAAAAGAGTATTTCATTTGGGGCAGTAAAATGGTATTTGCAGGGGTGATCTGCCTTAGGATGAAATATTTCTATTTCTTGTTATAAGTCAGTGTGAATGCTTTCAAAATACATGAGTTCATTAGAATATACACACAGACATCCACATTTTCATACAGAAATTACCAAATATATATTTGTATGTGTTAACAAATGTCATTCATCCATCCACAAAAAACACTTAAGATGAATACTCTTTGTTTTACTGCACACATACATAGACATATGAATCACAAGACGGAGTATTAATTTGTTTGTTCTAGCTGATTTGTGGTGGTGTTGGTCATAGGCTGGACTTGGTGATCTTAAAGGTCTTTTCCAGCCTTGGTAGTTCCGTGATTTTGTGTGATTGTTGTATGTTAGCTGAAAATCATATGTAATATGCTGCACCAGAGCTGCACTCAACAAAACTTTGTTGTAACTGTCTTTAAAGTTTGGGTAAGGTTTAAGCCCAAGGATACTTGTCAGTGCAGACCAAAGATTAATATTTTCATTCTAATGACAATTTGTTTAAATCTTGTAAATGTTTTCAGACATCACTGTAACAGGTACTGCCTCTGGAGAAAAAAAGACTGTGATGAATTGCAGTAGCACAGAAATGCTTATTTCCCAGTACTTTTAATTTAACATGTTGAGTTGTCTATGGTCTACTAGGACTCTGGCCAGTGCTTAAAAATCAGACATATGTGATACTTTTACAGTGATATAAATACAGTTGGAGCAGGTTTTTCTTGTTGTTTATTCTTGTTGAAAAGCAAAATTGCAAAAAGAGCTGCAAATATGTTTATAATCTTTGTCAAACATCTAATAATTCATACATTATGCTTTTAAAATCACTAACACAAATTATATTTATCAGAAATCAATGTTCCTATAGCCAGGCATAATTATCTGAAAAATCTGGTTTCCACTGTATATAAGCTTGGTGAGAAACTTGAGCAATATCTCTGATCTTCAAAACTAGTTTTTGCTATACGTAAGACTTGATAGAAATAAAAAAAATAATCATGCTCCTCTTTTAGAGCCTTTAATCTTTTCTCTGCCACTTAAGGCTTATTCCCAACAGTATGCCAATCCTGCAATGAGTAAGGAAGGCAGGAATGGAATTTTGCATAGTAAGACATATGAAATAAGCAGTAAAGTTTAAACAAATGTGAATATTGTTTCATATAGCTAAATTGAAGTTGGTGGATTCATTGTCCTAGGGTGCAGTAAAGATCAGAACGAATAGAGACTAAAAAGAGGTGCAGGCAAATGCACAAAGAAGAATTAAATCCTGGAGGTGGCTACCAGATATAATGGTCTGGAAACCTCAAGCTTTAGAGAGCCTTATAAACTACTCATAACCAGTACTGGAGGGAAGATGAGAATCTGTTTTGTTTTCTACATTTTTACATAAAAACAAATGCTTTAGAAATTATTAGACAGATTAATGGGCAACAGACCTTTTGAATTAATCAGTATCGTAATTTTTAAATTTTCTGTCAAAAAAACAAACTCTTCATCAGCTTGATAATTTCCAAGTAATTTCCATTTGTTTAAGATTTGCTGATATGTTGTATTTAGGATATTTTGAGAAAAGGCCAAGCATGATTTTTTGGCCTTATTTATTGTATAAATAACACAGTAAGAGATTTATCATATGCATTTTGCTACGTCTTTTCTTCCAGTGTTACAAATTACCCTAATTCCCTGCTCTCTTATTTTCTTCCTTCCCTCAGCACTTGGAGATCATGCATGTTTGCTAACATCTGCTGTCCCTCATTCCCTCAGCTCTTGTCTTTCCTTTCTTCAGAAGTCCTTATCCTCTGCCTTCCTTCCACATCCTTACCTTCCCTTTTACTTGGCCGCTTTGTTCCTCCTTTGATACACTAGGTTGTTTGTTTGTTTTTTTTCCCCTAAAAATCACAAAAGTCCTGGTTCTGAGGTTATATCCAAAGACTACATCAGAATAGAAGAAAAGTTTGGGTTATGCCATACATAAGTACTTTGAGTAGTTTCTTTTTTGACATGAACTGGGAAAGGATTGTATCAGTCATTCAAATATATTGAAAACAAATAGTGAAAGTTGGCAAAAAATCTTATGATTCCTTCTATTATTTTGGGTGAGTTAAACACAGCCACACCTTAGGTGGTTATGTAGTGGTGCACACAGATCCTATTATCCTGATGTTTTTACAAAGCTAGCAATCAAATGGAAGTGCAGATGGAGTGTAATCAATTTTAACAATTTCCTCCAGCTGAACAGGGATCAAAGGATACATGCCCAGGCAAAAAAAAATAGATAATGCTAATTCCTGTGGAAAATTTCCCAATTTGTTGTACAAATGCTTCTAAACTGGAAGATAAAAATGCACAAGAAGCTGTAACATTTCTTCACTAGCTTTTTACTTGAAAGTGATGTGCATGTGGAACAAGAAAGAAAGGAATTCAGCCCTAAAGAGTAAGGCAGCAGATTGCTGCAGATTGTGGCAGATTTCACAGTAATAGTGTTGCTATGAATGAACCAGTACTCAGCTTCAGTTGAAACCAAACTATATATATATAGTAATAAATACATACTTTAATATGTTTATGAAGTGTAAATATTATTGTATATTTAGTATTTTTATAGATTGTATATATAAAAATATATTCAATTAATATTTACAAAAATGTTCAACTATATATCTGTTTGATTTTTCCCACTTAATTTCTTGTATGGACTTGAGCTGGGAAGTTACAAACTCCAACAGGCTGAATTCATGGTCTTTTCAGAATAACTGGAAGAAACAGATTGAGGATTTTGTCCCCTTTTGCAGAAGTAACAGAAACATTGAAGGTGATGACAAATATCTGTGCATTGGTGGCTTTATTTATTCTTCGATTTTCTTATGCCTCTACTCAATCTCCTTGTTTTTCCAGTCCATGTTGCCTGGAGTTACGAGGATAAAACTGCTTCCCTGTAGATTAGAATTAAGTGATGTATTGGTAACATACCTTAGGAGAAAGAGAAAATCAGAGAAAAGAAGGAATAATATACAATGTTTCAAAGATATTTTAAAAAAATGTTTCTTACCTGTAAAATTATCATACCTACATGTTGTACCACCTACATTGTAGCATAAGAGCTTTCTATCAGTGATTAAAGTTTCCTGGTTGAAATGGCAAATCAAGGTATGGAACAGCATTTTTCTCTAGACTACGCTTGGAAAAAAATGTATTGCATTAGTGTAAGTAGTTTGTTGAGTGTAATAGTTTCTCCCTATGCTAATTTAAATGATGTATTTCTCTCCATGCTGTTACAGTACCTGGAACAGGATAGATTTTAAATGATTGAAATTAATTTCAGTGTCAAGCTTTCATGACTAAGCCAAATGGAAAATATGACCAGGAAACCATTTTCCCTACCTGCCACTACCCTCCCCCCCCCCCCCAAAAAAAAAGAGTTTAAAATAGAATACAAATAGGATATAGAAAATGATAAAAATCTACAAATTATACAGAGTAACAATTTAAAAATATTGTTTAAATTACTTAACTATGAACAAACTGTTTTCTAATTAAAAATCATAAACAATGAAAATTACTCAATACTGATCTATGAAACATATTTTATATTTTGCTTTTCTTCCTTTTGCGGTCTTTCATTTCAAAGGAGTTCTGTGAACAAAGTAAGGCTACACTTTTTAGTTCCTTTAAAAGTGGAACACTTTCTCACTTAAACAACCCAGAAAAATACCCTGGAAAAGTTGTTCTTCAAAGTTACTTGATCAAAATTTTAACCAATCAACTTTTCATCTTTATGTATAGGAAATTTTTGGAATCTTAGGGATTTTTGATCACCACAGAACATCTTGTGTCAATTAAATGTGTTGACTACCCACAGTTTGTTCAGGTTTGCCCCTCATTGGGAGGCTATTGGCCCTTCCACTCAGATAGAAGAAGATCTATGAACATGCATTATCTGCTATCATGCAAAGCTGGCATGTTGCTTCAAAATACTTTTAGTGTTTGTTCAAACTCCACTCACCTTAAACGTACATAATAAGAAAGCAACAGGCTATAGATAGGACAGTGGAAAGCAATCTTTTAAAATGTCACAGATGTTTTTACCACCTGTCTCATAAAATTTGCTCATCTTCTACAATACATAGTAATATTCAAGGCAGAAATTCCTAATCAGACCATAAATTGCTATTTCGATTTATATTTTATCTACAGCTTTCAATAAACTATAGCCTTCTCAGCTTAAACTCAGCCTAATTTCACACTTGTCTTCCTTACACAAATGCAATCCTTATTTCTGTATAATGTATTTCTCAAACATTTTATTCTTTCCTCAAAATACCCAATAAAACAGGATTATCACTCTTTCATTTTTACAATTCATTTTACATTTTGCAGTTGCTTTTTCCTAATTTCAGACTTACTTGGACAAGGTATTTTCAGTCCTAGAGAAATGCTGCAATTATCATAGCAGGTCACTAAAAATAATAATGTCACTGGAAATAGTGACATTATGAATAAAATAATGTTATTCATACTACTATGTGTATGATACTTAAACCTCAGCTTTAAAATCATGTTATATTCATATTGCATGTCATTCGAGTCAGGTGGGCTGAATGCAATAGTTCAATAGATTTAAGAGGGGATTTTATGATTATGTATTATGTAAAGCTTTTTCAGGCATGCAGAAATAAATAAATCAGCTATGACATTCTGAATAATGATAAAAAGCTAGTCATACCTTTACCCATCAGCCCAAAGACCTGACTACAGATAAACATCATTGTAAAGTCTGTAAATTTTCTTGCCCACATTTGTGAATTATACTGACTTCAGTAAGAATAAGCTGGAAAGGAGAGAGAATATATGTACAATTTTTCACCAATGTAATAGGTATTAATCACCTGGAATATGTGTTGGGTTTCATTCTAAATAATTTAAACATGGTTACAGTTTGAAATAAGAGTCTCAGAGAAAGCTAGTAATTCACAGTTTAGGAGGCCAGTCACTGGTAAGAATCACTTAAGGAGAACTTCAGTTCTCCTTAAAACCATCTCAAGTCACTGTTGTAGACAGAGCAGATTAAGTTAATAAAAATAAATAAAATTGATTATTTTGCTATCAGTTGCATGTTGTCCACGTTACTGTTAACTTATGTGCTAAGACTCCCTGTCAGGTATTTTGTGTGACAGTTTTAATGTCACTATAGAAGGTCTTCACTTATTTGTGGAACACAATTAAACCTGTCAATAAGTAACAGCGTATTTGATGTGAGATACTGTTTTGCATCTTCTGAACAGACAAAAGCAGTTCCAGAATCTACAGTATGTAGCATCTTGCATGTCACAGCTTACCCAAAACTTAAAACAGAACTGAGAGGTTTTTTTTTATTTATGACCTTTTTTCCATTTTCAAAGGTAAAGCAAAAATCAGAGATGGGTGACATTTTGTAGGGAAGGGAAAGGAAGGAGAAATAGAAAGGGAAGGGGGTAACATCAGGGATTCAGTACCATAGCAACTACTGTACCACAGAAAAGGTCGATTAACATGAAACTGAAGATTAGGATGGAATGTCAGTGGTGTCACTAACTCTCTTCTTCCCTTCCTCCAAGGAAGTATAAATGAAGTCAGTTGCCATGGGTAGATACGCTTTTCCTCAGGAAAGATAAAGATGGCCAAGAGAGATATAGAACATTTAACAATTTGTCCCCTATCAAAATACAGAGAACCAGAAAGCATTTGTCAGTCTTTGCCCCAGCAATGGTATTTGGGTCACTCAATTTTTTCTCTGCTGGATATGTTAATGGAAGTCCTGCTATGTCCTATTTCTGCAAGCTATAAACTTTGACAGCTTTCTGAAAGCTTGTGTAGTAAAGGGTAGGTTTTAGATGAACTAATCTTAAAGGCTTATCTTGTCCTGCAAGGTCCCAAAATTTCATCCAAGCAGGTAAGCTTTTTTTCAAGACAGGAATAACCTTCAGATAAGAGTGTATTTTTGTTCTTTTGAAGAGTTTTCTTGAAAGAATTAAGTCATCCTTCACCCTTACTACAGGCTTTCTGTCAAGTGTTAAATTTATCTATGATGATGATAAACACCCATTTTTACTTTTAAGAATTTTAAATATTGATGCAAAGCTAAATCTATATAATAGCAGGTGAAAAATGTATTTTAGCATGTGTACCGTGAATGCAACTTATTGACTAGATCTTTGATGCTGACAAATGCAAATACAGCTGACAGTTTCTGATAGTCCATTTATTTGAATAGACAATTTATTACAGGAGCTGCAGGGACACTTCTCACTCTTAGAAGTGTCCTAGTCGCAGTGAAGGGTACATCACTGCCTTAATCAGCACTTGTTAGTGCTTTCTGCAGTAGCATAGCTATGGCTAGTAGAGCAGCCAGTAGCCAGTATAGCAGAGCACTTCTGCACATAGCTTAAAACATGGAAATCCTGGACTTCAAGTATATTTAAGAGTGACTCTGTTGTATTTGTGATCATTGTGAAAAATTATGCTAGCATTTTAGGTATGTATGCATGGTTCTATTCTGGATCTCCTCGCCTCTGATGATGGCTTTTAAACGATCGTATTTCTGACAGCTCTGAATGAAGGTTGCTAATGTGGGCCTAGCTCATAAAGATTTTTGTCTAGTTAACTTTATGTTTTCAAAGGGCAACATAGAAAGTGCTACTTATTAAAGAGTTAAATATAATTTTCTCACACTTTCAGTAAAAAAGAAAAAGACAACAAACAAAACCAGCTTACATTACATATAGTTAAACTGAAAAGAAGCAGCGTGGGGAACAAGTATTTTTAGAATGCAGAAGTTTCAGTTGGATGCTGGCAAGAAGTTTGGCATAGGTCAGAGGTACAGCAGCAGCAGGCTGCTGATTACAATGTTTTCATTTCTGACCCTACACAATCTCTTTTTCTAAGTTCTTGTTTCAGTGAAGTGCATCTGACCTGTCTCTTCCCCTAAGTGCAGAAAGTAATTCTCTATAGAAAGTCACCAGCTATACTAGAACATGGAACAGAATGTAAATGAGAAAATACAGTGTACCCAGTGGGCCTGTGGGGAACAAAAAAAATCTGAAAAACAACTGATAGTTTTCCAGCCCTAGAAATCAATAACAACAACATTAGTTGCCAAAACTAAAGAAAGTATTGAGTATAAGGATTGTGTAAAAAATTGTAGGTTTACTGAAATTATATTATTTTATACATAAAGGTTCACTCTGTGCTGCCACTGTAGACTTGAAAAAAGGAGTGAAGGCACAGTTATAAAAGTAAGCTCCCATTCTGAAATCATATCTAAGCTGTTCAATTTGTCATAAGCTACCAAAACAGGCTCACTCTTTCCAGCCTATGCTTAGGCTTATGTGAAACACCAAAGTTGGGGTTTGATGCTTAGGGAAAGAGACTCTGGAACTGGACTTGAATTCTAATTCAGCCTCTCACCTTGTCGTTAATTCCTTCATGGGATGGATAGGGTAGTTCAAGGCAAAAATGTATTTTGCTTTCTATTCAGATCTGAGAACAAGCTCTGTCCACACTTGTCCAAGTTTCCTTAGGCAGGGATAAATTACGACTCAAAACTAAAATTAGCTATTTTTAAACTGTGTTAAGTTTGCTTCCAAGAAAGCTGAGGAGGGACTTTTTAGAAGGGCAGTTAGTGATAGGAGAAGGGGTAATGGCTTTAAACTGGGAGAGAGTGGATTTAGGTTAGATGGTAGCAAGAAATTCTTTGGTGTGAGGATGGTGAAACACTGGAACAGGTTGCCCAGAGAATTTGTGGATCCCCCCCTTCCCTGGAAGTGTTCCAGGTTGGATGTCCGGCTTGGTTCAGGCTTTGAGCAACCTGATCACAGAATCATCAGAGTTGGAAGAGACCTCTAGAGATCATCTAGTCCAACTCCCCTGCTAAAGCTCGATCACCTAGAGCACATTACACAGGACTGCATCCAAGCAGGTTTTGAATATCTCCAGAGAATTGGATTCCACAACCTCTGAGCAGCCTGTTCCAGTGCTCTGTCACCCTCACCGTAAATAAGTTTTCTTCATGGTCAGATGGATCTTCCTGTGTTCCAGCTTGTGCCCGTTGCCCTTGTCCTATCAGCAGGCAGTATTGAAAAGAGTCTGGCTCCATCCTCTTACATTCACCCTTTAGATATTTATAGACATTAGTAAGGTCTTCTCTCAGTCTTCTCCACAGGCTAAAGTGGGAGGTCAAGTGGGATGTGTTCCTGCCCATGCAGGGGGGCTGGAACTAGATGACCTTTAAGGTTCCTTCCAACCCAAACCATTCTATGATTCTACAGTACCCTGTCAAAAATATTCTATTGTTTCCAGAGAAACAACATCCGCTTCCACAGATTCTAATAGTTTCGAAGAATGAAAATATTATTTAAAGGAATAAATTCTGTCTTTTTATTTTATCCCAACCTTGACTGCTGTGCTTTGACATACTGAAATTCTTTCCAGGTTTAAGATTTATATACACAGCAGCAATTACTGATAGTGTTTTGTATGCTTTTTTTAATAGCTGTTTCACTAACAATGCTGTGGACACCTGCTGTGACCAAAAAAACTTTATTGAAATAGGAAATATCCTTGAAGTCTGAAAAGATTAATTCTGTGATGCAGGTGGGAATATTTTCACCAATTTGTTAGCAAAATACTGCTATGCTTCTCATGGCACGTATGTGCTTCAGATACACGTAATCAGTCATGTGATGAAACCATTGTCAGTGAACTCTACGTGGTTAATTGGTATGGATATACTTCAGAGTGGAATTATATGCATTTAAGTATGAGTACCTGACATATGTTTATCTATTTTAAGGGATAGCAGCAGCTTACCGAGAAATTATTTATTTCTACCATATGGCAGTCCCCCAAATGATAGTCTAATTAAGCTTAATTTGTCTCATAAAACCCCCAAAGTTTTGCAATGAAAAAGGACTTTCTAAGAATTGTTCACTTTTTTTCCTTTTATGAGTTCTTAAGATGTTTAGAGCATTGTTTAAGCTGTGTGGTGCTACCATAAGAAAATAAAGTTGAGGAATGCCTTTTTACGAGGTATTCCCAGGTTTTCTTTTTAATGCTGCTGTTTCAGTAACCTCCTGCAGCTTGCTTTGAAGGCTTTCCTCCTCAGAAATTTCTCAGTCTAGCAGAGGGCGACAAAGATGACTGGGGGGCTGGAGCATTTCCCTTAGGAGGAAAGGCTGAGAGCACTGGGACTCTTTAGCCCTGAGAAGAGGAGGCTAAGGGGAGACCTTATTAATGCCTATAAGTATCTAAAAGGTGGGTGCAAGGAGGATGGAGCCAGACTCTTTTCAGTAGTTTCCAGTGACAGGACGAGGGGCACCAGGCACAAGCTGGAACACAGGAAGTTCCATTTAAATATAAGGAAAAACTTCTTTACGGTGGTCCTGTGCGCATGAGTCTGGTACCTCTCTCCTCTTCTCCAGGGCTGGTCAGTGACTGTCGCTGGATTAAAGGCCATTATAGAGTCCATTTCTCACAACAGTATTATTGACCAAGGAAAAATAATTAGTTTGAATAGTCTCTATAGCATCTCTCTAAATAGCATCTCTGAAGGAGAGACTGAACCAATGTCCAGAGGAATGTAGTTAGTCTTCCCTATCAAAGAATGTTTAAACGATCAGATCATGTCTTTCCTTCTGGACCAACTGGGTCCTGCAGGGGAAAACATACACCATGAAAAAATATTCTTATGATTTATGAGGCATGGTCCATCTGTGTGAGACACAAAGCGAAGTAGTAGAATCTTTTCTACGGTTGTAATTCTAACATTGCTTGTATTAAAGTTTGCTTAAAAAACTTTATTTCACAGGATCATTTTCCACTTAATTCTAGTAGTTATACCAAGGAAGCTTTCCAAGGAAGCTGAAGTTCTTCTGTGTGAAAAGAGTAAATTTAAAAAAAAAAAAAGCTTTCAAGTGGCAAAACCATTAAATAGTCATTAATATGAGCTCAAATAAGCAAACTGATATACTTCAGAAGCTTTGAAAGGACTGGTACTTTGATGAACCATAAGAACTAGTTATGCAAGAAATAGAGAAGTAAATTTTAAAGGGATGTAAGAAAAGTTTAAGCATGATCTGAAGTTTGAATACCTACATATAAGTAACATCTGAAAGAAAAGAAAAATAATTCCAGAAAGAAATGGAAAGAAAAGTTTACTGGCATTTACAAGACAGATGACATATGAACTTCATACTATTTTGTTTTTTACAATGAAATATTTAGTCTGCATATGCACTCAAGGATGGTAGAATGTGATTTATTGTGTGACATTAGAACAAAGCTTTAGGAGTCTAACAGCCTACTGTTGAGATATATATATTTAAAGGAATCCAAGTATATTGCTGAGTTTTAAATAATTTCCCCATAATTTTTATTATGGCAAAGATCTTAATAAGCCAAGAACATAAGGCAGGGTTAGAAAGAGAATGGACTCTTCTTTTACATGTTTTGATTGAAAAGGTGTAGCTGGAAAATTGCACTGTTTATTCCTCTACACCGTTTGAAAATACAAATGTGTATTTATTGTTTTGACTAGCTAAGCATTTTTTAATGAAATAGTAGAATCATAGAATCACAGAATGGTAGGGGTTGGCAGGGACCTCTAGAGATCAGCTAGCCCAGCCCCCCTGCTAAAGTGGATTCCCCTAGAGCAGGTTGCACAGGTTGTGTCTAGGCTTGTTTTCAGTATCTCCAGAAAAGGAGACTCCACAACCTCACTGGGCAGCCTGTTCTGGTGCTCTGTCACCCTCACAGTAAAGAAGTTTTTCCTCATGGTCAGATGGAACTTCCTGTGTTCTAGTTTGTGCCTGTTGCCCCTTGTCCTGTTGCTGGACACCACTGAAAAGAGTTTGGCCCATCCTCTTGATGCCCACCCTTTAGATATTTTTAGGCATTGATAAGATCTCCTCTCAGTCTTCTCCAGGCTAAACAGACCCACTTCCCTCAGCCTTTCCTCATAAGAGAGATGCTCCAGTCCCCTAATCATCTGAGGTCATAAAAATATATGAAATCTTTTTTAGGTTTCACAGGTTTTTTTCTTGAGAAATCATATTCCACTGTGATGAAATTTTTATTCTGTTTCCAGGGAAGCAAGAGCTAGGAGTTACCTAATTCTCAGTGTGTTGTAAAAAATAAATATTAGTCTCAGAAGAAGTCCTTTCTGTAACACCAAAAGGCAGTGTTCTATAATGTTTGTAAAATTGCCAATGAAATTAAATAAATTTAAATTATTAAGTAACATATTTTTCTAAGGTGGAAAGAAAATATGTTTGAAAGTAGATAAACTATTTAGGCTCAGCTCTTCTCTCAATACGCTATTTGTTGGTGTCTATGAAGAAAAAGTCAATTATGTTATTCTTGCCAGGTTTATTTCAGTTTTCACATTTTAGCATCTGCAGATTCGAACATTTTTTGCATACTTTTATAATATTGCTGGCATTATGGTAGCACATTTTATTCCAGATTTCAAAATGAGTCATATCATTAACGAATTATCATTGTTTGCCCCGTAGATTTCAAAAAAGACAAGCTTTTGCCTCTCCTCTATCAATGCCTATTTCAATTAGAAAAATGATGTAAAGGCCCCACTTTGATTTCCCCCTTCTGGCAGGTGTAGGCATCAACATAGGGATCACTCACTGCCAATATGCCTGCTAAGGCCACCTTATCTGTCATAGTTGGTTATTTCCTGATCAGGTCTCTCTGATTCCCATGTAAAAGATTTTCTCCAGAGTGGTGACCTTCACTTCTCACATTTTACTTCTGTCTGACAGCTGCAGTTTGGCTGCATATTTATTTGGTCGAGAAATTGATTCTAATCTGAGTTGGAAAATGACCAGAAGACTTAACTGCCTGCTGACCTTATATCAGCTATAATATATGTTTCTGAAACTGGCAGCTCTGATAGCATGATTAGAGATTCATACACATATTTATCAATCAAACTATATTGATAATGTGTTTTCAAAGGACACTAAAGATTAGACAGGTGAAGCTGGATAAGGATGAGAAAGAAAGAGGAAAACTAAGGATATCATAAGCGTAAATAATGTACTTATTGGTTTCTCATAGCAATGAAGTCTTGAAAGTATATTGGGAAAAGGAGAAGTATTCTACAAGGAAAATCTGGTAGCTTTAAGGATAATATGACCTCGTCTTTACCTTAGCAAACAGGGGACTTGTCTGTTCAGTCTTTACTTTTGGGAGAAGGATTTACACAATAATAAGAAATGGAAAAACATAGGAGAACATGCTGATTACAGCAACATTTTCAGTACTTGCAGAAGTAAAACATGAACAGGACAAATTTGCTGTAAATGGCAAGTGGTAGAATCGTAGAATGGTTAAGGTTGGAAGGGACCTTAAAGATCCACAGGTTCCAACCTCCCTGCTAGGAGCAGGGACACCTCACACTAGACCAGGCTGCACAAAAACCCTCATCTAACCTGACCTTAAACACCTTGAGGGAGAGGGCTTCCACAACCTCCCTAGGCAACCTATTCCAACACCTTACTACCCTCCTGGTGAAGAACTTATTCCTGATGTCTAACCTAAATCTCCCCTCTTTCAGTTTAAAACCATTACCCCCTGTCCTATCACTGCCCTCTCTGGTGAAAAGCACGCCCCCTTCCCCCCTTCCCCTCCCAGCTTTCCTGTAGGCCCCTTCAGGTACTGGAAGGTTTCTATAAGGTCTCCCTGGAGCCTTCTCTTCTCCAGGCTGAATAGCCCCAACTTACTCAGTCTGTCTTTGTAGCAGAGGTGCTCCAGCCCTTTGATCATCTGCATGGCCCTTCTCTGGACCCCCTCCAACAGCTCCCCCAAAAGATGTATCAGAATGTTGGAACAAGTGTAGCTTAAATTAATGGGAGGCACCTCACTTTTCACTTCACTTAACTTCTTGCTTTTGGTGGCTTCCTGTCACAAAAATGAAGAGGTGATCTAAACCCAGCTAGCAATCTTGATTTAGGCCATTATATGTATGTACAAAAAATGCATTTTTATAGTAGAAATTAGCAATCACATCACAGTGTGTTTTTTTTTATTCCAAGTCTGTACAATGTATTACTGAAACATAGTCTGTTTGATGCGTCCTTACTCATGTTCCTTGAGACAGAATCTGAATGTAGTAATGTCAACCTTGAAAAAGAAATGCCCTTCTGACACTTTAAAATGTATGGATAACCCAAAGTAATAGTAGTTTTTCCTAAGGTTCTGGGATAGCTTTTGTAATTCAGGTTGAAGTTTAAAAAGCTTTTGTCCCTTCAATGTCTTGCTGTAGTTCTGTTCTTATGACTAGGCTGACATTTTCAAACTATTTCCTCTCTTTTTTTCTCTACATTTGGCATGTCTGAAGATGTAGTAACTACCATCATCCTGTGTGCAGCAAGCAGAGATTTTGACACTTCACAAAGACACATGCCATAACATAAAATGAGGCCACAAAGAGGTAAGAAATAGGTATGTTATTTTGTTAGCCTACTCAGCTGCAGTATTGTAAGTGCTATAATGGGCAAGATTTTAATCAGGTGTATGTATAAAAATACTTAATAAGAGTATTAGAAAAATACTTTCTCTTTTCCTAACCCTTAAAATGCATAAGATAGCTTGAAATAATATTCTAAATTCTTAAATTTCTTTAAAGAAGGTATATATTTTTCCCCTTTTTTGTGTAGGAGATTGCATTTTGGGCATTATGTAATGCATCATGAATAACTCATCAGACAAGTTCTGCTACAGTGCAGTTGAGTTGTTTCAGCAATAGCTCATAGGCTGAACACTGCAGAAGGGGAAGAACAAAGGACACTGGTTGTCCTAGAAAGTTAATTGTGTAAGGAAGGGTGGAAAGAGAATCAGTGACTAGAACAGACATATGGAATGGAACAAGAAACCAATGATATTATACAGATAAACATGAAAAACAGTGGGCACAGAACAGTGCGCATTCTCCATGCTGTCATAACTAAGAATTGTAGACCTTTTTCCCAGTCTTCTCTCCTGTCATAAGAAACTGTTTAGATGGTTAAATGAAGACCAACAATACGGGGACAAGAGCTGAAGCAACGTGAATATCTGTCCTAGTTAAGAATTTGATAGTTTAGGGACTTAAATTGTTTTATAACATGCTTCCAAAACAGGTCCTTTTATTTGTAGATGTGCACTTAAAATCAGTATAATAGATAAGCCTGTGTAGCTAGAGAGGAAATCAATTAATTCATGCAATAGCTTAGCAGGAACTGATGATAACAATGAACGTGCAAGTTCTTATCCTGTAGTATGAAGCAACCAAGCACATAGGAGCTTTGGCATGGCATATCTGAAATTACCTTTGGTTTCTCTCTGACAGTGTTAACTGAAAATGCGTATTATAACATTTTGACAATAGAAATGCAATGATACTGAAATCAACAATGGCACTGAATGTGCCTATAGCTGCTCTTCTTGAAAAAAGAGGTCATAATAAATTAACTCCCAGGTACTAAATGCATCTGCTGTCAATGTCAAATCTCCCAAAAGTTTAAGTTTGCTTTTACATTACTTTAGCTTAAGGTTCTGTATTCATCTATGGGATAACTCCAGCAGGTTATAACTATACAAAATTATTTGCCCAGTATAAACGTAGAACAGAGGCAGTACTTTAGTACGGTGGTGCTATGTCCAGCAATATTCATTTTCTGATCAGTCTAAATGAAATCTAACGAATCTATCAAACACTTTTCAATTTGATACATGCTGCTTGGCTTTTTTTGCAGATCTCAAGAAACGGACATGCACTTACTTTACAGTTGGGTGCTGGTTGTCGTTGTTATTGCTGCTCTTGTTGTGGTTGGTTGTGGGGCTTTTGTGCAAAACAACCTAACCTCCCATATTCTACAGAAACATCCCTCTCAACACGGCTTACAAATTTTTAAGCTGTTTTACTTTAAAGCAATCTATTTCAAGAATTTGTAATCTCAGAAAGAAGAAGCTGTACACCTCCCTCTCTCAGTAAGATCCCAGGAAGGAGATAAAAGAAAAACAGCTACAAGTCAACCCAGGAGCAGAGGGAATTATGTCACAGATTACTCCTCTCTGCTAGTTGTGGTGCATTTCCATATTTATTTCTTTTCCTGTCTTGTGCATATTATGAAAGCCTTATATTTTTATTTTACTCAGCACTTAAGAACTTCAGCAAATATAAGCCAAATTCATCACCTCAGGAGCATAACTATTAAGTGGTCTTGCAAGCCAAAGGAAATATTAAAAGGCTGCTCTTTTATTGACGTACTTAAATATCTATTTGGAAAAAAGCTATAACCTGAACAGCCTCTTAATTACGGTGGATACATGAAAACATTTATCCTTGTTATAATTTCTGTTCAAAAACCACTGAATCAATCTTCAGAGACTTTTGTGAGGGGAGAAGCATAAGGCTTCTAGCAACTCTATTAGGGCTGACCCTAAAATAAACATTATAAATAATTTTCTTTTGGTACTTCTGATGCCTAAAATACTATTAATATTAAATAATAAATAATTCCTTTGTAAATAGCTGCAACTTCCTGAGTTGCTGAAAATTCTGAAGTTTCTTTGAAGACTTCTAGGATTGGTGTTGTCCCATACAACTTGAAAAACTAATCTCAGCCCAGTGTGTATCACCCTTGCTTCAGCTCTAAACCTCTTCTAAGGAAAAAAACTCACAGTATCATTCTGGTTGGAAATGACCTTCAAGATCATCGAGTCCAACCACTACCCTAACTGTGCCGCATCCACCACCAAACCCTGTCCCCTGGCACCACGTCTGTCTTTTTAGATGTATCCAGGGATGGTGGCTCAGCCTGGATCACCAAGTCCAACTCCCAGCCCAGAACAGGACAACCCCAAAGTTCACACCGTGTCCCTGATGGTGTTGTCCAAATGTTTCTTTAATATTGTCAAGCTCGGTGCCATTACTGCTTCCCTGGGGAGCCTATTCCAGTGCTCCACCACCCTCTGGGTGAAGGGTTTCTTCCTAATGTCCAACATAACCCTCCCCCTGCACATCTTCCTACCATTCCCTCGGGTCCTATCACTGGTCACCAGAGAGAAGAGGTCAGCACCTGCTCCTCCTCCTTCCCTAATGAGGAAGCAGTAAGCTGCAATGAGGTCTCCCCTCAGTCTTCTCTTCTCCAGGCTGAAGAGACCAAGTGCCTTTAGCTGCTCCTCATATGGCATCCCTTCCAAACCCTTCACCAACCTCGTGGCCCTCCTCTGGGCACTCTCCAGTAGCTTTATACCCTTTTTGTACTGTGGTGCCCTGAACTGCACACAGTACTCAAGGTGGGGCCGTACCAGTGCAGAGTAAAGTGGGACAATCACCTCCCTTGACCAAGCTATCCCATGCTTGATGCACCCCAGGACTCAGTTGGCCCTCCTGGCTGCCAGGGCACACTGCTGGCTCATGTTCAACTTGCCGTCAACCAGAACCCCCAGATCCTTCTCTGCAGGGCTGCTCTTCAGCCTCTCACTCCCCAGACTGTCTGTATATCCAGGGTTACCGTGTCCCAGGTGCAAAATCCAGCACTTCTCCTTGTTAAACTTCATGCCATTGGTGATTGCCCAGCTCTCTAATTGATCCCTGTGCAGGGCCTCTCTGCCCTTGAGACTGTCAACTGCTCCTCCCAGTCTAGTGTTGTCCGCAAACTTAATAAGTAGGCCTTCAAGTCCGGCATCTAAGTCATTTATTAACATATTAAAGAGTACTGGCCCTAAGATGGATCCCTGTAGGTAAGGTGCTTCTCTGCTATTGTGAACACTGGTATCATGTCAGATCGGTGGCTTTGTGATAGAAACCAGTCACATTCCTGATGACATCAGTAGCTAATGTGGAATTTGTCTTTTGCAAAGTTTACTTTTATGGTGTGTTTAGCTCTTGATTAGGAAGAAATTAATTCTGGAGCTTTCAAAAAGCAGTCTTCAATACAAGAAAGAATTAACAAGCATGAGAGGCCAGAACGTGATATATAGAAAAATAAGTATGTCTGGTTTTTTTGCTGGTTTTTTTGCTGATCACATCGTTACTTCATTCGGAAAACTGGATCCAGAAGAATGATCCAGTAGTGTCTCATTTTAGTGAAGTGTTAGGTGCTCTTAGACTGCAGATTGGTAAGAGTATTAAATAACTTTATAGGTTCAGAATAACTTAGGGCAATTTTAAATAAGCAAACTCAGAAGGAAATTTGATTGGTCAGGAAGACATTAAGAACAGACAATTTCTGGAAACTAAATTATAGTATTCACTTTAGAGACAGCTAAGGGATCTCTTGTAATTTAATTGACTTTAATTTACGAACCTGGCTATACAGGATATATAAGTGCAGCACCATGAGAAGTCTTTATCCTAACTACCCTTATGTCTCATTTTTGGGAATGAATAGCACTTATATTGCCATTGTTGTTTCTAGGTTCCTTTTAAAAAAAGATGTAATTACTGAAAATATAATACAAATATTAAAACAGATTTTCTGCATTGTGATAAAAATCCATAAAGGCTTGTGCTATTTCATTTGTCATATTTATATAGAAGAAATACTAGAAATGTTTACCGTATTCTGATGTCATTTATTTCTTGTGTCTTTTGCCTCCCCACAAAGGAAATGTATTCTTATTTCATAACTTTCTTTCACTTAACTTTTCTTCACCGGCTACCTGTCATAGCTGTAGTATTCCATTTCTTTTATGATGAGAAGAAAATAAGTAATATAAACTGCATATTAAAGCCTTTTAAGCTGAATTTTCAATCGTATCTAGGGAATGTGTCTGTCATAGGAAAAACTACTCAATTAATAGAGCTTAAACCGAATCATGATTGAAGCAGTTTATTGATTTATTAAAAATACATAATTAACCAGTGGACTATACATTCAAAATCTGTATCAGTAGTGTAACAGATAAACCAGAGCACAAGACTGCTACAGAATGCTGAGAAACACCAACAAGTTTCTACATGCTGTTCTGTAACTAATCCCAAGTGTTCTGATCACACACATACACATGCACAGGTATGTGTGCATACACACGTGCATAGGTTCCTACCATGGTGCACACACACTCTCCCCTCCCACACGCCCACTGGGATGCAGTCACCCTCCCTTTTTTCCCAAGATTTTGCATTCTTCTATTTGATCACCACTCTATAGGGAGATATGGGTGCTCCCACTTTTCATGTGCCTTTGCTGCTCTCTGCAGCCCATAGATCTGCTCATGGGTGAGGAAGTTCCACCATGAAGTCCCACATACACACCTGAGAGTGGTCCCCATTTGGAAGGGACCCTAAAGATCATCTAGTTCCACCCCGTCTGCCATGGGCAAGGACACCTTCCACTAGACCAGGTTGCTCAAAGCCCCATCCAACCTGGCCTTGAAGACTTCCAGGGATGGGACATGCACAACTTCCCTGAGCAGCCTTTTCTTGTGTCTCAGCACACCCACCACAAAAAATTTCTTCCTCATATCCAATCTATAATTACCCTTTTTCAGTTTAAAACCATTACCCGTTTTTCTGTCACTACAGACCTTGGTAAAAAGTGTCTCTGTCTTTCTTATAAACCACCCTTAATTATTATAAGGGGTCTCCCTGGACTCCTCTGGTCTCCAGGCTGAACAACCCCAACTCTCTCAGCCTGTCTTCATAGGAGAGGTGCTTCAACCCTCCGATCATCTCCGTGGCCCTCCTCTGGACTCACTCCAACAGGTCCATGTTCTTGTTTATTTAGATACATTTTAATTACTGAGGAGGATCACAGCCTGATTTTTCTTTGACTAAAGACCACATGCTGGGCTTGAGGAAGTACCTGGAACACTGGGCAGTTGTTATTTGTAGTTCTTCAATGAGGATGGGTTTTGCTGTTCAATTTTTTTGTTGTTTTTACAAATACCGCTGAGAAAAGGAAATGTTGCCATACGTGAGAAAATGTCATTAGGGATAATTATTTCTCCTCCCTTAACATTCCTCAGGGAAAAAGAAAAACAAACCAAAACAACAACAACAAAAAAACCAAAACACAAAAACCCCCAACAAAACCAACTATGTGTTAAGGAACTGAACATTTAATGTTCAGTGCTTTACATTTACGTTATTTGCAATATAAAATTCATTCTTGTTTCAAGAAATTGGTGTTTGTCGGGGAAAAACTAGCTTAGGTAGCAGAGTTTATAAAGTCAGTGGTTTCAGTGGCATTTGCTAGCACTGATACTGGACTCTTACTGTGACTGAGTACATCTGGGTTGCTTCAGACTAGCTCTGCTGAAGCACTGCCAGCTACCATCAGTGGCAATTCTTCTTTTTGTGATCCAGAAGCTTGTATGGTTCCCCAAGGAATCACGCTGACCCAGCTGTTTCTGAAGTTATTATATGCTGCTTCTTGAATAGCTTTATCAGAGGCTTAGGCTGGTGATCTCTGACTATCTATCTTAAGTTCTTTTACAATTGCAGGAGGCAGTAGAACCCTCAGCCTTTTTACTAGAAAAATCCCAGAAGAGCTGTTTACAAGACTGTGGCTTTGAATTATGAACACTCCATCAGATGGTTTACATCTTCCTAGATTTCAGCACAAGGCCTAGACAATTATGGATAATATTATTATTATAAGTGAAATATATCTGTGTCAAATGCTGCTCAAAAAACCCCATTGTAACACTTTTTTAGATGAGTTTTCAGAATATTGATTCAAAGTTGGGAAATTCTGGAATTTGCTGGTGAGCTATTAGATTACTCTCATGCAACTGCATTGCTTGACAGAAAATCAGATACTTAGGAAACATATACATAGAGCTCTAATTTTCTGGTTGTGGTTTTTATTTTTTTTTCCTCCATCTTGATAATCTCCTAATTTACTATGTATTACTGAAGCCTGTCTTTAAAAAGAAAAAAAAATATATTTGGTCTACTCATTTTCTCTGAAAGCTATTATTCTCCTCTTGCAGTGTTTTAAAAACTCTAGTTCCAATGAGTGCTTTGACCAAACACTGCATTGTCTTCCTACCCTGTAGTCCATCCTACTCTGCCTTTCACCCCACTCTTATCGTCATCCTGCTCTCACTCTACAGTGAGACCAGAGAGCTCAAAGTCCATTCTTTTTATCAAGAGAGCAGCACTTGTCAGAGACTGCCAAAAACTGCACTAAGACCTTTTGTTATACTATGTATTACTTATTATTTATTATATTCTTACCTTCCTAATATGAATATGTATTATCATGTTCATTTCTTCAGGCTGCTCATCCTAGATCCAGTTGCCCCAGTCCCAATTAATTCTCTCACACCCTCAACTTCTTGATTGATCACCACTCCTTACCAGTGTTTCACTGACTGACTCCTCCTTCCTTGTGCAGACAGAATAATTTCTTCTTGCTTCCTATTTCTCATCAAGTCTGTTTCTCTTTTCCCTGTTTATGCAACCTAAAAGCAACCCAACTTATGCAAGGGCTTCCCCTGGCTATTTAGCCCATGCTGTCTTTCATTTGGTCCCAGTTCTTTGGTCACTGTCAGTGTCTGTGGCACCTGGAGTCTTTATGCTTCCATTTCTCATGGATCCATCTGCCTCACAGATGAATTAATGCCACCCACCTCAGTTGCTCTTCTAATTTCTATCTTACCCTTTCCTCTTCTCTAGAATGAGAAACAAATTCCTGACCAAATCCTATCAAATAACAGATATCTTTCTTATAACACAATGATTCAGTTAATCAGAGATATTCCTAGAATTTCTTAGCGCCATTAAAGCTTATCTTTTTCTACCTAACAATGACTGAGTTATTTTTATGCAAAAACATATTAGGTGAAATTTCAACTAAAACAATTATTTTTTAATTGCATCAAGATTCTATTTTCATTCTTACATATCACAGTTGAACAACCCTACAAACGGGTGATGCTGCAGACCACTGATAATACAAATAATATTTGTTAAATTTACAGGCATTGTAATTTCCATAATGCCTCTATTGTATTCTAAAAAGAAACACCAAACTGACAATTATCAAGCAATAAAAGGAAATTGCTTTGCAAGTTTAGTGACTTTTGTTCTTTTTTTGACAGATTTTTAATTTCATCATACATATTTTGTCTTTTGTAACATTATTTTTAAAGCATATATATGTGTGGTAATAGTACAATAAGCATAATCAGAAGCAGATTCTTGAAGCAATAATAATAAAGAACAATACAAATAACAGTTTTTTAAATTGCCTAAAAAATTCTAGTATGGTAACTAAACAAGCCTATGAACATTTCATTAAATCAACATATAGAGATGTATATGTTAATATTTGTATAGTTCAAATATATGCCTACCTTATTTCTCAACAAATATTATCATTTTAATCTTTAAGTAGACTTCCATTGTTGAAAGAGCTGGGTTATTTTTAGAGTTCTCCATATATAAAATTTGGATGAAAGTTCCAGAAAAATTATGCAATAAAAACTCTTCTGAAAATAATTCATCATTAGAATTCATCCCTCCAACTCCACTATAGTACTATTATAAGAAAAAGCATTCTCACGAATCTTTGTCTCGTAGCACTTTGTTATATTTCTTTAGACAGATGTTAAATGCAATGCTGCAAAAACAAAAGGTAACATATGCCAAATATGTGGCAGGAAAGCAGCAGGAAATAAAGCCCCTCAACTTTTTTGGTGGATAATCTATTACCAAGAACAGTGCAGCAAAAAGAGCTTGCACAGAAATTAATCCTTTACAGAAGTGGAAAAAGTGCGTAGATGATTGGAAAAAAAAAAAAGACTGAGCTTTCCAGACAAAGAGGTGAAGAAAGGTTAACCATCTAAAAGTGAGCCTTGTAAGTAGACCTACAAGTACCTAATGCTCTTGTAAAGGGAACAATAATGACAAGCTTTAAAGAAGGATGAATTTTGGAGAGAAGAATTACATACTAATGCGATAGAGAAAACAGATGCTTGAAACCTGGTAGTAACTTGAACCTTAAGCTATAGCATTAAAACAAGGTCATCATCCACTTACACTTTCCATGTTACAAGACTGTTATGTTGTCAATAACAAAACAGTTATTGTTATTCTTTTAACAGTTACCTTAAAAGTTCTCAGAAGGCCCATTACCAGAAGTGTTCATAACAGGAAAAAAAACAGCTATTCTTGATGAAAAGAACTCTTAATACTGAGCATTGTGCCAAATTAAAAAATAGTCTTATTCTGTGATGGAAACTTACAGATGATGCAAGTTGCAGTGAAATCTCATGTAGGCACAGGAATGACTGTGAGTAAAGTGCTTCTCTATTAACAAAACCGGATAAAAGACTTCAGAGTACAAGGGGTGAAAACAGTGGTTAGATTGAGTTGAAATAACGTGTGAATATTTTATCAAGTCATCAAATACCAAACTATTAGATATTGATATTGATTGTAAATCAAATTGTGTTAAATGTTATTTTTAAAAGCCATTTCTAAAGTCAACTGATCAGCTAGATCATTTCATCCCAGTGGAAACTGATGCAGGTAACCAAAGGCAATTTTAACATTGATGTATTTTTGTTCAATTTAGAAGCATAACATTGTAACAACTTATAGTACCTTCAAAAGTTAAGGGTGAGGAAGGACTAATATGGGATGGTTCCTGTCTTAAAGTAGATTTTAGCTCATACTGGTGTTATGTTACTCGTCAGTTCATTTTTCTCCTGCAGAACAGGGTCTTAGATGAAACACTTAATTTTTAGATAGCTAACATAAGCTAAGAACATAGGCCAAGTTCTCTAAAAGAAGCAAGATATAGAAAACCTTATTGTGAAGTTAAATACTTTTTGCAGAATTGAATTTTTCTGTCCCATATTTCCACCTGTAACTTTTCTACCCAATGATTTTTAAGTTTTGGAAAGTCTTTAGTTTTCAATGTTTTCAATGTTTATTTTTTAATGAAAAATTAACAATCACCTTAATGAATGCAGATGCTTTAAAGTGAAAAATCTGAAACAGATTTTCAAGTTTGTAACTTCTCAACTGTTTTCTAAGATTTCATCTTTTTGTATAAAATTAATATCCAGATTTCTTTATCTCTTTCTTTGTTTCTTTTAAAAAAATGCTTTTGGCACTGTGTCCTAAGAATAGCTCGTCTTGATCTGGTTTTATCCCATCTCACTGAAAACTGTCATAGTCACCTTCAAATATGCACTCTGATGATTAAAGGCCTTATTGAGAAACAAATCCTATTAAAATATACTACAAAACTAATTTGATTCACTCTTTAGGGAGGACAGGGAATGGAGGGAAGGTAATTTTAAAGCTCATCTCAAAGATTTAGTACTCTGTAAGTGAGAATATGTTTTCTTCTGCTAACTTAAAACTATCATTGCTAACCACCCTTCTAAAACATTGCTCTAATTCTATTACTGTGTTGCCTGGTTTACAGTTACAAAATGTGATTATATTCTAAGTAGATGCAAGTTAGAATATTTTTTCAGGCGGAATTAATTTATGTTCTGCCTACCACAGTGACAACTGATAGCCACTTGTTACTTAAAATAAATAGACCAAATCAGCATCTGTTTTTTGCTATGTGTATGCTATATATATAAAAGTACTTCCACTCTCTGCAAAGCATCCATAATTGGCTATTCCTTTTCACAGATGGGAACTGACCCCATTCCAAGCCAGACTTCCTAAGCTGATGACTTGGCAAGGACTCTTTTGAATCTATAGACTTCCTGGAGAACAGTCTATAGATCAGTACAAGATCTTCACTGATACTCCCTTTTCATATCATTTGCTCTCCATGCTTTGTGCCCTACAAGGGGTTATTTATACTCAAAACCAGTTTATATCTCCCTGCTTCCTTTTTACTTAATCTTCCAAGAGCCTCCTCGATGCTGTGATTCCCCATTTAGCTGACCAGCTATCTGACCTCTAACCACGTTCTTGACTTGGCCCATATTGAGTTTTCTACCACACCCTGGATGACTTCTAACCACAACCCTGCCCTTCCTCTTTAAGTTATTCCTTTCTTCTCTCTACACTTTAGACATTAGTTCAGACGTCATGTCTTATGGCTAACATTGTCTACAAAACAAGACCAGTGCAGACTTAACCATTCAAAATTATCTGAAGGTCATAAATTGAATACCACTTTCCTTTCAAAAAATCCTTTTAATGCTCTTACGTAATATGAACTAGCATTGCATCCTCCCATTTGTAGCCCTAAAATTATTCTTCAAGAATACTGACTATAGGAAAAAATAGAAAAAAAAATGTAGACTAGAAAAAAAAATTAAAATTCATTTTACTTCAGTCAGAGAAAATAAATTAACATTAGATGCAGTCCTTTTCATGCTAATCTGCAAATTTTCAACTGCTTCACTGGTTTAGGTGACATGAGTAAAGTAATACATGTCACAAAGCCCATCAACACTAAAACAGTCAGTTAAGGGTCAGCTTATGTCTTTTCACATATTAACACACTGATAATGGAACCAAGGGCTTTGATACCTGAGAATAAAAAGTATAAACCAATTTTAAAAGGATGAAGATTACATCTGGTTTACAGGTACTTATTAGTTATAAAGTGCTTTCCAGCCTTGCTATTGCACACCCAAGTAGGTGAAACAAATTACTTATCATCTCCTGCCACCTCATTTAAACCTTTGAAAATACAATGAACTATTAGGTTGTCTCTGAGAGCTGTTTACATAAGATAGCCTTTTTATTAGCAGCTGATTCAGAGGAAACAAAGTTATCTTCATCACTAACTGCTTATTATTAGAATAAAATTGAATGAGTTTCAGAAAGGCATTCTCCATTTCTCGGTATGTTAGAAACAAAAATACAAAACACTGAGTTGCTTTCCAGATCACAGACTGTATCTTGGTAACTAGTTTAATGTACTTTAATAGCTGGTTCCTAGCTAACCTCTCTGTCATACAAAGTGTCAGCCTAGAAATGGCTGCTTGTTTAGAAATAGTGATTCTTGTCAGACTCAAATAGATTCTTCTATTCAGCCACATATTTCAGTTAATAACTCCCATTTCCAAGAGTTATAAATGAAATGTGCTTGCTTGGTTGTTTGTTGGGTTTTTTTTCCTTTCACATTAGTACAGATTTTAAAACGGTAAGTGTTCTCTTTGCATTGGTTTCCTGTGTAAACTGTGTTAACAGTCAATGTGGAAAATCTGCAGTTACTGCAATTGGCCAGGACCTGCTTGGAATGAAAAGGAGCTAATCAATCAGAAAACTCATTTACATATCTGTGATAAATAAAGCTGTTTGCATACATTTAAAGTGGATGTGCTCCACCTGTTTGTTCAATGAAATGCCCTAGATTTAAGTGGAAATTTAAACTCATGACTCTCGCCTGAACATCAGCTGCCAGGAAATGCCCCACTCAGATGAAATTTTTGCTTAATTAACAAAGGAAAAAATGTTCTATGAGTACTTAACACATGGTTACTTTGCACTGAGTGCTTTATATTTCCCTTTTTATGGGAGCAAAACAATTCAATTTTATTATTTTCTTCACTTACGAAGCACTCATAAATTTGAACTTGATCCTGGAAGATGCTGAGCATCTGGCCCAGATCCAAAAAAGCACTTTAGTACATCTTTAAGTATGAAACTAATCTTAGGGTTTAACTGGCAGATATGCCAGCTGCCTCTGTGCTTTCATGACTCAGTAGGACTGGGCAGGAAAGATTGCAAAGCTGGAAAACAAAATTTCTCTCTGTTTATGCTAGATACTGCCTGCAGTTCACTACAGAGTTTGTGGAAACCTGGCAGACCAGCCCTTTGCCTCAATGATCATCGTTTTTTCCTTCCAGCAGTGGAACCATGGCCTTCTTACTAGCTGTGATCTGGTAAGTGTTGTCAGGTAGAACAACAAATTATGTGAATCCATGTGTTTCTTGGGATAACTGGGGAATATGCTAGAGCATAATTATTGCATGGTGACAAACACATCAGAAGTGATGATGGTTCTGACTTTTGGTGGGTCTAGTCATATTTCATATCCCAGTGCAAAACCATGGTAGCTGCATAGTCCTAATCGCATAGCAAGGAATCCTTTCAGACAACTTTGTCTAGGTTAAGGGTATTTCTACTGTTTCATAAACAGTTTGATGAGAGTACATAGATGCACAAGAATACAAGCTTAAGGATGTCCATCAATTAAAGGGCAGGCACACCTTTTTTCCACTGCAGCATTTAATCCACAGGATTCACAGCCCATGAAAATTAATGCTTTGGTAGGCTTTGATCAGGCACAAGAATAAGAGAATGGTTTTATTGGTGGAGATTCAAGAGTCAATCTAACCCAACATTATTTCTCCCAACAGTGAACCTAAGTGGATATCTTGAGAAGACTAGGAACAGGGCAAATATAAATATCTTGTGAGCCTCAAATTATTTTCATCTGAAAGGATTTCTCAGCCCAGACATGGTAGGTCTATTCAGCAACCCGCAATGGCTTACCCTTTCAATCTTTTCCATGGTTTTCCTAAACTTCTTAAATCCAGAACACACTTTAGCAAAAATTTGTTGCAAGAAAATACAATATTTTCTTGTTTTTAACATGGCTTCTACTGACTAGCTGTTTTATGAGTCTTCCTGAATCTTAAGTGTCATCTTGGCAGAGTTGTGAAGATTTTCTTTCTATCCACTTTCTTCATGTCAAAAATCTCGTTATCTTGAAGAGCTCTTTCATAATCCCCCTGTGTTCTCTTTTTTCCAGGCTGCTTATATAGCTTTTGATCACCCTGTACTCAAACCAATCCATTCATTCTTTTTTGGAAGAGAAGGGAATAAGGCTTTCCATGGTGAGTGTTTCAGTTGACTTGATTTCTAAAAAGCTTGTTCATTTGAATTGCCACACTTTGTCCTAATTAGTTTGTGATAAATAATTTTTAGTGACTGATAATGTCAAAGATTTACACTAAATCCTACCTGTCCCAGTAGTTTGAATCCGTCATCTTCCCTCACGTATTTGCTTTCATAGAACTGATGCATTAATTGAGTTTTATAGCAATCCATTTAACATAAAGTGAAAAAGATTTTCCTCAGAGTTAGGTAAAGATCCATAATAGCAACAAACGTTTCCTTTTCTTCTTATATTTATGACTTCAAAAAAATTGGTTTGAAAATGGAAACATGAGAAGAGATGAGAAATATAAATAGGATTATCCTTCTCAGGGACTGAAATACAAGCAAGAGTTATTGCAAGATGGAAAGGACATGACTGCTTTAGTTTGAATTTCAAGAAAGATGACTGAGTATATGTAAAATACTCAGACTTCTAGTCCATGAGCCTAAATTAAAAGCTTTTCAGTTCAAACCAGCACTGTGATCATTTTTGCCAAAAAGTAAACCTCTAGTTCATTCATGAATCACTTTGTCTAGAGAGGAGATAAATCTTTCCCCTAAAACCAGATATTATAGTGAACTATTTCTATTATATTGGTATAAAACTTCAACAGATGGTGTGCTTTGGAGGAACATAGATTAATTTCATTATTTCCTGTGAATGCTTTTGTTAAAGTAAAAGGAATGTGCAAAGTTTATCGTAGCTTTCATCTGTCTGGCCAAAGCAAATTTTATATCAAAGTAAGGATTTCAAAATTACTATTTTGATTTGTATTTAAACTGGTTAGAATCTTATTAGGAACCAAAATTTGTAAGCGTAAAATGTTTTAATTCTGCAGTTCTTAGAAAATGAAACTTCAGCCCATAAAATATCACAAATCAAAACTGTTAACAATTTAGGATATATTGGCTTTTTAATCCTTCACAACAGAATTAATGTAAGTACTTTGTACAAATAACTACCATCATTCAGATGGAGTGCTGTGGTCCTTACAAGAATAAAGACTAAAGCTATCCTATTAGCTTCTGCAGCTGTTTAACTTAACCCTTAATTAAGCTTGTATTCCAGGCCATTAGTTTTTATCTACAAGAAAATGAAGCAAAAGCTGTTCACTCCTACCATTGCAAATCTTTGTGCGTTGTTAATGAATGGCTTATTCTACTCCTTAAATTGGTAGTCTGTGGGGCTGTATACATCATGGTATGGCTGAACCATTGCTAAAGCTGTGGTTTGGTACTGCCAGAACTGACAGATTCTGTTTTTTCAGGCTTCGTGATGCCAGATCTACATTTCTGGGTTAAGGTTGGCAGGGCTGAATGAATCTCTCTGCTTCTTAGGACAAAAAAAATTTTGAATATAGTTAATGTTCTGAAAAGAAAACTAAAATCCTAAATAAGAAATCTAACAAGGTATCTAGAATGCATGGACTCTGTTGTACTTAATTCCCTTGTTTCATTTATCTGAAGTGTTTCCACCATTTAGTTTGGGTCTGATACCTCTGCTTGCTGTTCTGTTCTCATGCAGAGTAGCTCCAGTCACGCATCAGTGTCACTCTTGCATGCTGGGTTGAAAGATGGGGATTGCAATGAGTTCAGAGTTGGGGAGAACAATCTCTCAATGCATGTTTTGCAAATGACTGTGAAAGATATGGGGTGGAAAATTTTGGTGAAATACTAATCAGTATTTTATGTGTAACCTGAAACTGTGATTAGAACATGATAAATTAAAAAACAGAAAGAAAAAATAAAGAAAAAAAAAGTTTTTAAAAAAATAGTAGTACCAAATGAGAACATAGGTATGTGATGTTTCTCTAGCGGCAAAACTGTCTCACCAAGCTGTTTCTTTTGGTCCAAGCTGCCTGTTCATTCTATTGTGTCCCAAGGCTGCCACAACCATAACTGCTTCTAAATTCAACATCAAAACCATTTAATTTTCTCTCTGTTGGTTTTATAACCCAATACAGTGATTCAGTCCAGAGAATTGTATCAGCACAAGTCACAGTACCACAGCTGCTATGCAGGAATGGGTACAAGTGATAGAGGACAGAAACATCTTAATTTATCTCACTACCAAAAAGTAAGTGTACCATGAAAGGCAGAAAGGAAGAGACCACTGAATTTAAGCTGACCCTTAAATAAATGTTATACACAGAAACGTTCTTATTGCATACCTGTAATTGATAAAAAATTATTTGCCTGAAGTTAACCTTATTCTTCACATATGCTGTACTACTATTAGTTTTCTGTTTTCACACTCCCAACATTTCTGTGATTATCTTCACCATTTTCGTTCTGTTCTTTACTTTTAGTGTCTTCACTATTTTCAGGTTCCCTCTATGGAATCTAAAATACAGTCTTTCTTAAGAAAAATTAGCTACAAGTTCTGTATTTGTCTGATCTGACGGTCTCTTAATATAATAATGTGGCAGTTTTGTACTACTCTGTATTTTTCATGTAGAAGTTAGAGCAGGATCCCTGTCGATAGCCATTCTGAGTATGAAGAGTTCAAATGGTCTTTAAGGGGCATAATCACTACTACACAGAGATTTTTTATGTCATTCCTCTTGATATAACCACAAGATCGATATTCATTTTCTTGGCAGTATTCTTCACAGCTGGCATTAAATAACCTTTGAATATATCTAGGACAAGCATTCTTGTTTTTCTTAACAGCACACCTGGTCTCCTGGTCCAAATGATGTTCAGCCAATCCTTTATTAAAACTGTAGACATCCATCCTTGGTTTTGACACCTCACAATTATTCCATCATGCAGCTATTCCTTCAGCATTGCTTTATACTTCTGTATCACATATGGCAGCAATAGTACACCATCTATGAACACTGATGATGCTACTGTATCATGCATTTTTTCATCCACCAAAGCTTTGATGTTGGTAGGTTATGTACCTGTTTTCTCAATGCTGCAATGGATGGCAGGTCAAAGTAAACCCAGTTGCCTTGTTTGGCTCAGCAGAAACCAAGTCAAGAGATAGATTCTGGGAAATAGAATTGCTTTGCCATAGGCAACAAAAATTATCATTTTAACGGAACGCTCCTTACTGGTCGTAAATTCTTGCTGTGCAAAGTTTTGTGCTTGATCTTTCTGTTTCTTCATTTTCTGTATTTTTAGGTTTTCATCTCTTCTTTGACTATGCACAAATTGTACAACTTAGTTCTCCCTCTCCATGGCAGTATCCTCCTCTCGGTCAATTTGGGCAACAATTTAGTGCATAAAAGTCTCTGTTTTGATTGTTTCAATATTCTCAATTTTTCTTTTGCCATTATATTTCTCTCAAGCCTTGTAACTGTTGTTTTTTGCATACAATACCACCATGAGTTGGAAATTCACATCACACCTTCTTCCTATACCTTTTAGTACATCCCCTTTTGCACTCATACCTCTCATCTCCAGACCAGCTGCCATTTCAAAATTCAATTATTAGATTCAGAGAGATTCATAAAGCTGCCAGAAATGCCAGTGGGATTCTCTTAGCTACAGAAGGTCACACAGCTGCACCAGTGAGGGGGTGAGGAAAGCTGCAGTACTCAAAGGGTCCCTCTATGCCACCGTCATCTTCTTGACACATATAGTATATATTGAGTCAAGTCATCATTAGAATCTTAAGAGGACAAGGAAGATCAAACGTGAAGGTTTCAATTATTAAATACTTTACTGTAGTCTAGCTCCTGAAAGTTGCATGAAAGGTTTCCTAAATATCCCTAGTGCCAGAAAGAAATAAAAGAAAGCCCACTTTTCAGATCCTTAGGACTGAGAGAAGAAACTGAAAATTGTCTGGTAATAGATTACATAAATTAGAGCTTCAGCGTGTGTTGAGGTCCTTAGATATTTTCAAATAGTAATATAATTTATCTGAATCACCATAGAAGTTAATAACAGTTCTACTTATACCAGCTATTTAAACAGCATAGCTGAGGTTGAACTAAAGGTTCTGTATTGTGTACATTCTGTGAAGTTTAATCCAGCTGCTTTTACTGAAAGTCAGTGAAATTTAGAGATAAGGAAAATAAGGTGGTATCTATATTGTGTGTGAGTGTCAAGCAAATGGATATATGAAATGTTTTGTGGTGAGACTGGAATTTATAACAAATATCATGGAATCATGGAATTGTCAGAGTTGGAAGGGACCTCTAGAGATCATCTAGTCAAACTCCCCTGCTAAAGCAGGGATGCCTAGAACACATTACTCAGGACTGCATCCAGGTGGGTCTTGAATATCTCCAGAGAAGGAGACTCCACAACCTCCTTGGGCAGCCTGTTCCAGTGCTCTGTCACCCTCACTGTAAAGAAGTTTTTCCTTATATTTAAATGGAGCTTCCTGTGTTCCACCTTGTGCCCGTTGCCCCTCATCATGTCATCACTGGGAACTACTGAAAAGAGTCTGGCTCCATCCCCCATGCACCCACCTTTTAGATACTTAAAAGCATTCATAAGGTCTCCCCTCAGCCTTCTCATCTCCAGGCTAAAGAGTCCCAAGCTCTCTCAGCCTTTCCTCATAAGGGAGATCCCTGTCTCTCTTGAACGGGGCAGGAGGGGGGAGTTGGGGGGCAGAACTGGATGCAGTATTCCAGATGTGGCCTCATCAGGGCAGAGTAGACAGGGAGAATGACCTCTCTCGACCTACTGGCCACACTCTTCCTTATGCACCCCAGGATTCCATTGGCCTTCTTGGCACCAAGGGCACATTGCTGACTCATGGATAATTTACTGTCTACCAGGACTCCCAGATCCTTCTCCTCAGAACTACTTTCCAGCAGGTCCATCCCTAACCTATATTGGTGCATGGGGTTCTTCCTCCCAAAGTGCAGGACCCTACACTTCCCCTTGTTGAACCTCATTAGGTTCCTCTCTGCCCAGCTCTCCAGCATGTCCAGGAGGTCATGGTGGATGGCAGCACAGCCCTCTGGAGTGTCAGCCACCCCTCCTCCCAGTTTGGTATCCTCAGCAAACTTGCTGACAATACACTCTGTCCCCTTGTCCAGGTCCTTGATTAATATGTTGAACAAGACTGGACCAAGTACTGACTCCTGAGGTACACCACTGGTTACAGGCCTCCAACTCTACCCTGCTCTGTTAATCACAACCCTCTGAGTTCTGTCACACAGCCAGCTCTCAGTCCACCTAACTGTCCTCTCATCTAGCCCACACTCCCTCCGTTTCCTACTGCGAATGTTATGGGAGACAGTATCAAAAGCCTTGCTGAAGTCAAGGTAGATGACATCTGCTGTTCTCCCCTCATGCAGCCAACAGTTATGTCATCATCGAAGGCTAGCAGATTGGTCAAGCATTATTTACCCTTGGTAAATCCATGTCGACCACTCCCAATAACTTCCTCTTCTTCAATATGTTTAGAGATGACATCCAGAATGAGCCGCTCCATCACCTTTGCAGGGATAGAGGTAAGACTAACCGGTCTGTAGTTCCCTGGGTCCTCCTTGTTGCCATTTTTGAAGGCTGGAGTGATACTGGCCTTCCTCCAGTCCTCAGGCACCTCTCCTGTTCTCCATGACCTCTCAAAGATGATGGAGAGTGGTCCAGCAAGAACATCTACCAGCTCTGTCAGCACTCGTGGGTGCATCCCATCAGGGCCCATGGACTTATGGATGTCCAGTTTGGCCAAGTGGTCTCTAACCTGGTCCTCCTCTACTGAGGGAAAGTCTTCCTTCCTCTCTCCAGATCTTTCCCATTCCTCCAGGGTCTGGGATTCATGAGGGGACAGTTTAGCAGTGAAAACTGAAGCAAAGAAGGCATTCAGTAACTCCACTTTCTGTGTGTCTTCTACTACTAGGGCACCCATCTCATTCATCAGTGGTGAACAGGTTCTTAGCAAATCAAAGCGAGAGGTTTCCATAATATATTTTGTTTCTGAGTGTAATAGGCAAGTCTTTTGTTTTGAACTAAAGCTGATGCATTGCCTCTCTTCAGATGTTTTTGTCAATTAGATGTGCCTTGTCTGATGATTAGATGAGGTTTTTACACCTCTTACGGTTTAGACTGAATCACTCACATCTTTCACAGAGACATATATTGCACTTAAAAAGACTACTGGTATTTGATCAATCCTTGGGACAGATCAAAGATACAATAACCTGCATATTTGGTCATTTAAATGAATAAATTATTTCAGTATCATTTGGGCCCTTGTGTACACAGAAAATACTCATTATCCTTATTAAGAATTCAGTCTTACTGCATAAAAGATTCAGCCCTATCTCTTTGATGCTATGATACTTGTTTGAATTTTAATATATGGGCTCCTTTTCATAGCAATATGATAGAGAAAACCTTTGGAGATTTCTCTTTTTCTTTTGTCCTTCCAAAGGAAAAGAAGACACAGAAAAAGACAGCAATAAAAAGAACTTACTGGACATTAATAACACCATGAAGTATGAAGCTCTGTAGTGTTTATATTCTGGTAGTTAGTTCTTTATTTATAGATTTGATGTCAGAGGTACATTTCTCTGTTTTGAATAATATAGACTTTGACAGAATGAGCTGTCTGAACAGAAAATGTTGCACTTGTTTGGAAAGACAGAGCTGAGCTTTGGTTTGTCCTTTTTAAAGCTGTCTTTTTTTTTTCTTTTCTTTTTTTTTTTTTTTTTCTTAAAGGTGAGAAAGTGACATCGATGGCAGCTAATACCTAATGTATCAAGGTTGCCAAGTAACAGCCTAGAGATGTGTCAGTGAAGGCTGTTTCTAAGAGGAATTCAGTAGGCTACAGTTTCAAGTACTTGGATATAAACTCATAACCTGTCTCTTTCTTTTTAATTAAAAAAATATTATTCTCTAAGCAATAGAAAGTAATGTAGTCAAACAAAGGATACAGTAAATGCTTAAGACACAAGTCTAAAAATAGGTAGCTGTGCTAAAAGTTTGTGTTCCTTTTAAATATGAAAAATAGTGGAATGATTAGCATAACATACCCTGTTTCAATTTCCAGAAATAAATGCCTGATGGAAGAATGTCTTGAACACACAATCATTTCCTGTGAAGTTACTTGCATTAAAGAGATGGTATAAGCAAAGCAGAATTTGACTGGATACAATAATAAGGTGTTAAGAAATGGCCAGTGTGAATTTGTGAGGAAAAACAAGTCAGCACCAACATAATTTTTTTACTTTTTAGAGTGTGAGAACTGACTTAGTTCTCAGGGAAAGTTGTAGATGTTCCCTTAGTTACAGGGAAAGCTGTAGATGTGGTATCTTAAGAATGCTACTTTTTTGACACTGACTTTGTTGATTCACAGCTTACTCTCAGGCTGCATTAGGGGAGTTTTGTAGTGATCAGTACCATAAAAGATGGTGGTCAATATCTCTGTTAATGCTTTTCACCATGGAATAAAGTGCTTCCTTATAAAATCCAATGGGACTGTTTGCAAACACTTTGGAGGATAGGATTAGAACTCACCATGTTCTTGATAGACCAGAGAAACAGACTGAAATCAATAAAATAAAATACAGTAAGGACTAAAGACAAGTATAAAGTTCTACATTAGTCTTTGCTAACAGCTCTGTAACGAGAAGGACCTCATGTCTGGCTGATACGGCCAAGACAGTTTTAGATCCATCCAAGCTTGAACTGCATGGAGAGACCTTAAGTTGGATACTTCAGATCACTGTGCCAGAGCCAGCCACTTATTTTTTATGCATGAAGCAGTTAAAATAGGCAGCCTAGATCTTTGCTGTGTATTTGGCCAAGAATGTGCTCTGCATATAGAGAGGACGTTCATAGTAGTAAAGGTCTAAATTTTCATGACATTTAATTTTATTTTATATCAAGCCACATTTGGATTTACTGACAGTTTTCCTAGGCTTTACAAAAAAAAAAAAAAAAAAAAAAAAGTGGTGCCTCTCATTTGAAACATACAGTAGAGAATGTATTTTGGAAGGCAGGTTACAAGCTTATTTTAATGCACTATGAGTATGCATGTCTGCCTACTGTAAGAAGTACCACCAAGGGAAAGGGAACATGACAAAAAGTTAAAACCAGAAAAGTTACCAAATAAAATTTAACTGAAAACTAGTGAATCCAATGCATTCTACCCTTGGAAAAGGCTCTAGCATCCTTTTTTTTTTTTTTTCCTTTCCATGGCAGTTTGTCATTAGCGTCTTAAAAGAAATGGGGATCATTAACTTTTTTGCATGTTGTGAATTCCACTTTCTTCTAAAAAATGCTAAAGTGTTATAAAAGAGTATTATCAAAACTTGTATGGATGAAACAAGAGCTTTCAGGATATTCCCCTATTTTAAAAATTATAATTACTGTAGTGGAACACCTCTTAGCTTGGTTCAGATCTGTTTTTTTGCCTGTGAGTTATGTACATTCAAGTCTCAATTTGCCTAACTCAGAGAAATGGCACTCTCTTGAAATTTTCATGGTGTAGAGGTTTTCCTTTGTTTGGCCTTTGAGTCGTGAGTTTTTTTCATCGTAATACTTAATTCTTTCTGTTTTCACTATGTATCTGTGGAAAGCAGTATAGCTGTAGTAAAAAAACACAACTACAATCTACCTGGAAACCGCAGTAAATTTGCTTATCTTTTCCCTTGATAAATCATTTATTGGCATTAAGGGAGGAGAGGAGGCAAAACACAAGTTTTATTTATCTCTTCTGCTTATGTTAAGTCTTAGACCCTAGTTTTGAATAAAAAAGTCACTTTCGCAAATGGGATAAAGTGAATTGATCTAGAGAGGGATAGCATTAGCCTTATGCAAAGTAAATAGCTACTTCAGTTAACTGTGGCTGTTTTGCATGTGCTGGAGGAGGTGGGAGTGAGTTCCTTTAGCAGTGAGTGTAACACAGACAATCACTTGTTGCCTTTCCTTGCAGAAGGCTCTGTTGCTGCTAATGTTGTTCCCAATGGACTCACAAGAAATCTTCCAGTAAGTGCCAAACTCCCGTGTCTTCTTCCACTGTCTCATCTGGAAACTCTGGCTCCACTAAGATCCCCCCACCCTAGTTTTGCTCAACCTCCACTGTACTTACCCATCACTAACATCAACTTTCGAAACCCACAGACAAACCTTTGTGCTTCTCTTTTCCTTGCTTCAGCCCAACTAAAGCTTTACTAATTTCTTCCAGTGCCCCACAACTGATCTCACAAAAATGTCTCTGAAATTCCTGTTGTCTAAATGGGCAGCCTTGCTTTTCTACTTCCCTCACTAGAATCAAACAAATGGCATATGATGGCTTGCTAGATAACTCCCCACCCACCTGCTTGCTCACTTCCCACACATCTAAATAGGGGAGAGAATTAGAAAGGCAAAAGCGAGAAAAACACATGGGTCAAGACAAAGTTTAACAAGCGAAGCAAAGCTGTGTGTACAAACAGAGCAAATTAAGGAATTTATTCATTATTTGTCTTGGGCAGGCTCATGTCCACCCAGTTGCTGGAAAGCGAGACCTCAGCATGTGTAATGGTTACTTGTGAAGATGAAAGCCACAATCACAGACATTCCCTTTTCCTCGAGCTTTTTTTGCTGAGCAGAACATCATATGGTATGGCACATCTCTTTGGTCAGCTTGGGTCAACTCTCCTTACCATGACCACTCCCAGACTAGTCCTTTGAGGGAGGTAGTGAGGGAAAAAGAAAAGGTCGTGAGGCTGTGCAAGCACTGTTCAACAATAGCTAAAACGTTTGTTGTCAACACTGTTTTAATCAGAATTTCAAAAAACAGCACCATACAGGCTGCTTTGAAGAAAATTTACTCCATCCCAGCTAAACTCAGTACATGGCAAAATCCAATGTTGCCTCTGTTGCTGGGAAGTGTGGAGTGAGGTCTGGTTTGAAGTCTGAAAGTTCAGAATTAAAGTTCACAACGTTTCAGAACAACACTGTGGAAAACTTAAGATTCTGTTAAGACAACTGATATTTCTGCATTACCAATGCCTTACAAATAATCCGATTATTATTGCCAACTTTACCTGCCTCAACGAAACTATTGCCAGTTTCTTTTATATATTCTTCTAAATGATAGTATCTTGATTTTAAAGTATAATTCCGAAATAAAACACAATATATGTATGAAAAGCACAATATTGATAATGGAAATAAATATAAGGCTAATATGCAAAAGAAACTGCTGGTTCGATTTCCCAATTTAGCTTCAAAAACTGACAGCATATCTCTGTCAGCAAAAAAAATATGGTAGAATTCAGTTTATTTATGACTCCATTCTATTTCCATAGATATAACACGAAAATTGTATGTACTGCACAACACATTATAAATAATGGCAAATAATGACTACTCCTGTCTTTTTCAAATATTCAAAACCATATTAAAATAACATTTTAACAGCTTTTTGTGGAAATAAACTACTCATCACTGACATTTCAAAAGCAGTCATAAACTCAGCAATTACTTACTATGCTTTCATTTTAATTTCCTTTGAAATTTGCAAGAATATTATACCACTGAAAAAGAATGGCAATTTTTCATTACTTTAGCTAATGCTAAAATGAAATTGTTCTCAATTTTCATTTCTGATCATTTTCCCTTAGGAAAACAGAACTTCAAAATTAAAGGCAGTGCTTTATGGGGAACATGCAATGATCTCTTATCACAGTGCAAACTGAATCCACCCTTCACTGCAGTGGTGTGACCAGAGATAGTTCACTGAAACCAGTCTACTTAGAAGAGTGGAAAGGATGGAGAGGAAAGAAGGGTAGAGAAAGAATGCATTTCTTTGCTAGTACAACCTGATCCCAAGTAGCTGTTCTGTTTCTGACTCAACTGCCAGTATTTCCAGGAGTGAGTAACTATGCTAGTATGCTATTTAGGTTGGATATCAGAAAAAAACTTCTTTACAGAAAGGGTTGTTAGGCACTGGAACAGGCTCCCCAGGGAGGTGGTTGAGTCACCATCCCTGAATGTGTTTAAAAGTCATCTGGCTGTGGTGCTTGGGGACGTGGTTTAGCAGTGGGTCATCAGAAGTAGGGTAATAGGGTTAGGATAAGGTTGGACTCGATGATCTTAAAGGTCTTTTCCAACCTGAACAATTCTATAATTCTATGTTCAGCCAAACATCTAAGATTGTGTAAATTATCATCTCAAATGCAGCCAATCAACTGTCACAGTTTGACAGCCATTGTTAGCTTTTGCTTCCTGTGTTTATCTAAATAGTAAGGAAAATTTGTCAAGTTAATTTTCTGGTTCCTCCAGTAAAGCAGTGTTTAAGAAAGTAGGGAGTAAATAGTTTAAAACTGGACATAATTACTTTGCTTTCTACCAAATTAAATTGTTTCCCCAATAAAATTGTATCTTTTTGTCTTTCATGATACAGAGGAGCTACAACAATTTCCTTTCAAGTAACTATAATACATAATAGCTGCATATCACAGCTGGACTTTCAAGTCAGCTATTTACAGAATTGGCATGTGCTTTGAAAACCATGGGTTCCCAGACCAAACTGAGTCATATTCTTTACTTATGTAAAAGTCAAAACATTCATTCTTACACTGTCCTCAGTTGAATTTACGAATGTTCTAAATTTCTCCTCAAGTTTTTGGTTCAGAGATGGAGGTGGGTGAGATGTTGGGGGTTGGATGGCAGTTTGGTGCCTACCCTTTTTAAAGGCAGACAAGCAAATGCCCTAGTGTTAGATTAACAAGAATACGTTCACTTATTCAGTTCCTGTAGTGATAAAACAGGATGATATAAATTCCAGTCAGTAGTCAATAAGCAGCAGTTACTGAAAACTTAACTGAATTACAAACAAGTGCATCTCCAAGACACATCTTCCTACCAGTAACTTTGCATTTTGAGCTTTGTTTTGTTAGAACATCAAGGTGTAACATTGAATTCAGCAATAAACAAGAGAAGTTATGCTCAGTGTTTGAGCCAGATACCCGAGTGATTTTGACTTGAAAAATTCATCTTTGTGTTTGTTTTTTTTGAGACTTAGAACTAATTTATAGGGGAAATGTACTGAATTTTCAACGAATTGAGGTAAATGAATACTTTCCACTGAAAACAAATAGTAACTCTTCTTCTTCCTTCTGCTTCAATCTGATAATACTCAAACTGTGATGTCTTCAAATGTTTAGGGTTGTTTACAATAAAATTGCTGTGCTAGAATGTGAGATGGTGAATCTGACATCAGAAAACGCAAAGAAAGATGCCTGCAAGCTGAACACACAATTTAGATGCTTCAAGGGGTATGTTATAATCTCAAGTAGTCTAGTTTGCCTATTATTTGAAATTGCCATTTTTACATCAAAATACAGCCTTGGTAACAGAAAGTATTCTTACAGCCTGCAAATAAGCTTAAAGAAATATAAGCTTAAAATAATGGTCATGATATACAAAGAACTTATTTTCTGATAATAAAACATTTCAACAACAATGAATTATGTTGTAAAAAAAATAAAAGGAATAGCTGGCAAGTCAATTTCATCCCCAATAGACTGGAGGAGTTCAAAGTGGTCTTGCAGCAAGGAAAATCATACTTGAGTGGAATTTTCCAGTATGTCAATATATTTTAAAAATTACCTAATAATTAACAAGAGTATGTGAACAAATAATAAAAGCATCCTTGCTAGTATTTCCATTAGGAGCATTATTTGTTCTGTACTACTTTTAAGAAAACAAATGTGTTCTTACAATTTAATTGTATTTAAAATAAAAAGCTTAAAGAAAAAAGAATAAATTAGACAAGGAAAAGTTATTGTAAAAAGCAGACTGGTATGTTTTCCTCAGTCCTTCTCCATTTTAAGCCTTACCTCTGGTAACAGCTTTTGTAGTTGATTGGGATGTTATTAATCAGATTGGTTGGTAATGGCACAAAATTCTCGTCTGTTCATTTTCCATGACAGCTTTTCTCAGATCTCAGGATTCTCAAACACTTGTAAGAGGAGATTAAAAAACCTGTCTCTCAGAAACAGTTTTCATTTAGTGGATTGTATCTTTAGACCAAGAAATGGCTTAGACAGCATCCTCAGGTCCCTTGCATTTCTGTTTTCTAATTCTGTGATCTTCCAAACAGATACTCTAATTTGGAAATATCATCTCTTTTGTGTACTCTCTCCATTATATTTCAGTATTGTTTGGTAAGGAACTGTATTGTTAAGCCTTGTTCTCTACTGATAGCCAGTGACTGACACATCTTTTTTAAGCTATCAAGTGGTTCATGCTTCATTTGTAAGCAATCACTTCTTTCAGATATTTGCCTGTTTTCAAGAAATCACCTCAGGTCTCTCTTCATTATCCTTTTTTTCAGTGTACCACAGAAGTAATCAACCCAACCAGTTTCTTCTCTGCTTGTGCCCTACTTGCCCTTTGTTTTTGTATTTCTCCTTTGTTCTGTTTAAGTGCACTGTATTTTATCTGTTTTCTGGTGTTCTATTTCACCTGCAATAATGGGAGTGGTTGTTTATCCTTCATCTTTGGGTGGGTGAAGATGACACTTCTATAAATAAAACACAACATCATCTATATTTTGTGCAAATACATATAGGACAATTTTATACTGTTTCCAGTAATCTCAGGGACAGGGAGGGTTGGGAAGTACCAATTCAGTGATGCCTTTGAAACTGAGCTAACATACAGTGTTACTCCTGAAGCATTCAAATGCACATCAGTAGCTCAAGCAATAGCACACATTCATTGACATTGAAGTACTAAAAAAAAAAAAAACAGCTACAGAAGGCTGTCTCCCACACCATAATTCTCAAGTCATTTTTTCAGTATATCAGTATCATTTTAAATATAACATTAAAAAAATTACATTTTGCCACTGTGTGAGTTAATGGAAATAAGCTTCTATGCAGTCCTCTGGGAGTTCAGGCTTGCGTGTGCAGAAATGGTGAGAGAAATTATAAAATGGGACGTCAGATACAGAATGAATTTTTTTCAGATGTTATTGTTCAGTGACAAGGGGGGAAAAACACTGTAGCATAGAAATCATAAATATCCTACATTAGCACATTAGAATTCCAGAGAATTTAGGGGCCTGGCACAGGGACCTGAATAGCGTAAGTCTGACCAGCAATTCTTTTTAGTTGCATGTGATTTATAATTAACACCTAGAGTTTTATATACTAATGTGGACTAGTTCTGATCCTCAAACTTAGGACTTAAAGGAACTTGTTTCCCTTTGAACAGTTAGCAGGAATGTCCTCGGTCATTTGTAACAGCTTTGTTAGAGGGTGCACAATATGCAAGAGCACTTGCTGGAGGATGGCAGGAGCCACCTGTGGCTCCTTTGTATGGGTTTGGGTAGGAAGCCTAAATATTGATCTGAAATGCCTTAGGCATAACTATGCCTTTCCCTGCCCAGAGAATAATATTTTTCAAGCTAGACTGTGTTATAGAATAAGATTATGTCTTGTCCTGTTGATGTGGGGAAACAAGCTTCACAACCTCAGGAAGGTTATAAAGTAGGTATGTTTATTGTGGCGCCAGGTGCAAGGGGGATAGCTCCTCCTATCTTGCACACCCTGTGTTAGTAAAGCTCTATTTTTATCTAGCAGGTACATGAAGATTCATAAGGTCATTATACATATTCATTACATTCTTAGAAAAGGCGTTGCTTATGCTAATTACTTCCCACCTAGTTCCATGCGCAGTGCTGTCTGGTAGTGGTCTTATGGGGTCTTCAGGATGAAGGCTGAAAGTCTTCCTCACAGTGACCTCTTAACTTTGAAGCACTTTGACTCAGTTAGTGATGAATAGTAACCACAAGTCTGGCTGCATCTAGTTCTGCCCAGCCAAGGAGAATTCCTTCAGCACAGATAAGAGACTGTTCCTCCCCTTATCTAAGGAATGTAGCACATCTCAGCTTTCTGTAGTCTGTTCAAAAATTATTAACCCTTTTTTTCCCAATTCAACCCCCTCTTTTCTTTTTCCTAGTGCAAATTCTTTTGCTCAACTGATGCCCTCCCGTTCAATGTTTTGGCAAAATACTTCCCTTCCCACTTTCAACTTTTTGCTGAAGATCATACTTCTTCCACTCCTCATAACTAGTCCCCATCTGCTTATGCATGCACGACATAATGCCAATAAAATCATTAACCCTGTAATTAATTGTTTTAGCCACTTAAAATTAGGAAGCTATGAAGTTAGTTTGTCCCATATTTCTTTAAATCCATAAGAAGTGTCATCTTGACTTACTTGATGTAGGACTTTTGTTCACTCCCAGATCTCTGCCAAGTCTGTAGCACTTCGATCCTGCCACTTCGATCTATATACACACAGCAACTTGTGTTATCACTGTGCAAACCCCTCCTTGTGATGGTAACACCATATCTAATGCCCTGTGGTTTTGAAAATCCAACAATCATTTCTATGGAGTATGTCTGTAATGTTCTGTACCATGGCCAGATGGAGATTTTGGTCCCAAGAGAATTTTTTTTTTTTGCAGAAACTGAGTAGTGGCTGTTATAAACAAATCATCATATACCCAAATTAAAATGATCCCTATAATCCACCGTCTGTTTCCCATGATTGGTCCTAAAGCGGTTAAAACTTTCATCATGGTTTCTTCTGGAGGTGCAGCTTGAGGAGTCCTGTTGCCTTTATAGTCCACAAGTCTTTCAGTGCCTTTTTCACCTTCAAATAATGGATCCAGGCTGCTAGTTCACCAATCTTGATCACAGTGTGGGTTGTCAGCAGAACCTGGAACAGACCTTCCCATTTCGGCTCCAGGGGTGAACCTGTAAATGTCTTAACATATACATAATCACCTGGTAACAAATTATGAATTGATTCATCTAAGCCCCTTGATCTAGTGCCTAGCCCTTGTTGGTTTATTCTCTTTAGTTGTTTCTGTTGAGAAATAACACACTGGGATAGACTTTCCTCACCTGACTGAGGAGTATTTTCCATGAGCGGGGTTGAGTATGGCTGCCCATCCATTATCTCAAATGGGCTTAGATTTTCTCTGGCTCTTGGTTTAGCCCTTATTCTCAGTAAAGCCAAAGGTAAAGATTGTGGCCAGGGAAGGTTGGTTTCCTGTCCCAGTTTCAGTATTTGCTGTTTTATTAGGTGGTTCATTTTCTCCACCTGACCACTCGCTTGGGGTCTATAGGGGGTGTGTAATTGCCAGTCTATGCCCAAGACCAGGCATACTTGTTGAACTACTTTAGCACAAAAATGTGGTCCCCGATCAGAGGATATTACAGCTGGTACCTCAAAGTGTGGAATTATTTCATGTGACAATATTTTAGTTACCTTTCTTGCTTTGTTGGTTCTGCATGGGATTGCTTCTGGCCAACCTGAAAAAGTGTCTGATAATACCAATAGGTATCGAAACCCCATTCTCCGTGGTAGTTCTGAGAAATCAATTTGCCACTGTTGCCCTGGAAGGTTTCCTTTACCGGTTGTTCCCAATTGCACCTGAGAATTATTTTTGGAGTTATTTTGCAAGCATATCTCACGCTGCCGTGAGACTTGTTTCACAATGGTGCACAGGTTTTGGGCTATTATTCGCTTGTTCAAAGATTTATACAAGGCCTCAGCATCCGGCCTTACGTATCCCTTGCCAAACGAAGCTGCTCCTGTCGGTGAACCAGGAGTCCTCTGCGCTGTCCAGGGGTTCTTCCTTCAGGTCAGGCCAACTAAAATACACTGCTTCGATAGTCTCAAGGCAATCATGGGTCACAGGCTCTTCAGGAGTGCCACTAAGAAAAGAGGCTGGCTTGAAAATGTTAGTCACTACAATTTCAGTATCATCCGGCTCTGCCAAGATTCTCTGGTATTTGAGGAACTGTTGTGGTGACAGCCAGTGCCCCCCTTTCTGTTCGAGCACTGCAGAAACTGTGTGGGAGACCAACACTTACATTTTGTCCCATAGTAAATTTATGCGCCTCTTGGATGTTAAGGACGACTGCAGCTTCTGCTGGCAGGCAGCTAGGCCATCCTCTGCTCACCTCATCCAATTGCTTGGAGAAGTATGCCACGGCTCTCTTGCAGGGACCAAGTTTCTGTGCTAGTACCTCCAAGGCTATCCCTTGTTTCTCATGGGAAAATAGCCAGAAGAGCTTGGAGACATCTGGCAGCCCTAAGGCAGGGGCTTTCATTAATTCCTGTTTGAGTTGCTGGAAAGCCCTTCGTGTTTCATCTGTCCATGTTATTGCGGACTGATTCCTTTTTATCAGTTCATACAGTGGCTTTACTAGAAGTCCATAATTATAAATCCAAAGGCGGCACCAACCTGTCATTCCCAGAAAGGTCTGTAGTTCTTTTACCGTCTGTGGTAGGCGTGTCTGACAAATGGCCTCTTTTCACTCTGTTCCCAGCATGCGCTGTTCTCCAGAGATCTCATATCCCAGGTAGATGACTTGCTGTTGGATTAACTGTGCTTTCTGTGGAGAGACTCAATACCCATTAAGGCCCAAAAAGTTCAAAAGACTTACAGTCCAGCTTATGCAATTTTCCTTTGTCCTGGTGGCAAGTGATGGATCATCCACATATTGGAATAAGACCCCTTCAGTGTCTGGGGCCTCCCAGGTTTCAAGATATTTTGCTAGTTGGCTTCCAAAAATAGTGGGGCTATTTTTAAATAACACAGCCCATGTTCATTGGGATTTTTTTCCAGTGTCTTGATTTTCCCATTCAAAGGCAAACAGAAGCTGATTCTTTGGGGCCAGAGGTAAGCAGAAAAATGCATCCTTTAGGTCCAGGATGGTAAACAAAACTAGTTCATCCCTTAGCTTAGTTAACAGTGTATATGGGTTGGCTACCACAGGATGTATATCCTCAGTGATCTTGTTTATAACTCTCATTCTGCACCACTCTACAGTTACCATCAGTTTTTCGAATGGGTCTTACGGGGTCTTCAGGATGAAGGCTGAAAGTCTTCCTCACAGTAAACTCTTAGCTTTGAAGCACTTCGACTCAGTGACGAATAGTAACCACAAGTCTGGCTGCATCTAGTTCTGCCCAGCCAAGGAGAATTCCTACAGCACAGATAAGAGACTGTTCCTCCCCTTATCTAAGGCATGTAGCACATCTCAGCCTTCTGTAGTCTGTTCAAAAAGTCTTAACCCTTTTTTACCCAATTCACTGTATGTCCTAGGTCAGAGGGACTTTCTATTGAGGTTCATCAGAGCCATGAACAAGAAACATTTTTTCTGACTGAAAGCATGTATGTTGGTCTGTTTTTTTCCAATGTGAAGAGGTATTTAAAGGGACTCTGCTGTTACTGTCTAATTTGTGTTGTAGAATTGTGCTTGGTTCTTCTTAACAAAATCTGTCCTAAATGGACTTCCTAAAAGTAAGTATCAATTTGAAGCAGACAACCTAAAGGATGGGAATCATAAACCATTTTCTAGTGTTGTCACGAGCTCCCTTGCACAAGAGGAACACCCACTTATAATACTATCTAGAAATATTGTTCATTAATAATGAGTCCATACAACTTTTTAACTCTATTTACAACTAAAAATCACATCTGTGATTTAGCTATACAAGCGCAACAGACCAGAAACTTTTTCTTTAGGTCCTGCAGTTGTTTCTACCAAGTCTCCATTAGCACTCAGGTTTAATTTTCATGTGGTCGCTTTCAAGTCAGAGTCTGATTGCCAGCACTGCTTAACCCCACTATTTTCAAGGAGCTTAAAAAATAGATAGTATTTGAGTTCAACTTTGAAAGAAATATTTTTCCCTTTTTTAACTTGCATCTTCTTAGTCCTGAGTTGTCTTAAGCATCCCTTGCTCTGCCTGAAAAATTAAAATAACAGAAAACAAGACTTACTCTCTGAATGACACATGAATCATGAAAGACTGTCAGAAGATTTATTAGAATAATATAATGCATTATTGGTCTGGCAAAAGATTAAGATGGCAATTCAAAAGCATACTGAAACTTTCACTTTAAGGTCTTTATAAATTTGACCTTAGCCTCTCTAAAATAAAATTTTCTACTTGAACATTTCAAACTGACACTTCACTTATTAGGTGTGGCTCAGTTTTAACCACTACCTTTTGGGTACTTTGTAATTAAATGTGTGCATGATGATTTTGAAATACCTCTGAAACATATGAAATGCAAATAGTAATGAAATGCTTCAAAATAAATAAATAAATATAAATAGGACTATTAAGAAAGGTTTCCTCACTCAAAGACATGGCTCTCAGTAAGTAAGACCTATTAGCATAGGACAATCAGGCCTAGCTACTGATAAGCATAGAGTAGATTCGAGTGAATTATGAAGAGATTGATGGTCTATTACTTTTTCTTAAAGACTATTGATTCTCTTTCCACTGCACTAATATTAACTACTCAAATTATATGTCCTAGTATGGGGTAATTCTAGGCATGTTGATGTCTACAGATACAGTCCTTATGAAGTCCTTACTTACAAAGAGACTATGAATATTAGAGGCTTATAGAGGCAGAACAAATTTTTTTAAATAATTATTTTAAATATTGCCATATCTAAATACTCAATATTGTATACAGAAGCATAAGCCTGCGTATGCATTGTTTATCCCACTAACAAAGTTTGGGGTTTATGTCTCTGAAAGAGTTCTTATGCATTGGACTTTTGAACCTATAAGGTGATGGTGTCTGCATTTAGTTCTAGATACTTAATGCAGTTCAAATGCAAATACCTGTATAAGGACATTTAGGAATTACATAACTGATTATCCTCTTTGTGTTTACTTTTCATTGTGATCTTGTTTGGGAGATACCTAGCATTTGAAAAAAAGTTCAAAATAATGTTTTTGCCTGTCACTATACCCTGCTTTTTATGGATCTTCAAGTAGTATTTAGTGTTCTTCATTACTGTCTAAAATTGGACATTTTGTGAAGCACGGGGTTGTGCAGTTACTTGTGTATCCTTCATTAGATTCATTGGGTAATTTAGGCTTGGAAAAGTTTGGAGATGTTGTTTCTCTGCAAAGTGAAAAAGCCTATCATCTCTAAGCCGATAACATTAGATTAAATGAAACAAAGCATTATAGACAGGTCTCCTATGAAAGGTTCTGTTCTGACTCCTTCTGTAAGTCTTTGTGAAACATGGTTTGTAAAAATTCTCATGAGGGGAAAAAAAAAGGGAAGACTGCAGAAAAGAACAATAAAACAAAACACAGAAATAAAAGGCAGTTAAAGACAAGAAGGCTCAAGTAGAGAAACAAAAACTTGTCACAGAACATTGTTCCTGACAACAATGAGCCGATTTCCTTTTGGTGGTGGTTTATCTAGCCTTCAAGAAAAATGCACTCTTGTTATGAGTGAAGGACTAGTGATAAAATACAAAAACCTCACAACTGACCAACCTACTTATATTGATACAGTTCTCCGTTATGTGGCAAGCTGCTGTCAAACTCTGGTTGGCAATGCCTATAAAACATCATTATGTGACTGTGTATAGGATAAATAGTTAACTATTGGTTCATTTCCATTTGAATGATGTAAATTCAGCAGAAACTTCTTGCGAGTCCTCCTGTGCAGAGAGCTGAGGTGTGGTTTTCAAAGTCTTGGTAAGGCAAGAAAAATGATAGGTGGGAAGAGGAATGATAGATTGTGACCATCAGTGAGGCTTAGCTATGGAGGTGTGTGTTGGCACTTCAGCTTTGCGGGAACCCTTTAGATAGTCAAGTACTGACAAGCATGAAAGTACAGTGATGTGAGAAGAGTCCTTAAGAGAGAAACTGAAAAAGCAACCCTATGAGTTAGTCCTCTCCAGAAAGTTTTAATGTATTTTATTCAGAATTTTAAAATATAAAGCTCTTAAACATCAAGGAAAATGGAGGATCTGCGAACTTTCAGGGCACCAGTGCATTAAACAGACTTACACAGACTTAATCAGTTCAGCATATCTTATTTCCCTTCCTGAGGCCATGATTTACTTATGCCTTTCACAGCCGCATTTTACAGTGAATCTGCTGATTGTTCTGACTAGGTGTCATAGTTTCTGACCTAATTTTTCTTTAATTCCCTTTTAAAAAATAATAAGAGACTTGATAAATCTGTTTGATGCAGACTGAAGAGAAGCTGTTTTGCATTTTCTGGCCAGAAGAATTCTATCTGGTTCACAGATTTTACATATACTTCCCTGTTTGATGTCCTATTGAGACACAGAATGAATAATTTTCCCCAGAAATAGATAAATAATGTAAAATCTAATGGCAGTGCAAAGCAGAATATTACCCATTGAACTTGGCTACACTGTCTCAACTTTCAGGCATGCAACTTGTCAAATGAAATGGCAGTCTACACTGGTGTGTTACGCGGTGAGTATCTGAGTCACAGAGGGTGCATCGAGTCACTCTCCTGTCCTTGGAGGAGGATGACACCCAGCATATTGTGGTGTACTGTGAGGGGGAATGTTACTGCAGCTCCTTCTCTAGCTCAGCAAAATGCACTGGCACATACTGGATGAAGTCACTAGAAGCATTAAAACACGCAGCAAAGGTCTGGAATGCCTACATTTCTGCTGCTCAGGGTGAGCAAAAAAAATACAGCTCTTTGCCTGTGCTGCATCTCAATGACAGTGGGATTCACAGATTAGACCTCCAGGGTAGGATCTTGCAGGTGTGTTTAAAGCAAACTGAATCCCTTGCAAAAATACATGGAGAAGTGTCCACTGCTGCCACAGAGCACAGCTGCAGAGCTGACAGGGTGCTCAGCTGGGACTCAGTTAATGTCTCTTCCATATCTGATTACATTTTGATGAAAGTATTCTACATCTCAGCAGAGTGCCCTAATTGCAATGTTACCAGATAGTCTGGGATGTATCTCTCTTGCTCTCAATTTCTCTGGCTGAAGGTATTGAATTAATTTCCCTACCAGAAAGTAGTGAAATAGTCACTGGAAAAAAAAGAGAAAGGCTAGGGAAGAAATGCAAGGCTGATTCATGTGCAGGGTCTAGTTCTTGCTCCGATGAACACTGAAGCCTCTTATTTGAAAGGCAGCAATTTCCACAGGAGAGAAATTTACCCTCCAATACAGTTCAGCCCTACAGTTAGGTTATTTGATCAAGTATTAACATACACCTGAGCTGTGCTAAATTCCTTGAGATTATAACTAGACTGATCTAGCCAGCTACTGGGGGGCAAGGAGGTAAGGCTCTTTCTGCACATCCCTATTCATATATTCTCTGCTGTTTCCTGTTCCCTAACAATCCAAATATATTGTTTGAGACTAATAACATAAATTAGGTGGTAGATCTACCAGAAAACATCTCAATACCTAATTTCAATCTTCCCGTCAAATACACCGCCCCATATGTTTTCAGAATGCGCAGTTTTTGGAATAGTGGGAATGTGGTTGCATCTATTTATTCAACTTCTGAAAAGGTAATTTTGAAACAATACACAAATGTATTAGCAATACGAAGTCATGCTGGAATGTAAGAGGCATTAGGTAGTCTAAATGAAAGCTGAATCAGACTGCATTTAAAAGAGTGTTAAGGCAGTGACACAATTAAGTGGATGTCAACATTATCTCCCAGTTGTCGTGGTTTTGTATAATTGCTCTTAGTACTATTTAAAAACAGGTCTTGTAGCAACTCAGTAATAAATGAAATGTATATGGTCAAAATTTGGTAGGCAGTCAAATGATGCAAATTTGCTGTGTCCTGTGGGCTATATATAATACTTCTGATATTCTTCAGCCTGAAGGCTGTATTAGACTGTACTTTAAGTGAATATAAATGCAGTCCCCCTGTTGCATCTTCAAATCGCACACTTCAGTGGAGTTCTATTAACACAATACCTATTTTTATTCTGTTGAAAGACTTCATAAAGATTACTCTGTCTGTAAAAGCAGGTTAATTTACAAATAAAATCTAATGTGGGACAATGTTCTTGCACAAAAATGCCAAATCGTCCTGTCTGTCATATGTAATTTTTTTTCACCTGTAAACATGGAAGATCACAAAACGTACAAATAGCTCTGAAATTAGGCAATGCTTACCCATAGAATAAAAAAATATATTCAAATAAAAAAGCATCATGTGTTACCTGGAATAAATACTTGTTAGATATTTAACTACACTTGCTTCTCAGAATTGCCCATAATCATGAAAAAAAAAACCTATTTGTTATTATAAAAGAGGATCTCACATAGAATCAGAATTTTGTGACTCTTCCAGTCATTCTTAAGACTGTCAATAACTATAATAGCAGGTCTTGACAGTGAGGGAGATGCATTTACTCCTACCTGCAAGGATCTGTGATTGTGGAATTTGTATTGATGTTGCGTTAGTGTGAATCAATAAATTAACCAATCAATCAATTAAATTAATCAAACAATTAAACAGACTAGTTATCTTCTCTTCAAAACCAGTGTGTGCATATGTAAGACAGATGAAAATTAGGAAAATCTAATTTAATGCACAATAAAGGAGCAACAGTTAAATGAAGTATCACTGATTTCAGTTAAGTATTAACAATTAAGAGATCACAAAACTGAACTTATTCAACACTGTGCTAAAATGAAGCATATAGTTGATTGCATAAAATAAAAAAGTGGTATGGGACGAGGGACAGGACAGGACAGGGAAGGAGGTTTCATCATTATGTATAGATACACACAGACACCTGGGACACACAGACACCCCTCTACATACACTGTACCCCAGAAAGTTTTCTATGCAACATTTTCTGTGACATGATGACAATAAGACAATCAAGTGAAGGTCTTTAGCAGTCTCCAGAAGTGTCAAATCAATTACATGGCTGTACAGAGCTGTAGAAAAACTTTCTGATTTTCAGGCTCCTGTATGGAGATACCAACTTACTCAAGTTTCTGTGAAAATGTACAGTGCAACTATACGTTTTGTTTTCTTTCCTGTCTAGAGAAAGTTTAGTAGACTATTGTAATGTACTTAATTTCGAATGCTATCTTTCAATTGCTTAAATATTGCTGGGACTATCTGTTTCTTTCCAGTCTCGTATGTCTATAGATCAGACAGTAATCACTTCTACAATACTTTTTAGTGACTCTTCTGCACTTCAATAAATTTCATCTAGAAGAATCAACCTTCTTATATCTCCTAGCCTACATACATAATTTATTTTTCAGTTTCCTCTGAATACATACACTTTTCCCATTACTCTTATCTTTATAATATCTGGTTTTATTCCTTCGTTTACACTGGTAACTCTTTTCAGGATGCTGCTTGAGTAATACAAACTGATACATAAATGAGAACAATGGCTCACAGTTCCTTGTTAAAATCTTCTCATTAATGTTGAGTTTTTTTCCGATTCACTGGTTAAATTTTGACAATTCAAATGGGGCATAGAGTACAAATTATTTTTGTTGTTACATAATTTTTTAAAATGTTGCATTCATGCACATCAAAATTAATAGTGCATGACTCAGGGGAATGGTCCGCCACAAAGAGTGAAATAACACCATCAACAAAAACATTGGTTTTAGTCTGTAAATACTTATGTAAGTAGCAAATTAATTATTAAAAAATAAGGTTGATTAATGAAAGATTTTCACATGTGAAAGCTAAGTTTTTTATCTCTGTTATTTGAAATAAAAAGCCTAATCAAGTCTACAGAAGGATAATTGGATCTGCATAATAGATGCTATGCTAGCAAAGGGTCAGCTGCGTTTCCACTGGAGACAATGACAATATTGTACTTGCTCAAATGTGAATAGCCTTAGATGCTGCAGACATTGCATTGCATGCTTGCATAATATGTGCCCTCACACTGTGGCCTTGAGTTGATAAACTGCTCTTTTAAGAATACATTCACTTATATGGTAAAAAGAAATTATTTAACTGCAGTTGCCACACAATATTCTCACTCCACTTACTATCTGACAGCATTAATAAGAGTAAGCAATAAGCTAACAATTCTTGTGTATTTAATTTTCTTTGCTTTCGAAGTTCAAAGAAAAAATTGGGAGTATTGTTACTACAGAGGTAGAAGTGATTTTTTTATACATGTTAATGTCTAATTTGTACTATCCTTACATGGGGTACTCCTCAGCTTCTCTTTCTGACTCATTGATTTTGGTAGGAATTAGATATCCAGTGCAGATTCAACATTTATTTGGCTGACTTCTTTTTTTTTACATAGAGTTAGTTTTGTCTGTATCTGATTCCTAGGAAGCTTATACACAGTTGGGAACAACTGCTTCTGGCAACAAATTTCAGTTGCTTATTAGGAAAATCATTGGCCAGTGCAAAATATTAAGTATAACAGTGTCTGAATTACTAGTTGCAGCTTAGTGATGGCTTCAGAAGTATTGGCAGCTACTCAGCTACTTCTTAGATATCTTAATACATAATGTGGCTTCTGAAATGGTGAGCAGAAGAAATTTTACCCTTTAAAACCTCCAAGATAATGTTGGAGGCCCCTGCTACTAAATGTCTAGTAGCTTTCAAAGCAGTGGGATATCTGAGCCCTTCTCAGATTAAAGCTTAAATTGAATTTTTGTTAGGGTCTAAAGTTAGAAGCAAAGATGAGAAAACTGACTCTCCTTATAATACACAAAATGCTAGTTTGTTTCTGCAAGAGCTTGTATTCTAATTTAAAAAGCACTACAAACATACTGTAGAAGCAGAGAGCTTTGAGGTGAAAGGAAGGAAGGTCCCTATCACTAAGCAAGTTAAATGGCTATTCATCTTTATGGTTGTGAGTCACCTGAAAGCTTTTATTTTCCTTTTCTTTAATACCTACTTTATACAGTAGCGTGTGTGGGTGAATACATACTTATAAAGCGATAGTTAAGGCTGGCACAACAGACTCAGAACAGACAAGAGCCCTTCTCCCCTCTTTACAGGTATTCTTAGTGCTAAATAAAATATCTTAGCTTAAAATGTTGTTTACCATATTCAGTATATCATGCGATCTCTGCATACAAGGGCTGAATATAATTCTTAGCTCCCTAATGAACTCTTCCCCTTTCCCCCATTGCAACATTCCAGTGATTCAAAAGCTAGTTGTGTGGCAGCTACAAAACTGGTAACTACAGAATTGAATAATTACTGGTCATAGACAATCATGCATCCATTTATTTCTCCCCTTCCTCCCTGCAGTTATGTTTCTCTCAGGAAATTACATTATGTACAGTGTAGCATTTTTCCCTTGTAAAATAACATGTAAGCAATTTATTGGTAGATTCTTGGCCCACCTAAAGAAAGGAAGAATCAGATATTAACTGTCACGGTTTGGCACCAAGTTGGAACACTCTTGATTCACCCCCCTCCCCCTCCTCCCCCAAGGTAGGGAAAGAGGGAGAAAAATGAGAAAGAGATGCTCTCTGGGTTGAAAAGTGAAACAGATTGATTTTAATTATTAGTGATAAGGGAATATATATGTATTTGCAAAGGGATGTGCAACACCCGATCCCCTCCCTCCTCCCCCAGCGACTCTCACAGCAACTCTTCTCCCTGGTGACTCCCAGCTGAAGGGGGGAGTGTCCGGGCGCACGGACGGGCTCCTCGGGTGTCGGCTGTGAAGAAAAATGGAAAAAAAGAGAGAGCCAAAGAGAGGGTGATAGAAGCGACAATAAGCAGAAAAGTGAGTGGAAAAGGAAAACGAGAGGCTTGACTTCTGTGATGTCTTAACCTATACTGAAAGCCAAATGGAGAAAATATGATGAGAAGGGAATATTCTGATTTGCTGATCCTGCCTTCAGTCTAATCTGCTCCCCCATAGTGAGGGGAGGCTGCAGACAGTCAGAAGTGACCTTGGTTATTATCAGTTTACTGGCGCTGCTAAAAAATTCACTGGAAGAAAAAATCAGCAAAGAGATTCACCCCGGCTCAGACCAAAACATTAACCCATACTAATGTGTTTTAAAAAGGTGCTGTATGTGTGTGATATCGAAGTCCATGCCCTGACAAAGAGGTAAGCACAGTGCAAACAACATTATGAGCTTTGGCATGAGCCAAATGATGTTATGCCATCATATCACCGTGGGCTGATCATGGGCCTGTGATGACACCTTGCCATAGAGACTCTCAGTGGTAGAGACCAGAAGGGATGTAGTTCTGTGGCCATCTGACACCACTCAGATGCAGTGAGGCCAAAGGGAAAACGTCTCTGTTGCTACACAGGAGCCCAACATCAAGATGGGCTGGAGTGTTGCATTCAGCACACTTGGCTGGGGAATGGGGAATCCCCTTTAACACTGTGTGCGGATAGGAGGGGAAGGTGTTTGCGCACATAGGTTGGAATGCACTCAAAAGTTCTCCCTGACACAACCTCCCTCACGTAGTGAACTCAATGAACTGGGCTTAGCAGTGTGATGCTGTTTGGTTTGCAAGTGTTGAAGGGTTCATTTGTAGGTACTGTATGCTGTGTGAGACCTGGGTGCCATTCTCTAAACTGAAAGGTCTTCCTTAGGGTGATATTTTCCCAGAAGAGTTTAAGCATGAGGGAGAAAAAAAATGGTTTTTTAGACAAGTGCCTAAAGGCACCAATGACTAGAGGAATTGTGTTAAGAAAAAAAGCCAGCACACACATAGGGCTGAGAGCCTCTGGCTGTGAGGATAAATGGTGGAGAATGGTTGCATTTCACCTGGTTTCTTGCAATACTTTTAAGATGCGGTAATCACTTTCTCTATGTGTGTCTGTGTGAATATGTGTCTGTGTGTTTAACTCAAGGATGAAGTGTGAGTTGAGAGTTTGTGGGTGCAAATTAAGGGGCAGGCTAATATGGGAGACACTGTTGTGGCTGACTACTACAGGCCACCTGATCAGAATGAGGAAGCTGACAAGGCCTTCTACAGACAGCTGAAAGTAGCCTCACAATCACAGGCCCTGGTTCTCATGGGCGACTTCAATTACCCTGATATTTTCCAGAAAGGCTACACAGCCAGGCATGTACAGTCCAGGAGGTTCCTGCAGTGCATTGACAGTAACTACTTGGCACAGGTGGTGGAGGAGCCAACAAGGAAAGGAGTACTGCTGGAGCTTTTACTGACAAGCAAGGAGGGAATGGTTGAGGATGTGAAGGTTAGGGCAGCCTTGGCTGTAGTGACCATGATATGGCAGAGTTCAGGACCATGTGGAGTAGGCAGAGTGCAACAAGCAGGATCACAACTCTGGACTTTGGAAGAGCTAACTTAGGCCTCTTCAAGGAAGTGCTTGGTGAAATCCAATGGGATAGAGCACTAGAAGGTGCTCTATCCAAGCTCAAGATTGGAGCATCCCATAGAGTAAGAAATCAAGTAAGGGAACCAGGAGACCTGCATGGTTGAGCAGGGAACTACTGAATAAACTCAAGTGGAAGAAAGAAGTTTATAGAACATGGAAGAACATGGAAGAAGGGGCTGACCGTTTGGGAGAAATACAGGAATGTTGTCAGAGGATGTAGGGATGCAATGAGGAAAGCTAAAGCCTCCTTAGAATCAAACACCTGGCATCAAGGACAACAAGCAAGCCTTCTTTAAGTATGTTGGAGGGAAAAGGAAGACAAGAGGAAATATGGGCCCACTGCTGAATCAAGTGGGTGCCCTAGCAACAGAGGATACAGAGAAGGTGGAGTCACTGAATGACTTCTTTGCCTTTACTGCTAAGACAGGCCCTCAGGAGTTCCAGAGCTTTGAGACCACAGAGGAAATCAGGAGAAGTAAGATTTTGCCTCTACTGAAGAGGATTGGTTACAGATCAATAAAGTAAAGTGGACATTCATAAATCCATGGTTCCCTGATGGGGTCTACCTATGAGTGCTGAGGGAGCTGGCAGAAGTTATTGCTAGACCACCATCTCCATCATATTTGAAAAGTCCTGAAGATAAAGAGGTGCCTGAGTACTGGAGGAAAACCAATGTCCCTCCAGTTTTCAAAAAGGGCAAGAAGGAGGATTCAGGTAACTACAGGCCACTCAGCCTCGCCTCCCTAGAAAGGTGATGGAAAAGCTTGTTCTTGGCACCATCTCAAAGCATGTTGAGGAAAAGAGGGTTATCAGGAATAGTCAACATGGATTCACGAAGGGGAAGTCATGCTTGACCAATCTGATAGCCTTTTAGGAGAATGCAAGGCTGTGGCAGATGCACCTGCCCTGCCAAAGACCTGCCAAAATCTGGAGCTTGGAAAAGACCTGACAAAGACCAGAGATTTCTCACAACATGACACAGAGTGGAGCTTTCCGGCTGTTGAAACCTTATTACTTTTTGTCACGCACTTACTTTGCCTTTTTCATGTACTTACAGTGACTGTTGCCAGGCACACAGTCCCCAGAAGATAAGGCCCCCAGCTAACCAGAATTGACTATAGGCCAGACTTGAGTCGGGTATAAACAGAGACCTGCCGGAGAGCTGGTATGAGTCGGTCTTCCTTGGAGCAGTGGGTCTGCAGTCAGGGACTCTCCCTTTGGATCAGGATGCTGCCCAAGGTAAATTCCCTGGGATTGAGATCCCTCATCTTACAGGTGAGTGATTGTGCACATTTTGGGTCATCCTTCTAAGGGATTGTCTGTGAAAACGTAGAAATTCTTTAGTGAGTTGTGCAGTATAATTCCCACCTGATATCGGAACATGGTTCACTTTGGTTTGTTGGAGTGCTGAATCATTTTGGTTAGAATAAACCTGATTTTGAATGACTGCTCTGCTTTGTGGGAGCCTGCACAACAAAGGCTTCCTCAGCCATCACTGGAGATCACTGACAGAGAAAAAGATGCAAACCTCGGGCAATCTTGTCCATTATGTCTACTGTGGAACTTCCTTGGCCCGTGCTATAGCCCAAATCCAAGGCCAGAGAAGTGCTAGTTTGCATGGACCCAAAATCCCATACGGTGGACACAACAGAGGTCTAGTGCACAAACTCATTTAGATATTACCAAAAATAACTGGGGCTAATAGTACTAGGAATGCTTCAAGCACAGAGAAAAGGAAGAGAATAACTTATTCCAAGATATTCTTTGAACATATGAAATTAAGAAAAGAAGCAATATAATCTCCATTTTTAAAACATTACGAACTGCTGCAGTGTTACTGAGTCACTCCCCATAAGCAATATAGTTACAAGATGTAGCTTTCCTACCATGGCCATAAGTGCTTGTTTGCACACTAAAGAAATATTTTACCTATAATTATTGAAAAGAACCATTTACCCATGCTCTGTTGACTGATTCTGTTCCCAGTAGGAGTTGTAAAAACAGAACAAAAGACTCTCAAACTCCTACGCACCAGACCTCACCATCTTTGTAAGAACATCAATGCCAGCAGCAGTGCTAGAACAGTACATCATATTTTAGCAAATAACCAATAAGTGGTTATAATTACTAAGACTTTGCAATGTTTTTTGTTTGTTTGTTTTTTCTACATGCAGGGGAAAAGTAAGACTTATCTCTAATTAATATAAATGTTTTGCATCTGCATATCCAATGGCTTTTTAAATTCTGAAGTCTGGTATTGATTTTTTGGAGATCATTTGCTGTAAATTATTCACATGAAACCATTGACAGTAAATGTAATGAATGGGCACTTATAGGATGCTCAGCACAGTTCTATATTGTAAACCCAACTGAAAAAGGATCTATTTTAACATGTTTTTTAAAAAATTAATGGAGAATATCCTACCTGGGTCATAGCCAACATACATCGTTTTCTCAGTCTGTAGTTATTAGGTCAGTCTTATTACATGATTCATGTAAAATATAAAAGCAAATTCTTGCTTTTTCAGGTAAAAAGTAGCTCTTCCATCCTCTGGCAGACAGAATCTAAGTGATAATAAATCAAACCTGTCTTTAATGCAATTCCAGTGCTATAATTTAAACTGCATCAGAATTAAGTTTGTCTTAAAAAATATTTTGTGACAAGAGCTTGCAGGTGTCCTTATCTTTTTGCTTTAGACGGTTTCCCAAAAAGCCTCCTTGAAAAGCATTTTTCTCTTATCAGATTTGGGCTTGTGGGCTGATAACACTGCCAGGCTCAACAGCAAGAGTAATGGTCATTGCTGTGCAGAAGTGCAAGCGATCAGAGTTATACAGGATCTCTCAGGGCCTGGCCTTTGAGCTGACCACTTTAGGTGTCTTGAGTATAACCATGGAACTGTAGCTCTCCATTGCCATGTACTAGGTCACCTCCATGTAAATGTCAAAGGAGATACACTGGATCAAATCGCCAATGCTCCTGGGACAGCTTCCTTCAAATAAAGGTCAGGACTGCACTCACTGCCCATGCCATTTGCCGTTAGTGCCAGATCCCTGGAGCAAGATGAGAAAAATTAAGAGGGTGAGGTCCTTTATTTCTCAGGAGTAGTTTTTTTTCATACAGGACACCATGGTGTGAGTCCAGAGTGAGAAGGTATGGGTGGAGCAGTGCATGGTGGGGCAGCCATACTGAGATCTGTGTATGGGAGAGAAAGGAGTGTAGAAAAATTACTTGGCTTTGGCTGTACTGCTCAGTGTTACCATTCCTTGCCCCAAGCTATCTCCTATGCTAGGGAACAAGAATTGTTTGCTAGTGCTACTATAAGCTGACTTGTACCAGCTACTGTTCTAAAAATGAAACAGAAGCAACACGTGCTGGGTGCATGTCATGGCCTTGTTGCCTTCACTAGGGTACCAGTGACTTTTCCACTAAACATTACCTTGAATTTTAAACATGCCTTTTATATGTGCACTCCTCTTTGATATGAAACACACTGAGGCCATACATTAGCCTGCAAAATAATGGAAAAGATAAATCCTTTAGACATATACCAGGCAAATTGTTACGTGGAGGAATATGGCTTATCCTTCTATTCACATACATACATAAGAATCTAGGTCTGCTAGACCATCTTCAGAAGTCTCCAGGATTACTAGAAGCTCTCACTTTCACTTTCTCTAAATGTCAAACAAAATCTCTGTATCTCATAACTTACTTTTGTGCTGTGTTAACACCAAGATTATTCAGATACTTCAAAAAGCTTTCCTGAATGAAAATGTTTTCTTGAGTAAAGACTGAACAGTGATAAAAACTGTGTGCATAAACATTGAAAACAAAGTCAACTTTAGGTAGTTAAAAAGCATTCTTACATCATAGTTTATGTGTATTGGTCGTTGTGTCTGGTTGGTTGTTTTTGTTTGGGGTTTTTTTGTGTTGATGGTTGGACTCAATGGGTCCTTTCCAACCGTGATGATTCTGTGATTCTGTTCTTCATGTTAGTCAATTAATCATAGTTTAGCAGATTGTGTCAGGAAAACCACTCCTCTCTTCCAATACAAATGCTGTAAAACACAGACGTCTTTCTTGGAAGAAGATCTGACTCTTTTTTTTTCTTCATATGTGTATGAAGCTATGATTTTGTTGAACAGCTTGCTCATATAATCCTCATAGGAGGATTGTGGCCAGCAGAACACTAAGATCTCCTGTATCTAGCCTTTTTTTTCTGACAGTCTGAGGGCCTTTGCTGACTTAGCCCATCATGTTTTGGCTATGCAAAAGCTCCCAACGGAGACACATAGTTTATTGTGCAGAGAGTACAATATTGTGGATGCTTACTGCCAGGGTAAATTAAAACACGTCAGACAAATTCAGTCATTGCAGTCACTGGCAGGGCAGCACCAGTTTCAAGAAAGAGAAACAAAGAACACAAGTAACTCGTCTAATTGGCAAGTATGACAAATGAAAACTACTCAATTCTACATTTCCCTGCCAGAACAATTTCTTCTTTAGAATCCTTATTCATTCAACAGTAATGTAAAATGTGTCACAGAATCACTGTTGTTGGAAGGAAGATTTTTCTAGTCCAACCCTCCTTTCAGAACAAAGTCAACCTGCTCAAAGGCAGGTTGCTCAGGGCCATGTCCAATCAGGTTTTGAATAGTTCCAAGGATGCAGACTCCACAGCCAGCCTATGTGATGTGTTCCACTGTTCAATCACCCTTACAGAAAATTATTTTCTTTATTTTGTTTATATGAAATTTTCTCTATTTCAGTTTGTTCCTTTCATCCCTTCATGGGGACATCACTGAGAAGAGTCTGGCTCTGTCTTCTGTACTCCCCCTGTTAGGCATTTGTACACATTGATAAGATCCCCCTGACCCTTATCTTCTCCATGGTAAACATTCCCGCCTCTCAGCCTCTCCTTGTACTGCTCTAGTCCCTTAATAATCTTTGTAAAATTATGTGGGAAACAAAAAATTAATAATATTACGTACACATTTACTCCTTTGGCAATACAAAGCTGTCATAATTCATAGCTGAAAGTATTTTTCATTTATTTTTTACCCAGATTCTGGTATAGTTATTTCCAGAAGTTTTTGGGTTTTGTTGTTTGGGATTTTTGTGTGTTTTTTTTCTTTGTTTTTTGTTTGTTTTGTTTTGTGGGTTTGATATTTTTTGGTTTAGTTGTTGGGTTTTTTTTGTTCTGTTCTGTGTTTTTTTTTTTTATTGTTTTATAAATCATGCCTCCGAAGCTACTTAGAATCCTTTACTAATTTTTTTTTTCAGCAGAGATGCAGTTCCTCACGCTCCATTATGCTCATCCAGTATGCATTGCATGAAAAAAAATTCAACAGCAAAAGCAAAACACTAATCTCTTTTCCTCTAAGAGTTCAAGTTTGCGCCTGAAGCAATAGGTCTAGTCATCTACAAAGGCTTAGTCATTACTTGTTGGATTCATTATTGGTTTAAGCTATTTTATTTTCATACAAAAATGGGTCCCAGTTGCAAAAGTACATTTGCAATGATTGGTTACAAACCTATGTACATATATAAGAGTAGATACTTTCCTACTCTGCCCTCCATGAAACCTCATTTTTTTTTCTTTTAGGTCTCTAAAAATTCATTTTTATTCCATCTAAACTATTTTGAAGCACCAGGTCCTATAGACAAGTGATGGCCAGTGAATACGAAATTCTGTTTCTAATGTTCACATATGCATTGAATCAGGTTCTGATCTAAATCTTATCTTAAAAAGTTGATGTACTCTTTAGCTTCTGGTTAACTCTATGTAAACTGCTTTGTGATGACATGTAGGGGTGATGACATAAAAATAACTGCTTTCTATTCTATTCCATTTCTATTTCATATTCAGCTTGCAGCACTGCGAGGTGCAAACGTAGATTTATTTATTTATTTATTTATTTTGTCAGAACCACAGAATTATTTAAACACAGTTTTAGTCTTACACTATGTTTGAAAATCAGGAGTGGCGTTTCAAATGGGGGGAGGAGAAAGAAGTTGGCATGATCTTTGCGCTACCTTATTTATGCATTTTCTATGCATGGGAAAATGGTGCCTATACCTTATAATAAATGTCAACATTATTTCCTTAAAATTAAAGTTGAAAGCATTCCTCTAGTGTGCATTTATTTCCAAACAGATATTCATTAACTTTAACCTCTGTAAAACAGAGTTTTTAAGGAAGCTCAGGCAATAAAAATTTTAGAAAATACTAACAGTTGCCACTGATCCCCCATCTATCAATTCTGGTGATTTTATCCAATCACTGTCATAATAACCATGAGTTTCAAAAATTGCCTTTTCAAAATTTAAGAAATGCCTTGGCTAGTGCAATTTGGATATAGATTAAGCCACATTCCTTCAGGACATACATGAACAAATAGATATTTTAGATGAAATTCTGGTCCAGGAATCTGGAGGTTACATTTGAACTGAGATCCATTTGCTTATCTTCAACACTGAACATGGCAATAAATCACACCTAAAAATGTTTGTTGAATTCTTATCAGCGTATAAAATAATGATCAATTTAATAATCAGCTCACATCTTCCAAAGTAATAATTTTGCACAATTATAACTTTCCATATCATCAATACTGGTACTTCTTTACTCTTTATCTCAAAATGTTAATTTTTAAAATCCATCTAATTACATTATCATTTTATAGAAGATGTTAACTTCAGACTGGCAGGTAGCAGCCAATTAGTACTTCTTAGTATTGCAAAATTACTTAAGTAGCATTGTACATCAACAAAGATATTAAATCAGTTAGTTATGTATGTGACCCATTCAAAGACATCTGTATATGAAACACAAGTTTTTGGGAGATAGATTTTTAACTCCCAGTGAACAAATAACACGTTGAAAAAATACTAGATGTAAACTTCCATTTTCCAGATAACTTTCAGAGGAGTTATTTGTGTCCATGGATACCAAGTCATTGTGAACAGCATTCATTTTAAGCATTGTGAATAACGACGTTACCTTTCAAACTTAACCTTCAGTACTTAAATTTCCTCTGTCAGATTTCAGTGATAAACCACGTACAGATACAATTAAGGCATGAAATGCAGCATTTAGTCTAATCTCTTGTCTCGGAAAATTATTTAAGCAGTAATCTTGATGTAGAACTTCATAGCCAGAACTATGGTTGTGCTCATGCAAATATTAGAGGCTGACAGCGCAGATGGGGATCAATTTTGGTATTATGCAATATCTTTAAATCTGTTACATGGTCCAGAAGATCATAGTGTATTTATTCTAGTATTAGTATCTAAACATGTATCAATCTTAAAAAATGTTTAAAACACAGAAAAAATGTATTGGCAGTATAGCATCTTTCCATTTTTGTTTTTAAATAAAAACTGTTGCAGTTACGAATCTGCTTTAATGTGCTGTAGTGCTAAGGGAAAATTATTAACCATTTCTGGAAGTTCTGTTTGTTCAAAAACTTTCACCTTCCCCATCTCCACTGCATTTTATAAATACCAGGAATAAAAGCAGTATATCAGTACACACACAGGTATCTGTATGATCAATAAAATAGATCCCTCTTTTCCCACAATCTCATCTTATTTTTTCTCTCTCTTATGTCTTTTTTGAAAGGACCAGAAAGCTAACAAGAACAAAAAATAGTAAAGCAAGATGGTCATTTAATAATTGGAAACATCTGTTATTCTCCACAACAATGCATACCATGATACTTACTTGTTCAGACTGTTAAAGCCCATTCTTTTGCCAACTTTATACACAAAACTTCTAATAGTCATATTAGAAGATACTGAGATACTTGCCAGGCTTTTTTCTATGACTTCCTGTTAAACCGAAAAGTAACTCTCCATGCATTGTTTCACATTGTGCCTGGACTTGCAGGATCCAAATATGCTTAGCTGAGGTGAGAGGTGTCATAAAGGATACAGACAATGGCCTTTTCCCAAATCCTAATGCACAGAGTGACAATTACAGTGAAAAAGATTCTGCTACATTAGCAGTGTAAAGGGAACTGCAAAACTGCATCATTGTAGACACATACTAAAATGCAAAAGAAAAAGAGACCCATGGGACCACTTTAGATTTATAAATTGGTATAATTTATCAGAGTTCATGTGCAGTATGTACAAGCCAACAGATGCAGAATTGAAACTGCCAGCATTAGCTCAATATCTGTATTTTCATCCCTGACCCTCTCACACCTTTCAGCAACTAATAAGTACATTAATTCTAAACCTCTCTATCTGAGTGTGGGAAGGGTGCATGCTTTTGAAGGAATTCTTTATTAAAATTCAAGTTTACTTCAGAAAGGTTTAAGACGTGATTGTCCTGAACTGTCATAAAAATTGGTTCCACTTAAGAACAGTGAGAAATAAAATATAGTTAGCAATTGTAACAGCAGCACATTTTTCTAAATAATTGGAAGAACCCTGTAGTTATACTGACTATAGTTACCTACCATGAATGTGCTAGAAAAAGTAAAGTGGTTAGATACACATTATGAGTTTTCAGTACAAAATCACATAATCTGAAATGCTTATTTTCAGGTTAAAAGGAAAAATAGTAATACTTGAATAAATGTATTAAGCTTACTAGAAGTAGTATAATGCACCTGTGTTAAGACTGCCAGGCATATCACATTTTCATATTATATACACAGTCTCTTTAGTGTGAAGAAATTTCCAGTTTTTTGAACACTTGTATCATCTTTTGAGGTTGAAGACCTTAATTACACATCTTTTTCCCCCCTTTGAATTAAAAAATTAACTTACTGTCACCTAAACTCATGTTCTCTTCAACCAGTAACTTTCCATTACTTCTTACCAAACCTGAGCCTAATATAGTCTCATCTCTTATTTTTTTTCAGTGAATTTTTGGTGAAAGAAATTGGAGGGTAATGTGTTTGGGTAATAAAATATTAAAAAAAAAAAAAAAAAAAAAAAAAAAGAAAGAGCTGTCATGACTATTACAATTTGTTCATGGTTTTTTAACATTATTTTTGATCCAGGCCAATTCTGCTATTATTATGCTTTCATACCATTCTGTCTGTGTTTTTTCAGCTCTTTAATGCTAATTCCTTGTTGAACAACTCTTCTACTGTTTCTTATTTTTTTAAGTTTTACTAATTGAGTTCCATTGTCAGTGACTAACTTTAATGTTTCTAATATCCTTACAGTGTCTGCTTCACACATTTAGTTCTGATTCTCTGTTTGTTGACACACCTGGTCTTATCCTTGAATTTGTTTGTCAAATTTGCAGTTCTTTTTTGCTGACTATATTAAACTATCTATGTGCAACTCTTTCATGCACAGTTATCAACTGCTTTGCTATTGTGTTACTATTACATCTTCTTTTCTCATAATTCTTCATCTATTGTAATGTGAGTCTTCTTTTTCTTTTTTAGTGTGTTAAATGTAGGCACGGTAATTACATAGTAATTCCAAATTTCTCTCTTTCGAATTTCAGGATCAACTATCACGGCAGCCTGAAGGCTGGTTTTTCTCCAAAATGGACTTCATCCAATCACAGGATCTTTGTGTTTCTGCACACCTAGTTATGGCTGAAGGTGTCTAAAACCTAGACCGTGTTATTTTATCTCCATAGTTTTCTGTCTGTTTTCAAAGTTTATTCAATCCTGCCACCTCCTTTTTTTAAAAAAAGATGAGAAAAATAACACTTGAAACCTTAAAGATTGTAATTTGTTAATTTGTTGACTGCCTCATATGTTGGCAAAGTAATTCTTGATACTTCAGGAGGAATCTGTCAAATCTATCATGATGGATGAATAGCCAATTCTACTGTGTTTAGCTTGGGATTTTATTCAGCCTAAGATAAACACTTACTGCTCTTTCTTCTTTCATATGACTTGGTTTAATTTCTCCTGATTCTCTAGGCTGTAGCTGTCTCCCGTCATCCCTTTCTATGCTCTTGCAGTACTAGGTGCTCTTTTCTTCCCAGCATATTACACTACCTGTTTCTTCTCCATCAGCAGATCTTTTTCTGAACACTCTTCTCCATTTTTGATATTCGTGATGACTCTTTTCCATAAGGGTCTTCTCAAATCTAAACTCCTTCCATTTGCACAACAGCACAGCAGCAACGAGGTCTTGATCAAGTGCCACTAAAATCTCTAACTGAGACACTATTCAAGATTAAGGAAAAAAAGATTACTTCTTTATTTTGTTATCATAGTTGTCCCCTCCATTCTTCTGATTCTCTTCAACTCTGCGTCACCATAATCTCTTTTCTGTAGTTCCAACCTGAGAAAAAAAGTCTAGTCCTTTCTCTCAGATACCAGGGAATATAGGCTAGGGAATATGAGATGAGATATGACAGGGAAAAGAGAAATGCTGAGACAAGCAGGGGACAAAAAAAAGACAGGCAGAATCTGTGTGTGCCACAGCAATTGAATCAATTGGAAATAACAGAAAAAGTAGATTATCTGATAGAGTTCTGGGTGATTCATTCAGTTTCCTGATTTTGTTATGAATAAGATAGCTGGAGTATTATACTACTCAATGTCTTGTATTTATTAAAACAATTGCATGATAAAGGTTGTAAATTAACTATTTAAAAATTAAATGAGAGTTAAAATTACCTCAACAAATTTTCATTCTCATCTAGCTTTGATCAATCAGGTTCATTTGATCTGTGTTGATTTACATTGTCTGAGAACCTTGTCTGTGTCTATGTATTTGGCATTAATTTGAATAAGGCACATATGTCAGTTAGGGAAGCCAAGATCTTGTAATGCATTATAGGCTATCCTGAAATGTTCATTGCTACTACTGAGTAGTTATGACCACTTCCAAAATCAAATGCAAAATAACTTCCCTTCAATCATGTATTAAATCTATTTTCACTTGCTTAGAAAGACTTACTTTTGAGAAATATTAGAAACATAGAGTTTACATGGAAGGTCAAAGGAATTCAAACTTGCGTGAAAATTCTGGAGAATGCTATAATAAGGCCTTATTCTAGGAAAAAAAAAATTGGTGCATTTTGTGGGGTTGGGTGGAAGCTGTTTGTTCTTAGTTTTTGGTTTGTTTTGGTTTGTTTTTCAGATAGGATTCGAAAGCCAAAAAAAATTACAGGGTGTTCCACATTATCTTCTCTTACCTTTACTTCTCATCAGAATGATATACATCCCCAACAGTAGCTTTGTTTTGCCATTCATTTTGTACTGAATATCGAGTTACGTTCTTAGATAGACACAAAGTATTTGAGAGATGATAATAGAAATTATGCCAGCATATCAGTTTCCCTTTAGTAAGCCCAGATAACCCTTAACTGGCTCTGAGAAAAATGGGTCAAGGTTTTTCCCACTCTTCACGTCAGCTCTCTGTTAGCTACAGCAGGACAGACTTGCAGTGCTGAAGACTCACCCTGAAGCTGGTGAGTCTCCCCAGGACTGAGGCAGTGCAGAAACACCTCAGTGGCTTTGCAAGTGCTAGTTTGTGCCTTACATATCTCGTGCTAATTCAGAGCTGATAAAGCGTTACTGAACCATGCTGACTGTTTTGTCAGTGTCTCTGTATTTCTTGTCTTGATGTGTGCAGTGGTATCTTTATTGTCTTTGTTATATCTGAGTCATCAGAGATTCAGGTAGTGGATCTGGAAAAACAGGAAAGACCAAAGAAGGGATTTGGAAACTCTCCAATTTGGAGGACTATCACAGCACAAGAAACTTCTGAAGTTGTTCCAGCTTGTTGTGTTACTGCCACTGGAGTAACTTTTCTTCCATTCATTCAGAGGCAATATTATTGTGAAGTTCATGGCCCTAAATTCTGCATGAACATTAGACTTGTGTTGTCATTATATAAGGGATATGAAGAGCCAAGTTATCCACTGTTCCACAAGTGCAGGAAAAATTCTCTCTCTTTACCTTTTTTTTTTCCCCTCTCTCTTACAGTCTCCTCCAGTTTTGGAAAGGACATAATCTTTCAAGTTTACATTCAGTCTTTCAAAAGCTATGTTTTTCTTTCCTGAGTTCTTTCTTAGGACTCCCTCGTTTCCTGTCTGCTTGACATTTAGTCATACTGTGGCCCTAAATAAGAAGACCCAAGTGAACACAAAATACCTGTCAACAGAGATACAGTAAGAATTCTAAAATGTCCCTTTTTATAATAAATTTGATACACATTTTTGAGTGGACTTTTACTTATTACCAAAAGAGATTACAAAGAAGTACTTCTTAAAATAGAACTGCCTATTCATAAAAATAAAATATTAATCTCCTAAATAATTGAGAAAAAAATCATTATTTTACAAGTCACCCAGTTAAATGTAATTAGTGCCTGGTAGTACCACAGACTGCTTGATAAATCAGATGTCAGAAATTCTAGCAATGTTCTTTTCTAGTATATCTCTTCAGCAAATAATGGTAGATCAAACACAATCATTTTTTCATAGACAGGGATTTGCATATTTTTCTGTGGAGTAACTATAAAATAGCCATAATTTGTAATGAACTTAGAGTTCTTTCCAAATTATTTGTAGATGCTATGTTTCCTATATGTATGCTGAAAAATGCATCTTTCCCTTTAGGACAGGACAGAGATGAAACCAAGAGTAAGGCAATACACGGAGATCTGATGCTTTCCTAGGTTTGTGTGGAGGGAAGGAGTTTCACTGGTCAGAGAAGATTTTCATATCTATTCAAAGCTACCCAGAGATGTAAGGTTTGGTCTCCTGAAAGAGTCTTTCTTTTGCATGATTCACTATTTTGGTACAATACGCTAAAGCCACAGAAAACTTGCAATCTGATTGCTGGCAGAACTCTCACCATTTGCCCCATGCACCTTTCACTCCTACCTAGAAGTCTGAATCTTTCTATTGCACCACATGGTCTCTAGTAATGAATAATACTTTCCTGGTAGATATATAAGCAGATTATCTGCATATAAAGGTGCAGAAAAACCCTAAGCTTTCAATAGATATTATGCTGTTCTTTCCAGTGATATCTTCTTTTCTCACTTATGGTCATGATGTTAGTCAGAACTCTAAACTTTTTACTGAGTCTATGATCATGAAAATTATAAAAGTGAGATCTTCCTTTAACTATTCATATTTCCACTGAATTTTCAGTATGAACATTCTCTGTTCCTGAGTGCACTCCACCTGTGCTGCACAACAGGATAAAGAACATCTTTCTGTTCCCCTGAGAAACTGCTTTCTTCATCTTCTGAGGAAAAAGAAAAAAGTAAAAACAAGTTAAATGAAAAGGACAGAAATGAAGAAATTGCTTAGAAATTGTTCATATCTTTCCAAGGTTCAATTGAAATACATGTTTTCTAGATTTTGCCTTTTATTTTGAAGGTTAAAGGGGGCAGCTACAGTTTTCATAAGAAGGAGGATTTTCTGTTTTTCAGTGATCACAGGTTATTGATTTCCTAAGGAAAGTAAAGAAACCAGAAAATACTGTGATGAGGATAATTTTTATTTTGGCTTTAACGTGAAGATGTAAACAAGGTCTGAGAAAGCTCAAACACTTTCAGAGTGTATTTTTCATAACAACTAGTGGACACAGCTCTCCTAAATATGAAAGCACAATGCTGTCTGCATTTTCTCTGAGTAACAGATCACAGTTGATTTATTTTCTTTTTATTTCATGCATTATTCGAAATTTAGTTTAGTTATTCTGTGAAGTCAGAATATACTGTGTCCTCCTTGGTGAAGAGAAAAAAAAACAACAGTATTTTTGTCTGCTTTTCAACAGCACATACTTGATTAGCCCCATATTTTTCTGTCGTTAAGCTACAGTGACATAAGTTACATCAATTTATCTATGCATTAAAATACTAAACTTTTCCTGCTTTACTAGGAATGTGTTATTTGCTGTCCAGGAACAAAGAACATGGATATCTGACTTCTGCAAATTCAAAAGCGAAACTGACTCAAACTGAGTAGGTTTTGATATTGACAAATACTAAAACTGTCCCTGGAAAGAAATAGAAATACTCTGGTGCTAGTAGCTATACGTATTCGGTGTAATCTCTATTTTCACTCAGTTACTCCTAAGATTTTACCATTAACCATTACCATACATTTAATACATTTAATTTGAGATATAGGCCAGAAAATGTTCTCTTTATTTTTAATCTGTATTTTTCAGTCTCTGTGGTATACACGGTACTTCATAATCCTCAAATTATTTAAAGGTTGGTGTTATTTAATTCAATGCTTGGTCAGGCATCTTAGTGGAAGCAATCAAGCCACTCATGCAATGTTTCTTGATCACTCTTGAGTAGATGGGGATATTATCTATCCTTAATGAGCTGCACTCAGCAGCAGAACTTAGGTAGAAACAATGCTCTGGGACCTTTTTGCAGCTTTTTGGAGTGCAGATTAGACTTTCATGAGTCTTCAGGTGACATGTTTTAATATTTAATAAAAATGATTATTATTTCCTAACATCTAAATATGCACCACAAGCATTTTCCTGCAATTAAGAATCAAGGAATCACAAAATAGTTGAAGTTGAAGGGAACCTCTGGAGGTCATCTTGTCCAGCCCCAACCTTCCCACTCAAGCAGGGCCACCTAGAGTGGGGTGGTGGGCCTAGAGAGGACCATGTTCAGATCGCTTTTGCATATCTCCAAGGAAATGCAGTTCAACATTTGGAATTCTTCCTAGCAAAATTGTGGGGACACAGTTGGAGTTGGTTAGGGATATTGCTGTTAGGATCACATAGAGCATGATGGCACTAAATTGCCCTGCTGTTGTTGCCCATGCCTTAAAAGTCCATTGAGAAGCAGTGACAATGCTTTAAGGATCGCATAATGCAAGGGCTTTCATACCACCTGACTTTGGGAACCCAAACGAAAAAGCTAAGTGAGTTGAGTAATCTTCCTAGTGTTTTCTGGTAATTTGAAATAGTTAACATACTATGGGAAGGAACCTACATGATGTCCTCCTTGGATTACCATCTGAAGGATCCCTCTCTCTCTAGTTTGCCCTTAGAGAAAACCTAGGGAGAGTAACCGCCTACCTACGCCTGGTATTTATGTATTTCACAGTCTAGCCCAGAGGCACAATGCAGGAAAACAAAATGCTGTGCATCATGTCTGCAACTCCTTACTCACATTACCTAAGAAACACCACATCACTCGCCTGTCTTCTGCCAGCTGTTACTGTTCTAAATTAAAATAATCTTCAGTGTCTGGTACAATGTAAATAAAACAGAAAAAACTACAACTGTTCTAGTATATACTTGAATGTAACAATTTCTGTTAATTCAAAAGGTCTATATTTCATGCTTATATTCATAACCTGTTTAAAACCTCTTTGTACTAGAATAGAATCCATCAGAAACAATGGGAGGACTCTTAGCTGCAAATGAAAGAAACATCCTTTCATAAATTTCTTAAGAACAACCCTTGTGGTTACTGTACAAGTTATTTAAAGTAGCAAATTAAGCATTTTCTGATTCTAAACATACCTAACTGTAGTAAGAAAGCTGTCAATGTACACGTCTTATTTTTAGTTCTCAACTCTTAAGCTACCACAGCTATTGCACAAGCTTGTTCCTCAGCTTGCATATACTTAAAAGACCAAAAACTGTATTTATTTCGTTGTTAGCAGATAGTGAGTACATCTTGCTGACCCCAGGATGTTTTAGGATGATAGGTTTGGATTAAATTTACCAAAATCACTTAGATCAACAATTGATACTGTGAAGGCATATCCAGTCCCAAAACTCCAACTGGAAAAGGCTGACTACAAGCAGATGTTTTATGGGAAGATGAGAATAGCATTGATACATGAAGGTATTCAGTGATTCATTGCAGTGTTTTTGCTAGCTGTTACCAGAAAGTGGAAAGGCTACTTTTGTGTATTGTTGGTTTTGGTGGTGCCAGGCCCTCAAGCGGCTGTGATCGTGTAGTGGTCAGTACTCTGTGTTGTGGCTGCAGCAACCTCGGTTCGAATCCGAGTCACGGCAGGAAATTTTTCCCCAGAGAGGTTGTGTAGTCTCCTTCTCTGGAGACTTTCATCCTGTCTGGATGCTTTTCTGAGTGATCTGCCCTAGTTTTTGGTCCTGCTCTGGCAGGGGGGTTGGACTCGATGATCTTCAGAGGTCCCTTCCAACCCCTGACATTCTGTGATTCTGTGAAAATTTACATTTTAATCTACAGGCAAGTTAATTTTGTTCTGTCAGAGTAGCAGCAGATACTCCAGAAAATGCTCAGTTTACCAGTACAACTAGCCTGGCATTATTTTAGTTTCATGTAATGAAAACTACTTTTTCCCTGAAATAATAGTGCAATCATACTTAACTTCTTAAGTTTCGTATGACAGCGTGGCTAAGTCAACCCATGGACTATCCCAGTGGCACAGTTCCAAGCCCCTTTCCTAGCTGTGCTTCCCCTTTTTTCCTATGAAACAGTAATTGCACAACTGGTGAACTAACACCCTGAAAATGTGCTTCTCTCTGCTCATCTTCATAATGGCAAATATGAGGCACACTAGGTCTTGCTCAGCCTCTCTCTTTCCCCTGTTCTCACAGAAAGGTCAGTTGGTGTAAATATTCTACATGTCAATACTTTTACTTATGTACTTACTTTTTTTTTCTTAATTATTACTTAATAAAGTTCTTTACTCATATTAAAATATCCACATGTAAATATTTTTACATGCTGTGTAGGTGTATGTTGAAAACTCAGTTGTCAGTTTGTGTCCTGGAACTAAAGGTAGCCTCTCCGACTTCATAGCCTCTCCTATCTTTTCCTGTTCTTTCCAATTTAAGTCTATGCTTCGCTCCTCACTGCTTCAAACCTTCCTCCATTAGACTGTTCAGTGTCACTTTTCTCTCCCTTTTTTTGGTCATGACACTTGCAAGCTTTCATGGGCACTTCTTAATGTTCTCTCATTAAATTGAGTTCTCTGTGGCATAGCACAATCAGAGAACAAACTCTTAATAGTACAACTGAAAAAACTGTTCAGAACAGTATTGCTGAAAACTATGCTTGAACAGTTCAAAACTACTGCTCTCATTAACAGGATGCTTTTCCTGAGCCAACTGATAGAAAAAAAAAGTAGATGTTTATAATGAAAGGTGCAGAAACATTAGGAAGAAAATGCAACAGCAACAACAAAACATTGAAACGTGTTCTGGCATTGCAAGGTGTCAGTGCTCAGAACAGGAGTCAATATAAGTTCTGACATAGAGTTTAATGGGAAAAGCCCTGAGTTCATTTTGAAAAGTAAAGTCTATTTTTTTTTTTTGCTATCTGTGACAAGCCTACGAAAACATATTACCTGCTGACTGGCAGTGGGATATATATACATACTGTTTACATTAGAGTAGCTCCCCTTCAGAGTCTGTAGAATGCATTTTGTACAGTTTATGACTATAGCTTTGGGCAAGGATATGACAGTTCTGAAAGCACAGTTTCTCCGCGTGGGTTCTGTCTGTTTTTCATTAACAAAATTAAATAGTCTGCACAGGGTTTTGAATCCGTCACTTTTTAAAATTTCAATAGGATTGCAGCTGAACGTGAGGAAGACATACTTGTCTAAACTACTATATCTTATCCCGAAAGCACAATGTGACAGCTAGAAGGCATCTGTGGTTAAATTAGAGATGACATACATGAATGCACTCCCTTATTAGGACACCAAGTTTAAGGAGGTTTTATTTTAAATCCCTAGTTTCTTCACTGAAATAACAGACGACCTAACTGTGGCTTCAAGAAAAAAAAGAAGTAACTCATAATACTCTGTGATGACTCTTTTTTGGCCTCATAGAGGTCCTCTGGATATTTTTGACTTTTCTCTATGCAGTGAGAGGGAAAGTGAGATAACATACCCCACAAGCTTGCATCTGACTGTGAGATTTGTCAAAGCTGTTAACATTCGATGACAGTTGAAAGGTGTGCAGTTATCTTATTGCACAGGCAATTGAATCTCTTTGTCACCACTCTGAAGCCTAAAAACTGCTTGGACCTATGCCAGAATCACTGCAGTTTTAGCAAATGCAGCAGGTTGATATACCAATATTGCAAAGACCCAGCATCACACTCAGGTTAATGGGTGCTGTTTTGTCAACTTCTTCCTGATTGCAGCATTGTTTACAGATTAAGGAGTAAAGGTAATGTTTTGATAGGTTATTTGGGGGTATTGCATTTGATTTTTTTCTGGTTTTGTTGGGTTTGTTTGTTCATTTACTTTTTTTTGGCCAAGCTAGCATGTGAGAAAACTGGTAAAATATACCTCTGTATATCACAAAGAAATAAAAGTAGTTGCTATTGGGACTTTTCAGAGAATATTCACTACTCTGAAACACTAAAACATGGTTTGTATTTCATCTCCCTGACAATAAGGCAAGAATGAGACCCTTTCCACCAGGGATAATGGTTAAACTATCCAAGCAGATGTTTAAATGAATGCTGTTAAGTTGTTGGAATAATTACTGAATGCAAAGAAGGCCAAAGGCTTACTTTAAAATCTGATTTGGCTCTGTGGCCTGACTTCAGTAAATTGAGCATTACTCGGTCATTGACTGCAAAGAAGACAAGTACTTTCATCTTGCTTGTATAACTTAAGTGCAGCAAAATACACTGGAACAGATTCTTTACACAATTTCACTCTTCTACAGGTAATGTCAGGACTAAACTCCTTCTGTATGAGATGCAAAAAAAGTCTAATCCTCCAGAAACTTTAATCATTTCATACAAATTAAATCCAGAGGAACCATTACATGATCCTACACGTACCACTGCTTCCTAAGAAGATGTGAATGCAGAATAAGAAAGAAAAATCTAAAAAGGTCTCAAGCAGCCCACAGGGAGCTGCACCACACCAGCAGCCAAAGTTCTCAAACACACCTTTTCATCTCTAACCCCTGCTGTGCCATCCTTCTTTAGAAATTTCAGTTACTAGATTGTTTGTCCTACACACCAAAATCCACCACGTTTCACTCAGATATACTCTATTAGGTGAAAAAACTTTAGTTAGTGAAATACTTCAATCTTCAGAGAAATTAAAACATGAGGTACAAGTAGGGTACAGCAAACACTAAGGAACACCTGGTGCTTGAAGCCCCATACAGACAGAGAACTTCTGTTGATGTCCCTGCCCTTCTTTTTCAAGTTTTATAAGGCCGGGGGGCTTCTCAGCCTTGAATTTCCTTGTTGTTTTTTTTTCTTCTGATCTACGTCTCTTGTGGAATTCATAACTTTTATGCCTCTGGGCACTAACCAGGACATCTGAATGGTAAAGGGAGGACTGTAATAACCAGATATGCTGATCCCCTATGAAAGGACCTTAAATAACAGAGAAGCGTGGAGAGTGGTAGAGAATGTACCAGGAGAATAGATTCCAATATATGGAAGCACTGAATGAGGAGATGCATAAACAATCTTTCACTAAGCAACATCCAGCAGAGATGAAGATCCTTTCCTGAATCAGTGCATGAACTGTTTTTCTCAGTGACACGTATTGATAACTCCTGCTTTTACCCAGAAACAAACACTATGCCCTCTTCATCAAACAAAGTAACCTATACACATGATTCTGTTAAGTGCTCCTTAAACACACTTCTGCCATTCGGTACTGGAATTTCTTCACAATTTCTAAGTCCTTCACATCTTACCAAACCAGCATTTGATGCTTTTAACATCATCAGTTCGTGATCTAGCAAGAGAGAGAAAAATATGACAGCCCAACCTAGTAGGAATCATTTAATATTCTTACTTAGTGAGAATAAATAACCGTAACCTGTGCTTAGCTATTCTTCTTGATGATTTTGTCAAAAGTCTTTAAGAGAGTTTTCAACTGAAGAAAACCTCAACTCTAACAGAACATTGCTGTCTCTTCTTGTTTGCAAATAAAGCGATCACCACATATTCTAGTTTTCCAATCAAAAAAACATTCCTGATTTTTTAGCCTCAAAGATTCAATCTTGGCCCTAAAAGTAATTTTTTCTCCCAGTGTCACCATCTGAGAAGCACCAACTGATCAAAAAACATGCTCCCATTTTTATCAGTAATCTTTTATGAAATCTTGACTACTGCTGCTTGTAGATAAATCAAAAAGCACAGGACTTTTTTAGCTTCCAAGGCCTTTTAAGTGTGGTTAGGAACAAAAGAGTCTTTTTACTTGCAAAAGCAAACAATTTCAATATTTTATCAGTGACAAATCATAAATAAGTCACTCAATTCAATCACTTACTCCGGAGTTTTTGAAATACAGGTAACAGGATGTATAGGTTTATTTTTATTTATATTACATTTTTATATTTTAGCCCTTCAGTGGTTTGTTTGTTTGTTTTTCTTTTCGAAAACTACAGGCATACCTGTCAAAGCAGTAATTCACTTAACAGAAAATTGAGAAGATCTAACATTGTAACTACAAAATAACAATATAAATCAGCCAGATAACCTTTCTGTTCAGAGTCAGATAGCCTTTCTGCTCTTAGTGATTAGGAGTGACGCTGGTCCTTACCTGCAGTAGTCCTTTTATTAGTTTGTGTGACTTTAACACTGTGCTCAGGACTGCACGTATGTCCAGAGCTACTTTAGATTTTTTTTATTTCTGAACTTGTTTGCTAACTACATAACTAACCATTAGCTGTAGTAAACCAATCAAAATCGAAAAAAAAAACATAAAAAGAAACCAAACCCCTTCTTAGCTGATAAACAGACAAGAACAGTTACATCTTTTTACCCAGGTGCAACTTGTGCACACTTTTCAATATGACCCCCAGTGGATAAGGCACATATATTTATGTCATAATGAACAAAAGTTGAGTATATATATCTGAAATATGAAAGCCTATACACTGATGCTCTAAGGTTATCTATATTTCAATAATTACCAAATGGGTAACTGTGATATTGTAAATTCTGTCCCTATTGTATCAGTAGTTACTCTACAAAAATTAATGCTGTATCAAATTTTGAATATTTTTAATGAATATTTTTAATGAATACAGTATCCAGTTTTGGGCTCCCCAATTCAGGGGAGACAGGGATCTACTAGAGAGAGTCCAATGGAGAGCTATGAGGATGATAAAGGGACTTGAACATCTCTCCTGTGAAGAAAGATTGAGAGACCCTGGGCTGTTTTGTCTTGAGAAGAGAAGGCTGAGAGGGGATTCTATTAATGTCTACAAAGATCTGAGGGGTGGGTATCAAGAAGAGGCCAGTCTGTTTTCAGTGGTTCCCAGTAATAGGACAAGGAACAATGGGTGTAAGCTAGAACATAGGAACTTCCACCTCAACATGAGGAAGAACTTCTTTACTGTAAGGGTTACAGAGCACTGGAACAGGCTGCCCAGAGAGGATGTGGAGTCTCCTCTCTGGAGACTTTCAAAACCCATCTGGATGTGTTTCTGAGACCTGCCCTAGGTGGTCCTGCTTGGGCAAGGAAGTTGGACTAGATGATCTCTGTAAGTCCCTTCCAACCCTTAACATTCTATGATTCTATGATTATTCATAGAAGATTGATATTAATAGTATTATTATATAGTATATATGAACACCATACTTAGACTTCTTCCTTTTTCTTTACAGTAAGTCTGCACAGAAGTAATGTATAACACCTGCAAACACCGCAATAACAGACTTTGGCTTATGTTGTAGAATGTCTCTGCAAGAAAAAATGTTCTGAATGAAGTCAAAGTTGTATAAAAGGTACTTGATCCACAATATGAAAGATTTTTCATATGTGAGTAGGAAGATGATCTCAGAAAGTTATTAAACATAGCAAGTCTCCTGCAACATTTTTATAGCAGATGCATTGTTTTCAAGAGAAACTACATGGCTCTGCTTTCAGTTGACAGTGTCATTGAAACAAATTTTCACAGTTTACTCAAATATCTGAACCACTCATAATTCATGATGTTATTTCTTTAAAGCTCTAAATACCATGTTACTTTGGGTGTCTGGCACAAATTAAAATGCTGAGTATTAAAAAAGCACACAAAACCTCACAGAAGACAGCAGAAATAGAATAAACGTACACTGTAAAAATATTGCACCACTATCAGTTATGTGTATAACTGCAATTCTACAGGATTAATAAAACTGTTAAACCAGATATATTTACTCATAAGGAACTATGTAGTAATTCAGATCAGTGGCCACAGTTTTATGATAGAATCATAGAATTGTTAAGGTTGGAAGGGACCTTAAAGATCATCAGGTTCCAACCTCCCTGCTAGGAGCAGGGACACTTCACACTAGACCAGGCTGCACAAGGCCTCATCCAACCTGGCCTTAAACACCTCCAGGGAGGGGGCACCCACAACCTCCCTGGGCAACCTATTCCAGTGCCTTACTACCCTCATGGTGAAGAATTTCTTCCTGATGTCTACATGAAAAAGAGGGATCTCTAATCAGAGAAGACTCCAGAACAATAAGAGAAAGACCTGAATACCCTACTCCACAGAAACAGCAAGATTCAAAATTATCCTTAACTGAAAGCCTAACTCTGAGTGACTGTGCTGAGATTCACGGAATCACGGAATTGTCAGAGTTGGAAGGGACCTCTAGAGATCATCTAGTCCAAGTCCCCTGCTAAAGAAGGATGGCCTAGAGCACATTACTCAGGACTGCATCCAGGCAGGTCTTGAATATCTCCAGAGAAGGAGACTCCACAACCTCCCTGGGTAGCCTGTTCCAGTGCTCTGTCACCCTCACCGTAAATAAGTTTTTCCTCATATTTAAATGAAACTTCATATGTTCCAGCGTGTGCCCATTGCTCCTCATCCTGTCACTGGGAGCTACTGAAAAGAGTCTGGCTCCATCCTCCTTGTACCCACCCTTTAGATACTTATAGTCATTAATAAAGTCTCCCCTCAGCCTTCTCTTCTCCAGTCTAAAGAGTCCCAGCTCTCTTAGCCTTTCCTCATAAGGGAGATGCTCCAACCCCCCAGTCATCTTTGTTGCCCTCCACTGGACTCTCTCTAGTAGTTCCCTGTCTCTCTTGAACTGGGGAGCCCAGAACTGGATGCAGTATTCCAGATGTGGCCTCACCAGTGCAGAGTAGAGAGGGAGAATGACCTCTCTTGACCTACTGGCCACACACTTCCTTATGCAACCCAGGATTTCCTTGTCCTTCTTGTTAACAAGGGTACACTGCTGGCTCGTGATATTTAACTAGACTGCTAATGATTCAGCTGTGGCTAACAATATCTCAGCCAGATGCTACAACTCACCTAGTAGCTGTGATGTTATTGTTAAGGATAAGAGCAACTGCCTTAAGTGAATATAAAAAAAAAAGGAAAACAACTAATAACTATACTTTAACTTCCTAGGTGGCTTTTGTATAGAACTTAGAAACCAAGGTAAATCACAATTTTAACATGATTTATTTACATGGTTTTAATGACTTCTGATCATTGTTATACACAAAAAGTGCTTTGCAAATACAGCAAGATAAGAGATTGCATTCTGTAGTTGATTTCTTCTTTATGAGTTGCTAATCTTTTGTTTAATGAAAAACAAAACAAAACAAAAAACAAAGAAACAAACAAAAACCCAAACCAAAACAAACCTGAACTGTAGTATGTCTGGCTGGCTTGTTCCAGGTATGTGGGATAACAAGCCATCTGTCTTTTTTCCTGCCTTTTTTTCCAGCACAAGGGCCAGAAAGAATTGATGCTTCAACCCCTGAGCTTCTCTGAGGCTGATCACTGTTCCAAAGCAGAGTAAGGGGTAGCAAACTGGTAAGGCTATGGCGAGGGAGGGAGATCATGCAGAGGGACAGTGCTGCACCCCCACGGTGTGGTGACAGTTTGTGCACTGCCTTGTAGACAAATGAGCTGCAGGAGGCATTGCCTTCCAAATGACCCAGTGCTGGTCTGAGCCTTACAGCTGCAAGTCCTGACACATTCTCACGTTGGTATTCATATGCATGTTTTTCATAATTTATGCAGCCTGTGATCTGTAAGGGCATATTATGACAAGAGAGAAAAAAAAAAGATTCAGCCCTTCTTCCAAGAAAAAAATATTAAGATCTACGCTAGTTTCCTATGTGGAAGTTTGCTGCTTCAAACACATGGCAAATTAAGGGTCTCAGTGCATATTTTGAAGCACCCTGCACTGCAACCTAAGTCAATGCCCAAATTCTGTTACCCTACACTGGTGTGGATCACTGGTGATTGGTCTGATAAATGAGGTGTCTCCAGATTTACTTCAGTAAACAAGGATAGCAGAACTTGGCCCATTGGGAGTTGAGGGTAGTCATCATCTTGTAGGAACAGAGCCAAAGCCTGGGCATTTCCACAGATGAAGAAATGTTAAGATTTTGGAGAGTAAACACAAAGGAGCCATGTGATCACTCTGTGCCTTTCCAGGCCTTGCTGGAAGGCTGTGTCAGCTGTAACTTTTTGTGGTTTTTGGTTATAGAGATTTCTGAGTAATTTCAAATATTATGTGTTCTGAGATAATTTAATTGTTCCAAGAAATGCTAGTTAGGACACATTAGTGAACTCTTGGGTACTCGAGTGTTATTTCCTTCATGGGTTTATTTGTTGCAAATTGAAACATTTACAAATCAAGAAGCATCACCTCAACAGGGAGTTAGACTTTTTTGAACATTTCAAGTGTTTAAGCTGTTATCAATCTAATTATTAGTATTTGTATTGTACATTACGATTTTTTTTTTCTCAGTTGTGATTAAAATTGAACATAGAAACAAGAACTTTCCCAGGTCACCGGAAGTCAGCATTTTCTAACAGTCACTACTAATACTGTGTAATTGATCTTATAAGTGAATTCAGAAGTTCTCATCCATATAACACCATTGAGCTAGTTCAAAAGTATGTGAAGACATGATGCCAACCACAAAGGCCTTATAGTCTAAATTAAATTAAATATGACCAAAAATGGTAATCAAAAAAAGATTGACCTCTTAACAACAAAATCTCATCAATTTACAAGTTAAATATAGTTCAAATGTATAATTCCAGAAAACTTAAAAGTGGTGTCCATACTTCCCTTTTCATATTAAAAAAATAATGGAATTTGATGTAACAGATGAAAAATTAACACCATTAGCACTAACAATAATCTATTTTCCTTCTCAGATAGTCTGCACGGTTTAATATTGTTTTCTTCATATACTTTGTTGGCTTAGTTAATTGTGAAGCAAACAGCCTTAAACCACCGCAGCTGAAAATTAAGAACATTGCTCTAAGTACTATAATATTGATCTCAGACCACTCATACTGAGCACATCAGAATAATATTAGTGCCATAGGCACATGTTGGTACAAAATCAATTTTATCTGCTTTCATACTTGAAATCATGTTTTATTAATGAGAAATTCAAGAAAATACTTTTTGAATCAAAATAACTCTGATCCCTCTTTAGGAGTTCCATTAATTTATAATGTTCTTTAGACCCTGAAAATTGTTCCCTTTTATCCTTTCAATGAATAGGAGTTTGTTCCTGTGACTATCAAGAAAAATTTCTTCAGGCAAGTTTCCCAAGATTCCCTAGCACATCCATTGTTACAGAAAATAAAAACATACTTTAAACAACCTCAGCATGGTTATACCTGCAGGCAAAATTTAGCCAACACTAATTTAGTATCTGTGGAAAACAAATATTTCTGCTTGTTATTTGCATGGAAAATGGCTGAAAAGAATGTTTATTTAACATATTTTAAACTGTTATTAATTAAATCTAAAAATTGGCAACATAAATCCATTTGATCTATTACATAGAAGTGCAAATCTACTGTGCCAATATTAAAAAGCGGTGACTAAAAATCCTGACATTTACATTAATTGCAGTGGTTTTGTCTTTTACTTGACAAAATACTTTTATAAACTTAACTCTTGCCATAAAATGCTCAAGAGATCTGGTGTTCGCTGAGCAACATAATGTGGAAGGCTGGAAGGGGAGACTAAAGAAAAACTAGTGTAGTTAAGTCAACTTTTAGCTCCACCTGTGGCCTCCTGGGGGACCAAGAGCTTTGTAATAATGATGACAGCTACAAATGGCACTCACCTGATCTACTGGCCCCTCTTTGCACTGCCAGAAATACATGCCTTGTGCAGTGCACAAAAGATTTTATAAGCTCCCTGGAGGAAAGAACTGCACAAATTTTCTCATCCAGTGGTGATACCTACCGATTCTACTGTTTCACCCCCCCAAAAATGCAGCAAGCCTCTTTTAAACATGTGTAAATGCATTTGATGTCTTGTATTGTTGACTTACACAGAAGGAGGGAGGGGGGCAGGTTCCAGCTTCCGTTGCTGCTCTCATATATTTCTGCAACTGTTTTTGCACCAGATCATGTTCTAGTCAGAGCCCATGACCACCTTGGCTAACAGCCAAGCACCCAGCTGGCTGCTTGCTCACTCCCCCAGCCTCCCTCAGTGGGACAGGGGAGAAAATAAGAACATGAAGAAGGAAGCCTGTCGGTAAGGATAAAGTTAGGGTAGATGGCTTACCAGGTATTTTCGTGACAGAAAATAAGCTCAACTTGAACAAATTTAAATTAATTTTGTTGTTTTGTTATGGTGATACTTTCGGTAATACCCTAACCTTCCTCCTCCTCTGGCCTTGGTCTTCCTCTCACTCTTTTTGATCTCCCCTCCCCTCTCTGTCTGGTGTTTTATGCCCTTTCTTCAATACAATTTCCTAGGGGTGCCACCAGCATGGCTGTGGGGCTCAGCGATGCCCTGCAGTGGGTCCGTTGGGACCAGCTGTATCCAGCACAGAGCAGCCCCTGTCCTTTTCCCTCAGAAGCCACCCCTGCAGCCCCCCCGCTGCCAGCACCTGGGTGCTTAAACCCAGCACAAGAATCTTACCTGAGCATTTCTCTCCCAGACATTAAAACCTTTGGCTGTCTGCTGCCTCTGATTTGAAACTGAGCAGAGTTTTTCTTTGGAAACAGAGAAAGCTATACCTCTTCTTTCCCCACCCTGCCAGCTCAGAAAATGAATAAATCACACACACACACACAAAAAGGGCTCATTGCCCAGCATAATGCTTGTGTGCTATATAAATAATTTATTTTCTACTCAATTCTCCATCCATCCACAGGCTAATCTGTCCCTGTGTTTATGTGTCGTCTTCTAGAAAAATGTAAGAGTCTTGATTGCTGATGTAAGAGGGCAATAGTATTTGAGATCAATAGCAGACCATTGCTTTGAATGCAAGTTACACTATTTACAGAAGTACCTCCTTGTTGCAGTGTTCAGTCAATGAAAGAATTATTCTTCCTCACATGTGTACTGGCATCTAAAATAAAGTAAATACTAAAGACCAGCAAGTGAAATGTCACTACCCATTTCAGACAGTTTGAAATCTACCAGACCTTCACACAAGATTGTAATTTGCCAATTTGTTGAACAGGAAAGAAGTTTACAGCCTTTAAAAGATCAGACACCAGAATTCTTTAATTTTTTAACTATTCTCAGGGATAATGCAAAGTATAAATTCAATATCCAAATAGATTACATAAAAATGACAAAAACAAAACTTATCATCTTAAGAGCCTTTTCTTCTTTGGTCTCACACATGGTCTTAGGCTAGAAAAGAAAACCTGGAGGAAGGTATGGAAGATAACACAAAGACAGAAATAATCTAGTATGGCACTAATTTACAATCAAAGTTTTTATCACATATGAAGAAAAAGAGAGCAGGCAGAAGCTTTAGAGTCTCTCTCAGGTGCTATTTGCCTGAGTTAGGAACTGTTGCTTTAAAACAAAAAAAAAACAACCCTATATCAACTGCATAAAAACCCCAAGTTGGGACATAGTAGATGGGTCAGAAAATTCATAATCAGGAACTATTTTTTAGAATCTGGCTTGAATGTGATCTGAGTTAGTAATAAAGAAAAGCTAATTTTGTGTCATGTTTTTTTAGTGGACTGTGAGACATGGAGAATTATTACATATGCATTCAATTTGCAATGGGCAATATTCCACAGGAGACCCATGGAAAGTAATCCCAGTCAGGCAGCTAAGGATTGAAGGGACAATCTGCCTCCCTGGAGAAGTCCTAGCTCAGGGCAAGGCTGACTAAAACAGCAGCATAGAGATTTGTGCTGTTCCTGAGGAGCCAGTGTCATCTGGGGAGGCAGAGGTGGCGAGCAGAATGCAGCAATATTTCTTATGAATAAAAAAACCCCTACAGTATGTTTCCTTACTGGTTGACAGCTGAAGTAGTTTCTCAGTCACCTACACTGACAGATAACTTCCTCTGATCCTGACAAATTATTTTTGGCCCATTGAGGCAGCATTCTGTAGGAATTAAAGTTTGAGTAAGGCAAAAAGAAGAAATTTGTTGTTTTTTTGTAACTTCTTTAGTGTTTATGAAATTAGATTCATAACAACTGTAGATTCATAAATGAATTTAAAGCAAATTATAAACAGTTTTTGCAAGGATTTCGTTTCATAATAATACTTTTAAAAAGATTTAAGAAACAGTGATACCCAGAAGGTAAAGCAGCCATTTTCACTAGTGTGGGGAACAGACTCATCTGTTTGTTTGCTTTCAATTTTCTTACTTCGTAAATAGAACATGCAGGGCGGGAGTAAAATAAAGGGCGGATGTATCATTAATCCTACACCAGAACAAGCAGAAAAAGCAAATCAAGCAAAAAAATTACCAAAACTGGTGATACTTTTTAGGCTTTTCATCTTTAAAAAGTTGAACAACTAGCAATGGGAAGGGGGTAAAAAAAAGATATTAGCACATGTGAAAGAAAAGAACCATTGTGTCTAGAGCAGAACCTGAAGAAATCTACATGAGAGACTAAGGAACTTTTACAGCATTTCCTTATTCCAAAATAAAATTGAACTGAAGAATAGAAAACATTTTTCCAAAGGCCATTAATTCAAAATCTATGACTTATATTGCATTAACTCCCAACAGAATAATCTTTACAAGAAAATCTTGTCAGAGTAGTTATAAAAAAGAACAAAAGGAACTAGTATCATTCTTCAGTTTGGGACTTCACTGTTTCCATCATCCTCTTCACTACTATAGAACATGATATCCAAAATCCTGTTTTGAGAAAGGCTTCTGACATAGCAGCATGTCAGTCTAAGGGATGAACTTCAAGTATGCAAGCATGAAAACTCTCAAAGATTTTAAAATTGTGGATTCTTCAGCATCATCAAAGTATTCCATAAAGGAGTCTGTAAGACTTTACTGACATGAATGGACAACGAGATACAACTGAGTGCAAAGAGACACAAGCTAACCAAATTAGCATATCAGAGGAAGTGTCTCAGATACATCAAATACAGAACAGAAACACAGTAGTGTACACTAATGTTCACAGAGTTAGATATTTCAAAAGGAAAGTGTGGAGCAAGATCTGAAGGTAAGAGTCTTTGCCTACAATAATTGTTCCCCAGGGTTTCACTCAAGGGACTGAAAATATCAGAAATGGCACTCAAAATGTCTCAAGATTTCTCCATTTTAATTTTGGGACTGCAGTTTACAAAATGATATTAACAAGAAAAAAAAAGGAAACAAAAATGGTGAAATTTTTCTCTTGGCATCTGACTCTTTGAGTTGTCCCTAATGGGATCCCATCAAAATCAGAGGAAATGATCAACTTAAGCTCCTCTCTGCCCAAGAATACACATAGAATCACTTTCAGATGTAGAAAGGAGACAAGCCTGGAAAGAGAAATGCAGGAAATAGCAATAGCATGTGGGAGCTTTCCTAAAAGGCAATAAGAGCTGAGTCATGCCTCAGGTCATGTCTGAACTGCAGAAGGCATCACCATGTAGAGGTGCCCCAGGAATCACTAAACATGTTGATACAGCATAGCCATATACTCGGTGGTTTTACTGACTTGGATCCCAGAAAGAAAGTAGACATGTTCATATAACAATGAGTCCTGCATAATTAACCTCACCCCTCAGCCAGGCTGCTAAGTCCACACACATGCACCAAAAAGGCTGTGCTATTTATTTTTCAAGGGCTGACTTCAAGACGACACCTGGATAAAGGTGTCCAGAGAATTTCTATATCTAGCTGCAGTCACATTCTGTTATGTCTTAATTTACAAAGGGTCACAAGTGTCATAAAATGAAATGGTACTGGACCAGCCCATAGGAATTGTGACCTCTCCTCCTTTCCTTAAATATTTAAGTCATGAATGTAGAATAGCAATGATTCTTCAAAAATGCTGCAGAAAAAAAGGATGCTAAAAATAAAAAGAAAAATTTATTGGTAGCTGGGAATGATCATAGTATTTTCCATGTATGAGAAGCAGAGAAAGGTAGTGGCCTTTTTTTTTTTTTAAATTCATATGTCTGTCTTCATAAAATATTTATATCTACTCCATATTGACACCAATACAAATATTGTGTATGCATACACACATTTATATTGTAACCTACAGTTCAGTTTTTAAAGTCAGGAATCCAGGGAGTATGATGGTGACCTAAAATGAGGGAGCTGCCTAGGGTTATTTAGGCTATCTCTATCTATGCTTTTATTGCACCTACAATAAAGTTATTAAAAGGATCAAAATAATTTCAGTAATCCCTTCAAGTACTTTGTTTATAAACAAAGATGACAAGATCAAGTATTCATTTGCCTCTGCTTCATGAAAAGATTTTCTGAAACCATTTAATGAATGGAAAAGTAAGAGGAAAAAAGAGATCAAGACTACAACACAAGAGAAAGTCAGGTAGCCAGGGTTATATGAAGTGCATGCAGATGATGATGATTATGCTGTGTTTGTGCAAGGGTTATAGTTCATTTGTTCTAAGTTTTATATAAACAGCTTGTTCCATAACAAAAAGTATATTTTAAGGGACATAGAAGAAGTAAGATTTCTAATTTTATAGTTATTTATTGGAGAATAGAGACATTTGTATATAAATCACACAACATGCATCCATATGCACTCACGTATGCTATACGTGTGCATGGACATATATATACCACCGTTAGAAATTGAAAATGCATTCTGGATAGCAAAGCTTTTTGAGAAAACAGATACGATCCTTCACAGTTCAGAATTCTATGCGACTGCAATGTTTTAAATACACTAAGCAAATTATTGCAACCATGCAAACTCCAGGTTTGGAGCTCTAGCATGGACCACACAGAGTACTGTAAACTTAAGAGTAAGATTTTTGCTTGCTTTGTCCATGGAGCCAAGAAAAAAATTATCTATCCCTAAAAGAAGATTCTATATCTTAACAATACTGTGGAACTAATAAGAAACAAAAGATTTGATCTACAACCATTCAAGATGGAATGGTATCCACACTCTTTCTCTACTCATGTCTCATATGCCTGTTTAAAAGATAAGAAACACCTCTATGGAGTCAGACCTATGCTTTCTGCTATGGATGGGAAGTTTATCTGTTACTGACAAGAACTGCTGAGGTTTTCTGTAGCCCTAATATAGAGCCCCAAGGTATGAAAGCAGAGATTTTTGGACTTGTAATAGTGGCAAAGTATGGGCTCAGTAATTAAATCCCCTTTCATCACTGTTTGATGTAAATCATTGTTAGAAGCATACCTTAGAACTGAAGATTGACTCTTCAACATCCTCATCCGTGTTGTTCCAGAGCTTTAGAGCTACTTCCAGTGTTTAAACATGAGGTGACAGACTGCCTTCTGCCCTCCTGGTCATCAAGGTCCTGACAAAGGATCATCTCCATGTGGGAGGAAAATGTAGAACTGTTGCTGCTATCCAGCAGTCTGCACCTTCAGCAATGACTGTCCCTTCTGAATCAAAATAACTACTTCTGAAACAAAAATAAATGTAATTGCAGAAAGGGCCAAAAGAGTTGGTAACAATACTACAGTAAATGCAAAGCACAGATCAGAAGATCAGGGCTATATCATCTACTCTTTGACAAGGTTTTCTGTATTTTCTGCTCAAAAATTCTAAAAAGCCAATCTTTAGTAAACGAAAAACTGACAGGAGGTTTTCAGGAAGAGCTAATATATCCATTTACTTCTTATTTGCAGAAAACCCGTGAACTTTGATAGGGGAAAACCTTCAGGCTGGGAAAGCATCTCCCTCCCTTCACTTCTCCTGTGGAAGAGGTATTTAGTTTCCTCTGCAGTGTAAACCCCAACAATTGTCCTTCTGTGCATGCATTCCTGAAAAAGCAGAGACTGATACTGAATGCTTTAACTTGACAAGTAACCAGCAACACAAAAACACATCTATAGATACAGCACAGGAGTTTCATGTTTCCCCCCCAGATGCTAAGATCTTGTAAAATTATTTTAGTTCCACATTACTTTGGGGAATGGGCATTTATGGCTTCTCTACTGTTTTTCGATAGATGTAAATCTTAATAAATTGCATAATCTTATATAAAAATAGCTTCAAGGAGGGTTGTTAAGGTTGAAAAATCTCTTAAGACATGACAGATTTACACTTCCTTGGACAATTGTAATTCCTTTGTCGTTGTGCTTATGCAACATGACATGATCTTCAACTTCAGGATCAGAATCATTCACCACAGGCTGTTGCCTCACTCAATGCTTAAAGCTGCATAAGGCAATGAAAATATGATCCTTCAAGCCTTTGCAAATGAAATATTTCTGGACATCTTGTGAGGTTTTTCAGTTTTCCTTTAGCTATATATTTCTGAATTTAGCAGCAGAGTATCTAAATTATTTTTAGAATTTGAACTCAGGATAAATTAGGCATCTGTTTTATTCAATTTCACTTTGTAGTAAGCTAGCATGAGCCTAGAAGCCCCTAGGACAAATTGTCTTCATGCCTTTCTTATTGCCTCCATAACTGCTCCTGAATTTACACATTTCACACAAGATAGAATAACCAGACCTAAACCTCAATCACTCAATACTCGTTTTCTCTACAATATATCCTCCATCTAAACCAAATGGTTTATTGAAATTTAAAGGTCATCTCAAAGATGTAAGAACTTCTGCCTATGTAGAAAAATCAGGGGAAGTGTTTTTTTCAGCTATTACAGATGGCTTTCCATAGATCCTATGAAGATGCAAATATTTTAAAAAAAACTTGTCAGTGCTCACCAGGTAGGAAATAATCAAAATGATAAATTAGTTCCTGTTGCTAAACTGGTTTGATATTTCAGTGTTGCCAGGCTCTTCCTTTAACACCAACAGGATACTCAGCAAGAAATAGTGGCCTTCTTGAGATATTAGAGGTGTGATGATTAAAAGATGCAGAGGATTGTTGTTTGAAAACTGTCGCGGACCGAGATAGGTAAAGCCGCGACCCACACCACCACCTCGGGGAAACCGAGGGCTGAAGACCACTCCCCGTCACACTCACAAATAACGCTTAGGAATCAATAGATTTATTAAAGTATCACCTAACACACACAAGGTCTACCTCTATATCTATGTTCACACCTATATATCCATATACCAACAGCTATACAACACTACATCTATATACCAACAACAACACACACAGAAAACAAGAGAGAACCTCCCCCCTTCCCCCCTGTTCCCGTTCCTGGACAGGGATAAGAGGGAAAGCCTGGAGAGAGCCTTTGGGAAATAGAAGAATATTGGAAAGGAGAAGTGAGTGTCTGGTATGTGTGAATATTATGTAGGAATGTTTGTAGGAATGTTAGTAAGATGTCCGCAATTCTCACCACCGGGGTACGGCCGAACCAATCCCTGGTCGGGATCCACGTCCTGTCCCCTGAGACTCCAGGCAAACGATCCGCTCGATACGTCCACACGCCAACAACCACAGGGAGCAGCGCCGCAACGGCACGGCAGCCTCCGCAGCGGTACGCTCACCGCGGCGGCTGGATCCGTGTGTGTTCGCAGAGCGCGCGTCTTCTTGCTCCTCCCTTCTTTTTCCGGTTCCGGCCCCGCCGTGCCTCCTGGGAGCTGTAGTCTGTAGTCCTGTGCGCATGCGCCTGGTACCTCTGTCCTCTCCCCACGAGTGCCGGGGGGGCGCATCGCCAGGAATGGTCAGTGAATGTCGCTGGATTAAAGGCCATTATAGAGTCCGTCTCTCACAAAAACTAACACTACTATGTCAGCATATTTTTTAACAGTTTTCTTCTTTCTTTGTGAAGAGGAATTGCAGGGAAATGACATGCTAACTGACAGCTTGCCAGCAGGTGTATCATTGGCAGCATTTACTATGAAATACCAAGATCACATTTCTTTTCCTGCAAACTTTTCCCTGCAAAGCTGTCAGATTTTGTTCCATTCCTCTGCATAATGAACTTCTGCTGCTCTTATAATGACTGATGTGGGGATTATAAATTATTCTTAGGCATGTATTCTTACCATTATCATTTCCATGTATTTTGGAAGTGTTTTGAACATTTATTATGCCACAACGTAAGCTCCCTAAGTTGTTCTTCACCTGATGGGTATAAAGAGCCTATGTAAAAGCAACAGAAGGAGCTTCTCTGTAAATGTAGGCTTTCAGCTGTAACATCAAATTGAGTTAGCTGCTTGCTTTATTGTCTCTCTTTTTCCATAGCTTATAAACTTTATGATATAGTCACTTTAAATCTTCTTTCAAATTACCATTTATATTTCCCCTCTCAGGCATTATGTCTGTTTGATGTTGGACTTTTTAAATGTCAGATAACAGCTTCTTCCCCAAAAATAGATTTCCAAAATATATCCTGGCACTTAAGGCCAAAATTCTTCAAATCAGACATGTCTTGTAATTGCCTTGATTTTTAAGTGCCTGCTTATGCTTGATTTTCCGAGCCACAAGGTGTCATGGCCCTGGTAAATACAATAGAGATTGTGGTAGAACACTGCTTATAGAAATCAGAGACAAACATCTGGCATTCACCTTCATTTCAATGGGCCTGTATCTAGAACCTGCTGCAGTTGGTTTGGTTAACTTCAGATAACTTGGTTATCTCAAGATAACATTGTGTTAGTAAACACTTTGTTGATCAGCTTAAGATCAAGGTTTCATCAGGGTATTCACTTGGTTCCCTGCTGAAAAATTGGGGTATCATTTTCAGAACTGGTTTAAAATCTACACCATGGGAAACAGACTGCTAGTATTAAGATACTTGTCTTCCAAGGTATTTCTGTCCTTTCTAGATTGAAATCAGGATAACCTGCATGTGAGTCTTCAGCCAGCCATTGTCAGCTTAGTATTTGGTAGCTAGTTTTTGTTGCAACATTGAATACTGCTTGTTTCCCTTCCCCTTTCAAAGTGGGAAAATAGCTTGGTTTTCTGCCTCAGGCTATTATATTTTAAACATTTAGGTGTGATAATTTTTTATTTTTTTTTTTAATTCCCAGCACACTGTAGTCAGCTCTGGCTCCCTCAGCAATCTGTTTGCATAAGTAGAACATGTAGGATCTCAGTGTTTCACTGTTTGAATTCAGTGAGGATGCATGAGAAGGGAGGTAGGTTGCCAGCAATGCTAGAAATGGGAACTGGTTTCATCTATCTCCTTTGTCAAATTAGGCAGCTTTGAAACCAGTTTAAAAATCTTGCCATTCTACTGCTAAGTATTTTGAAAATTTTTCTTTTAATTTAATTGTAGTGACCTGCTGATGGACCAGAGCTAGGTCTTTGCCTGATGGAAGCTGCTATTCTTATCATTTGCTCATAATGAAAAAGAGTCTCTGGAGAAATTGAGACATTGTAGGGTAATTTGTATATAAACTATCATTTTCTCCTTTGGTTGCTCTTAGCAGGGTTCATTCTCCAAGCAGAAGACAGATCTTTCCCTTTGAAATCCAGCAATTATTTCATCGTCAGCTTCAGGGAGGTCAAGAAGTGATGCCAGGTACTTGGGCAGCACTCCTGGTTGTTTATGTGGGGCCCATAACAGCCCTCCTGAACAAAAAAAAAATGTAAACATTAAGACCACAGAAAAGGACAAATTAATTGCCAAATCCAGCAGGATCAAAGTAAAAAAAAAATGTTGCTGCCTATAAACCACACCAAACACCTAACACTGTGCTCCTCAGCTGTAGGTCTGAAAAGCCTGACAATTCAGAGCTCTTCACCAGTTGCCTCAGGTGTACAAAAGGCTGCACAAGAATTAGTGGAAATTTGTGTAATATTTAAAAATGGTTTTGGTAAAAGCATAAGAGGTTTTAGGTTTATTTTTATGTTAATAGTTTAATGATAGAAAGAAAAAAACAAATATTAACTTCTTTTCTGTTTACTCCTTTTTTCTAACCCATTTGTTCTCACTTTTAGGTAAGAGAAAGTTAAAAATTCAGAGTAAACTATTTTAAAACTGCCACACATAACTCACAAGTAACAACATTTAAGAAGGATTAGTATTTTTTTTTTTATTTCACATTATTCTTTGCCTCTATTTTCTGATTAGTCTCAGACCATAAATTTTAAATGCATTTCTTTGCATAAGGCAAGCTTTTAAAAGTTCCGAGGTTTAAAACCTGCTGTGAAATACATAAGATAAATGGATAATTAATATTACAACTGAATAGTGTGTTACATCTATTGTATAATATGTAATTACTTGTGCTAAAGTATAGGTAAGAATATGACCTGTTTATTAGTACTTTGTCAAAGGTCATTAACTTATCAGAAAATTTGTGTAACTTCAGCTTTCTTTACTATATCAAAGTTGTGTGAAAAAGATCAAAACATAAGTATTCAAGAAACCAAACTCTCTAGGTCACCTAGGCAAAATTTCTGACAAGAGTGTCCAAGAAAAAAATAGAATACGATGCCTTGTGCTAATAATATATTATCTTCTTCTTTGTACAGGCTCAGAATGTTTTGCTGATGAGCAAAGCTATTACATGGCCATGCACAATTTTGTTGTATTTTTTCCCTGTCATGCAGAATTGTTTTTCTGACCAGAATAGGAAAACTTTGTGCATTTTCTGGAGACTACGGACATTTTGCAGTTTGATTAGGTTCCTGGATTTCTGTTAATAATGGATAAGAAGTGACAATAGAATTAGATGCTACATCTACAGTAAAATAATTCCATGCACTCGAGAACCCTTTTATTACAGTCATATGTTATCCAGGTGTGTTCTGTGTGCACAAGTAAGTCAGTACTTTAGATTCACAGTACCTGTATCACACCATGTGGATGCACACAATTCTGTCCTGGAAATCCTGGAGGTAAAAATGTCAACCACTGCAATTAAGGAAAGGTAAAAGATCTACCTGCTCTCTGCTCATCACTTCACCTTCTGTGCAAGGGAGTAGTGATCCTGTAGAACCTGTCTTACTGCTCTTTTTGGGGTTGGTTGATAGGTCTATAGAGAGAAATACTGAATACCTTGACACACACCAGGGACTGTTGAATATGGGACTGGAACAATTATTATAGTTGTTGGTTTTCTTTTATTTTTAATATTTTCCTTAAATTACTTTTTAATATTCCATATCAGATTCTCACGACACTCATTTTCTGTGATGACGAATTTTATCTCCAAACTGTTAAACAATTCAGAAATATGTTACCTGCATAGATACAGCTACTTGTTTTCATCAGGTCCATACCAGTCAGAAAAGTGCAAACCACATTATTTGCTCTTGCTAAAAAAAAACCCTTCGTGTTTGGATGCACAGATGTGAGCACAGTCAATAGCAACACCAGGATTTAATTTCATTGGAACTGAGGCCTTGCCTCTCTATAACCGACCATCTGAATTATACTTACCGAGGTGTATTTCAGAAACAAACTTTCCTTAGGCAGCCAGAACTTCTTCCAAAGGAATCTTGAATTTTTATCAGAGCTGAATATCTTATGTCCCTTAGGATTTATTTATGTTGCTGTTCTGCTTGTTTATTTGTTTTCCAAAGTAAAAATTCGTACTGTTCCTAGTATCTTGTGTGGAATCTTTTTTACAGTTTGAGATTCAAATCTACAAAATGCCATGTCAATCTGTTGTTTGTGAAATTCCCTGATGCTTCTGAGGCTCTCCAGTTGTACTTTCCTTCTACAGCAAAAAATAGGTACAAGGATAGTAGATGAATAAGCAGAGCCAAAGTACAGTGCAGCAACCCTCTTCTATACATGAATGTAGAGTAACATTCTCTATATGTGTAAAATGTGCAGCTATAATACTTCTTCTGCCACAAATATGCACTACAAATTCCAACATGCCTCTAAAATGATGAAGTTCCATCAGCATCTGTGCATCAGCAAAAAGGGTTCTTCAAGAACATCAGAATCAATAGGACATTAAGTCAGGAGTGTCTAACAGCTGCTCAGATTGTTATAATTATACTAGGACACAAGAACAAAATGGTAATCTTGCCTGCAAAGATTACCAAAAAACAGCTTGGTAATCTTGCTCTCCATTCAATACCAGTTTGACTTGGACACAAACATACCATCAATTGTTGGGCACCCTAATTGAGGAAAAGTGGTTTAGGTAGGCAATGACCAGATGAGAGGAACAAGAATAATTAGTAATAAAAAAATATAAGCCACTAGAAAATACTGAAAAAAAGATCTTATATAGTCTGAGGAAAAAAACAACCAAGCAAAGAAAAACCCCTCACCTTTTAGGAGACATGATCATAATTTTCAATTTATATATTTTCAAATACATAAAAAAGGTACTGTAAGGCATGCTCACTTCTTTTCCTCCTAGTCCCTGAAGATAGAAAGAGAAATAGTGGGAGTTAAAAGACTGTGGAATCATAAAAGAAACAGAGGGAAACACTTTCTAAGTACAAGGATAAACTCCCAAAGGAGCCTAAGCCTTGGAGAACAGGATTTAGTCTGTCCTGAATCTCTTGGTCCATCTGTATGTCTCTTTATAAGTCTGTCTACAGGAATACAGTGTCAAAAAGAGATTAACCAAAGCACTTTTCTCTGACTCTAAGATTTTTCCATTTTAACTCTCTTTCATAAGAAGAAGCATTTTCAGTCCCTGTTGTCGCTCTCTATCAAAGAAAAACCTTAGGCAACAGCTGGCTGATCAGAAGTCACTATGACAATCAGAACAGAATGGCAATCAAGAGAGATACACTAGAGCAAAACCAGAGTAAGATGAACACCACGTTCTGAATCTTGAGTTTCCTAACCATCACAGAGTACACTTTACCTAAGGCTTTCTTTAATATCAAAGGAAAATACGAGACAATGAGCTTAAGAAAAATCTTACATATGCCCAGCCTTTACCTGGGGAGTTTATGCAACTGCAACAGAAACTGAAGGAAACCCAAGCTTTATAAAACCTTACTTTAAATCTTAAGAAATCTTACTTTGATTTCCTATTCCCATATTGCAACTGTTCACAAAAAGATTCTGAATACTTCCAGACAATGGACGTATGCTTAGTTAGATCACACTGACATACATTCACTGAATTTTATGTATGTACCTTGATCTGCATCAGGTGGAAAAATCTGGCCCTTTTATTTTTACACACTTTTGTTGTAAGGACTTGTGCTGCTGATACATTTTCTAAGGCAAATCAGAAAGTAGTGACTTTTTTTTTTTTTTTTCATTTCAAATTCCTATTTTACACCTTTTTTTTTTTTCTATCTTGCCTTACAATACAACCATCTTTTATTTCACAAAAGATTTGCACACTAAAGTGGAACACGTGATTACAATTCAACTTAGGAAACAAAAAAGGTAGGATTTAACATCTGAGAAGACACTGTAGGATAAGAAGCATGAATATTTCTAAGTGAGCAACATGATGAAATGTTTGAAGCATAAAAATTATTAATGTAACCTTATTTTGATGAAGGAGATTTTTTTTGATGAAGGAAGATCAGTTAAGATCAGTTAAGAAGATCAGTTAAGCATACTATGCTTAACTATTGGTTATTGATTTGCAGGCATATAGGCCAATCAGAGCTAGCCTTAAAATAGTCAGGTGAGATAACTAATGGGAATGTAGATGAATCAACTTAAAATTTAAAATATAGGATGCAAAACTTATGAGTGACCCAAGGTAAATACTTAAACACCTGATCAAATATAGACCTCTACAATCTAGATATCTGTGTCTTGCTAGTCATCTGGTTTCCCTTCAAAACTAGTGAAGGCACATCTAGATTACAATTGACCCTAACAAGGATGTCCAAAATGTCAGATGAATTGCACTCTGCACATTGCCTTATTGAGTTATAATAGAATCATAGAATTGTAGAATGGTTTGGGTTGGAAGGGACCTTAAAGATCATTTCGTTCCAACCTCCCTGCAAGGGCAGGGACACCTCCCACTAGACTACATTGCTCAGAGTCCCATTCAACCTCTCCTTGAACACTTCCGGGGATGGGCCATCCACAACTTCCCTGAGGAACCTGTTCCACTGTCTCACCAATAGCTTTTATAATAGCTTTCATATCATTTAAAATAGCTTACCTGAAACAGTACTTACCTGAAATTAGGTGAGATCAATTCCATGATTAATTGGTTATTATTAACTCAGCTGTTTAAAGCTAGTTAGAACATCACATGAGAACTGCAAAACATACAACATAGGTATTTGTTTTGCAGTATCAACTTTGCCACAGTGGTAAAGCCATGGAGAGAAGCAGGCCAATTCTCTAAAGTACACACTGTCTGGATGAATGTAGGCTTTGAACAAAAACTGGTAGATTTTCAACTCATTTCCAACCATTGAGACCGTGCTAAAACATGATTCCTTTAGCGGGATTCCTGATTAAGCTACCTTCTGCTTTTGTCCATGAAATATGTGCACATAAATCAGAGCTTTCTTTTTAATTTTCTATTCTCTCAACTTAGTAGGAAATTTGCAGGGGGATTTTTGGTTGAAAACTGACACAACAATTGGAATAAAATCTTTCTAAACATGAAAGAAACATAGACTGCAGCAGTAACTAGTCAGGAAAGAGATGATTTGTATTTTAAGAGAGCAGGCAGTCATTTCCAGAGAAAAAAGTAATTATAAAAAGGGACATTACATATTCAGTTACAATTAATATTGCTAACATGTCGTTGAAACTAATTTTACATAAAACCCAGTTATTCAGATGTTCACAGAAAATAAACACAAAAGAAAGGATGCTCTTACAAATTAATTAAAAGCCCCTGAGTTCATTGATGGACTTGTGTAAAACGATAAATACGTATTTATATTTAAAAAATTAAATGTCTGTAGACTTTTTTTTCTCTCATATTTTACCCAGGTGCTACTGCCATGATTCCAGCTTAGCAGATGCTCCTTGTTTCAAAAGTATGAAAGTCAGTTTACCTAAACCCTTTTACTTTATTCACTTGTGTTGTATTTATGTGTAGCATTCTTATAAACTACTTAGGACAAATAACTCAGGGATCAGTTACTTAAAACCTGCTGTTGGTTGAGGTGCACATTTACAGTCATATCTGGTTTCAGTAAAAATAAAATAAATAACAAAGTTAGATGCCATGTTAGATGGAGCAGAATCCAGTGCCATGAGGTATCCAAGACAGGCCTTGTAATGATCTGATAAGCCAGAAAGTGGAGATTCTCGTGGGATCTTGCAGAGACAAAGTACAATATCAGGTGCTAAAAGACAAACGATCACCAGGGCTGGTGTATGGCTTATGGAAGATTGGGCAGAACTCCCTTGATTTCTAAGCTCCCTCACTCTCGTGTGGAGCCCAGGTGTGGCTGGGTTTGGCCTTCCCTCCCCTAGTACAAGTCATACAGCAGGTACACCGCTTTGTCCTGAGCGACTCTGTCGAGATGTAAAGGCGATCCCAAATGGTGAAATTAAGATGTAAACAAGGTCAGATGTCACGTACACACCAAACTTTATTGGAGTTGCACAACAAAAGTTCAAAATCCCTAGAGCAGATAGAACAGAAAGACAAAGACAGGAAAGTAAGGAGAAAGCAGGAATATGGAGAATAGCAAGTGATAGGATAGTTACCACCATGGTCCAGCAACGTCATTGGGTGGGGAAGTGCTTTGCTGTATTGACAGTGTCACAGTTTTTTATAGTTACAGTTCTTGACCTCGGCCCCTCCTCCGTGTACATGCGCAATGTGTCTCTGCGGTGGTCTTCGGGCAGGGGTCTCACATGGTGACTTCCTCCCCACAAGTCCTCAAACCTCGGGCTTCAGGCATTCGGCTTAGAAGAGGGGGGGTGGGATGTACCGAGCTGTCTCCTTCCTTTGTGATTAGAGCACCTTCTGACTAATTTCCATGTCAACAAGATAGGCCATTGTTTTGCACCAAAGCTCATTTCCATTTCTAACGACACAAGCTTACATTCCAACAATGTTGAGACATCTTGATGCCACAAGGTTGGCTTCTCACAGTCTTACAGGGCTTGCCATCCCTTGGGAGCTATAGGAAACCTGTGTTCTGGGTCATCTGCTGGTGTCTGGGTCAGACACCCAAGAACATCTACAACAATTTTAGATGTTAATCTCCAGGTACCTCCATCAAGCCACTGTTCTAAATAGAGAAGTGCAGCTTATTTTGAGGAAGAACAGTTAGATGGTTCCCTGGATGAATTTCAAGTTGAAAGATTTAATCTGTCTCAAGTCTGTGGAAAATTTTAGAAGAATGGTGGTCTATAAAGGCTAACAGAGGCACCAGATGGAGGTACCCTCTGGGAGTGCTCTGTGGTGAAGGCTAGGGAGGTTAACACTCTCTAATAGATGCAACTTGAAATATAATGTGCACTCATATAAGAAACCTTGATAAATGTTTTCCTAGAGAAGAAGAAAAAAAAATCATCTGAAGGAGGGAGAAAGGAAGGGAAAAAAAAAGGAGCAAAATCTTCTAATTTGCTCTTGTTTTAAGCAATTTAAACTTTTTTTTTTTTCATACCTCTGCATCTTTTAAAATCATTCTTAACTGTTACTTCTTTTTGGATATTCTAGGCAAATACTTCTATAAAAATTTTATCTTAATCTAGATTGAAGAGACTGTGATTTTAAGATAAACTAATAACAGCAAGACTGTATCATGATGAGTATATAAACCAAAGCACTGAGGTCTCTGAACTAGGAGAGACCTGGCAATGAAGGAAATACAGAAGAGCCTTTCAGTGATGAAAGGTAATCAGGTAGACACTCCAGCATGCATATCAGCTGCAAAGTTAATCCCAGCCCATTTTTAAGATGTGAAGGGATAAGGCATTCTTCAGACACGGCATTAGCTGAAAATTTATACTGTACAATATGATATTTTACCAAGACAATTGTGAATCCTTCTCAAATGCAAGGAAACCAGTTTTTAAATTAACACTTTTTTTTTTTTTTTTTTTCTTCATGCCCGTTCAGAAGCAGCATATTTGCAGGTACCATATTTCATTCCTTAATTTCTTTGTCACATCTGTAACCTGCCTTCAGATTTTTTCTTAAACTCCAAGGCTGAGCTCTTTTACAATAATAAATTGTTCCACATCTATTCTTGATGTAGTGGTTATTAGTTGAAGTGCATGTTTCCCCAAATGCCAAGTCAGGACTTTGCTTTCTTGCCACAGTCAAAGCATTTCTGTTTCAGCCTGAAAGAGCATATAGCCAAAGCTAAATGTAGCTTGAATCAATCATTGTTCACTTCCTGTAGATTTTATCTGTTAGATTTCTTGGAGAACTAATTCCCCAAAATTATCATCTGAAGAGTTTTAAAGGAAGCCTTTCTATTCTAAACCAAAAAAAGGAAGTGATGTTTGCACTAAAAGTGAGTTTTAAATTGGTTTCAACAGGAAACTAAAATTTGCAGATCTGGGACTGTGGTGTTACAAGATGGGAGAAATAAACAAGAGAAAGATTCTTAGCTGGCTGTACATAATCATATTATATACATTGCAGATGGGTCCAAAATTCCTCTCCACCCCATGCTGAAGTTTTATTTACAATATAATTGAAGTTGTTTTTAGAACTAAGTTATTATCAGGGATCTTATGTGCTCACAATATTAGTTTTAATACTTTACATCTTGTCGATGCTCTTGAAATTATTTCATATGTGTAAAGAAGGCCTGCATTTTATGTCATTCGTTTTCATATTAAGCTAATTGTAACATTAGAAAATATATTATTATTGTACTGCCTCTTTACCAGTCCTAAATTGAAGATCAAACTTGCACATGTAAGACATAGTGACACTGCATCAGCAAAGATTCTGTAACTGTGATCCTTGGACCTCCTTATGGTCCAAGTAGATTTGGCCTGCAACATCTTACTGAGTGGCAAATCAGTATATTCACTTGACACATTCCAATAAGAAACATCTCTCACTGAAAAATATATTTTTAAAGACTAACCTGCTAAGAGGGGCAGAAAAAAGATAGAAATGCTTTTTGTTTTTTTCTTTTAGGAAAAGGATGAATAATCACGGAAAACAAGAAAACAAGAACAAAGCAAAGTATTAAAAATGCCTGCAAATGATAATTGAAAGTTTTCCCTGATGCTTTTCAACAAATACTAAATACATATCTATGTTTAAAATCATGTTTCATTTCAAATCATAAAATTAATAAGTGGAAAAAAAATTCAAACTGTAGAAGGAAAGTGACCAGAGGGCTTAAATAGAGTAATTCTTCAGAGAATAAAATATGGATTTAACAATTCAATAATTCAGATTAAAATAAGTATTATTTGGAATTCCAGGGTTATAAATTATGCAAACATAATAAGATTTCTCTAAATATATAAAGTAAATATTCTAATTTAGTTATAGCTTCACAAGTAAACATGCTCACTGCTATTATGTTGGCAGTGCTATTAACATAATTATTTAAAAGAATTTGTTCATTTGTGGAAAGGTTGTAAACCAAATATATTTTAAAAGTTAGTAAAAGAAGGTTCCTGCATGTTAAACATTCATATATTATGTGTAAATGACTAATTGCAGACACTGAAAATTGTAACGTTCATTAGATATTTATGATTTATGCAGAAGATTAGATACTATTGACAGAAAAATAAATTAAAAGGCAACAGTGAAATATACTTAATGCACTAGTGACATGAGGTTCTGGCTTTCTGCATATACTTGTAAAGAGATTATCAATTTAAGAAGTTTGGTTAGTTTCTCTACTAAGTTCATAACTGAGTGCCTGGTGCCTATGAATACCCTTACAGCTTATCTGTTAAGTTTTACACAGTACAGCCTCCAATACTGTTACAGTACTTAAAGGGGACAATGGCAGATAAATAATTTGCTCCTTCCTTAAAGGCACTCAAGTACCAAAGAGCTTCCTTTTGAAACCAGTGTGATATGGATGTGTTATAGCTATCACAATTACTGCTAATTGCCAGTTATGGATCTTTTCCCAGCTTTATAGTTTGAGCTTCTGCCTGCTGCTGCACCAGTGTACAAATCCGAAACACATCAGCAGAAGAGCTATTTCCTCATATCTGTTGAATGAGCAAATAGATTGTCTATATCTGTAACACAGTGAAATACACCAGGAGGGCTGCCTAGCTAATGAACCAATCCAGCCAACATCTGGCATGAAACAGGGCACAAACTGCTGCAAAAGGTGCACATCACCTCCTGGCAAGCTAGCATTCAGTGTTACAAAGCTATCTATCATGCTGCCAAAGATATCAAATCAGCACTGCTGTGGAGGGATCTCTGCCACTGTGACAGAGACATTGACCTACCATGTAGTGCCACCTAACTATTAGATACTTAACCTAGCTTTATCTTTGCGTCCAACACATACCCATCAATCATTGCTTTTCTCTCTTGCAACCTTTTGCCTTCCTCACATTTCGTACTTGAAACCTGGGAAACAGTTTACACTTGTTAATTAATCATTCAGATCAGACACCAATTTGTTAATGGAAAGGTAACTGGCAGTTAACTGGAGTTACCTGGAGTACTATGTACAGCTCTGGAGCCCTCAGCACAGGGAAGACATGGAGCTGTTGGAGAGGGACCAGAGAAGGGCCACAAAGATGATCAAAGGGCTGAAGCATCTCTGCTATGAAGACAGGCTGAGAGAGTTAGGGCTATTCAGCCTGGAGAAGAGAAGGCTCCAGGAGGCCTTATAGCAGCCTTCCAGTACCTGAAGGGGCCTACAGGAAAGCTGGGGAGGGGCTTTTCACCAGAGAGGGTTGTGACAGGACAAGGGGTAATGGATTTAAACTGAAATAGGGTAGATTTAGGTCAGACATCAGGAAGAAATTCTTCACTGTGAGGGTAGTAAGGTGCTGGAATAGGCTGCCTAGGGAGGCTGTGGAAGCCCCCTCCCTGGAGGTGTTTAAGGCCAGGTTGGATGAGGCCTTTTGCAACCTGGTCTAATGTGAGGTGTCCCTGCTCCGAGCAGGGAGGTTGGAACCTGATGATCTTTAAGGTCCCTTCCAACCTTAACCATTCTGTGATTCTATGAAATAATCTTTGAAATCCATTATCTAAGCACAAGCTGTGGACATTCCTGTTGTTGCTTTCTTACAGGTTGCTGAAATAACTTAGAGTAAAGCTGAGATAACTTTTCCAGGTAATAGCCTGTTCTGATGCTGACATATTTCATATCTTCTTGATATCACAAGAAACTGTGAAAAAAAAATGGTTTAGGAGTATTAGCTGGACAGAGATGCTATGAGAGTATTATCTTTTCAAATTTTGAGTTCTAAGAAGAAAATTCATTTAACACCTAAAGTAGATTTTAAACATATATGTTAGAAATTCTAAAAGCAACCATTATAGCTATATTGCACCTAAACCACTAGCTTTATAAATGCCAGTCTACTTGAACAAACCAAATTGACAAGAATGCACAGAAACTGACCATAGTAAGGGATAAAGGTCATGTCAGATGCAGGTAACAAACTTGAAAGAAATTTGGACAAGGACCTCTTTTTATTATGGTTTCTATATAAGCCAAATATCAATGTAACTGCAACCTGTGTGTGAGGGCCAGAGAAGCAGTCTGAAGATAATGAAACTCATGATGCAAAGGCTGGTGGGCCTAAAGTTAAAAGGAAACCTACTGGAAACCCCTTGCTCCTTTGCCCCTCAACTCAGTCCTAAATTGAAAAAACCCCTCAGTATTCAGGCAGTCTAACTTACAAAGCCAGTAATTTTTGGTATGCTTTCCCTCACCTTTCCTATGCAAAATGTGACTTTAACAAATTCTAAAAAATAAAGTATGGCCAATGAGCATTATTTGCAAACTCATATTTTATCGCTTCCAGTTTTAAAAAATAGCTTCCAAAGCCAAGAGCTTTTATAAGGACTTCAGCTCTGCTTCTTTGTCTTTCTGGATGGTATTTCCTTACCGGGATAGTTTTCTTTTCCTTTCAAACTCATCAGCAGGTATCCCAGTATTTGCATTCAGAAGCTAGTGCAAGAAACCTCTCATCAAAAAAAGGAAGTTTTGCACTTGCTTATAGGTCTGTGTCCTCAAGTCCAACACAGTAATTTAGACCACTCACTGCACAGTCACATCCAACCTGTCAGTCACCTAAATATACTCATTGCCTCCGTAGCGAATAGTGAGATTGCCTACATACCTGCATGTAGCTGCACATGATCAAAACATTCTGGATGACATTGTTGGTATTTACTCTCCCATGCTACCAGGGGAGGGGTAGGGATGTGCTGAAACTCTGTGTTGAGTGCCTGCTGGCATTCAGAAATCTATGAGGACAAAGGGGTCTGGCAGTGCTTCAGACAGGTCTGGGATGTCTGAGCTGCTCCCAAATGCTGGGGCTCATCTGCTGCCTTCAAAGCATGTGTAGGAGCTTAACCAAGAAATAAAGACTGTTCAAACACCATATGCCATAACTAGAGAGAGAAGTTATCTTCTTAAGCCTTATGAGTTACTCTTTGGATGTGTATGACTCCTCCCTTGACTGCTTACAGAGATTAAATTCCCAACTAATAATTACTCCACCAAGCCATATTCTTATTATTAAGGGATCAAAAACAATAAATTAGTCACTTTGAGTAGAACTTCAGAATACAGACCTGTAATATCAGCAGGCACTTCTTCTGTTACTGTCTTCACTGCTTCTACCATTTTACCAGGATGAAGGGTAGCTATGATATATATAAGCATTTTTTTAAGTTTAAAATTGCACGTGTAATAAAGATATGCTTGCTGACAGCTACTATCATGCTCTAGTAGACTAACAAGTCACAACTCTGGCCCGAATTGCCTTCTCTAAGAGAAAAAAACCCAAAACCTATGGACATTTTTAAATGCATTCAAATATAAAGCCCATAATTAAGTGCAAGTGTTCAGAAGATCAGGGTTTAAATGTGAATGCTTGGTGTTGATATTAATACATTTAAGCACTCATTTAGAATCTTAAGTGTCATTCACTACTTTAAATCCATTAGAATTATTTTGCCTTTTAAAATTAAGAGTTAATTTGGTTGTCCTGACGGCGATGATCATTTAAGGCACAGCCAGTGTTAAGTGCAGTGTTAATAGTTCAGTAGTTTTGACATGGATAGCGTGGATATCATCCTTTTAAAAAGAGCAAATTAGATAAGATTAACGCTTCAAGATGACATTTAGGTTACTGTGTATAGAATTAATTAAACTGAATTACAATTTCTTGTTAAAACTTTGAACATTTCATGCTAAATGAATATTCACTGGACAAATTTGTCTCACCTCTGAGACAGCAGACTGTGCCGCAGTGGGGGGATGGAGGGAAGCACTGGCTGCACAGCAGAGCTCACAGATCTCCTGCACTATGCAGGGGGGTTCTGCTCAGGGATGCAGCTGGCACATTTTCTCACACAGCCCTGCAAGCAGGCAGACAGAAGGACTGCTCTCTTTTAGGTGTAGCCTTATTGGCAACACTCAGGCTCCCAGTAGCATAACTAACATAGCCCTTCTCCTTTTATTCTGCAGTTTATACGACTATATAGAAGTGGCTTTGTCTCAAGGGGGAAAAAAATTCTTAGTAAAGACCAGTTTCAGGAAAATTTATTAGAACTAATTGACAGCCCTGATAATCCTGAGTATTATAGCTGAATGTCCTTCCCCATCTCTCTCCCTCACACACATATTTCCTCACTCACTAGCAAACCAAATAAATCAGAAGAATGCATTAACATAAAACAGGAAACAGAGAATTTTACTTCCTTCTCCCAGGAGATATCTTTTCTTCCCCAGACTCTTTCTCTTCTCTATCTTGTGTCTCTGTCTAAGAATCTAGTGCTCGCTGCCTAGTACTACAAGTTCAACAGTGAAATTAAAGCATCTCATATCAGCTTAGTGGTTGCAGCATTCTCAGGAGCAGAAGTAGCATAGTTGAGCAGAGACCTAAAAACTCATATTTCACTTTTCAGGGATGTGCCCTAAATGTTAAGTTATTTTTTAAAAGGTAAAAATTCCAGCACTGGTTTTGTACATATTCTGAGCTAAAATTTGATGCCTCCACTTTGACTGTGGTTGCTTGATGAAGTGCCCACTCAGGGAATCCCTGAAAGCCAAACGTCTCTGAAGACTTTAAGAGTTCAGGAGCCACATTTCTGAACTGTACTGGAGCTTAGGTGTCATCTGAGTGTGTAGCTGGTCAAACTCTAAATTTTGCACAGATACTCATTCATAGACATGTAGGCAAATATGCAATCTAAAATATAAAAGTTCTAAATATTAGGAGTTTCCCATGTAAGTGATAATGGAAAGTAGGAGGCCTGAATACCTTTCTTGGTCTAATGTTACACCCAAATTTGCATTGACATTAAAGTTAGGCCATCTGCCATCCCAGTTTATCTTAGATCAAACCATGAGCTCTACCCTATCCTATGAGTAAGAAATCGTATTTATCGCATTTATCTGGTTTGTACATAATGTTATTAGATTAGCATAGAGAAGAAAGCAGAAAGTTTTGCCTCATCACTCAGAAGGACAGGACAATGTCTTCTGACTTTCCAGAGATGTTCATACACCTGTAAACTTACTTTCATGCTTGATCATATGATTTCTCACAATTTACCCTACCCTTGCCTTTTTAAAATTTGCATTATGCCATCCTGACATGATTTTAAATTCTTCCTTCATAAAGCTTTTTTTCATAGGTCTTATTATTTCTTTTATATACTAATAATTTAATAAATGCTTTCACTGTGATGAAATTGTGTTTCTTTACATGCTAACAGAATAAGCAGCATATTTCTGAAAGCAAACAGCCTTTATACTGCCTTCACTAAGACAGCAACATGGATTGTGCCTTTTTGAACAAAAAGTCCAGCTTACGCTTTTTTTAAAGACTTTGGTATTCCTGTTAAGTCACATAGAATAGAAACAGGTCTTGGTAATAAGAAATTTAATGTTTCTTCATTGCAAGTATTGGCCTCTCAATTGTGCAAATTTCTTAATTTTTTTATTTTTTCCATTAGGTGAACGTAAGCAATTAATTGTGCATAACACAGTCAATTTCCAATTAGCAACTCAGAATATATACTACATTATAATCCTTGGCAGCTATCCCTCACCTTCCTAAGCTTAATTCCACCTATTTTTTCCAGTGCCAGTAAATGCCTCATATAGGATTTCCAAGAGGCACCAAATGGTTGAGTTTTATGTTGAGTTCATTGCAATAGATATGTTTTCTCCCCTGGCAAGTCCTAAATCTGAGATGGGATGCACAATTGCCTTACTTGTATATCCTGGCAGGTGTCAGCTTCTGCAAAACTATATGATCAGCTTTGTAGTCAGTCATATATTGCACTCTGTACAGTATACCCAGTAACAAATACTCAGCCTACAAGCTGCCACTTCTTTTATAGTATATCCGTGGTCAAAAATCTACAGTCCTGAGAGCTCAGATATCTTATTTACTTTCCATCTACCACTTACTGTATAGGGACTCAGAATGGTACTACTCAGTCAGATGCTCATCTGCTTCTGAGTATCAGTGGATGGGCAAAAATATGATCCTTTGAAACCTACATTTGGTTTTATGTAGATACAAAGAACTTCCCTTGCATAGGATGACTCACAAAAGCATTGAAGCTCGAGAGCCTGAGCACTCTGCCTACGTTTGCTGCAAGACACAGAACTCTCAGATTTTGCTGATGTATATGCCATGGTGCATTATATTCTTGGCTGAGCTGAGGCATACATCAAGCACATAATCACATTCCCATGACTGAACAAATTACCAAGTAGCTTTTAATCCACTAAATATGCACACGCATTTACACCAAGCTTGCAGTAAATATGAGGAAACTTGGCTTGGCTGTGTTATTAGATTTGTCATTAGACAAGAATATACATCCACGGCCAATATCGCTATCACTTCCTCCATTCAAAAGATGTACTGAAGAGCACGCGGCAGCACAGAGCGGAGAGTGGCAGCGGCACCGGTGAGAGCTGTTCCTCTAAATTGCTGAGGATTTGAGAAGGGGCCGGGCTTCCCAGAGACGGTGAAGCCGGGGCAGAGTGAGGAGACCCAAGTCTGAGCGGGAATCCTGCGAGGAACAGGAAGGCTGATGTGGCGGGGGCGTGGCTGTGAACGGCGGCAAGGTTTAAAAAGCTGCCATTTGGCAGCCTCCTCTGAGCACGCGGCAGCGCAGAGCAGAGAGCGGCAGCGGCTGTCACAGGGAAGGCGTGAGGGCAGGTGGAGAGCAGTGCGAGGGGAGGCAGGGAGCAGAGAACACTGGTTGCTTTCTCAAAGCAAGACAGGTAAATTAGCCAGATAGATCATGGTCACAACGCGGCCAAAAACCATAGTGAAAAAGAATGTGGGAACTCAGATGGAGCTTCCAAGCAGGCATGCAGCAGTGCAGGTCTCTGGCTGCAGTGAATGCCTGAGCCTGGCACTGGTACCAAAAGGGAGCCAGTGACACCGCATGTGTGCAGTGTGAGCAAGTAAATGATCTCCTCAGGCAGGTGGTTAATCTGACAGAGGAGGTTGAAAGACTGAGAACCATCAGAGAATGTGAGAGTGAAATAGATTGGTGGAGTTGTACCCTGAGGCAGGGGCAGATGGAAGAGGTTGAGAAAGTGATGGATCCCCTCCCCTCCTGTCACCAGACAGAAGGAGAGCACTTAGGAGACATGAAGGAATGGAGGGAGGTCCAACCTCGGAGAGGCAAGCAAAAACCCTCCCAACCCCCTCCACCCTCCCAATTGCCCTTGAAGAATAGGTATGAGGCCTTGGAAATTCAGGGTCAGGAAAATGAAGTTGGAGGGGTAGACTTATCTAGTGAAGCAGCTAGGACTCGTCAGTCACCCCGAGTCCTTAGGACTTCTTCAATCAAGAAGGAAAGGAGAGTAATTGTGGTGGGTGACTCCATTCTGAGGGGGACAGAAGGGCCCATCTGTCGACCGGACCCATCCCACAGGGAGGTCTGTTGCCTCCCTGGGGCTCGGATTAGAGATGTTAAAAGGAAACTCTCTAATCTTGTAAATTCCTCTGATTACTTCCCACTGCTGATTTTTCAGGTTGGCAGTGATGAAATTATTACAAAAAAATGTAAGGGCAATGAAGAGACACTTCAGGGCCCTGGGACGGCTAGTTAGGGGGTCTGGAGCTCAAGTAGTGTTTGCCTCCATCCCTCCTGCAATAATGGGTGGGGAGGTAAATAGGAAGAGTTTAAGGGTCAATGAATGGCTACAAGACTGGTGCCAAAGGCAGGGCTTTGGTTTTTTTGATCATGGGCTGCTATATGAGACACCTGGCCTGATGGTGGCAGGTGGGATGCACCTGTCCCAGAGGGGGAAAAGGCTTTTGGGGCAGGACTTAGCAGGGCTCATTGAGAGAGCTTTAAACTAGATGTGATGGGGGAAGGGGAGAAAACTGGGTCTGTTAGGGACAAGCCCAAGAGGAACATACCAGGGCCCGAAGGCAGGTGGTCTAAGGAGGATTTGGTCCCACCAGTGGGCTCTGCTTGCTTCCTGAAATGCCTGTATGCTAATGCACGCAGCATGGGGAATAAGCAGAAAGAGTTAGAGGTCTGTGTGCGGGCTAAGGGTTATGATCTGGTAGCAATAAAAGAGACATGGTGGGACAGCTCACATGACTGGAATCAGTTGGGGAAGCAAGGTGGTGGAGTTGCTCTTTATGTGAGAGAGCAACTAGAATGTATCGAGTTTTGTGCAGGGGCTGATGAGGGGCAAGTTGAAAGTCTGTGGGTAAGAATTAAGGGGCAGGCTGGCATGGGTGATACAGTGGTGGGGGTCTACTACAGACCTCCTGATCAAGACGAGGAAGTTGATGAGGCTTTCTACAGGCAGCTGAAAGCAGCCTCACAACTACAGTCCTTAGTCCTCATGGGAGGTTTTAACTACCCCGATATCTGCTGGAAGACTCACACAGCCAGCCTTTCACAGTCTAGGAGGTTCCTCCAGTGCATTGATGATAACTTCTTAATGCAAATGGTGGACAAGCCGACTAGAAGAGGAGCGCTGCTGGATCTTGTACTAACCAACAAGGAGGGCCTTGTTGAAGCAGTGGTGGTCAATGGCAGCCTTGGCTGCAGTGATCACGAGATGGTGGAGTTCAGGATCCTGTGTGGAAGGAACAGAATACCCAGCAGGACCAGAACCCTGGACTTCCACAGGGCAAACTTTGGCCTTCCCAATCAACTGTTAAGGGAAGTCCCATGGGACAGGGTGCTAGAAGGTAAAGGGGCTCAAGATAGCTGGTCAACTTTCAAGGACCACTTCTTGCAAGCATAGGATCAGAGCGTCCTAATGGTTAGGAAATCTAGTAAGGGAGCTAGGAGACCAGCACGGTTAAAAAAGGAACTGCTGGGCAAACTTAAGTGGGAAAGGACAATCTACAGATCATGGAAGGAGGGGCTGGTCACTTGGGAGGAATATAGGACAGTTGTCAGAGGATGTAGGGAGGCAATTAGGAAAGCTAAGGCCTCCTTGGAACTTAGCCTTGCAAGTCAGGTTAAGGATAATAGAAAGGGCTTTTTCAAATACATAGCTAACAAAACTAACACTAGAGGCAATATTGGCCCACTGTTGAATGAGGTGGGAGCCCTGGTGACAGAGGATATAAAGAAGGCAGAGGTGCTGAACGCCTTCTTTGCCTCTGTCTTTACTCCTGCAGGCTTTCCCCACGAGCCCCAGATTCATATAGCCCCAGAAGAAGTCAAGATAATGGAGGAGTTTGCCATGGTAGATGAGGATTGGGTTAAGGATCAGTTGAGTAATCTGGACATCCATAAATCGATGGGTCCGGATGGAATGCATCCAAGGGTGCTGAGGGAGCTGGCGGAGGTCATTGCTGGGCCACTCTCCATCATCTTCAGTAAGTCATGGGTAACAGGAGAGGTGCCTGAGGACTGGAGGATAGCAAATGTCACATCAGTCTACAAGAAGGGCAAGAAGGAGGACCCGGGTAACTATAGACCGGTCAGCCTCACCTCCATCCCTGGAAAGGTGATGGAACAACTTGTTCTTGTCTCTATCTCTAGGCATATCAAGGACATGGGGGTCATCAAGAGCAGCCAGCATGGTTTTATCAAGGTTAAGTCATGTTTGACTAACCTTATAGCCTTCTATGAGGAAATTACTAGGTGGATAGATGATGGTAGAGTTGTAGATGTGGTTTATCTTGATTTCAGTAAGGCATTTGACACAGTCTCCCACAGCATCCTTATAGATAAGTTGATCAAGTATGGGTTTGGCGATCAGGTAGTGAGGTGGGTCAAGAACTGGTTGAAAGGAAGGAGTCAGAGAGTTGTAGTCAATGGGGCAGAATCTGGTTGGAGGTCTGTGACTAGTGGAGTCCCTCAGGGGTCGGTACTGGGACCGGTGTTGTTCAACATCTTCATCAATGACCTGGATGAGGGTACAGAATGTACCCTCAGCAAGTTTGCTGATGACACTAAGCTGGGAGGAGTGGCTGACACACTAGAAGGCTGTGCTGCCATTCAGAGAGACCTAGACAGGCTGGAGAGTTGGGCAGGGAGAAACCTGATGAAGTTCAGCAAGGGCAAGTGTAGAGTTTTGCATTTGGTGAAGAGAAACACCATGTCCCAGTATAGGTTGGGGGCTGACCTGCTGGAGAGCAGTGTAGGTGAAAGGGACCTGGGGGTCCTGGTAGACAGGAGGATGACCATGAGCCAGCAATGTGCCCTTGTGGCTAGGAAGGCCAATGGCATCCTGGGGTGCATTAGAAAGGCTGTGGTTAGTCAGTCAAGAGAGGTTCTCCTCCCCCTCTATTCTGCCTTGGTGAGGCCGCATCTGGAGTATTGTGTCCAGTTCTGGGCCCCTCAGTTCAAGAAGGACAGGGAACTGCTTGAAAGAGTCCAGCGCAGAGCCACACAGATGATGAAGGGAGTGAAACATCTCCCTTATGAGGAAAGGCTGAGGGAGCTGGGTCTCTTTAGCTTGGAAAAAAGGAGACTGAGGGGTGACCTCATCAATGTTTACAAATATGTAAGGGGTGAGTGTCAGGAAGATGCAGTTAAGGTTTTCTCAGTGATGACCAGTGATAGGACAAGGGGTACTGGGTGCAAATTGGAGCATAGGAGGTTCAAGGTGAATATCAGAAAAAACTTTTTTACTGTGAGAGTGACAGAGCACTGGAACAGGCTGCCCAGAGAGGTTGTGGAGTCTCCTTCGCTGGAGACATTCAAAACCCACATGGACGCGTTCCTATGTGATGTGCTCTAGGTGACCCTGCTCTGGCAGGGGGGGTTGGACTAGATGATCTTTCGAGGTCCCTTCCAACCCCTAGGATTCTATGATTCTATGATTCTATGATTCTATGATTATGATTCTATGACCTACTTAACATTCCTGGAGCTACCCAGGAGAGATGTGAGAGAGAAATCCACAGCCAAAACAATTAAGGTTGCAGGTGCAGACCACGAGTGAAAGGCACTCAGAATCGAGGCAAGTGACACTAACTGCCCCAACACTATTTACTTGAGAGGGTTTCACCCATTGCATCCTAATGGTGTATCCCAACAGATGAATGTCATGGTCTTCCCACATGTCAACTAAGTTGACCCCCTAAACTCAGTATATTCTCTTTCCTAGATGGCAATAGGAGGGAAAAGAGGCATAATACAGTTTTTCATGAACATGCAAGTTGCAAAAAATGGATTGCTTTGCAAACCCAGAAAAGGGTGATTTGTATCTAGATTGCAATGCAATAGATCTCCTACCTCTGAAGAGGAAGGAGATATCACTGGTAAGTCTAAGATCATTATTTAACACTCAGAGCACTCCAGTGAAGTCCTTTCTGAAAGAGCAATGAATAGTTAGACGTTTGGATGCCTAACTAAATAACTAAAGATAAATTATTTGAATACTCCAGGATAAATGTCATAGTTATAAAGGCTGAATAAAAAAAATGAAGTGCTATGAAGTTTTTCAGAAATACTGCATTATACCTAGCACTGTTTCAGCATCTGCCCAGATATGAACTGTTCTGATATCTCTCAGTGCAGGCTGCCATTTTAATGCAACTTTTTCAGCAGGAACTCTAGTCTGTGAGCCACATTTTGAGCCAAAGGAAATGCTACAGTAATCATCAGATGAATAGATCAGGGAAGTAACTAATGATGGAGAATTTAACTGGTGGTGTTTTAAGATAAACTGTTGTTTACTAAATTTACTACGTTTACTTTCTTTACTGTGTTTTCACAGAACAGCTTGTCAGGAACTGAAATTGCAAAAGTAACCAAGAACTATTTTCTTTCCTGGATTACCTTCATACCTTCCCTGTTTCTGCCTGATATTTGCTTGATAGTTTCAGGACTTCATATCTATCTAAATACTGTACTGCTTCTAATCAGATGTTACACTATCTCACAGACCTGTCTGAGCTGCCTTTCCCATCAGTGACTTGCAACATAATAAATAACTGAAATGAGGAGACATATCACACAATAATGGTATGTGATACAGTAATAGTTCCACAATAGGACTACATGTCTAAGGATGTTTCTTAGTGTCTATATCCAATATGGATGAATCAGTGTCATTCCAATGCCCTTCTTCTTCTTAAATTGCTTAAGTGTAGGGTCAGATGTAAGATCAGATCAATGAATTATGAGATGACCAGGCAGTAGAAATGACAAAGCTGTGCAATATGGTGCATCAGAGGGAAGGCACACCCACATCACAGATTATACTAAAGATGCCATTCATGAGTTATGTACTGAGCACAGAGGACAAGAGAAAAAGGGGCAAGGTGGACTAGGAAAAAAAAATCCATCTCAAGGGAATTCTGATGGAGAGACAGTTCAATGCTTAATACTTTCACTGGCAGGAAGTCAGTTTTATTACTCTTCCCACTAGTTCTTTTGAAAATGTTTGATGAGTTGGTTATTTTTTACATAATCAAAGAAATTTAAATCATACAGATTAGTGTTTCTAATCTCATAGCAGTTGCTCTACCACCAGATATTCTACAGCTGTTGCATTGTACCAAAGTGAGCTCTTAACAAGTTTTCAAAGAAATAGAGACAAAGAGAAGAGTACTATTGAGAATGAGAAGCAACTAAAGTTCTTTGGTGATGCTACCAAGATATGGGAAAGATTTAAGCAGACTTTTGAATACATGCATGACCAGCTGGACTCAAAAACAGTCACAAAAGGTAGTTATTTTTTTTAATATAGCAGTACCAGAAATTCTCAATTTCCTTGTTACTATGATACTAAGAGACAACAAAAGAACTGTGTTTGAGAATGTGCAGGAGAAACACTGTTCTCCAAAGAAAAGTGAAACTTGAAAGATATCGTTACCATATGCACCTCTCAAAGAACAGAATTTCTTTCATTTCTCTAAATTTGAGGAATGTTTGACTGACAGTCACTTTACAAGTCAGCCGTGTAATTATGGCATGCTGACTGATTCCATTAGAAGAGATCAAATAGTGATTGGAATCAAAGATATAAAGCTGCTGGAACAACAGCTACAAGACAGAAACTTAAATCAGGAAAAGCAGTAAAGGACATGTCAAAAAGATGTTAGAAGAACATTGAGATGCAGTTATATTGGATAAACTCATTATCACAAGGGGAAATTGGAAAATGGAAAGACAATATAAAGTGAGAAACATCACAGAATCAGCAAGAAGCTGTGATGGACAGAAGGTGTGTTAGCTATAGAAACATGCGCAAACCAAGCATCCAATTTCTGTATTTAGATGCCATGAACTTAACCATTTTACAATGTTTGCTTTTCAAAAGCTGAAAGCAGGGATGACAGAGGGCTGACATCTTGCCCTACGCACTCAGAGAACACTTCTGAATTTTAGAATGGATATTAATACCAAAGCGAATATTGAACAGGAAAATGTAGCTGTGAGCTTGTGACTGAGAAAAAAAGACCACTAAAGTCTCTATTAAAAATTCCTTCAAAGGGGTAAATAGTTCTCCCTGAAGAATAACATGATCTCTAAGTGAAACTCAAAAGTGACAATGAAACTGGTTACTTTTGTTGTAATTGTTAAGCCCATAACTATGTGAAGCTTTTACCAGAAGGTTAAACTCAAAAGACAGAGAGAGATCCTGAAGCTGTGACACACAATTAGATTTACATGTACTGAATAAAACAGTTTGATGTTGTATTATTATCCACATTTCTTTGACATTGGATTATTGGAGAACAGGAAAAACTTAGTGTACGTTCGCAATACAGTTAAGGGGCATAATGTAATATGTCATAAGTGTACATTAAATCTGTATTTACTTGACATGAAACTCCAGAAATTTCTCTGGTGATGGTTCACTTTTTAATGAACAAATGAAACACAGTCTCCTGCCAACTGTCTGAACTTCTTTTTTAGGAGAGTCTGTATTTAGCATCACACATATCTGTGATGGAACAGTTTGGTGAACAAAGAAATTAAGACAGTTAAAAGATAATTCAAAAGGTTATAGGGGTTGGAAGGGTTTAGCTCTACTAAACTTAAGGGCATCACCTTTATAGCACAGTACATCACCATCGAAATTGGGTTTAGCTGGGGAAAACAGATTCTCAATTTAGCAGAACTGCAGAAGACAATAGAACAAATGTAATGTGCAGCAAGAAAAACTGATAAAGACACAAAAAATGCATGGTATAACAGGGATTCAAAAGTAAGAAATCCATTATGAAGTGGAGCTATGGTTCATTTCTACACAGATACTTCATGAACTTTAAAATATTACAGCTATCAGAAAGGTTACTCCTCTTTTATGTGAAGGACAGGATCCTGAAGATGAAGTTTTGAGGAAAACAAGAGGTAGATGACAACCAGTTCTTAGCAACAAGCAGATAGACCGGTAGACCTTGCAGAGACAGCCTCCCTGCTCCCCCTAAACCCATGATTTTAGTGACCCAAAAAACCAGTACAGACAGTGACGGAGTAGAAACAGGAATGTTTCACTGGGGCTTTGCTGTAATTTAGGAAAGATTCACTGAGCAATACTAAAACAGTGGATGGAGCTGAAGGAGTGTTTGACAAAAGGAATATGTACTGTTATTTTTAGTAATTGAATTACACCATTGGGAAGCAAGTCAGATAAATATCATATAAATAACAAATATCTATTCAGTCTGTGTCCAGTTTTAAGAAACTCATATTGTAACCTGTGCCAGTGCTTAGTCAGCAGCACAGAAAAAAATGTTTCCTGATGTTCAGACAGAACTTCTTGTGTTTCAGTTTGTGTCTATTTTGCCTTCTGTCCTAGCACTGGGCACTACTGAAAAGAATCTGGCTCCATCCCCTTTGCACCTTCCCTTCAGGTACCTATACTGTGATAAATTCTCCCCCAAGCCTTCACTTCTGTAGGCCAAACAGTCCTAACTCTCAGTGTCTCCTTGTATGACAGATGCTCCAATCCCTTAATCATCTTTATGGCCCTTTGCTGGACCCCTCCAGTAGTTCTGTATCTCCCTCATACTGGAGAGCTCAGAACCAAACACAATACTCCAGGTGTGGCCTCACCAGTCCTGAGTAGAAGGGAAGGCTTATCTCCCGGCAACACTTCCTAATTTATCCCAGGACACCATTGGCCTTCTCTGACAAAATGGCACATTGCTGGCTCATGGTCAACTTGGTGTCCATCAGATCCTTTTCCTTTTCTTCCAGCCAGGCAGCCCCCAGAATATATTGGTGCACAGGGCTGCTCCTCCCCAGGAAAAGGACTTGCACTTCCATTTGTGGAAATTCATGAGGTTCCTGTCAGCCCACTTCTCCAGCCTAATCAAATTACTTTGGATGGCAGCACAACCCTCTGGCATATCAGCCACTCCTCCCAGTTTTGTGTCATCAGCAAACTTGCTGAGGGTACACTCTGCTCCATCATCGAGACCCCTAATTAAGATGTTGAATAGGATTGGACTCACTACTGACCCCTGGGGTATACCACAAACTACTGGCCTCCAACCATACTTTGTACCACCAATCACCTACCTCTGGGCCAGGCTGCTCAGCTACTTTTCAATCCACCTCATTGTCTGCTCATCCAGCCCATGCTTCAACAGCTTCTCTACGAGGATCTTATGGGAGACAGCACTTAAATCATTACTGAAGTCTAGGAAATGATATCTGCTGCTCTTCCCCTCATCTACCATGCCAGGCATTTCATCATAGAACGTTTTCAAGTTGGTCAAACATGACTCCCCCTAGGTGGATCCACACTTACTACTCCTGTCCCTTGCTTGTCCTTTCATATGCCTAGAAATGGTTTCCAGGATTGGTTGTTCTATCATGTTCCCAGGGACTGAGGTGAGGTTGATCAGCCAAATGTCCCCCTAATTACAATTTTTCTGCTCATGTTAGTTCACACCAACAGCTTATTTATTTCTTATGTTTTGAAACACTCTTTGTTTCCCTCTGATTGCTAACTCATAACTCAAAGATTCACAAAGCCTTTTTATGTAGGGGAGCTAGTTAAGAAATTTCAGCATGAATGCCCTTGTTTGCACAAAAATATGATCATTCATGCTCCAGTAACCTTATTCACATGCATAGAAGCTCTCCTCCAAATATGTGAGTGAAAGAAAAAGGAGTTTTTATGAATTTATGTGGGAAAATTGAGCAGATAAAAATGTGTCCATTGCTGAATCATAGACAAATTAGAATTTGTAAAAAAATATACTCATTATAAAAATTATTCTTACTATACATGAGCTGAGGTAGCAGTCCTCTACACTTAAATATTTTCAATAAGCTCCGGACTTGATTTCTATGTATTAATTATGTCAATATCTGTAGTAATTATTTTCTTACCTGAAAGAATTTGGGTTAGTCCTCGGCATTTCTAAGGCCACAGAGATTTGTCTGTCAAAATTCACCTGCTACATATTAAATCCCTTTATCCAGATCTCAGCTCTAGATTAATATATTTGTAAACTTTTATTAATCTGAGGAGATTCCATTGATGTGTCCATCCATTTTGCCATGCAGCTCCTGAGCTGTACAATTTCTGGATGTACACTTTTAACAAAGATTCAAAGATAAAATCTATCTTACTTTACACAACTCTAGAGATAAATGAATGTACAAAAGAAAAACCCCAAAACCATCGTGCCTGGCAGAGCAAGCTAGGAAATAATTTTTATGATTTAAAATTACTTTCACTCTCCATGAAATGAAACTTTAAAAGAGAAACGAGGGAAAAGAGAAGAAGAATAAAAAGAAAGAGAGGGTTAATAAGAGTGCAGCTGCTTCACCTGATTTGGGGAAGCTGGAAGTTCAAGACAAAAAAGTTCAGAACTTCATCACATATTGAATTTCTTAAAAAATGTGGAAAATCTCCAACAAGGATGAATGATGAGATTTTACTTTGCAATGGTCCATAACCTACTAGGAGAAATATTTACTTGAAGCAAACGTAAGAGAATTAAGCCTCTACTGTGAGTAAAATATGACAATTCCAAGTGTGATTCTCTCACCTACCAAGTAAATACCATGAGCAACAGTGCATTAAGCCATAGGCTAGTCCTTACTCCTCTCCTCATTTCAGGTCCACCTAAGCCTGATACATACATCTCACGGAAGTTATTGAACTTTAACACAAAGATGTTTCAGTAAACCAAAAAAAGGTTTTCCAAGAAAAGCTCTCAGTTGTCTCTCCTCCATAGGAACCTTGTCTCTGGGTTCCTCCTTTTCTTTACAAACATTGTGACCCTGGAGAGAGAGATGATCACTTCCACTCCAGAAAACAGCTCATATTTCCTAAATCGTGATGTTACTTAGGCCTCTGTAAGTACCTGACAGTTATGAGTCAACACTTCCTGCAAACCTTTAGTCAATCTCTCTGTCTTTCTTTTTAAACATTCTACAGTTTTGAATGCTAATAAGAAATGCGTCTCTGCTCTACTTTTGAGGAACTTCCCCTGTTCCCACTGCAATGAAACTTACATCATTTTCTGTCGGCATCACCTTCAATCATTCCACATTCTAATCTTTTGATGAAGACCTACACACAGCACAGGTCCTTGCATTACACCAATCCCTGAATCTTGCAACAGACTACTGGGAACTGTTGATAAATATACAGTAGCCTTGGTGCAATAACATATAATCCTTAGACCCAGTTTGGAACCAGGGAGTGCCACACTCCATGCCACATTTGCGTACCCCACAGCCATTCTCAAAACATTGGCAGTTACTCTTGAATGGGCATGCTACATACTTTGTGTGCAAAATTACTTACCTTTCCTGTGCTTCAGGTGATCAGGAATCCCTGAGTTCACAATGTTCTGGACCCAATCAGGGTTGAGAATTTTATTAGCAGAGTTCAGAGAGACATAGCTTGGGAACAGCTTCAGAATCTTCGACTAATGGGGTAACATTGGTTAGTGGTTACAAACTGGCTGGCTTTATAAGGGAAATTAATTGGCTATGAAAAGAAAGATAGTAAAACTGTACACTTTAGTTAACTATCAAAATAAAATAGACTGAAAGTTCATTCCACAAGAAGCAAAACACTTCAGTGAAGTTTTCAGTCCTAAAGCGTGACAGAAGATTCAGAAAGCTATATTAAATAGTACTAACTAAAGTGAGAGAGACTCTTTTAAGGCTTCTAGCCCATTTAAACTGGTTTGGTTTTTTTGGTTGTTGTTTTTTTTTTCCCCTCCCAAAACTGTAAGTGGAATTGTAAGTGCCATAAGATATTGGAAAGTCCCTACGATATACAGTGTTAACATTGCATGTTTCTTGAAGTGCAGACTAAAAAATTCTAACAGCATTTCAGCAGTGGTCTGAACTATGCACCATGCAATACTGCTGCAATTACAATTAATGCCTCTAAAGTGAGTAAGGTTAAGTTAGACTGTGATTAGCTCAACAACATAACAGCTGGTCCAAGATTTTCAGAAGCAATTAAAATAAAATATGTTGATTGAAGTGATTAAAGGGGGAAAAAAAGAAAACAACAACCAAAACAGAGATAAAGGTTATTTAATGCTTGGTCAATAGAAATTATTTCTTGTTTAATGCTGAAAAAAAGAGATGGCAACTGTACTCCCTTGCTAAAAGGGAATGGAAAGCACTGTTTTTCATGCTTGCTTATAACTGTGGAAAACTGCATTCAATGACTCAAAGATTACTTTCTTCCAGACTCTGTTTCTATATGAAAAGCTAAAAAACATTTTTTTTAAAGGATCATTATTACCAGTGAGCCAGATGAGGGATCTCCAGGCTCAATAAACAAATAATGTATTTAGATGTTTAAACATTAAATAAAATATGTGGTTCAGGTGACCATTTGAACATCACATATGAAAGCGCCATAAATAGGACCACTCTGGCAGCTAGATGGATCTAGAAAGTTTATCTACCTGTAGCCACCAGTAAGTAACCAAAAGTTTAGATCAAACTGTTGTTATGGGCACAAAAAATCTCACTAAATTAGCATATAATTCTAGGTGCTTGTGCTCATTTTATTATGTTTCTTAACTGCTATTGCATTGTTATACAGATGGCTTTTATGTGTTTCTTGCTATTTTCCCTCATTACATACTTCTAAGATGAATGTATATGTGATAAAGATCTTTATTTTTCATACTAATGAACAACTTAGACTATTGAGAAACATCACAGAATCACAGAATGGTAGGGGTTGTAAGGGACCTCTGGAGATCATCGAGTCCAACCCCCCTGCCAGAGCAGGACCACCACAGAATCTGGGGCAGGTCACACAGAAACGCAACATCTGAATTGTTGCCAAATTCATATCAAAGTTAGTGATGCTTAATTATATTTTATGGCACTATGAAAACTGTTTTAACATTACAGAGAATGCCCACTGTATGGTGCCTGGGGCTGTGTGTGGAATTTTAGACTTTATTGCATTTAGCAAACGTGGGGCAATCTATCATTACGATGGCTATTACTATTTGATTATGTTAGCCCTTCTGTGTGCACAGAAGTTCACTCATTCTGCCTGGCTTCTCAAATGTTCCATGAAAGGACCCGAAGTGCTAGCAACTTCTGTGTTCATATCTAATGCTTAACAGCTGTGAGGAAAAAACAGCAATTCCACCTAAGAATTTTGAATGATGAAGAGAGCCTGTAGTAAGAAAAGCTCCTCCCTCACTGCAGAAGCCTCCCTTTGGAGAAGGAGTGCTCAGGAGCTCTCACTAGGTTGAACAACGTTACTGCCTCTACCTAAATATTGCTAATTCACTCCACTTCACCTTTGCTAAGTTGTTATACCTGGCTTCCTGAAGAAACCAGTAACATTTCTTCATAGCACTACTGAAGTTTTGTTTTGTTTGAAGTGTTGACGTTAATCAAAGTTCTGGTTTGCTGAGTGATTTCTCATTTTCAAGAGCAAGTTCCTGCATTTATTGTTGCTTTGGCTCAAATCTTTCCATGGGTTGTAACTAATGATGTCATGGTAGTTAACTGTCACAGTTACCTTATGTATTTTTGCAACACTCACTAAAAATACAAAAAGTTATTAATTGCAGTATTTGCTTCCTTTTCGCCTTTTCATTGTCATGAAACTTATATGGTTACGTGACATGCAACTAATACATGCAGAAAACATGAAAAATCTGGACCTTACCCCTAGCAACAAATATGTATCAAAATGACACAAAGAAACATGTATCCATGATCTTTGCTCCTGTAGAACAAGTTAAAAATAAATACATTTCCATTTGTAGAAGCATCCATTTAGCAAGAACATGAATACACATTCACTTAGACCTTTTAAGAAAGTCTGAAAATCAGTGATTAGAACTGATGCTAAAACAAAAATCCCGCCTCAGATTGGTATTGGACCTAATCTTTCAACCCACTGGGTTTCAAAATGCATAGTTATGTGTTTGACTACAGCGTGAATCAGAATTATGACCTGCTAAAACTCATACTTTATTTAGATTCTTGCAGTGCAGAAGATACAGCACCAGCACCAGTATATTGCATCATTTAAACAACAACATATTCCATTCACATGTACAGAAAAGTTGATAAAGTAAACTTAATATACTAAGATGGATCCTCAGAAATTTTCAGTATTTGTCATGAACACCAGACTCATGGACTCCAGTACAATTTATCTTTCCTGTTCTCTGAAGTCTTTATTTCAATAATGAAGTAATTGGTTCAGAGTGTTGTTACTATGAAAACCTGGAGGAGAAAAGAAAAGAAACAAACAAATTCAAAGATCATAAAATGTATAAAATCAAAGCTTTCTTATGTTGTGAAGGTCACCTGTAGGTTACAGTTCTACCCAGTGCTCAGGTGAACAACTAAATCTAGAGGCTCACTTTTCATTACTTTGTCAGGAGCAAAAATGCCAAAGCTATCAGAAACTCTAATGGCCAGAGTTATGCTGCATGAGGTATGGCTAGACTAGACTTCCTATCATCATCTCATTTTACTGCAAAGTCAATACAGTGTCCACTATATAAAAATGTTGTCCAAGCTATTTACATTTGCGCTATATTCATGGTGAGGAGTGACATTTTCCAGAATATTTGAACTACTCAGGATCCAACAGTGCATGTATTAACATCAGTATCTAAATTCACAACTACTTAAACAATAGCTGGAGCCACGAAGTGTTAACTAGAATAAAGGAGCCTACATGTATCTGGGGGAAAAAGAAAAAAAGCAAACACATTACTCTAGGACTTTGTGATTCATTCATTGTTTTTCTGGCACACCGGCAGCACTCAGGGCCACATGATGTGTAACATGATTCCATATTCATGGAACTTTGTCTCACCAACACCTGCATGGCATGAACAGATCTACAATTTTTTTGCCCCATTTTTAATGTAATGTTAACATTTAAAGTGATTAATTGGAATATAATTTTTATTTTTTTTAAATATACTGGTACTATATGTCACCAGTAGAGATCATAGTCATTACGAAAACAACAGGGCAACTGATAACCAGTTTGGGGTTTGGGTGGGGTTTTTGTGAACATTGCCTCCTCTGGGAGCAATCCAGCTATTCACTTTCTTATATTCTGATATTTATCATGCAGTTGCTAAAAATACAGTACAGAACAATGACAGCAAGGTCTGCTACAGTGACAAATGACAGCCCATTTCTCATTCAAAAGACAGTGGCTGCTAATCAGTGTGTATAAATACTTCTTGGTGCCTGTGGCAAAATGACCTTCTAAAGGCTCTTCCCCTTTCTCCACTTGTAAGTGAGGTGTTTGCCACTCCATCTCAAATTACTGTAAAGGAGAACTCCCTAGACACTAGACCGTGATTCTGTATAGCCTATGAAAAGTGAATATTAAAAAAAACCACAAAAGGACAAAAAAAAAAAAAAGAAGAAAAAAAAAAGAGTATTATTTGTCTTTGCTATTCCCTTTGTGATTATTCTCTGCCCAGGTCACATCTTCCTTGGTGTGGGATAGGTTAATATACCTCTCTGGTTTTGATCAGGTTCTTGAAAGTCTGACATTCTGCTCATATTTGAGATTACCTGTACCCACTCCTGTCCTCACCCCTTTCCTTCCCTAGACCTAACCTACTGCTGAATAAACTGCCCTGCTGTTTAACCACAAAGAATTATTCTGACACTGTAATAAGGCAGGGAGAAGAAAATCACCACAGACTTGCAAAAACCATATAGGAACTTGTTAGATCAGACTAGCGATTCATTTACTCTGGTGACAGGTTATTGCATGTAACAGAGGCAGCAGTTCATGCAGCAGGGCACACAGGGGTTGGGGCAGAAACTCTGCTGAGGACAGCATATATGTTGCTCTCAGCATTGGTGGAGACACACTGCAGGGCACGGTGCCAGAAGCCCCTGGACTATTTTCCTCAGCACATCTGAGGTCTCTGCTTGAGTGCAGATGTCTCTCTTCAGGCCTGGGGCTGCAGGGATGCCTGGGCTCTCTTGCTGAGACCGGGGTAGCAGCAGGTGGGCTCCTTGCCTGCAGGAGAAGTGCACTGGTGGAGGCTCTGTCTCGTGAAGGAAAGATGCTGAGAGAGGAGATCAGCACACTGTGCAGAGTCAGAAATGACAAGAAAGAGACTGGTCCCTGTCAGCTGCACTGACCTGTCCCCTGGGCTGGTTTGCTGCTTGCCAGGGCTCCAGTTTGGGATGTTGCAAAAAGGGGGTGATGAGGCTTCGCCAGCCATTAGACTGTTATCTCTGCTGCTGTCCCATGTGCCAGGGAAGACCTGGAGTGCACCAAGTGTGACTATATGGTTCTCAGGTTGCCCAGAGAGGTTGTGGAGTTCCGTCCTTGGTGATATTCAAAACCTGACCAGACATAACCCTGAGCAACCCCTTGTAGGTGACCCTGCTTTGGGCGGGAGTTTGGACTAGGTGATCTCCAGAAGTGCCTGCCAACCTCAACTGCTCTGTGATCTTGTGATACAGCAGCAATGGCGATATACATAGGCTACCAAGGTGCATGTAGAACTGTGCACACAGTGCAAGCAGATTTGGAGCCCAAAAAACAAATGTATCTACAGCTGTAAATCTATAGGTATGAACATAGCATATCTGAAAATAAATATGGTGAGAAAATGTCACAGGGATTGTAGAGTTAATCTGTTTAAATTATTCTTCGATGAGGGGGAAAGGGGAAAGGGAAAGGGAAAGGGGAAGAATGAGAAGCAATTACAGTTTTGTCATTGAACCAGACACAATCAGCAGTTTGAGCTTATTGGGTGTCATAACAGAACCAAAAGTAAAGGATATAGTATTGTATATTTTATCACAGATATTTTCCCTTCTACAAGCTATGCTATGTAGAAGAGATGCTGACTGCCAGAAAAAAGGTGCTGATTTCTCCTTTTGTCCTTCAGCATGCCTCTATTTTATGTATTTTCAGTTATTGTCTCACCAATGCCAAGGCTTCCCTTATGCTCCTTATTTTTATACACAGTTCAAAGAAGATGGTTTCTCTGAGGTAATATATGTGTGTGTGTATATATGGATAGGTGACAAGTTTCATTCTAAATCTTATTAGTCAGCAGCTACCTAAATTTCTACAAGATACAGACATATTTTCACATACAAAAAACCCAAAACTATAGATATAGATAGTTTATATAACAAATTTCTGGATTTTTTCACAATCAGTATTAGTATCTGATTCATAGAATACTTAAAGACAGGGAGTTTCACAGGATAATTGCAATGTTTACAAAGTACAGTGTTTTCCCTAGTTATAAATATATTACTTCTGTCCTACTGAACTATAGCCTGACACTACATAACAAAAGGTACATCAAAATAGCCTTTTCCTTCCCTTTATCTTTTTGCATCTCTACCATATAGTCATTATTGAAACTTCTCCCTACCTGTTTTTCCATATTTTGATCTTTTTAGTCTGTCTGCCATATTTGTATGGTATTTCATCAAACAGCAATGAATCCTCTTGCTTAGTCACTTTAGGGACAGGGCAATCAGAACTGAATGTAACATTCGAAACAACTGGGTAACATCATAGGTTAGAGTTGTATCCCTTTTCTTAGGAACACTAGCAGGACATGATTTTGGGATCAATACTACACATCGTGTCAATACTTAATGAGCTGTCCAGGTGTGTTTTACATACAGATCCAGCTAGTGTTAAAGACAGGAATTTCTAGGGCCTGGGATCAGCAGCTGTAAACCTGCCACTGGCCTTAAGAGTTGCCCCACATGCATTCAGCTCTCAGTATACCAGCACTGCTAGTTTACCTTGGAAACTGAAAACCTCAGCACAGTGACACTTGTCCTACCTTTGTCCTTTGTGTCTCTCATCTATTAACTTGCAGTTGTCATGCTAGCAACCCCAGAGCACTCCTTAAACTCTTTACCCAGTTCAGAGCTGGAGGAACTCACATAATGCCACTTGATGCACACCCATGACCTTCCTTCAGCATCCTGGGCCTCCATTTTGTTGCTTGCACATCCTAGGAGCGCTCTGCTTGAATAGGGACGTGCACATGAATTATACTTGGAAGATGCATATGAGCAATCATAAGTTGGCTGAAATTGCACATATTGGATCTGTATGAGTGTTCTCTACCTCACCACTAATGGACAAAGCCACAGCATTGATCAACACATAAATAAACTAATGTTTTCACATTTCCAACAATTAGGAAATAATACATTCTTTCAGCAATAAGTGGATGTTTGATGGAAAGCTATGAGCAGAGATAGTAAATGCTGCAGGAATAGGAAACCAATTAAGTAAGGTCCATATGGATTACACCCTGAGCACAGCAGAGGGACTAAGTGCCATATGGAATGTAGATGGTTAGCCAGTCTGGGTATTTTCTTTACAAAAGGCACACACAGTTTTATTACTCTTAGCTTCAAATTACAAACATCTTCAAAATTTTAAATTATTTTTATTTTCACTCTGATTTATTTGTATGTATACACAATACTTATCAGTTGGAAGTATGGGGCTTTCAGTTATCTCTGTTACTGAGATTCATTAATGTATGGTCAGATTTTTAAGTTCCCTGGCAGTCAGTATCAAGAGACAGCAAAAAGCCATACTACCATGGGAACAGAACAGGAAGAAAATTGTGTAAGGGCACAGAATGTCCCTAGTTCTTTTTAAACTCCAGGGGGAAAATTATTCTGCAATAATAGAGGAAGAAAAGATGATTCAAATGCTCTGCAATGTCTCTCTTAGGTGTCTTGCCCAGAGGAATAATGAATCTCCTTATACCTGTTTACACAGGATAAGCCACAGCCATTCTTTATCAGGGACTCTCTATCAGGGAGTGTAGTGAGGGGACAAGGGGTAATGGTATTAAACTGAAAGAGGGTAGATTTAGATTAGACTATAGGAAGAAATTATTTAGTGTGAGGGTGGTGAGACACTGGAACAGGTTGCCCAGAGAAGCTTTGGAAGCCCCATCCCTGTAAGTGTTCAAGGCCAGATTGGATGGGGCTTTGAGCAACCTGGTCTAGTGTCCCTGCCCATGCAGGGGGGGTTGGAACTAGTTGATATTTAAGGTCCCTTCCAACCCAAACTATTGTGTACATCCAAAACCTAGAATGTGTTTTTTGTCCATAGAGGACATTTTCTGTGAGTCCATCTCATTTTGCACTGCAGCAGAATTACACAATCAATTACATGTCTCACGTGAATTTTTAAAATCAGCGTATCAGGATCTCAAGCACTTACCTGATCTTGCTCTGAGTCTTATTTAGTGCTTTTCCTATTGCTGGAGCTGGATGTTTCTTCAAATATAAATAGGTGTGTTGCCCCTAGACAGTTCATTTAATATAGAGACTGAAAAACAGAATACATACAGATTATTTTAGAACATTCTCTGTTTTTAGCTTTATTTCTTTTTTACATCCCCTATTCACTATAAAAAGGAATACAGACACTGAACCAACCTGGCAAGGATCATCCTAATTTCCTTCTATGGTTAACCACATAAAGCTATTTCTGTTTCTGACTGGATGACCTTCAAGCAATTAGTCAGTGATTGCTCAGAGAACTGAAGACATACCAACAAGAGATAAAACGTTTTTTGTGGAGTTGACCCTACCAACAATACTTGTGTCTGTGGTAGGTACAGTGTGCTGACTTAAACACATGTATCTTCATTCAGAATATTAGGAACTTCCTTCATTTTCCAGCATAAATGTTTTCTCTGCCCATGGATCAAAATGTAGGCAAAAAAAATCACTGCTTAAAACCAAAATCACCATATGAAACTGTAATATACAGCTACAAACCTTAGTCTGAATGTCAGATTGCCAGGCCAGTTTTTGCCACCTTAAGGGCAAAAAGAACTTTCTGTCTTGCATTTGTCATTTCAGTGTGCTTGATAAATTGGACTGGACAATAATAGGAGTCATTGGAATTTGGCACCATGATAATTTCCAATAGAGTAAGAAAGGCAAGGAGTGGACACTTTTGTAGACATATATCAAAAGAAAAAAATAGATCTAGGTTCAACACAAGAGCAATTGCATCAGTGTTGCTTCATATAAACACAACTGCAAGAACAGTGATATGACTGCAGGCTTGAGGCATTTTAAGTTCTGCTTTGCAAAAAACCAGAACATTTACCTTCTGTGTCATAGAAGAAATAATATTTCTAAACAGAAAATAAATTTCTATTGAAATAAGAATATGGAGACTGTTCTTTTGTTTAGGTTTTCTGTAGCAGAAAAGAAACATGAAGCAATGTAGATGCGTATGGGAAAATGCATGTTATTTTTATTCTGTTACAAGAGCGACTGAAATACCACATTAGATCATTTATTGATGTGTGACCCCAATGGAAACATCTGCCATTCTCAAAACATGGAAATATCCTCCATGCTAAAAATCCCTGATGTCATAGAATGAATTTATATGGTACTGTACTTGTACTTCAAGTTAAAATCTGCATGTTTTATGTTTACCTAGAATTTCTACTTCAACGACATTATTCAGTAATTTCTCATGTAAAATATTTTTCCAGAAGGTCTCTTCCAGTTCTATTGGAATTTTCTTTACCATTTGAAATGTCAGGTGAATCTGTCTTTTTCTAAAAAATATTTTAATATTGAACATTTTATTGATGGGTTTCCAAGAAAAAGCAGCAAGAGTAGTTACCATACATCAGTATGGTACCTCTAAGACGGCAAAAAATATTTTCTGTGAAAACATCACACTCTTTGTTCTATATGCTACTTTGTTATATGGTTTTTTTATATTATATATGTTTTTCTGCTACTTCAGTCTAGTATTTTACGCTCGATATTGATTGTTCTATTTATTTAGTATGCCCTGAGTCTGTCTGCCTGTGCTTTTTTTTTTGAAAACTGAAAAACAAAAAGAAAGGTCATTCTTTAGCAAGCATAGCCAAACAAAAAATCAGCCTGAGCATTTTTAGATCAAATCTATGACAATGGAAAATCAAGCCTGCAAAGAAACCAGAGCACTGCCTCCAGAGCTAAAGCCATAGAAGGAGAAAAACATCATTTAGAAGAGAGGGAACAGAAGTTTAAAAATGTATAAGGCTCTTTGTCAATTAATACGAACAAAGATTTCCAATTTCAAAAGTAGAAATGACTCAACTACACTAAGGCATTTTCATTCTGGAAAAGAGTATTTGCACAGAATTATGCCATGATTTAATAATTAATTTCGAAATTAATATGGATTGAATTTCTGGTGGGAAAGCTCTGTAAGTATCATTGTTCAGATTGACCTCACTTAATGACAGACATATTTTCTGTCACTTTAAATAGATATAGTAGTGTGTACTGTTAACCTGTACTAATTATAAAAGATCAATTTAAAATCTGATTATTAAACTGTATGCAATTTTCCACTTTTAATTTTACCAGTGTTGTGGACAGATGGATAATGGCTTCTCACTTCTACTCACACATAAGAATTTTAACCCTGTTAGCCACAGCCTTGTGTTGTGCTTTTCTTTCATTCCCTTACCTTTATAGTTCCTAGAGTTTTTTTCAGAATTGCAGCTTTCCTAACTCTAAAATCTTCAGTGGTCCTTATTCTTAAATGCTTAATTTCGCATTTGTGAAATTAACTTTTTTTTGAATATAACTTTTTTTTCCACATGGATCTAGAGTGAGGCAACTTCACACAATCCAGCTCATCTTCACATTATTATTTTCAAAAATTAGCACTTTTCCAATATTCAGGAAGTTTCCTGGTTGTTTTGGTTTGAGCAAGCTCTTTGCTGATGTTTTTCTTCCTTTCAGTGAACTTTTTAGCAGCGCCAGTGGACTGATAATAACCAAGGTCACTTCTGACTGTCTGCAGCCTCCCCCCCTATGGGGGAGCAGATTAGACTGAAGGCAGGATCAGCAAATCAGAATATTCCCTTCTCATAATATTTTCTCTATTTGGCTTTCAGTATAGGTTAAGACATCATGGAAGTCAAGCCTCTCTTTTTGCTTTTCCACTCACTTTTCTGCTTACTGTCGCTTCTATCACCCTCTCTTTGGCTCTCTCTTTTTTTTCCCATTTTTCTTTACAGCCGACACCCGAGGACCCCGTTAGGGGAGGAGGGAGGGGATCGGGTGTTGCACATCCCTTTACAAATACATATATATTCCCTTATCACTAATAATTAAAATCAATCTGTTTCACTTTTCAACCCAGAGAGCCTCTCTTTCTCATTTTTCTCCCTCTTTCCCTACCTTGGGGGAGGAGGGGGGGGAGGGGTGAATCGAGAGACTGCCAACTCGGTGCCAAACCGACAAACTGGTACTCCAAGAGTTCTTTAAAAAGACTATTAGGATGATAAAGATGAGTTCAGTGAGTTAGAAATTCAAGTAATTTTTCTGAGGACAACACCTGAAAGACCTGAACAATAAAGTCATAATCTCAGGCTGCTTCCAATAACTTGCTTTCAGTTGGGCAGATGGCACAGGAGTCTTTCGATCATCTTTTTATTTTGAGTCCTTTTGTTCCATGCACCACTGGGACAAAGAAAATGAGTTTTCAAACTCCCCCTCCCTCAAATATACAGTGTCTTTTATGTCCTTCCTCAGGATATATTCCTTCTACTCTCTCTTCAAGTCTTCTGCGTGTTCAAGAACTGCTTGTCTGGGTTTTGTCTGTTTGGAGTTTATTTCCCAAATTTAGCACAGCTCTTATTGGTCTCTCTCCATGCCTGGTTAGGTGTATATACTGTCAGAGCCAAATTAACCTCACAAGCTCTCTAAGACAAATCTGATCCTACCACCTACAATAAACATCAGCTTGAATTTATGAAGACTTCTCATCTTTTCTAAAAAAAAAGTTCTTTTGGAATCTCTTTTGAAGGAAAGGATTTCTCTCAAAAGATTGAATGTCAAGAACTTCTACTAATACTACTTCAATCAAATCACAGAGATCTAAAATGTGATTGCCATGAAAGTTTCTTTAGGGTAGATGCAGCTTCAACAATGTAACCATTTTCACTAAAATTGGAATTATCCATAGTTACGCTCGAAAGTTGTTGCATTATTAAATTGATAACTACAAGTTAGACAAAGTATTCATTAAATAACTTCTGCAACAAAGGTGAGTTGATCAAAATATATGTCATAATTGAAATGAATAGCAGTCTTTTTCTTCCTAAACTAAATGCAATTTCCAGGGTTTTCTTTCTGCTCTTTCTGACACTTCATAACACTGGGTTATTTTTGAGGTCAAATACAGGTAACCGAAGGCAAAAAACAGGTCAAGAGAACCTGGACTTTGAAATTGTACTTGATTTCTTGGCTACACTCCACCATCCAATCTCCAAAATGAAACTGAAGTATTTCACTTGAGGAAGGAAAACATGTTCTTATTCTGAAATTATAGGCTTTACATACATTCATTCGGATGACTTTGAAAATAAGTTTGAACTTTACCTAAGGCGTTTCTACCAATTTCCACTTCAGCCATCAAACAAACAAACAACAGAAAAAAACCACCTCGCTTACTATACAACTCTATAAACAACATAGACTAAAAATATACTTGCTTTTTCCTAGCATTTTCTTCCTTGCTTTCTTGTATTCTTTGCAATCAAATTGTTCCAGCTGTGGTAAATATTGTTCAGGCATGGATCTGCAATACATTTTGCACTTTGATATTAATAAATATACATTTCCTTCCAAGCCGAAGACATTTATTGCAGTTTGACTGGCAGTTAGAGACACATTTACTGGAAGAAATACACTACATATTTGGCTTTCCCACTTTTCGCAGCAGTTTGTAACTAGATTATATTCTTTTTTTTTTTCCAATTATTTGTACATCCTTAGTCATATCTACTGTAAACTACCAGTCCAAATCTTTCACTTATTTTCTTTGGATGAAAATGTGACTAGAGTTCTATATCTGTATTCCAATAATTCAGTACTTCCTCAAAGAGCATCAAAGCACTCTTTGATCAAATGGGAAATGATCAAAGACTGAGCTTGTTAGAAAAGAGAAACCCCACAAAATGGAGATTCTAGTGCCTTTTTCACTTTTATCTTAGCTCCCTGCTTTGATTATGTGTTTTATTGTATGAAAAAGGTTGATGGTAGAATAAAGTAAAACAGAAATTGAGGGCCAATAGAAGTATAAGTATTACTGAAGTGCTTGACTGTTTCATCTTCTTTTCAGTGCAAAGCCAGCTTGTGGAAGATGAAGAGTTATACCTCATTGAGAAGTCCATTCTCATGTACATACGAAAGTTTCCACCTAAGGTTAAACAGGACTTTAAATTCAAAAAGGTTTTACCAGTAGGAAATAATGCCAGCTGTGTGTTCCTGATTAACCTAGTAGCGCACTGGAGTCCCAAGTACTCTGAGAGGCTGATGCAACTGTTTTATGTTTCTAATTCAGCCCTCCTGTGTAGTTCTAACTCTATTTTTGCAATCTGACTGCTTACATTACTGCTAAGGTGACTTGAGATGTTAATTCAGATATAGATAGCTTGAGTTATCACTGTGCTGGAGATAAGCTGTGAAATTGCTAATGAATAAGAAGTTGAGAGGTGTTGTTACTTACATTAATTTCTTAATATGTATCTTGTCCTGACTTAGAGCCCCATATTTTTTCTAAATTTATCTGAAATCAAAAAGTTACCGTCATATTGATTGTACAGAATGCCTAAATGTAGACACTACAAGGACTGTTTCAGGAAGGGATTAAAGGAATCCCTTTAAAATAATAATATCAACATATTTTTAAAGTGCAGGAATTTATCTTTCAGGCTTGGTTTATGCTACTTTAGATGCTTGCCATCTATACCTATATGCTTGCTTATTATATCTTTTCTTAATTAAACCACAAATACAGAAATAGAGAATTATTATATTTCAGGGCCACGTGTCAAAACAAAGCATTCAGACAGGCTCATTCACCTTCTGAAATTTAACCAAATACAAGAAAACAACTAATTTGCAAATCTTTTGGATGTTAACAAAATCTAATTTCTTTGAACAACTGTCCTGGGTTGAGCCAGGATTAAGCTAATTTTCCTTTTACTGATTTTTTTCCTTCAGTAAACTTTCTTTTAAGTAGCAGCAAGTGTTCCAGCTAGTGGACTGATAACACTGGAATGTTTATGTTACTGCTGAGACTCCAAGGTCGCTTCTTAGCTCTGCTGCTACAGAGGCTACCAGGGCAGGAGAATTGTATCTGTGACCCCCCCGTAGGGGAGCTGGACTAGACAGACAGCAGAACTGACCAAAGGTATTCCATTCCATAGATCTACATAAGCTCAGAGGAAGGTCAGAGATCACAGAAGACAACTTCCTTCCTGCTGTTTCTTCCCTTCTCTTCCGTCCATGGCCGGCGTCCGGGAAGGACTCCATCCATCCATCACCATCGACCCCAGGCTCAGCCCTGACCCTCATAACTCTCCCCACAGCCCTGTCTGCTCTGCTGTTATCTCAGACAGCTGTCAGAGTTATCGGGACTGCTCACAGCTAAGGAGAGTGCCAGGGGAGCTGCTGGGGGTGGGGGGAGGCAAGAGGCTTTTGCACATTCCTGAACACACTTGTATATAATTGTACATATAATTAAAGCTGTCTAATTTAGTTTTCAATCCAGCTAAGTCTCTCTCCTAATTCTCTCTCTCCTTCCCTACCTGGGTGGGAGGGGGAGGGGATCAAGAGCATTGTCTCTGGTTAATTTTTCGATTCGGAGTCAAACCGTGACAACAACTATTACCTGTATAATCCAGAATTCAGGCTGGCTAGATATTCACAAAGAAAAAAAAAGGGGGAGGGGGCTGGAAAAAAAAAAAAAAAAAAAAGGCTGAAATTATCTTTACACTCTTTATCTAGTCCCAGCAAAGGAAATCCCCTTGCCTCACTCCTCTCCTAGCTTTCCCTCTCACATTTTTGGCACCACTTTTTTCCAAACCTCCTACCTTACTCAATCAGCAATTTTTTACCCCTACACTCACATTTCACCACCTTGACCATGCCTTTAACAGCCATCAGAGAACTGGATTCATTTATCTTAGGATACACATCAAAAGAAAAAAGTTAATAAACCCAGGTAGGTTTACAGATGTGCTGTTGGAGGTAGACTTTTGCAAGGAGAATTCAGACTGATTTCTCAGAGATGAAATGCAGATCGAAAGATGACTTGATTACGGCTTACAACTGAACTCACACACAGGAAAGACTGGCAGTTAATCTAGCAAAGTAAATGTAGTGAAGAGAGGATTAATAACTGGAAGCTTAAATCAGAAAAACTCAAATTGGAAATAAAAGAGCAAATTATTATATTTTGTGTGATCCACCACTGACACGAATTATCAAGGTAATTTATTCTTATGCAATTTCTAATATATTCACATTATACTCACTAAATGCTTTTTGAGAAAATGGACTCCATCTAGGCATACCAGTTACTAGCAAAATGCAGGGATAGCTGGTTGATATGTAAAATACTCTGATATACAGAAGTCAACTAAATGCATTAATAGTTAGAAAAAGATCAGGGACTGTATTAATTTGGTAATGACAGGAGGCAAATAAAATAGTGATAGGTGATGTTGAGAAAGCTGAAATGTTTAACTTTTTCCATCAGCCTTCATTAAAATAACAAATTGGAAGCATGTAGCTAATACTAATTGATGGTAGCAAAAATGCAGTAAGGTATCAGCCCACAACAGGGAAAGAAAAGTTTATGGAGTAACTTCTAGATTACAAATTTTCAAAACTTTGGAACTTGATGAACTCCTTCTGGAGATACTTAAAGGATGATCTGAAAACTCATAGAATCATTCTCTGCTAAATCACTGAGGAGGAGTTAGACACCAAAAGATTGGAAAAAGACAATGTTAGTAAATGTAGTGTAGTGTTGGTAAACGGTAAAATGGTAAAAAACTAAAAAGCAAGCCAAGAGGAACTACAGAAATACAGCCAGATTGTGCTTAGTTCTGAGAAAACGGATAGATAAATATTCCAGCAAACTGCTTGCAAACATTCTGCAGAAGCAGTACACATCAGATACTTCAATATCATAATTCTTGCCTTAAGAAGTTAGAAGGCTGAAGCTGATTTAATTGCTACACAGTAGCAAAAAACTAGTAGCTGAAAAACTAGTTGGATAGCTGTAGCCAAAGATCAGTTAAAATAATGAAATTCAGAGTGTTTTAGGGGACATATAGAAGCCTATGCTGAGTTAGGATCTATTCAGTGACTCGATTAATGACATGGATAGTGAGTGGGGCAGAGGATGCTTAATGAACCTGCTCTAAGATAGGGGGATGACACCTAGCAGGACAACATGCAGATGACAAACTGGAAACTGGTGCAAGACATTACACTTGGCCAACAGGAGTCAAATACATACTGGATAAAGGGGACTTGATGGGAAAAAAAAAACTGCCTAGGTAGTAGATCTTCAGAAAAGGCTATGAGAATTACAGGGCATCAGAGTCTAAATACCTGTTCCCTGCTCTAATCATCATGGGCACAGCCCTCATGAATAGAGCAGACTTGGTAACTGCAGTCCAAGAAAGATGGGATTTAACTGCATAATGAGAAGATCATCATTAGAGAAGATCAGCAGGTGGTCAGAGGTCCAGGAAACACAGGAAGACAAGACTGGATGGCTTTTTAGCCTAAAGACAAAACTGAATAGGGACATAGGATAGGTTTTAGTTATGTTAAAGGCTGTGGAATAAAGAGAAAATAATTTATTCCCGCATTACAGTGGTGTATGGGACAAGAAAGAACACGTTTCGGTAGCAGCAAAAAGAACAGGGTATTAGGAAAGAACTGAGATAAGGACTGAGCTGTTGGCACAAGCTGACCACTAAACTAATAGAATCTCTCTTCTTGGAAAAATTCCCAGGCTAGCCAATACCAAGGTCTGAGTAAAGCAGGAAATAATACTATTGGTACCAGTGATACTGATATAGCTGATGCAGCTGATACAGTGATAACCCATGAAAAATCCCACAGTACCTAGGAAGATGATGTTATATAGGTAGAGTCACACCAACAACATTTAAGTTTAAATAACAAGTAAAGGCTCTGGCCTCCTCTGGAAGGTTAAGTGGCATTTTGTCAAACTTCTGTAGCAGGTAAAGGATCAGACCTGATATTCAATGACATTTCCACGGAACTGGAACTTAAAAAAATAATAAAAATCTATAAAATCATATTAAAAGACCTTGAAGAAAAGACACTTACAGAGATCAATTTTCAGCTACATTTGCGAAAGCACTGGATTCACTCATCTGTATTTTATTAACTGAAGATAATTTTATTTAAAACAGGACACTTCATTAAAAAGCTGTTTCAGAATTACTATTCAATAAGCCAAGATTTCAGAATTCTTAATAAAACTGGGAAAGTTTTACTTCAAAATCCAAAGTACCAAAACCATAAAGAGGATTATTATGCTTTCCTCTATGTTTTCTGGTGAAGAATTAAAAGACTTACGAAGTTGTATATGCACTATTTGACATAAACCAATTCAGTATGATTTAAGAGATACTCTGTAGGGTTTTGCACTAAAAATGCAAATAAGATGAAAAAGGTGTGCAAATGAGATAAAATGATGACCAGGTGATTTTTTTTTCCAAGTACATACTTGACAATATAGCAAACTCAATTATTCCTCCCAATCCATGTTTCATGCTAATATACACATAAAATCCATTGTCTAGTGCCCTCAATGGTTTTCAAAGTTGTTATTTACAGATTTTCAAGATGACAGCAACACAGCTATAACTTTTGCTGGACTTCAGTTCATTAGTCTGTTCCTCCCTGTGGTAATTTCATTATGTCTTCAACCTGTGTTCTAACTCCCACTGCTACAATTAGATGTGAAATTTAAAGCTACCAGATTGTAAAGTTATGATACCTACTACCTACTACCCAAGGGTAATTTAACCATTAATTACTGGAGCAGCAGCTAACATTCCTCCCTTCTAGTGAACAAGATTCTTGGACCTCACAAACTTTCCTTCATCCCTAGGTGTGTATTTTGTTGATCTGCAGCTGAATGTCCCCATTAATCTCACAATGAGTAACAGGCCTTAAAAGCACCCTTTAAATTACCCAGTAATTTCAATGGAAATAAAATAAAATTTTGAGAGCTGGAATGAAAAGCACCATGGAAAATTGCCATGGAGAGCAGGACCTCTGGGATTCTGGATGCTTTTATTTGGCTGAATCTGTCCATGGATGAAAAGCCTGAAGGGACTGTTTATTGAATAAGCACACATAAATTCTTCTCTTGAATTCAGTGGGACTACACTCATGGAACATAAATTTTTGAGGACTGGATCCTTTAACAGTCAAAAGTAGGGGAAATGAATGGGAAGACCACTCACTCATTCTGTTCTGATGGTGCTGTTCATCATCAATATGTTACACACATAAAGCTTGTGGAGAGGGGGGTTGATGGGTGCTAGTGACTTTTTTTAAGCATTTTGTCATCTGTTGGAGTTCACAATCCTGCCTGATCTGTCTCAACCCTGTTTTTGGTTTATAGGGAGGAAGTTTAGGAACAGGAATCAGAAAACTCAGTGTCAGGGTGATCAGGAGGAAGTGATGAGGGAGAAAGGGAGTAACCTAAGTCTTACATCTCTTAAGTGAGGGGCCTAAATCAGGACATTGATCAGTAGTAACAGGTTTCTACGCAAGAGTCACAAGTGTAAACCTTCTCCTGGATGTAGTCATCTCAGTATCTATGAAGAAGTTTGGGCTTTTTTCCAGGCACTGAAGTACTACTTAAACAAAGAACCTCACATATTGCTTAGACTTCTTTCCATCTAGGATATCCTCTCCTGAAGAGTATTTTCTTTTAAAGGATTTTATATATATATAAATATATGAACAAATATATAAAAATGCTTGTCAGTTTTGTTTTGTTTAAATATCTGCTATTCCACAGCGCCTTTTTTGCACTACAATATTGCACATCAGAGGGCCTAGTAGAGTCCTCCTTTTACAGCATCCAGTAGTTCAGCAGGGAGAGAGGAGAAGACGTGCACTCTTTCAGCTGCATGGAATATCATGGTGAGCACTGTTCAGCAATAGCTACAACATTGGTGTGTGACCATTTTAGCCACAAAACTAAAATCACACCACCATATGGGCTGTTGCAAAGAAAATTACCTCCATCCCAGCCAAATCCAGTACAACCAGTCATGAAATTTTAGGTTAGTTACTCCTGGTGTAACCACTGGCAGAGCAATAGGGGTATGTCCTACTTCCTTCTTCCCTTCTCCCATTTTTGTTGGTTTGGTGTTTTTTTTTAATATCCTCAGAACCTAGTTTGGCATCCAAAGTCAGTAGAGGCACATAATCTATTGTTTGGATGTTGATGATGATGCTGCAAACATGCCCCTAAACTCATAGTCACACAAACCCTAGAGGCTTGTGATCTTGCCATTGTTTCTGTGGCAGTAACATTAGACCTAATCTCTTTTATCTGAGCTGGTTTCTTTCCTTTTTGATAGAAATAAAATCTTCCATTTGTTTCAAGGTAATACATATCTTTTATCAAACCTCCTTTACCGACATAGTTTTTCCTTCCCTCTGCTGTATACAGTATATGTATAGTATACTTACATAAAACCCAAAACTATTCATAGGCCAATAGTTTATCGATGTTTCATAATATATAGTAATAGGTCTTGATTTCATATAAGGGACAAAAATGTCAGGAGGTGGTAATGAGGACACTTTACCCCTGATCACACAAGAGGAGCGTCTGAAAAAAAAAAGGTGAGGGTGAAAGTCTCCTTTAGGCAAAGGAAAATTTAAAACAAGTTTCATAACCTCCAGGTGCTTAAGCCCAGGATGCCTTCTGTATTAATGAACTAAACTTATTCTTCATTGACAAAGAAGGACTAAAGCATCTAATGGCAGGAAACGTAAATGCTTATTTTCTTTACGCTGGAAAAAGACAAGTACTAAGCGCGTAAGTTCCTCTATACAGAACAACTCTGATACACTACCACAGACCACCAAATTTTTCATAACTGATTTTCCAACTTGTGTTCCAATTCAAAATTTTTGTTCTCTCTAAATTTGGAGACTCCTGTACCAGGTCATTCATTCAGGTCAGTCTGTACTTGGATGTTACTTATGAGAAATTTATTTTTCATTCTGTCCCAATAGGGTTGTTTTCTGCTTGACTGTCTATTAGCACTGACATTTTCTCCCTAAGGCTGTTTTCTTCTTCTTTTAGAACTTGTTTGGGAGAGTTTCATGGAGTTTCTGGAGCTTTATCACAAGGAAAATGTTCTGTTTTACTTCGTAGTTATTCTGCTGCTGACATTTGGTGACATTTTCTCTTCTTGTTGACAGTTTTGTGTGTCATTGAAGAGTAAACTAGTCTAGTGAAGGTGTTTAATTTGCTTTGTCCAGCCTTTATCATATCCAGCACATATCATACTCTTCTTATTTCATTCCTGCATTAGCTTTCCTTCCTGATTGCTTCTTTTCTGCACGTTGGTTTTCTCTGCAACCTCTGTATGAAGTATCTTTTCTTTTGAACAGCAGCTGAATAATAGCTCTCTTTTTTTTAAACATTCAGCATTAAAGCAGAACATTTTGCAGCTATTTACTTTAAAACTGTAAGTAACCAAATCTTGCAACATTAAGATTTGGAAAGTCCTGTTGCAAAAGGTCAAACAGAGTCTTTTTTTTATTTCTCCTGCTAGCATGCCAGAGCTGAGTGATTACTAATCTTTACAGAATACTTAGTGTGCTGACTAAAATCCAAGATTATTTTTTTTTTCCTGATAGCTGCTGCAAAGGTGAACTAGAAGAACAGACTCCTGTGCCAAAATGGATGTGATTGGACTTACACCTTCACTGCTAATGGCAGGAAATACAAAATACTCCTGAAGAGCTTTCAAGCAGAGATATATGATCTCTCTCACCGTCACCAGAGACGAAATACCTGCCAAGCTGCAAATAGGATTGTGTCTTACAACTCCAGGATCATAAACAACTGATGTTTACAACAGCATTTTTTAAAGCTGTTAAAGTCTGAGCACTAAACAATAAAAGTAATTGGTTAATTGCAGCTCAGCTATTGAAAATTAGAAGTTTTAAGGTTAAGCTTTCCAGAGGTGATACACTCTCTTTTCTTAGTCAGTGTTAGATTGGGTGGGGAGAGGAAAGATGGCAAGTTCAATTAGCAGAGCTAAGGAATAAAAGAAATTGTTTTCTGAAAACAAAGGCTCGGCCGCACAGCTGTATTTTGGATCATGTAATTTAACATTTAAGCAATGGTATAATGGTTTTGCAGTTTCAGTTTCCACATTCAATGCAGAACCAGTGGTCTCCTGTGATGTAAACCATACAGAAAGAAAAATTTTGGAAACAAGCTGGATTTTTTGCATGATTAAAATATCCCAAAAATTTCTAGCTCTAACATAGGCTAAAGCCAAACATTTTCAAGGTTTCTTCGTAACACTTTCTCTTGTGTGTTTTGACTATAGATGGCAAGGTCCTAGTCAGAGGGGCTGCAGGGGTGGCCTCTGTTGAAGGAAGCCAGGGGTTGCCCTGTGCCCAACACAGCCAGGTCCAATTGACTCCAGTGGACCCACCACAGGACACAGCTGAGCACACCAGCCAAGCTGATGGCACCATGCCTTTAAAAAGGCAAAAAATGCCAGAGAGAAGAGGAAGGAACAAAAAGAGTGAGAAATGGCAGAGGGAAGACCAAGGTCAGAGGAGGAGGCGGTGCTCAAAGGTAGAGCAGGTGCTAAAAGACAGCTTGTGAGGGTCCATGCTGGAGCACAGAAGTATGAGGAGGAAGGAGCAGTAGACAGAATGTCCTGACTGTAACTCCCTGCCCCCTGGACCACTTGGGGCAGGAGTGAAAGAGTCAGGAATGAAAGGATGATGTTAAGCATGGAAGAGAGGGGCTGGGAGAGTGTTGCTTTAATGTTTGTCTTTTTGTTTCCCACTACCCAAATTAGTAGCAACATGTCTATTTTAATTAGCAATTGATTAGGTTGGATTTTCCAAGAGTTTGTTTTGCTCATGACAGTAACTGGTTAGCCATCTCCCTGCCTTTATATATCCATACCCATGAGCTTTGTTTTTCCTGTTCTTCCTCCATCTCCCCTGTCCTGCTGAGGAGGGGGAGTGAGCAAGCACCCAAGTAGGTGTTAGGCTGTTAGTCAGGACCAACCCACTGCAATATGCTTAAGAAATTTAGAATGCATAGCCTAAACTCACACAAAGCATGATTTGAATGTCCATTTCATAATAAAAAATGAAACAAACTGAGCTATTTGACTTTCTAATATATATGCATACATTTACTTTCACTCACATATTCTCTTCATCCATGGATCTGACAATCATTTCTCAATAAAGTCTCAAATCTTCATTTGAACAATCAATAATATCCTTTTTCTATATATAACCAGAATATTTCAATTTCCTAAAATTACAGCATCTTTCCATGCTTATAAATTTAGAACACAGATAATGAGAATAAAAACTGAAACATTTCTGGTTTTATCCATTTTGTGGAATACTACAGTTCCAACCGAGTTTAACTAAATTTTAAAATGTCTATTTGTCTGTCTCTCCCACCGTGGAGTTACAGACCTTAACAGGCTATAAAATTGGATTAGGAAATTGAGCATGTTGCTTTATACTTGGGCTCTGGTTTTATTTCCATTGTTTGTTTCAATAATTTACCAAATTTTAATAATTTCTGTTTCTTTACATATTTAGGGTTATTTTCCATGCCTTCTCAGTTCCTGGAATGCTAATAGCTCTGAAAATTATAGCACCCCACAGTAACCATATACAATCAGGTTATGACACAGACCCCTGACACTGAAAATGACATACTGTTTGGTTTTGATTTAACCAATAATTTCTAATAGAATGGATATTTTCTTACCTGTGTAAGTTCACCTTTTGAGTGACAGCTTACCTTGCACGAACCCACCAGTGACTGAAGAAGATACAGGTACCATCTCAGTCTCCTCTGCTGGTTGCCACCATTTCTGACATACGTAAAAAAGAACAGTCTCTGTGACATTGCTGAATACCTTTCTCATTCCAAGAAGGTGGAAGGACAGGGAAGTGTTGAAGACTTCATATATTGGGCCTTCCAAAACTGAAGGTACACCGTCACTCAACAGGATGCTGAAAGTGTCAGGAGGTAAAAAAACTGTCAGGAGTTATGCTTCTACAGTTTCATGAAGAGGCTAGGAAATTATTGTCCAAGACCATCCCAGGTTATTCCATTGACAATTTAACATTCACTTGTTGTGGGGGAAGGTCAGATATTGATGATCTGTCCCTATGATTTGTCCTTATATAATTTGTGCATATGGATCATTAACACATGGATAGCTTCAGTCATGTTATATAACAGTTAATTTGCTACTCAACCCTCCCATCAAGAGAAGTCAGTGGCTGCCAATGTAAATCTGTACTGACAAGCTAAATGTTTTGCTCCCCACAGACGTTCCTCTGCACCTTCATGTATTCTCAGTCGGAAGATCATCTCAGAAATAATGCTGTTCCTTATATTTTACTAGCCCGTGGTACAAAGCTGCTCCTAGATATATGAACCCATGAAGTTCAAAGACCCCAGAGATATCATGAAACGTCCAATGCTAGTATAAAAAAAAAAAACAACAAAAAACAAACAACTGCAGTAAAAAGGGACTTAGTAGAGAAACTGTGAGGAAGAACTGATGACTGGACTGTGCAATGTGCTTGACACTCTCCTTAGCTTTGTTTCTGTTTTCTCATGGGAAATACAAACTATATGCCTGGCTACCATTTAAGTGACATTTTGCAGATCATATAGAGCAGGAGAAAACAACTTATAAAGTGCACTTTTGGAGCAGGTTTATTTCAGGCTTGATCCATTTCAAGAAATTACATTCTGTCACTATAAATCATGATGTATAGCTTTCCCCATTAAACCTTAAGGTTTCCACAACAGCTGCCTGTTTTTAATTGCACTGCCTTTTCTGACTGAAAGCATTACAACTTGCTTGTTTTCTATTAATGTATGTTTAAATTGATCTTTAATTTAGCTTATTATTTTTGTAATATGAAATAAAATCAAACATGCTGAAAAGCTACCCAATATTTACATATTTATTATGTTAAGGGTGGTTCTAGAAACAATTAATCACAAGAATTTTCACCTTAAGATACTGCTTAGAGTCTTTGTGCAGCTGTTAGAATTCAATTGCCACATGTAGTGGGACAAAAAATGTACAGAATTGAATACAGAATTCTGTGCTAATTCAAATAACTGGTCATGTTGGACTGGATGTCATTTTAACTGTTTGGAAATACAGAATTACATCTTTCCAAAATTAGTAAAATTCTTTTAAGCCAAGTTGCTAGTTCAAAAGGGTAAAAGGTTTAAATCTTTGCTGATTTACACTCTTACTACCCTTTCACTTCATCAGTAGCAATGTGGGATTTGATCCTGAGTGTGTTTATATTACTGCAATCTCATGAATACCCTTGTAATATCAGTTACGTTGATAGGGTCGAATGAGCTAAAAAGAATCAGATTCACACAATAAAACCAGTATAAATTTGGTTCAGAGTTTCTTAACTTTGGAGATTTATTATTAAAAAGACACAAAAAAACTACCCTTTGATACATGTCCTATAGAATATTTCCTAGCCCAGAGCTTCCACAGATTTAAATTACTTCTGTGGCACAAGAAAACTCATTTTAATTTAAATTCGTGTCTAAAATCATCTATAAACTGTGATTGATCATAAACATTGAATTTACATGTATAGCAACCTTTCAACACCTGAAAGGAGCCTATAAGAAGGCTGGGGAAGACCTGTTCACAAGGGCACATAATGACAGGACAAGGGGTAATAGTTTCAAGCTAGAGAAGGGTAGATTTAGGTTGGAGATTAGGAAGAAGTTCTTTAATATGAGGGTGATGGATCACTGGAACAGGTTGCCTAGAGAGGTGGTGGAGGCCCCATCCCTGGAGACATTCAAGGTCAGGCTTGATGGGGCTCTGAGCAATCTGTTCTAATGTGAGATGTCCCTGCTTATTGTAGGGGGGTTGGACTAGATGACCTTTAGAGGTCCCTTCCAACCCAATACCTTCTATGATTCTATTATTTACAAGAAAGATGGAGAAAAACTTTTTAGCAGGGCCTGTTGGGATAGGAAAAGGGGTAATGATTTTAAACTAAGAGAGGATAGACTTAGACTAGATATCGGGAAGAAATTTTTTACAATAAGGGTGGTGAAACACTAGAACAGGTTGCCCAAGAGGGAGTAGATCCCTCATCCCTGTAAACTTCAAGGTCAGGTCCAAAAGGGCTCTGAGCAACCTGATCTAGTTGAAGATGTCCCTGCTCACTGCAGGGTGTTGGACCAGATGACCTTTAAAGGTCCCTTTGAACCCAAACTATTCTATGATCTCTATGTCCTATTGGATTATTTTAAAATACATTATTATCTTAGGTCATTCGCCAAAGACACAACACAGAGCTAAGCATGTTTGACCTTAATATGACTTTTCTTCAGGTCTAAGTATGAAGAATTTGATTGCTTCAGAAATGTCATTCTGCAAAATTTGTGAATTACACATAATAGGACTGAAAGGGATTAGAACCTTTTTGGGAAAAACAGCTTAACAAGAACCTACAGAGCAAGTTAGAAAGAAAAACTAGAAAAGGTTAAGGTCTCCTTTTTATTGCAATGAAGTGGCAACACTGATGAAAAAAAAATACATGAGTTCTAAAATGCCTTTAGGAAAACTTAATGAGAGAAAAACAGCAGCACTAATGCTTTGTTCAGGCTATAACTGCATGGTGTAATGAGCACTGGGTGAAGTACTAAATTTTAAATTGAGCACATTGATTAACACAATAGGAACAAAAGAATAGTTATATTGTGTAAGAGAAAAAATGGGAATTTCAGAATACCAAAAGCCGCAAAAATCACGGTGTAGAAGAGGAATCAATGCAGACCTTGAAGATAATTAGAGTCATAAACATATAATTGCTATGAACCCCTAGATTACATATCGATTCAATGAGAGAATGACTCAAAGTTCTGGCTTTTCATGAGAAAATATATGAAATCATACAAAATTCCAGCTGTGCAACCAGAAAAAGCATTCTCCAAAATTTATCCTTGACCTCCATTATTGCATGGACATCTGAAATTGTAAATCTTCTTTGCTTTGAAGATGTCATAATAAAACCATCTTCTTTTGACCCCGCTCTTAACTATCAATCTCATGTAGAGATCAGTAGGATGAAGACATGCAATTGGACATTTGGGGTGATTCAAAATGCAATTGCAGAAATGTAAAAATTACATACATCTTCTGAAGTCCATCTTGTGTAGGCCATTTATTAAGTTAGGCACAGTTACCCAAACTGTTTAAGCACCTTTCTTAGTGAACCTTCCAATTTGTACAAGCACAACTTTTGTATCACTAGATAAAAAGAAATGAAACATTTGGATCTGTGTATGAACACAGGAGTCTAGAAAGGTAGCACTGGAACAGGCTGCCCAGGGAGGTTGTGGAGTCTCCTTCACTGGAGACATTCAAAACCCGCCTGGATGCGTTCCTATGTGATGTGCTCTAGGTGACCCTGCTCTGGCAGGGGGGGTTGGACTAGATGATCTTTCGAGGTCCCTTCCAACCCTTAGGATTCTATGATTCTATGATTTGGCCTAGTTATAGATGCGATACAGCCAACAGTCAAGGCAATGGAGTGAGCCACTCGGTACAATTTTACATTAGAAATGTAAAAAAACAAACAAAAAAAACCCCCAAAAAACTATGTACAAGAACATGATGACAGCAGAAAGCAAAGAATGAAAAAAAAAAAAAGTTAAGTCAGGCCTTGGTGCTTTTTAGGAATAGTAGATGTACAATTTTTGTACCTTAACAAAAGTTTGTTAAATAAAACTTCCTAGTAGCTCATACTGTCTGATTCTGCCCAAACTCACCAAACCGCCATCAGAATACTTTTCCTCCCACATATAGAATCAGAGTAACAAATTTCTAACACATTTAGGACTCACAGCAAATAAAATATTAGCAAAAACACAGAACCTGAGTTCACTAATGTGAGACAGAAAAGAACGTAGAGACGATTTTTTAATCATTTCACTTACTGGAATTACACATGTAAGCTTAAATAGCAGAAGAGACATTGTACTCATCCAAAATTCGCAGAGTGAGAAGTAGGTCTTTCTCTCTTCATTATAATTTTAAAAATTTGTAATTCCTTGGTCTTCATATCTACACATAGTGGGTATACACCCCAAAATCCTCTGTCATATGCTTAAGGAAAACTATTCACTTATGTCTTTGAAGTACTAATTCAAACCAATGGAAAACACCTGTCAAGATGAGACTTCTGTAGTATTATTTGCACCAAAATGTATCTATATTTCCTCTCAGAAGACAAGATGAAAATTAATAGTTATTTATATACTGAACTAATATAGAATAAGCTGCATAAGTGAGAACCACCTTGAAAATACGTATCTTCTGGCCAGCCATGGACCAGAAACAATTTTGTGATAAAAGCAATCATTAAATTTCACAAATGGTGGATAATAAATACTAAATTACTAATGATTACTAAAACCACTTGTAGACTAGCATTGTATAGAAACAACAGTTTGGAAGAAAGATTTTTCTGTCTACTAATTGTTGAATATGATCGTTTTAAGCACCAAACTAATTAATATAAATCAACCCATTCAAGAACAGAAGAGAATTCACTGAATAAAATACTTTCAAATGAATATTTAACCCACTTATAATCCAGATAATCTTCCTTGATTTCATATTTGGAAATGCTACCTAATGAAGCTTTATCATTACCACTTTGTGCTCATTAAATACCATAATCCTCTTATTTGTACAGATCCCTAGTGCTCCCCACTTTTATTAAAAGCAGGGTTCTAATGAAGCTCATGAGGTGTCACTAGGTAATTACCACTTACAGTCTGAAATGAAGCTCAGTTCCAAGCCATTTGCATTTATGTGTTAAAACTAAATGACTAATGTGAATTTTTACACATTTTAGGTTTAATTTTTCAGTTTAATGAAACCATAAATTTCAAGCTTTCAAAAATATTCCTATCTCTTATTTAATTCAATATGTAACTGAGAACATGCTTTTGCTACAGATGGAGCGTCCTTTTCAAATTTGAATTAAGTTGATGTTTGGCTGAGCTAGTAGATTAAGTACTACAGATTGCCTGGTGTTCACTATGCTAAATCTTAGCTTTCAAATTAATGGAATGTAATTTTGGAAATTCACAAGGTCAAAAATATTTTCTGTAAAGGTGGTAGCAATATTTTATGCCTACACTATGAGTACTGAATGACACCCATAAAGTGGTGACGGCTGGAAACACTCAAAAGCAAAATTCTACTACATCAAAGTGAATGAAGTTGAATGAGTTCAGTTGAATATTCACTAGATATGATGTATTCAGGAATTATACATCATTTTAAAGAAGTAGATATACGATATTTAGGTGGTCTAAAAGAATGTCAAAATGAAATTAACTTTAAAATGGTCACATATATAAAATCTAAAAAACAAAAAAAAAATTAGTTTCCTCAAAATTTGCACAAGTAATTCTGCCGCAGATGTATCTCACAAGGAAATGAATTGCAGCCAAGATGGGAGGAAAAAAACCCAAACACCAACAGCCCAACACTCTACATCAGTATTCAGCACTGTTGAAGAATGCTATTTTCTATGCCTTCCATAAGCATTAATTTAGATTTCTGCTCCTCTGAGCTACGAAGGGTGAGGATGTGTCATTACCTTGGCTATCTCCGATTTCACCACTATTTTTTACTGAGCAATCACGGCATTTTTCCTTGAACATAATGAGAGGCACCAAAGTCTTCCCCAATTCATACTGTCACTAATCCAGTAATGCCCCACTCTATAATATGTCTACTACTACACACAGTGTATATCTAAGGGCTAGTTTATCTGTCACCATACAGAGATTAACTCACAAATCTTTTTTTATAGCAATGTGTCACTGTACTTATTCTCTGAATAAAGCAACTGCTAGATATTCAGAACTACCATATTTTGCCTTTGACAGAAGAGAGTAATTATCATTAGGATGATGTTAAACAGTTAATCGCTAATTTCAGTTATAAAAGCTATTAAGAAAAAGTGTCTCCAAAATGCTCACCATACTAATAGTAGTAAATAAAATTGCCATGGATGATTACAGCTAAAACACCCAACTTACAAATCCCTAGGTTTAAATTTTCCAGTCATGGGGGTATAAAACTCAGGGCAATACTTCATTTTTGCTCCATAACATCTATGACAAGGTGTAATGCATCACTGACTATGTAGTGATTCATTAAATGAAAACTTCTTCCTGTTTACATCACTGCAGACAATCCCCAGGGGCTCTTCACAGAACACCTGTCCAGTTGTATAGCATGCAAAGCATGAGACATTAGCTATCTTATAAAATTCTCTTACTGCTTTTTTTCTTTTTCAGAAGTGCTAGCCTTAGAGAAATTGCAGTATCTGTTTCACTTTCTGTCACTAGAATTTAAAGATGCTCTCTGTGGGTAGAAGCAGCAGACTGATAACCTCAGCACTGATGTTCTTCTCTACAAGTATTTGAAAGACGTGCAGCATCACGTTTGCTTTGCATTTACCCTGCCAACCTCTTCAGATTCCCTCTTCAAAAAAGCTCCTCTTACCTTAGGCAGAACTATACTTCAGAAGCATTGCTCACAGCTATGAAAGCAAGAGCACATTAGTTACTTCTAACCCAAAGAATGCAAAGACCTACTTGGCTTCCTGTAGGCAGTATGGAAAGAAATTAGCCACCTGCTGAGGACAATTTTAATGCCCCAGCTGCGACAAGAAAGCAGTCTGGTGCAAGCCAATAGAGAACTACAAAGGCATGCAGGTATTTAACTTCCTACATTGTTTTAAAGTGTGGTACCTCTGCCCACTTTGAATGCAGCCTGGAGCCAATACTTTAGAGTGAAGGTCTACAAGCACTGTTTATGTTCTCTTTTTCCAGAAATGGTAATGATGTTACTGCTCCATGCTGAGTGGTTGCTGAATTCCTCCTGAAAGAGGAGATACTGCAACACAGCCTTTCAGTATCATGCAGGGCCACCAGCCACACCTAGTAGGTGGGACTGCGCCAACAACACTGCCTCAGTCACAGATTCTGTGGCTGTTGCTGATGCATCCATCCTCTTTGGAAAACACTTCTTACATGGGGTTTCTCAAGGGATTGCAGTCCTGCTCTAGCCAGTTTTGTGATTATTGACATGCCTAATTTTTCAGAGCAGAGCAGTTCTGGACATGCACACAGAGCACACGAGGGCTCTTGGAAATCCCAGGTCAGAAAGGAAAATATCTCACACATTAAGGCATTAGTGAGCAATTTTAATTTTAAAAGGTTAGCACCTGCATAAACTCCTTTAGACACTTTGGCCTCTTGCCAGGTTCTGAACCGCTGAATGAGTCTAGTTGCTCTAGCAACTGAAGTGTTTCTCTAGCTCCTCCTTTCTCATCATTCTCATGACGGCAAAACTGTGAATATCTTTCCAAAGCCACAGAAACTAGACACAATGACATGAAGTCTTGCCTGATCAGTGTTGCTATGATGAAGCAATGCTGGCTGTGTATAAGATTTTAGAGCACAAAACATGAGCAGTTTGGCAACTATTTGCACGTAGAGGTTTCCTTTTTGATTTACATGCTGATTTCACCTTCTTAACCATAATCCAATATTCTCCTTGTTAATCGTAAGTTTTTTTGCTTATGTTCTAGTTGTGTGTCTCAAAAGAAAATTCAAAGCCATAGCCTTTAATGAGGCAATCCTGGATATTTCCAAGAGCAGCCATGGAGGTAAGATGTCTGTGGAACTACCACATCTCCTATTGCTTACTATTATTGGTTGGTACAGTAGAACAATTTAGTACTACATACACTGTAAAAATTCTGCTCTACATATGCTGTATAGCTGTCAGTCTTGCATTGCTTATAAAACAATAGAAAGAGCTCATTAATGTTTTTGCCCACTTTTCATTTCTAATGAGCGTTCTCTCAACAATACTTGAAAAACAGACTGAAACTGAGAGCACAGTTTTAATTCTGAAACCTGTAGAGATGGAGCGATTGCAAATAAGTTATATTAGATAGTGTTGGTTTGATCCAGTTCAAGAGCTCTTGCATTTCTTCACAGCTCTGAAATAGTCGAGCATTAATTCTTCACTGTAATGGGACTGCTCTTCATAATCATGGCAGTACTGGTTAAAACATTTTTTCCCTGAAAACTAAAATTTATGTGTTTTTAACATAGCAAGCTGTATAATCGTGTTTATACCACAACAGTCTGTCTATGGTCTACCTGTGTTCCATGGAGAGTAAATGAAAATACAAGGAATTTAGTCTACCACATTTCTAATAATGCACAGTATGGAAGGTGACCGATAATGTAGCATGAATTGCACACTGTAATTCTCACACTGAGACACATTTGAACATTTCCTTTCATCTTTTTCATTTCTCAAAGTGCAAAACCACTCTGTTCCCAAAGAATGAGCTGCTACATCAGCTTCATGGTGAGAAGTATCCCTAAATCTATTATAACATTAAAACCAAAGCTGTTAAGTGGGGTTAGGATTTGAGCCAGAATTATATCTAGATTCAAAATTATGTGACAAATCTCACACTCTAAGAAAAGGAAGCTAATTTTGGTTCCTTTCATAATCTCATAGTAAAAATTTTACAAAGAACTGCATTTAAGGATTGTGTCATATCTGAAAACTTGTTCTTGTGAAGTCCTTAAGAATAGGTAACTTGTAAAGACCTTAAGAATGGGACTGAGAAGAACAACAATTAAAGGAGACGCTACAGTTCTCAGAGTTTGAAACATGCAAGTTATAAATTCATTAAATAGTTTTCAGTGACACGAAATCTATTGAAATTCAGTGTGTTATACCTAGCCACAAATTCATCTGGACTTTTTGAAACAAATGCAGTAATTAACATATTTTTCGGAACTCCCTAGACATGAATTTGCTAGGCTTGATCTGTGAGCTTGTTGGGATTCTTTTAAGTATGCCAGCCGTGTTGTAACTGGGAAAGAATAAATGGTTGCATGTTGGTTTTAGTGAGAAAGGTGCTACATAGCTTTCTCTTTCTTGTGATTTTGGGAAGCTCTAATAAGACACATTGATTCATTCAGCATATACTGGCTATCACAGGAACATTATTTGTCACCTTAATTGTTATTTTTTCATATGTCACAGCAATCTTCACTTCTAACCTTATCTTAGAGTTAATACATGTTAAAAAAATTCAGCAAGCATCAGATTAAGCTAAGAAGAGGTCTCATGAAGGACTTTCATTAACAGTTGACGGAAGAAGGCTTTGTCACACATGCAATGCAATGTTTCAAAATCTTGTGGTAGTTTTTGATAATGCTGTTTCTGTAGCTCTCTCAAAACAAGGCACTTTGTAGAAGCTAATTCCCTCCTTTTGGTCACAGCAGTACCTTTTTGTCACCTTGAGTAAGTGTTTTTCTGATCATGTTCCTGCAAGTTATAGTGTTGCCATGAGCTTTTCAAAAGATCCCTTGCTGTTACGGTATAAGTTATTTTTCTATACAGAAACTGACACACATTTTTTATTTATTTAGAAAAAGTTACCCTCTAATAAAACCATGTTTTAACTCTTCAGAGAGGTTACCAAAATCAATGGCCTAGAACATTTTTAAAATAAATACAATTACACTGAAACCTATAAAGTGCTGTATTTGAAATTATATTTCAACATAAAGTATTCAGAATTTTATACTAAGCTTTTTTCACTTAGGTTTGGATTATGTAAGATCAAACTCAGCTAGTATACAAACATGCAGAACTCTGTAATATTTTCAATGAGAATTTCACTTCCACCCTGGCTAGATGTGGCTTATTGTCTTTAATTACTAGAAACTTTGTTTTTCCATTAAACTATCCAACTTCTAAAACCAAAACTATATTAATGTCCCTAGGACAGAACTAATATACAAAATTATTTATTGTTTATATTCCTATGATTATCATCCATATGTCACCTTAGGATGTATTTTTGTATCTCCTTGTCCCCTATTTTAAGTGTTAGGATTAAGCAGATGTCTATACAGATGTGCTTAAAATCAAAAGATTCTTAGTTATAACAGACAAAAGTGTTGAGGTTCAATTTTAGGTCTGTGAATGTTGTCATACTACAATAGGTGCAACGATGTAATAAAATACTTTTGTTTCAGAAACCTTAACAGCACAATTATTCACCTACCTGTTCATCAGCACACCTATTCAAAATATATTTGCCAAACATTTCTTTATAACCAAAATATTATTGAAGTACTCAAAACAGCTCCACCTGGAAAAGGTGATGACTCCTTAGGAACCTCACCTTGGACCTTTATCTTTTCCAAACGGTCAAGTTTCTCACACCTATTGTGCTCTCAAGAAAAATGCATGCATGGGCGCACACACACGCACGCATCTGAAGAAGAAACAATTTGAAGAGTGCTACCACATGAATTATTGTGCAGGGCCAATATTTAGATTTTTTTTTTTTCTAAGTTAGCATCAAGACTGGTGGTCTTACATGCCAAGACCAACATCCTAAAATATCTAGGAACTTCAGTTACAGATGAGACAAATCTTACTGCTAAGTGCGTTGAACACAGAAACTTTCATCAGTTTATACAGAGTCAAGGATGAAAAACAGTACCAGCATGCCACACATTTGCCTGCTGAGGAGAAGTTTGCTATTTATAAGCCATCATAAGGAAATTATTTTTCTCTACACAGTATTTGTTATAAGTAACAAGTACAGCAGCCTGTGATGTTAAGGCCTATGAGCTACTAAATGAACTACTGATGGGGTGGGTACTCATCCCTGCAGTGTTACTCCCAGAAAAAAGTCATAAAAATTAATGGAAAATATTTATGATAAAAACCATCTGTACACATCGTCATTCCCTAAACAGCATCCCACCAAATGGACACTTCTACTGTCCATTTCAGAATAACCCGCACTTGTGCCTTTAAGGCTTCTAACTATTCAGCTTTGACTCCGCTTTGCGCTCTCTTTTCCAGAAACATGATATGCTACAGCTCAAAATGCAACTTTTCAGTTATTTGGGTTTATTCAAGTGATGAGAGCACTTATAGAGAGCCTAGCCATAATACAATATGGACTGAACAAAAAATTGGCAGGGTTTTTTTGGAATCTTTTGTAAAGCAATTAAGAAAGAATTCTGCACCTTGGCAAGAGCAAGCAGCTACAAGTGCCTACCTTACACCCTGCTCCTCCCTGACTGGGAGTGCTCTGGAAGTGCTTCTTAGAATATGGAACAGGACATTCATAAAAATAATCAGCAAAAGGACAGCAATAAAAGGCTTGTTTTAAAACACTTGGGAGCCAGTGAAAAGACCCCCAGCACCTAACACGGGTTTTGTATCATGCCACTGAAGAGATGTCTATACCAGAGAATGTATTTATCTTGCATCTGGCACAATCCCATTTGCAGCAACTACAGTTCAAACTAACTACCTAAATGTTTAAACTGAAAGTCATGCTTCAAAGTTTTTTTATTTTAACTAATTAAAATGAAAATTGTTTTCTATGCTGTAGTATAATTTAATAAGGGTTAATATGTATTTCTGATACAGTAAAAGCCTTCAGATCATTTACTTATTTTGAACAGAGGATGTCCAATACAAAATGACAGATAATCACTTCTGTGTCTCATTCCATTATTTTGAAACCAATTACTGAGTGCAGAAAGAGGCAGACATGAGTGTAAAATCTACCAGGCAGTAGGGAAAAGAGAATCGTATCATTTGCCATTTGAATATTTGATTTTGAGTTATTTCATTACTAATTTCCTCTTATTGTTGGATTAAATAGGCAAGGAAGTGTGATGATCAGCAGCACAATACAAAAGTGTTGCCTTCCTTATTATCAAAGGATGCACAGAGGACACAGGGGAGGTATGGACAACCTCTTGCCACCTCTGCTTTTTATTTTCTAGAACTAGCAGGTTTTGTTTAGTTTTCACTTTATGTTATCATGATACAGTAGGGTGAAGTGCAACAGGCAAAACCACATTTTGCTGGATGCTTTTATTTCTGTTCCTTTTTTCCCATTTATGTGCATGTGCCAGGAATAGTGCCTGCAAATTAGAGCACAAACAAAAAAAACCCACACCCTTTTCTTTTTTTTCTTTTCAGATTAAATAATATTTCTATTTTCTGCTTTCTGTCTCCATTTGTTTAAGAAACAATTATTGTCCCTTTTACAATTGTAAAATGTCAACTTTCTGGCTTCACTGGATTTTGAAGGGCACTCTATTTGTTTATTAGTAAGGTATGTTTTTAAAAAGTCTGTATCTCTATCTATTTTGTTAGTTGTACAGGCAGGTAACTACAGTGCCTTTGCAGAAAGTCCACGTGCTTTCTAATGCCCAGTGTCAGACTTGTGCCTCTGGGAATGTCAAACAGTAATTGAAGGTGGTGATTTTAATCTAATGCATACACATAAATAAGGATAAAATAAAATAAATTATTTTCCTACAATATAATAATTCAAGAATTTTAAAGTGCTACAGGTAAAAAAAAAACACTTTTAAATATTTAAAATATAGTACAACTTGTGCAAACCACAAGTGGGGGAATTTTCCAAAGGGAGATCTTAGGTATGCAGTATCAGTACCAGACATTCAGGTTGGGACATTCAGAGAAAAAAAAAAAATTAATTTCCAAAGCCAACTGAGCACTTGGCCATCATTTTGCTCATGAACTATGCTCTCCATCCTTGCTATACTAAGGTAAAAAAGGAGTACATACTCAATGACCTTTTCAAAATCTCCTCCTGCAATGTGTTGTTTTCATAGTTCTGCTCACAGTATCAGGTGGAAAATCTTCTGAAGAACAGGTTTTCTCTGGAAATCCTGATTCAACAAAGCTGAAACCAGCTGCTTTCCAATTTTTGAGTCAACGCTTTCCGACTTCTTGCCAGCTGCCAACTTCCTAGTGCTAGAAACCACTCCCCAAAAAGGGGAGCCCCTTGACTCCCCAGGTTCCCAACAACTTGTTTTGTGGTGTGTTCAGGAAGATAGTGATCCCAGTGTTCCCCCCAAGCAGCAATGAGCAGAAGGATACTGCAGAACTGGCCTGCACAGTCTCAGAGCTCCCAGGCACACCATTTGGCTTGTCAACCATCCCAAAACAGACCCTGACCTCCAGCAACAGCCAAGTGAACCTGGGAGCTAGCAGCACAGAGGCGAACAGTGAACTTGCCTAGTGAGAGGTTGTAATTCCCAAGTAGTGGCAGATACTGAAAGCCTGGTAACCTTGATTATACTGGTTTTGTGGCTGTTTTCTTATGTGTGAGCTGCTGAGGGACCTGGCTTGCTGCTGATGGAAAGGGCTGATTTTAACAATTCTTTATTTCTACACAGTTTCTCACGTTACCCACTATCTGGATACAAAATGTGATGCCACTATCTGATAAATGGCAGAGAGGAAATGTTTGGACAATCACCTCTGAAAAACAAACCTCATGTCTGTATCTTTATGAATGGTTTGTATTAAAAACAAACCAGAAATTGCAGATCTTGTTATATGCACGTTTAGTCAATCAGTTTTATGAGATTAGATCTATAAAGTGTTATAACATGCAAAAATGTTGTGACCAGCAAGGAATTAATTTCAGCCAGAAAAAACTTGTTAGGGAAGCCAATGAAATTTTCAGCACAGGGAAATCCTTGGAGGAGGTATTGACAATGTCTGCCAGAGGACACAGACAACATGAAAAGCAGAAGTGATCTCAGCCATAGCTGTATCTGCAGTATGGCTAGAGGAAAAGTTTTGAATAAAAGCAGAACAGAAGTGTGACAGCCTTCCACAAGAAGTCTGCTGTGCCTATTTCTGAAAGCCAGCATTCAGGAGACAGGGTGCTATTAAGTAGTTATCTCAGCTGCAAGTGGCATTTTAAAGGTCAGTATAACTAGACATTAGGAATCCAGGGTAAAGTTCTTCTGACAAGTATTAATTAACTGGATTTCAGAGCTGGTGACTGAGAGCCCTTTAGCAGCTATTCCCAAACAAGCCAACTGGTCAGTGTCTTAGCAAGAAACATCCAAAGCAAGCCCTTGGTGCTAGCTAGTTTTAGTTGCCCATCTCCTGGGCTAACTGGTTCTTGGTTCTCTCAGGTAGCCTGGTAGTCCTGCAGTATAGGGGATATGCCATTCTCATTCACTGGAGGTATTTCCAACAAGCTGAAAAATTCCACATCAGTTGTTACAAGATTGGGAAACCCCATGGAAGACAGTGTGTAAGTTCACCTTTTGTTAGGATCTGTGATTTAAAAAAAAATAAACCAACAAAACAAAAGAAAAAAAAAAACAGCAAACAAAAACATGGGGTTCTTAACAGTAAAGATTTGCTTTTTCCAGTTGGCTCTACTGTCCATCACTTCAGAAAGTTACATCAATACTCAAGGCAACATGCAGTCTATTCCACATGTAAGGGATAATACTTTTAAATATGAAGGTTAAAGGGAAATCTGGAGCGTATAAATACACAGAACACATCTCACAATTTTATCACTGAGCCCTTGGTTGTTGCAAAACAAGCTGGTGATTAGATAAGGGACATCATATACAGCTTCTGACCTCAAATGGGTATATCTTGAACAAAAAGCTTATCATTGCTCATTATTTGTCAATGTCTATCTCAAGACCCCATGGCCAACAACTCCTTGGGAGGCTAATCCAAAGTCATGGAGAGAATATACAACATTTGTTTCTATTTGATTTTTCACAAAGCTTTTTGTAGTCTGTGGTGAGCAGAAGCCCACAGTGCTTTCACAGACTGAGGAAATAGGACAAAGAATCTCAGGAGCAGGGTGGGATATGAGGAGACCTGAGCTTGGGAGCCATTCCACAGTCTTCAGAGGCATAACTGTCTACAAATATGATAAATTACTTGCCAAGTTTATGTTCAACATTTCTCAAAAAAACAATTCCTAGTGACAAGCATGAGTTCTTCCTCTCTCTCCATGTATGCATATGGTAGAAGCTAAGATCAGAGAGCTAATATTACTCATACACTGGAGGTGCACAGGTAGCAAATGTACAATTTGTTCAGATTTCATCAAAGACAAGAAATAAAACATAAGAGAATGGCATACTTAAATTTAGGAATGTGATAGGTAGCCACAATGTGTTCCTGTGCTACCTGTCTACAAACCATCATGATTAATGCAGCACACATAGCTGCCTGTTGTTCCCATTTTCAGTAGTCACAGACAATAGCAAGGATTCCTCTACTCCACGTATCCCGATTCTCCTCAGCAACGATTTGTCAGTAAGCACCTGAACTGCCTGTATAAATATAATTTATACAGCCTGTAGTAACAAAATAATGTAAAACCTAACATAAGTACGCTAGTTGCAAATGCCCTACAATTCCATTACTGAAAACTGCATTAAAGTCAATATGACTTTGAGCAGGGTAAATGCTGTTGGATAATTCTACTTGTGCATTCTTTACCTCTTTGCACTGTTTCTGGCCTGTAGTTCATCAGCAAATTTGGGAGAGAACAAGCTGTTCCACATCACAGGTAGGTACTTTGCACTGACTGCCATCCATGCTTGTTTTCTCTCCTGCCTCATGGGTGATAGCATCAATGCAGAAAATATAACTCAGTTGCCTTTTCTGACAATTGCCAGCACTTACCTCTAGCTTCTTCAACCTTCATAGCATAGCAGTTGACTCATTCTGTGTCACAGCTCTGGATCACACTACACTGCTTTTATATTCAGTAACTTGGCATGTATGTCACCTCCAGCATATTTTCAAAGGTGTTTGGAAGCCCTTCAAACCTCTTGTCTTTCATCTAGAATTAAGAATGAAAAATTTTCTGAAATTTTTCTGAAAGTTCCAGGGTTAGTTTCTGCTCTTCTCATGGACAAAGGCAAGGTATTTCAAAGTTCATCACTGGAGAAGAGTAAAAGAACAGAAAATTACATTTGTGGTTGCTTACAGCTCATAGATAAATCCTTAAATCACATTTTCAGTGGACTGAGGAATCATAAATATGGTTGAATGGGCAACCAGCTTTTCCAGAAGTTTAATGGTCTTCTCAATCTCCCAAACAGCTGAATTCTGTACCCGCTATGAGCCTAATGGAATGGCATGGTAATATATACATAAATATTAAATATATAAAATACTTTTAAAAAAAATCATTCCTCAGAATATTATTGTAATACAGTATGTGACTTCATAGCACAACACTTTAAGAAACAGAGAAGAACCCTTGTACTGGCCCTAAATTTGGAAGTGGTTCCCACATTCAGCTAAGGACTGGATTTGGCATACAGATTTAATTACCGCTTTAGAATTTTAAGATGAAAATTACTACTTAAAATAAGCCATATATGCTTTTATGTGTGAAGATTTTAAACACTTTCAAAGCTTCCTTGCTTAAAAGTTTGAAACCTTGAATCTAAAATAGCCTCAGGAGCAGCATTACAGAAAGAATTATTAATTGAACCTCAGTCCTATCAAGACCTTCTTTCAGTTAATTTACCTCTTTCCCATCAGATGTCCATCAAAGACATTTATGAAGTTACCATGGACAAATGTTCACTCCATCATATGAGTGTTGCTCACACAATAGAGCCAGGAGCAGGATTTAGTCCAGTGCTTTTAAGACCAAAGGAAAAAAGCTTCTTGTGATCTGTTCTGCATTTTTTAAATTAACTACAGATTTCATCTGGGTACTATGTAATACCTGGTGTGGAGCATTATTGTGCAGCAAACATGACAAAGAATAATGTGGTTAAGATGAACAAGCAAGCTGGGTGCAGGAAGTGAAGGAAATGTCCTCGTTCATGTATGTTTAAGTTTTGCTCCCAAGCCAAATCTGGGCTAACGTTCATGACCAAGCTGAATAGATTATTTTGCTTTGCCTAGGCAGATACAATAACAATTCTGAGAATAAGCTTCTTCTAGGAGAAGCAAGGGTTGAATCTGCCTTTTTTTTTTTAATGTAAACATGCAACTAATACCTATTTTTGTATAAACATTGAAGCTACAAAAAGATATTAAAAAAACTTTTTGTTTCGGAGTTGAAGAAACTTCTAATCTGAATCAAATTGTGTTTATTACTTCATTGTACCACTAAATGGAAATTAGACCTTAACACACGCTCGTTTTCAATGCTTTAAAGTCTATTAATACAATAAAAAGCAGAAGTAATGAAGCAAGGAGCCTCTGTTAACTTGATAACTTGGCTAATACTGGCATCATGGTTTTAGTATGATGATCTAAAAAATATTTCAAAAAGTAGGTCTGCCAGTTTTCAGTAACAAGTTAAGTGACTTGTCTTTGTCTTTCTAAAACCTTCTAAAACCATTTAATCATGAGCTAAATGTGTTATTTTACTTTTTTCCTGTATAACAATCTTGAAAGGAAATCCTGCTTCACTAGGTGAAGGTATAAATTTCCCACATTGTTATACTTCTCATTGCCCAACCTGAGCCACTTTCTTACTCTTGGCCTTTTGCTAACATCCACAGTTTACAGAATATAATTGTCTGAATTACACCAAACAGTAAAACAGCCACCAACTCCACTTATTGTGAGAGAACAGTAGAGCACTAATGTGATTAAAGCTTCCAAGAAAAGAGAAAATATTTGTCCAATAGGAAAAAAAAAAAAAAAAAAAATTAATACTGACCAGAAAGTCTATTTCTAAGAATGATGTATGTCTTATACTCACAAAAACCCAAATAAAAGCAGTGCTCAAATTCTGTACTCTGTCAGAACCACACTTCAGGGATGCCAGGTACTTACAACACCTCACAAGAGTCTAACTTGAAACGATCCTTTGATCTGGTTGGCTACTGTTCTAAAACAAGTTCTATGTATATTTTTGCATAACTAATATCATGCTCTTTAATTTTTTAAAATATGTGACTTTATTCTTGCTTATATCTGCATCCAACACAATATATTTTCTCATTTTGACATCCTACACATTTAAGCTTCTGGTGGCTTTCACTGTGCTCCTGCTTGCTTAATACCAGCAGATATAAAGTACTCATGGGAGAATTCTGCCTGAAGAAATAACTCAGTGGTGACACAAAATTATCTTCTGAGCTGCAAGAAGAAAGTCCACTTCAGTTTTACAGAAAACATGAAAATAAAGCCTTCACCCTTCATCACCTTGCTAACTTAAAACAGGCATCTCAGACATGATAAGGAACTAAATTGTTCTAAATGGTGAATTATATTTTGGTATTTATTAAAACTATACCAGAAAGTGTGGCTTGCTCCCAATATAACCTAGTTTGTTTCTTAGCAGAGCTAAGTCTTCATGCAGACAGATTGGTCAGCCTGATGTGATCTGCCTTTGAAAAACCATTTCAAGAGGTACAATTTCCACAGCCGCTTTTGTACCATACATTAATCTTCTCTACACAGTATTATGAAACAATGGACTAGTTTTCTTTTACCAGGATATAAAAATAGCATAAAGATAACAAGGGTCAAATATGTTGTGACTCATATGTTACAGAATCCATTTTGAACTTCATTGGTTTTGCTACAAGCCACTTGGATGTGTTTTCACCTTTAATTTATGGCTAGTTTTTTAGAGAGTGCCACTTGTCTTGGATCAGTCCTTAAATGCAAGAGAAGACTCCAGGCTTGCTTATTTTTCTTTCTACCCAATTTTCTATGCCTATGGAAACCTTCAATATATCCTGGAAAATAATATTATATTCCAGGAGCTAAATACAAAACATAGAATCTTAGAATCATAGAATGCCAGATTGGAAGGGACCTCAAGGACCACCTGGTGCAAACTTTCTAGGTACTACCATAGTTTATATGAGATGGCTCAGCACCCTGTCAAGCTGAGATTTACAACTGTCCAATGTGGAGGAATCTACCACTTCCCTTGGGAGACTAGTCCAATGTTTGACTGCTTTCATGGTGAAAAATTTACCTCGTGTCCAATCGGAATCTCCCAGGAGCAACTTGTGCCCATTACCCCTTGTCTTTCCCATGTGACTCCTCGTTAATAAGAAGTCTCCATCTTCTTGGTAGCCACCCTTTAAGTACTGGAACATGGTAATAAGGTCTCCCCTAAGCCTTCTTTTCCCAAGGCTGAACAAACTCAGTTCTCTCAGCCTCTGATGACTTCTTCACGTCTGCTGGTGATGCGTGATGTCCTTGTTGATGCAGCCCAGCACCCTGTTGGCTTTCTTTGCTGCTGCAGCACACTGCTCACTCATGTTGAGTCTGTTATCCACCAAGACCCCCAGGTCCCTTTCCAGAGGGCTGCTCTCCAGCCAGGTGGATCCCAGTCTGAGCTGCACTCCTGGGTTATATGTTCCCAGGTACAAAACCTTACACTTCGCCCCATTGAACTTCGTAAGGTTCCTGCTAGCCCACTCCATCAGCCTGTCTAGGTCATCCTGGAGGGCGACTGTCCCTTCTGGAGTGTTCAACTCTCCACTCACAAAAGTACTTTTGTCTTCTCTTCTCCTAATCAGCCACCAAATCTCCTTATTTTCTCTCAGGTAATTACATCAGTCCAAAATATCATGTGGCTTAAACAAGGACAAAATGTTGCAACGATACTTCAATTTGAAACTCATGCTCACATATCTGATTTGGAAATCATAGAATCATAGAATCATAGAATCCTAGGGGTTGGAAGGGACCTCGAAAGATCATCTAGTCCAACCCCCCCTGCCAGAGCAGGGTCACCTAGAGCACATCACACAGGAACTTGTCCAGACGGGTTTTGAATGTCTCCAGTGAAGGAGACTCCACAACCTCTCTGGGCAGCCTGTTCCAGTGCTCTGTCACTCTTACAGTAAAGAAGTTTTTTTCTGATATTCACCTTGAACCTACTATGCTCCAATTTACACCCATTACCCCTTGTCCTATCACTGGTCATCACTGAGAAGAGCCTAACTCCATCTCCCTGACACTCACCCCTTACATATTTGTAAACATTGATGAGGTCACCCCTCAGCCTCCTTTTTTCCAAGCTAAAGAGACCCAGCTCCCTCAGCCTTTCCTCATAAGGGAGATGTTCCACTCCCTTAATCATCTTTGTGCCTCTGCGCTGGACTCTTTCAAGCAGATCCCTGTCCTTCTTGAACTGAGGGGCCCAGAACTGGACACAATACTCCAGATGCGGCCTCACCAAGGCAGAATAGAGGGGGAGGAGAACCTCTCTTGACCTACTAACCACACCCTTTCTAATGCACCCCAGGATGCCATTGGCCTTCTTGGCCACAAGGGCACATTGCTGGCTCATGGTCATCCTCCTGTCTACCAGGACCCCCAGGTCTCTTTCACCTACACTACTCTCCAGCAGGTCAGCCCCCAACCTATACTGGGACATCGTGTTGTTCTTCCCCAAATGCAAAACTCTACACTTCCCCTTGTTGAATTTCATCATGTTTCTCCCCGCCCAACTCTCCAGCCTGTCTAAGTCTCTCTGAATGGCAGCACAGCCTTCTGGTGTGTCAGCCACTCCTCCCAGCTTAGTGTCATCAGCAAACTTGCTGAGGGTACATTCTATACCCTCATCCAGGTCGTTGATGAAGATGTTAAACAACATCGGTCCCAGTACCGACCCCTGAGGGACTCCACTAGTCACAGACCTCCAAACAGATTCTGTCCCATTGACTACAACTCTCTGACTCCTTCCCATCAACCAGTTCCTGATCCACCTCACTACCTGATCACCAAACCCATACCTGATCAACTTATCTACAAGGATGCTGTGGGAGACGGTGTCAAATGCCTTACTGAAATCCAGATAAACCACATCTACCGCTCTACCATCATCTATCCACCTAGTAATTTCCTCATAGAAGGCTATGAGGTTAGTCAAACATGACTTAACCTTGATAAAACCATGCTGACTGCTCTTGATGACCCCCATGTCCTTGATATGCCTAGAGATAGAGACAAGAACAAGTTGTTCCATCACCTTTCCAGGGATGGAGGTGAGGCTGACCGGTCTATAGTTACCCGGGTCCTCCTTCTTGCCCTTCTTGTAGACTGGTGTGACATTTGCTGTCCTCCAGTCCTCAGGCACCTCTCCTGTTACCCATGACTTACCGAAGATGATGGAGAGTGGCCTAGCAATGACCTCAAATAGAAAAGTGAATCTAGACTAGATGTTTAAGACTATGCATTTTTAAATTTAGGGCTGGGCAAAGACTAAAAAAATGAATGCAAAAAATTTTTTATTAAAACAAACCCAGAAAAATTAAAAAAAACCCTAGAGGTCTTTGCAACCATGCTAAATGGCTTTCATAAGATTCGTGGAAGTAGCAGCTGGAAAACTTCTTTCAAGAGAGAAAATAAATGAAGAAAAATTTGTAATGTATGAGGACATTCTTGTGGGAATAAATATTCCCAGCTCATGCACAAAGAATGAAAAGCACATATCTATCCATGTCTATATAGATGCATACAAACGGTTCTTCCTATGCAAGCAGACATTTAGAGACAGTTAAAGACCATAAAAATGTATTCAACCTTTGACACCATATTCAGGAATTCACTCATTCTCCCTGGTTTGCTCTTCTGCAGCTCCAGAGAAGCCAGTTCCAAAGAGGCTGCTGGTCTAAATACAGCAAGGGTTGTTAGAATACATGTTCTCTTAGCAAATTTTGTTTTCCATTATGCTAAAACTGTTCCCAGTTGTTTTGACACTGCTTAATCCAGCAATGCTTCCTAGCAGTAAAAGGTATTTTAAAACTTAATTGTAATTTTTATTAAACATTCTTTTTCCATCTTCTAGATGCTGTACCACATGAACATATGGCTCCAAAAATTTACATCCCTTATACTCAGGATAAAAATGATTATGCTTCTTCAACAATTTCTTATGTTTAGCGTAGCACACACATGCCCCTGAAGCTGTACAACATCAGACTTTTAACAGCCTTGTCTGTGAAGGCTGACAGTACCTACAGTCTGGAATTGATGCTACCCTTGAAACAGCACAACCTCCAATAGTTGGAGCAGAAATTCCAGTCCCCTAAAACTCAGATAGTTCTCACACTAATTAAGCAGCCACAGGCAAGTAGGATAAAACATGCTTTTCCACCCCCATTTTATTATATCAGGTTTTGGAGAAAAATACAAGTAGGTAATTTTGAAGAACATACAGTTCTTTTACTGTCAGCTTTTCCAATGTGTACCTACTAGCAGATTATAGTTCCTTCTTTGAAAGGAGATGCCTTGCTTTTAAAAGAGGTGTTAATATGCTTGTCCCAGGTGGGGTATTATCAGTCATTACTGTGGAAGGATGGAAAGGGCTGATGACAATGATTTTTTATTTCTACACATCTTCCCATGTTACCTGTAGAAAGGTGTAAGGCTGTGGCTAATTCGTTGTAACTCCTCTGATTGGACCTCCTGCTGCAGTTCCCAATGATAATCTTAAGAAAGGTTCAACTTTGCATATGAGGACATGTTTAATCTTGACAAATACTCTGGTTTCCATAACAGAACATGAGGTTTTCAGAGTAATAACTTACCAACCATAGAATGGCAATAGGCATAAATACGCAACATTGAAGAACAAAAAAAACAAACAAAAAAAAACCCCAACAAAATCAAAGAAACAAAAAAACACAAACAAACAAAATTAAAAAAAAACCTCCTCTTATATCTAAAAATCCTGATCTACTAAGGAGACTTTTTTTCAAAGGAGAAAAGATCAGGTAAGTTTAGTGACAATAAATAATGTTTCTGTGTTTGTAATATCTGCCTCAAATGTATGAATTTACAACTACAAGTAATAGTACAAGTTTGGTGCACAGATGGAATGATTATGGTTAACCATAAAAGCACACAAACTCATAAGAAATGTGGCACTTACAGATACTTCATTTCTGAAGCAAGAAGTCATTTCTTATGAGCGAAGAGAAGAATGTGAACCTAATGAGAAAAAAAATCAATACTCAGCAGAATTATTTCAAGTAACTGAGTAAGTAGCTTTTATTTTTTAAAATGTATTTTTTTTTCAAGTGTAATTCACTTCGAAGGTTTTAACTGAACAGCAAAAGGTCAAGATTTTTATTATGGTTACTTACAGTATGTTGCTGGAAAGTCAATAATCTTTAGTACTGATACCTATTATACTAGAGCAAAAAGGTACCTTTCTTCATCTGTAGTTCTGACTGTAATCTGTACTATTTCTTTTCAAAAGCCTTAGCTATTAAAAAAAATACATAAAAAAAGAAATCCCAGAAATCTGGTACCATTACAGAATGTTTTACAGTGTTTAAGACATACATTGTCAGCATTTCCACCCTTGCTTTCAATGTTTTCTGACTGAGCCACAAAAATCAGCCCATATTAACTTCACTTATTAACTCTCATTTTAGGAGTCTGCTTCCTCATACACACCTTTCCCCCTCACTAAATATCCAGAATATTTTTCTTTAGCTAAGTTATAGAAATATATTTTTAGAAATAGTCTTTTTATGAGTTATATTCTTCCAGTTCCTTCCCCTTCACAATTACACAGCACGAAGTTTTAGAGTATAATGCAACAAAACTTTTAATATAAATGTAAGATGGCCTTTTAGGTTTCAAAGACATAGATCATTGATAACTCAATAATTCTAATACATTTAATTCCAAAATCCTGAGCTTCTATTTTAGCTCACCAGATTAATTTTTGAGAAATAAATCCCTTAGCTGTTGCTTCTCTCTGCTGTTGCCACAAGCCTCAGCAGCATCCCCACCTGATTCTGTATCATTCTGCCAACACACATAGAAAGCTGTGAGACAGAACAACATTTTAATGAAGTGTTTGCAGAAACCCCACATTTTGATGCTTGCCTTTTCTCCTTGTATCTCTGTGACACAGACACAAGCTGTAACACTAACCTCACATATTCTTAGCAGACCTCAGTCTTATATTGGCACTGGCATGTGTGGAAAGAGTGATCCTCTCTATTCTCTAAGAAATTTAATTAGACTTCATACAGTGTCAGAAATTCTTACCATTTCTAACACTGGTAGAACTCTTTGACTAGCAGAAGCAAGGGACACATATGAAAAATGACCAAGGGGGCAATGTGCAGGCTCTAGATGAGTCACACTTTTTCATGCGTGCTGCTGGGTGAGAGTTGCAGAGAGACCCTCTGGGTCTGAAGGAGGACATGGCTGAGCATTACTACACATGCCCTCCTGTTGCTGCATTTCTGAGGAGTAATCTAACAGAGCACTGGTTCTTTCTCAAGGAGTATGTTGACATAGTGTAAAAAAAAAGATTGTATTGATTTGGCTGTCAAACACAAAGATAAACTCACCGACATTCCCAGAAATATGGCACAGTTCTCTTGTCCCTTTCTGTCTGAAGAGAAGGAAAAACACACCATGCTTCCACACAGTGAAACTTCCTGTTTTCATTCTTCCTTATTTATCTATTTACTTGCTTACATCCTTTTTTTTTTTTTTTTTTTATTTTTTTTTCCTACTTTCTTCATGTTGCCTCAACTTTTCCTCCTGAGACATGATGCTTTTAGCTGGCCTGTTGAACCTAGTTCTTTTCTCAAGGAAGTGATATCTGAAAGCAAGTAAAATTTGACTGTCCACCTAGTTGTTTATGATATATTGGCACTCTTCTAGATTAAGTTCTCCTAGGAAAGAGAGATTAATATCTATATATATGTCCCAATATTTCTAAATAACTATCTGGAGAACTGACACAAAGTCAAATAGACTGATTTGTTTTAGTTTCTTTACCCTCTTCTCTTCATGTAGTCTATTGAAGACTTCAAACTCCACTAGGAAGGCTATCAGATTTGTATATAGTGTCTCTAATAGCACACTTATGGCTCAATGAAAAATAGAAATAACAAGATATTCTAGACTCTAATTGCTTTTCACTTGGTGTGATCTATAGAGGATGCATAGCTTGGATTCTTTTTGTAACAGTATCACTAACTTTCAGAGTAACCTTCAGTAAATCACTCCACCACATTTTTCCTTAATTCTGAAATCGTGATAGTAACATTCCATAAACCACAACACACATTAAGCCCTAAGTGTTATCATTATTATCTAATTAACTTCAAATTTTGTTATTTCACTCCCAGAAATATATACACACAAAAACAAACAAATCAAACCTGCAATCCTTATGACCTTAAGGCCTTTTTCAAGGCCTTTTCCTAGCAAGTGAAAGACACCAATCCACTGGACTGGTCTTTATTATGTGGAAAAAGTCATAATCAAATGGCAGGGGAGTAATCCAATGAAAATAACCAGTTTCAGGAGTCCCTGGATGAAGCCATGTATTTTTATTTAACTACTTAACAAGACAGAAGAGATAGTGTTCATTTGATTATAGAGGAAGAATACTTGGTCTTCCATTAATCTCCCATTCTGAGAGAGTAAAATTACTTTGCTTCTATGGGAAACTGCTCAGGTATAGCTGCAAGGTTACATTCTTTCTAAGAGCACAAGAAACCTGAACCTGGGCCTTTCTATAAATAGGTGTGTACAGCAAATATGACACAACCAGGGAAAATGAAAATCAAAATTGACACTGATGCTGAATTTTTATATTAACACTTATGCTGAACAATGGGATTTCAGGAAGAAATGCAAGTGAAGTAATTTTCTCTTGATTTTCTGACAAAATTTCAAGTTCACAGGTAGTTTTCCATATATAAAAACTGCATCTACTATTTAGAAATGCTAAAATTATAATCAGTATTTCTGGATCATTTATTACTGGCAGTCACTTTTCTAAAAACAATGTTATCTGGACCCTAGCAAAACAGGAACTTGTTAATAATAGACTTGAAGTACACATCAGCTGGCTGGAATACAAGAAAGCATACAAAATAACTGTTTAATTTCTGAAACATTTTCCTAATTCAGAGAGAAGTAATGAAACAAAGGAATCAAGTTTCACAGCTAAAATGTTCCTGCACTAGTCTCAATGGACATCTTTCTTATAGCAAGTCAACAACCAAAAGAAACCAGTTCTGTTTTGAACCATCTGCTTTATTGCATTTAAAATTACATATAATTATTATATTAATTTGAACATTTAACATTTCTGGCTACTTTGAAAGAAAAATGCAATTTCATAGCCCAGCTTGTTATTTATAGTTCTGCTCATGCATCAACAAGGGAGACAACAGTTGCTCTGCAGCTGTTGTTCTGGTCCCTTATCATGAAGTAAGTCAAGATTTGGAAGAACTACATCAAAGAGTTTCAGGATTGCTTCAGACTACCCTGAAGTGCCAATAGCACCAAATGAACATCCGAGCAGCCACAAATGAGACAATTTTACCCCTTTTGCCAGGGAGACGACTCGGTGGCAGTGACCAACTCAGTCACCTAAACTAAATTATGGTGACCATCATTAAAAACTTAGCGTATGCAAGAATGTGACTTTCAAATACTGATTTCTGCAGAGAAATCAGTACTTTGAAGCCTAGCCAAACCCAAGGCTATGTCTGAAAACAATATCAAGCATTATATATGAGTCTGCCTTGTCTTCATTTTCTTGATTTCCATTTTTCTTTGTTTCTCTCTCATTGTCTCTACTCTAAATATGACCAAAAGCAACAAGGGAAAATACCTGAATAAATGGCGTTGTCAAAAAAAAATTTATTCAAGTGTATTGGCAGGAATAATGTAAGTAGAGTAATTATTACCTATTTTATTCCCAACTTTTAAATCCAGGAATCCTAGAAGTACACTAAATACAAAACTTTTCTTTTTTTCCTTGAAATGTCTCTGTGAACACCTTTGTTTTTAACTTTTACTTTGAGTAATGTAGTTAAATCAAAGATTGCTTGGGTGTCCTAATATTTCTTTGGATCTGACCAAAGGTATTCTCCCTGTGAATTACATGATGTGTTTGATGAGGTGCTACTGCAGATCAATTCATTTATTATGAATAAAGGAAGTGAACTGCAACTCAAGGGGGTTCACTGCAGGGATGTCTTGTTAGTCAGTAACTTGTTTAATCGCTGGTTTAACAAGTTTTGTTGGTGAGCCACAAGAAGGCAGAAGGTACTTTGGGCACTAATAAAAGCCTGCTAAGGAGACCCATAGATTATGGCTAGTCATTTGCTGAGTCTGTGAGGAAGGTTTCTTGCAGGAGTTGATGCAATCAGGGTCCTGTTGCCTGAGAAACCTCATCAGTTTAGGCCAGGAATCATAGAATCATAGAATCCTAGGGGTTGGAAGGGACCTCGAAAGATCATCTAGTCCAACCCCCCCTGCCAGAGCAGGGTCACCTAAAGCACATCACATAGGAACTTGTCCAGGTGGGTTTTGAATGCCTCCAGTGAAGGAGACTCCACAACCTCTCTGGGCAGCTTGTTCCAGTGTTCTGTCACTCTTACAGTAAAAAAATTTTGTCGGATATTCACCTTGAACCTCCTATGCTCCAATGTGCCATGAAATACTTCCAGCTTTTTGAATAAGTGGAAATTTCTATCCACACAAACATGCCACATACCATTCCCATAATTTTAACATTTTTATGATTACATTTAAATCTCTTGTTAAATATTTCCTTGTCTTTCTATGATCAGAGTGTATTTCCAAGTGAGGAAGTTTCTCCTGCTGTAAGAAGGTTACAGATTATGGTTACATTTGCTGGGATCGTGAGGAATTAGGCAGTTTATCTGTTGATTAGGGGTCAGATTAAACATGTTGGACTAGGGTTTATTTTCTGCTTCTATGTGGCAAAAAGGCTACATAGATGAGCTTTTCTCCTAAAATATTTATTGGTAGAGTGTTAGGGCATTATATTAATTATAATATAGTATTACAATACAGTAGTGGAACTATAACATTGTTTGACAGAAGAGTGGATAATGACATAAGAAAATACATCAACTGCCCATTTTAAAGTGCTTAAGCAGTGAAACTGAGTTAAAATTCTAAGCACTGCTCGTAACTTTTACCAAAAATACATCACTGAAACGTTTTGCTTCAAACATCATGTTTAAAGTATCCAGTGCACATAAGAAAGAATTAGGATAGCGATGAACACATAATCTAAATGCAGGAACAGAGAAGTAGCTAACCAACACAGATTAATCTCAAAGACTAATGGGTTGTTTCCTCACTATATCTTTGTAATCTCCTAATTTATCATAACATCCAGCTGCCTCAGTCAGGGAAGTTACTATTTCCTATCTCAGCTAAAAGGAGTAGAAGTAAAGAATCACTTGAAAATGTTGCTTATAAAACTGAATTATATTTCTCTTTCAGGGATCTTGTTACTGCTTTTAAAATTGTTCATCTCCTACTGCATATTTTTGCATGTGATACACAATTATTATTTACAACCCATGTGAATTCATTAGCTTTCCAAAACTGATACTTATTATGCATGACCTCCTTCCTGTCTCCCAGGACTGAAATGTAAGTGAGATACTGCATCTCTAAAGAGTTCCCTAAAAGCAACATTCCTAAGTAAATAGCATAATGAAACCTTTGTTAAATTGGCACTAATGTACATAGACTCATGTATTAGCTAATTTGAAGAAAATCTTAGCAAAATTGGAAAGAAAGGATTACTCAGCTCCTTAATTTCCAGTGTCAGTCTAGAAGACCTATATGTAGTAATGAATTTCCTCAGAATGATTCTTTGTTTTGCCTGTGACTACAGACTTGTTGACGCTAGAAGTCCTTCTCATATTGCTTTTTTTTGTTACTACCATATTTCTTTTTTATCAAAGCAACATGTTTCTCAGAATTGCATCAACTTCTAGAGTTTCTGACTGAAAAGTTTCTGCAGTTGGATGTTTTCTGAGAGTAATATGGAGAGATCTTAATAAGAAACCTGTCTGTTTCCACACAGAATAGATATTTAAACATTAATCTTTCAGGACAATAATTCTTCATTTCCATCATGGAGAAAAAAAAAAGAAGTGAGCTATCATAAAAATTTTACAGGCACCTTTTCCAATGAATGGCCTTGTGATGACTGAGCAGATAGTAAAAATAAAAGCTTGTAGAACAGCTGTCAATAAAATGACTGCTGGTACCCTCTTTACCCGTACTGAGAAATAAAGTGCCATGCAATATGACTTATTTTATATCTTAAAAACCAATATTCTCCCATTCTAGCTAAGATAAGTCACTACAGTCTGTTTTTTAAGTTGTAAAACTTGCTAAGCCACTATCCATCATTTTTTGGAGGTCATGGCAGTCCAGTGAAGTTCCCATTGACTGGAAAAGAGGAAACATAACCCCCAGTTTTAAAAAGGGAAAAAAGGAAGATCTGAGGAACTACAGGCCAGCCAGTCTCACCTCTGTGCCCGGTAAGGTCATGGAGTAGATCCTCCTGGAAACTATGCAAAGGCACAAGGAAAATAAGGAGCTGATTTGTGACAGCCAAAATGGTTTCAGTAGGGGCAAATCAGGCCTGACAAATTTGGTGGCCTTCTATGATGGGGCTACAGTGTTGGCCGATAAGGGAAGAGCAACTGAAGTAATCTACCTGGATTTGTGCAAAGCATTTGGGCATGTTCTGCATGACATCCTGGTATCTAAATTGGAAAGACATTATCTCAATGGATGGACCACTCGGTGGACAAAAAATTGGCTGGATGGTCACACTCAAAAATTTGCGGACAACAGCTCGATGTCCAAATGGAGACCAACAAGTGATGTTCCTTAGGGTTTGGTATTGGGACCGATGCTGTTTAACATCTTTGTTGGTGACAAGGGCAGTGAAATTGAGTGCACCCTCAGCAAGTATGCTGATGACATGAAGCTGTGTGGTGCAGTCAACATGCTGGAAGGAAGGGAGGCCATCCAGAGTGATCCTGACAGGCTTGAGAGGTGGCCCCACACGAATCTTATGAAGTTCAACAAGGCCAAGTGCAAGGTCCTGCACATGGGGCGGGGCAATCCCAAGCACAAACACAGTGTGGGTGAAGAATGGATTGAGACCAGTCCTGAGCAGAAGGACTTGGGGACGTTGGTTTATGAGAAGCTCAACAACAGTCAACAATGTGTGCTTGCAGCCCAGAAAGCCAACCGTGTCCTGGGCTGAATCAAAAGAAGCATGGCTAGCGGGTCAAGGGAGGTGATTCACCCCCTCTACTCCACTCTCATGGGACCCCAGCTCTGGGGACCCCAACATAAGGACATGAAGCTGTTGGAGCAAGTGCAGAGGAGGGCCATGAAGATGATCTGAGGGCTGGAGCACCCCTCCTAAGAAGACAAGCTGAGACAGTTGGAGTTTTTCAGCCTGGAGAAGGGAGATCTTTTAGTGGCCTTCCAGTACCTGAAGGGGCCTAAAGAAAAGCCAGGGAGTGACTTTTTAAAAAGGTGTGTAGCGATAGGATGAGGTAGGACAGTTTCAAACTGAAAAAGGGTGGATTTAGATTAGATATTAGGAAGAAATTCTGTGAAGGTAGTGAGACACTGGCACAGGGTGCCCAGGGAAGTTGTGGATGCCTCTCCCCTGGCAGTGTTCAAGGCCAGGCTAGATGGAACTCTGAGCAACCTGGTCTGGTGGAAGGCTTCCCTGTCAATGGCAGGGGGGTTGGATCTAGATGATCTTTAAGGTCCCTTCCAACCCAAACCAATCTATGATTACTTGCATGACACAAGGCTGGCTTCCAACTTTCAAAGCTTCTTTTACATATTTTTCCATTTTCCTCAGCTTGTGTTCAGCTATTGCAGGACATTAATGTATTTGCTGATGTAATGTGATTCTTGAAAGCCAGGACTAATACCTGCCTTAGAAGGTTTAAGAAGAAAAGCCTTTTAGCAATGTTTGTAGAAGCTGCACAATGACTTAAGAAAGCAGAGGAAAGAGTGTTTCTGACTGCTCTGTCATTTAGCTATTTTCATTAGCTGTACTAACCAGTTTCTTTCACAAATAATGTCTTCTGGCCTCATAACTGAACAGTGTGAGGAAGACAGACAGGAATATTTGTCTAGCAGGTTTTGAAAGCATGTCAGCTCCCTGTCATATTCAAGCAAGTACCAACCATATCTCCCAGCCCACATCCTCCTGTACCAGAAAGGAAATGCAAGGGGTTGATGAGATATAGAGCATACCCCAGTTAGGTTCCCAGTCTTGGTAACAGTGAATGTGGATTTGAAGGTCATCTGCAGATGTCCTGAAATCTATACAAAGCCTTTTCCTACTTCAATTTAAAAAAAAAAAAAAAGGAAGTGAGATAAAAATTAGCCACTTGGTCACACACAACTAATCAAACCTAATTAAAAACACCAGTCTAAAAGCAAGCAAGACATCCAGATAACTGGGTGCTAATAGATCAGTTGCATATATTGGCAACTAAATGGGTTGACAGCCAACCCTTATTACATAAAACAATGTTACAGAGCTAGTATTGCAAATCATATTACTAAGGTTTCAAAGATACACAAGCAGTATTAAAACTCATGCTCACACTGGTGACATACCCAGTCACACAGGTACAAGGTCACGCTACCTGACCTGTTCCTGCAGCACTCATCACCTTCCTGGCCACCAGTCACACAGTGTAGCAAGCTCAGGGAAGTCATGCTCCTGCACACTGCCTGAAGGTGGCTGGGAGAGGACACACATGCACACAATGCTAGAGAACTGTGTCTGATCCCCAGGGGATACTTACCTATGTAGACCAGAGTCCATACACACAGTTTCTCTGGCTTAGGTTCCCCACTATAGCAAGCTCTTCTCTCCTCCCATCAGCAGTCAGTGCTGCCATCAGGTGTTCTTCAAGATCTTAAAAAGATCTTCAACCAAATATCTGCCATGGACTGTGCTTCTGGCCTAGGTATCTCACCAGTCACCTAGTCAAGTAATTCCTCATTCATCTCACCATGATTTTATATGGCCATCCTCAGTGCCTAGCAAACCATACCGTCTGCCATTAGTTTCAACCAACCACCTTTAAGATCCTTTTTTGTTACACCAAAACCTTACCGTTCCTTCCAATTCCATTACCACCATTTTAAAGCAATGGTTACACATTTGTCTGTGGCAGACTTCAGGCCTCAAGGGATGGCTAAGCAGCCTCTTCCACTCAAAAGTCTTGAGTACTGTGGGCAGTCCTGCACCTCAAGAAAAATTTCATGGAGTTATAAAGTTATAGGGAAGGAGTAATTACCTTACAAGGAGGGATGAGAAAGGCTGGGATTCTTCCATCTGGAGAGAAGGATGATACAGTATGCTTCAGGGTTTGTAGAATCACAAGGGTGAATTAATGCAGAAGTATTTATTCAACAAGTTCACAACAGAGCCAGCCAGCACTCAATGAATCCATTAGATCAGTTAAAACCTGTTAAAAATAAAGGATGCCTATACACAGCAGTATGTTAACTTCTGAAATTTGTTGCCTCAGGAGGCTACTGGAGGCAGCAGATTTTAAAAAAGCATTGGACAAATTTAAAGTCAACAGATCCATAAACAGGTACTAAAGTGAATAGGCAAAAATGTACCCTCTAATATCCTTCATCTAATAATTGTGGAATTATCATTTCTTCCATATTGAGAAATTTTAAGTTCTTACATGTTCTTATCATTCTTATTCTGTTCTTACAGGTTTTAATAAGGTTTTCAAGACCTGGCTGGATAAAGCCCTGAGTAACCCAGGCTGACCTCATAGCTCAGGATGCTTTGATTACAGAGTTGCACTCGAGGGTTCATGAGGTCCCTTCCAGCCTGAAAAATTGTATGAACTTAACATTGCAGTAAGTTTAAGAATTCAAGAAAAAAAAAGCTGATAGCTTCCAGTGCCAGCAATCTCTTCAATACAAAGGCCTTGTCATAGGAAAAAGAACAGCTATATTGAAAAGCAGAAAACTAAAATTCTGCTACAATGTTTAGCACATATTCAAGTTTATGGGGCACCTTTTGAAACAGCTTAAAGTCCATCTACCCCCACTGTTATAGTTAAAATGGGCAGAGGATCAGTTGTAACTTGGCAAGATTTCAGGTGCCTACCTGGAAGGCCAATCTTAGCCCACAGAACTGTTCCCTTTTTCATTTGGTAGGAAAACAGTTGAGCTTGCTTGCTTAACAATAGCTTCATTAATAAAGCTCTAAAGAGAGAAACTTACTTGTGCACTGATCCAAATGTAATGTAAATGGAGAAACCAGGCCGTCCATGAAATAAACTCTTTCATATCTTGTGTAGGCAGGATTCATAAAGAACTATCACTCTTGCTTTCCAGTGTGGGGATAAGGGATAAGATTATTCTGCTTTGCCTCATACTTGCTTTTTTCTGTCTGCTCATCTTGATCTTCAAAAGGAAAATTAAAACTATTTTTTCATTAATTTTGCCAAGTAAAAGATAAAATCTCTATAAATTATTTCACCTTTGGCCAATCAGTGGTTCTTTTTATAATTTTAATGGAAAGTGATATGGTGATTGTTAAGTTAAAACTTCATTATAATATATCTATAACCAATATTGCAATGGCTGTAATAATGAAATCCTTTCCATTCAGTTACAAATCTTAATGAAAAATCTGTAGGGAAGATAGATAAGATAATTGTGGCTCTCTTAGAACTGAAAACTAATCAAAAGAGATAATTCTCATAAAAAATATATCTTAAGTAGACTATTAAATTCATGTTTTAAAATATATTGGATAACTTACTCTCAGACATAGAGCTGCATTCCCATGTTCACAAGACACTCCCACATAACAGCCTAAATAACACTGAAAGTGAACAACGATCCACTTTCTTTCTCTATTTTGACAACGGTTCTTGCTATACTGGCACTTTACATTTGAAATGTACAACTTGAGAAAGAACTAGACAATTTATGTAACAAAAGACAAGCCAGCATTTGTCAGTAGCTTTCAATTTAAATAACTCATGCTATTCAACTTCCAAAGTTCCAAATATAGGCACTGTAGAGTTAAGAGTTAGCATTTCCAGTTGTTCCTCTGCTTATAACCCCTGCACCAGAGGAAGGAAAAGCCCATGGAAAAATTAAATACACACACTAATAATTATTAGCAAATTATCCCCCTGGCAAATTTAACTAGTGTTCCAGAGACGACCATGCATGAGTACTTTACAAGGAACAGTGAAACTCAAAATCATAGCTAAAATAAATGAAGTCATAGTACATAAGCAATATGTATTTTCATCTAACACATATAATGAGGCATTATTGACTTCATCTGATGATCTTTCACCCATACAGATGTAAATTTGGCATTGCTGGCAGACAAGCACAGGGAAAAAGTACATGTACCTGCAGGAAAAGCCAAATAATGGGGTCTCTGATTCTCTTACTTTCAGATAAATCAGCTTATTTTCTGCTTCTTATTCTATATTTTGTTTGCTTGGGAGCTTCCTGAGCTTGTAGCAGGAATTTGTAAAACCTGAAAGATCTAGAAAAATCCAAAGCTGCTTCCCCGTCTTTCCAAGCCCATTTGGCCATCCTCGCACATGGATTTGAAATTTCAATGTTCCTGTTGCCACATTCAATTAATAAAATGGCATCCCACTCTTACCTTACTGAAAAATGACAGAAAGTGACATGCATATTATCAGCCTAAATGGTTTTGCTGAACTGAGTAGTTGCGGCATCTGTCAATAGTCATATTGCTGACAAGGACTCAGTAGTACAATTCAGTATGTCTCTCATGCAGAATGAAGGGGAAAAGATTTGATTTTCCTCTTCTCTGCCCGTGTCTTTATGAAAAGCTAGATTTCACCCTAATGCTATGCAGCAGCTCACAACTTACTCTACCCACATGGAATTTCACATTATTCAGTTGCTTTGTACTAAGCTCTAATATGAGTCAGGGTCAAAGCAATGCTTGATGATGAAGAGAAAAAACTATGGATTCTCTTAAATTCAAAATATAAGAGCTCAAATTGTCTCAGATTTTGAATATCAGTATTTGTCTTTGCCATGTCAATAGTTCAATGTAAAATGTTTTTGACTGAAACATTCATGTTAACTATTTCTCCTGGGAGTCACAAGCTGATGGTGAAAACTGGAGTCTTTCCATCGATTTTAATGGAGGCATGCCAGCTGGAACCACCTAAAATTTCATGCCTTATCTCAAATTCCACACTTCATATGACTTAATTCATAAACAAAGTGAAACCTTGTGGGAAGAGGTCATGCCTTTCTGCTGCACTCTCTCATTACTAAGACTTACAGAAAATTAGATTTTAGAATTCACGACCTGCTTATTACTTCAGAGAGAAAATAGCTAAAACAGTAATGCAAAAAAAATAAATCTAGTTTTATTACCTGCCTTGCATGTGTATTACATGTTCAGCATCTTGGCTTCTCAGTCCAAAAGTACAGAAATAAACAGATGTCAAATAAAATTCTTAAAGCATCTTTGAAATACTATTGTCACATCCAAAAAAAGATGTTTTTTCCAAGGTTACCTATGTCATAAAACATTACACAGTGAAGAAATAATTTGAAATAACCTGTTACTAAGCTCTCAACACATAGCAGTGCAAATTTTACTCTTCACTTTTAGATAATCTCCAGATTTGTAGGATCAGTTTGAAGTAAATATTTTGCCTGGACTGTAATTGCTCTGATTTCTGTTGTTTAATGAGGCAGAGAAACCTTGTCTGTATGTATTTTTTTCATGCCTTTTTTTTTTCCAGCTATGACTATTAGTGAAGAATTAATTATTATGGAAAATCTTGATATGTGAGACAGATCTTAGATGAGTATCTAAGAGGGATTTAAATTCCACAGCACTCAAACATTTTGTTTTACTTGCTTGCTCCCCTTAATGATATTATTCCTCTGACTTAGTTTGCCAAATTCAGTTTAAGAAGTACAGGGACAAAGAATTGTCTCAAAACTACAAAAATAATTAAGTACAGCTGGAAGCCAACCCTGTACAATGTTTCTAAAGTCAGTGGACAAATTTTGGTAGTGAGGAGCTACAGGGCTGGCAGATTCCCCTGCAGTCCACGGTGAAGACCATGGTGAGGCAGGCTGTCCCCCTGTAGCCCATGGATGTCCATGGTTGAGCAGATACCCACCTGCTGCAGCCTGTAGAGGACCCCACACCAGAGCAGGTGCCTGCCCGAAGGAGGCCATCACCCCATGGGAAGCTCACGCTGGAGCAGGCTTCTGGCAGGACCTGTGGACCCATAAAGAGAGGAGCCCACAATGGAGTAGGTTTACTGGCAGGACTTATCACTCTGTGGGGGACCCATGCTGGAGCAGTCTGTTCCTGAAAGGCTGCACCTTGGGAAGAGACCCACACTGGAGCAGTTTGTGAAGAACTGCAGCCCATGGGAAGGAGAAGTTAATGGAGGACTGTGTCCCATGGGAAGGACCCCAAACTTGAGCAGGGGAAGAGTGTGAGGAGTCCTCCCTCTGAGGAGGAAGGAGCAGCAGAGACAGCACGTGATGAACTGACCACAACCCCTATTCCCCGTCCCCTTGTACTGCCAGGTGGGAGAAGGTAGAGAGACATTGGGAGTGAAGTTGAGCTGGGGAAGAACGGAGGGTCAGGAGGAAGGTGTTTAAATATTTGGTTTTATTATATCACTATCCTACTCTAATTTGATTTTTAATAAATTACTTTTCCCCAAGTCAAGTCTGTTTTGTCTGTGACGGTAATTGGTGAGGGATCTCTCCCTGTCCTTACTCAACCCATGAGCCTTTTATTATATTTTCTCTCCCCTGTCCAGCTGAGGAGAGAGCAGCTTCAGCAGGTACCTGGCACCCAGCCAGGGTCAACCCACCACAACAGCAAACACCCAGCCTTAAGGATTCTTACTTACTCTTACTTTCCCTTCAACTCTTTCTCCATCTTCTCTCCATGCCTTCTGCTTTTCCCTCTTCGCCTTCCACACACACTTAGGAACTCAGACTACAAAACAGTTGTCATCTAAGGCCACTTCCACCAAGTTAATCAGACAGATACAGAGCTGGTATACAACCAGATATACAACGAGTGTAGAACTCTCCAGTGTCCAGTGCACAAGTTGTAAAACACCTCTCAATGCACAAAATACGCCTCAGCACCTGACCACAGAATACAGCCTTTTGCATAAAAGATTATTTAAAATGAAAAACGGCAAGAAGAGGAAGCCTGCAGTGATTAAGGATACTGCATTTGTCTTGAGATTTTGCAATACAATGGAACTTTTTGATTAAAATACCCAGTGGATTTCTGCAACAAGATCATAAAAAACACTACAGAGTAAACCACCCTGGCAGAAGGGAAAATACCTTCTTTTCCCTTAATCTGGCTATAGGTTTAATCTGGGGTGATGACTCAGAGAGTGCTACACCCAACAGCTAAAGGCAATGAAAGGGTTTCTCAACATAACTGGAATTAAAGCCTTTCCATGGCGTCTATCCTTGCCAACCCCTAGTGTAGCTCCACTGTTCAGAGGAAAGCTGTGTAAGCCCTTACACCCCAGCCACTGCTCCAGCACTTCTCCTCAAACCAAATCACATATCAAAGGAGAGAATAATCTTTCTAGCTGGGTTGGAAACCTTTAAAGACAGCAGTAATTGAATGCCACACTGATATGGAGCAAGAAAATAAAAAAGAGTGATCATATCTCCTTTCCATTTCTGCTTGGTACTCAAATACAGGGTTTGGAGAAAGTGTGCCTTCCAAAGTAACTGACAACGAAGAAAACGAAAAGGAGGGGAACAAAACATCGATTGCTCAATGTGCTATTACAGTCAAGAAATGGCCATATATCCATCTAAAATGCCATCTCCTTCAGAATAATATGGCAGCACTGATCACTGTTTCAAAAAATGTGTTAAAGAACTGGCAGAGGTTCAGAAGAGGGAGTTCAAATCTCAGAGAAAGATGTGAAGATTCCATGAAAGGGATGGAAAAATGCAGAAATAGGTTGGAATTGTTTTATTTTAAAAGTTGCTAGAAAAAGGCTATTCTTTTTTACATGTATACCAATCATAATAAAAACACGCACTGATGGTGTGGAAATGGTTGGGAGCTTCTGTTTCCATTTCTTGTAATAAGTGGACAGGGGACAAAATTCAATTAAAGGTGGCAAATTAATCATAAATAATTTTTCTTCCACACAGCAGAACAGAAGTCACTGTTCCTGAAAGCTACCAACCCCAAGAAGTCAGACACATCCAATACGTAGCTTGATGAATATCCTGAATTCTTACCCCCCCCCCCCCCATAGCTACAGACATTGTAAACAATGAATTTCCTAAGGTCAGAATGAAAATGCTGGACTAGATAAACCTCTGGTCTAGTCCAATATGGAAATTCCTAAGACAGAAAGGAGATGAACATTACCCAGCAAAAAAGAGTGACATTACATTTTTTGATAGAAATAAATCAATAGCAACAATAGTATCTTTCAAGCAATTCTACTGCTTAAATATCTAGGTGAGCTGAATACTAATAAACAATAGTTTATGTGACATGTTTAATTTTTTTATTAAGCAAGATTTTATTGTGATTTTATTCTTGCACTTTCAGGTAGGATTCTTTTTGCATTTCAGTTCAACCATGTACCATATACTTTATCTTTACCCTAGGTCTACTTGGATACAAACTTCATCCTAGAAAGCAGCCTGCTGCATGATTAGGTAAACTATAATGCATAGTGCATACTTTATTGCACATACTCATCTATATATCGCAGATATGAGGCATTTCATTGTTTCAGTGGCAGTATAGCTATTGAATAAAAAACAGAGAGATGTCTTTTAGTAGGTAAAGGAAACATTTATGGCCTCACTGCCAAAAGTTATATCCCAATAAATATGAACAATAGGAGAATAAAGTGTCATGAATTCCACAGTCATTTGCTCATATTACAGTATGTCTGTGATAAACAAGGCTAACTAGATTGTTGAAAACAGTATTTTTGTATCTTCCCAATTGTGTGTTTTCATACACGGATTCATTTGAATGAAATGTAAATTTAAACTCTTTTTTTTCCACTTGCTAGTATGTAACTGGAGCATTTTTCTGTATGTCCTTTACAGTTCTTCATTTCTTTTGTCATTTTAACATACATTCTTCATCAATATACCTATTTTTCCTCAACAAGTTGCTTTAGTTTTTTTTTCATTTATGTATTTTGCTTATATGCCTCCAATTTGTTTTGCTATTAAAAAAAGACACAAAATGAGCCCAAATGCACTAAATTTCCTAATATTTTGCAAAACTGCTTTTATTTTCATTCAGTCATTCCAAAACATATACCAGTATCATTTCCTTTGGACAATTAGAAATTTCAGGAAAAGTTCTCAGCCTGCCTGCAAAGAATTGCAGAGTCAAATGGTCTTTCACATGCAAAAAACCATTTCAGACACTATTTACTGTATTATGCTCCCCAGGTACCCCAATTAGAGCTTATTAACCCTGAATTAAAGTTAGTTTCTTACCTGGCATGAAGAAATATCAACAATTCATGGAAAGTTTTTATATCCTGCAACATCTTATAAAACAAAGCCTTTGATTAAAAAAAAAAAAAAAAAAAAGACAAAAAGAAAGCTTGAAAGAACATAAAAATGAAAGTTTACTCTTTATAGATTCTATTTGAAACAAACTACAGTGAAACATTCTTCCTGTGTAGCTCTGCTGGCATACAATGACAATCTTTCTTATATTAATATTTAAGCTGGTGCAGCTTTGACTTCATATCATCCTGCATTTCTGAATGTTTGGTAAAGTAGCCTCAATGCTTTTTTTCTTTTTTTTCCCCCTTAATGGAATATTATGAAGCTTTGATTTTAAATACACAAATACAGAACATCTAATGGCAAAGCAATTAGCAATTAACGGGAAACAAAGCAATCTCCTGGAGTTGATATGGGATTAGAAAGACAGAGGTGTTTTCTCATTTTTTCTTTGTTAATTTACAAACTAAAGAAAAATAAATAAATAAATGCCAATGACAGTTACAAAATGCATTATTAAATGTTAGTTTTAACAATTAAGCATTCAGAATTGTTTAAATATTATTTAATTCTATGCATTATTTTTACTAGCCTTTAGGAAATTAAACCTGGGAAATTTTATTCAGATATATTTATTTAATAATAATGTTAAACGTTTTTCTATACATGCAGTAACGATTCTGCATTGTATTCATTGAATTTGTCCAAAATGCCACTGTGTACAATCTCTCGACAAGTATGTGAGTTTCAAAGTGGTCTTCAGAATTAAGTTGGTCACACTCACAAATAAGAGTTATAGAGTAGTAAAAAGATGAGAGCATCTGCTGTCTCACAGTAGCTCCAAATAAGCCCAGATTGGCCTACTCAAAAAATCTTTATCTCACTCTAAGCAGTAACAAAATTTTCAATTTGGTGATGAGACCAAAGAGTCTTAATCGGTGTAACATACACATCACACAGAGTGGCATAATATGCAATTTGCATAAATTGTGTTTGCTTTCTGTTTTGTTCAAATTACACTGAAAACGATTTCAAACATACTTTTCTAAAGATCACTATCTGTCTTCCTGATTTTTTTTTTTCAGCAGCCTCCTTTTTTCTCCTGTGTTCTGTTTTTATTTGTTAAATAGTATTTCTGTCACTGAGTGGCAGTCTCCATTGGCAGACGTTTCTGAGACCTTATTTTTCACCCACATTAGCCCTTAAACACACCATCCAAAGTATAACCCAAATCTAGGCAGCTGATATATTTCTGCAACTGTAAAAGAAGTATTCCCAGCACAAGAATTAATAATTTGGAAATTAATTACAACCATTCTGTTCTACTTCCATTCTAAAACATCCATTCTCCTGCAGATGTTTACTCAGCAATTCAGATAAACAGTAACCAATATAGCTCAGAACGCTCCCATACTATCAGGATTTTATAAGTCAGAATACTCAGCATTCTGTTTTTTTTAAGCTAAACCCTTTTACTATGCCCTTGAGCCAGACTAGGAAAACCCAAATTTGCCTGTTATTATATCACAGGTAACCCAAAAGAGGGTAAGATTTTCTTTGCTCTTGGACTAAGCTGGAGCACCTGCTTGGCTCAGCAGCAAAGCACCCCTGCACCGCATTCAAAGAGAACAAGATCCCCTGTAGGAAGCTGGGCAAGGGCTTCTCACCATCTGCAGAGAGATAGAAGCATTTCTGACACCTCAGAAGTTGCAAAGGTCTTTCAAATTGTGCCAACACATCTTCTCATCAGTCCTGCTACAGATACAGAGAAGAGCTATACATCTGTCAGGGAAACAGATACTATGGAAGAGAAGAACTAGGCTTTTAGTCAACTTCAATGTTTGATATGATTGCCCTCTGCAGATATATCAAGAGGCAAGGTATCAAAAAGAGAGAAATGCTATTTCATATCAAGGGCAATATGGCACAAGAACAAATGAATATAAATTTGTCATGAAGAAATAAAATTCAAAGCAAGTGCCTTGTTACCGGTCCCTGTTCAGAAGTACTGGGAAGCCCAAACATCAAACTGATTTTAATGTGGACTGTAATGAATTGATTAATAACATTGCATAGTGTGATTTCTTGTAATATTAAGTAAAAAAAAAAAAAAAAAAAGAAAAAAAGAAAAAAAAAAGAAAAAAAAGAAAAAAAATGAAGCAATGTTTAGCTAACCAGGATATAAATAAGCAACATCTGACATTTCATTGTTTGCCTCACAAACCGCAATGACTAAAGTCGCTGATTCAGGCACCTTTACAGCCAAGATGATCATCCTGTTTGCTTAAGACACCAATGCTGCAGTTAATTTGTCAGTATTCCTATTCTGACATGCATCATCTCCACCTTTTCAAGTAGCAAATCTGCAGCGCAAAAGAAGGATTCACATTTCCATTCTGCTATCAATAACTTTCAAGTAATAAAGAAAATATCTGTACCTTACTCTATAGTTATAAAAAAAGCCTATAAAGGTAGTACCTATAAAGGTACTAAAAGTAGTACTAGATCACTCATTTTCTACACATAAGTGGATTTTTTCCCCCCCTACTGAGTGTTCTTATGAGTGGGAAATACCAGATCTCACCATCTTGGATGGTGATACAGTACAGAATTGGAGTCTTGAGGAATTCTACTTAAAACAGCAAGAGTTTTTTTATAGAAAGTTGGGGGTTTTTTTGTAAGTGTATCACTCCAAGCCTCGTCTTGGAGTTTGATCTTGGAATTTGTCTATTAAACTGCATATGAAGTAATTACATTTTGTCTTAGTTTTATATGTGTACTATAGCATCAATTACATGCCTTACTCTCTACTATGTATTTTTTATATGAAAACTAAATATCTTTATGAAAGGCACTTGGATTAATTAGGAATTAAGTAAGTTTTGCAGAAGTACAACAGTCCTACAGACAGTATTCTAAAAAACAACTGGATTTTCTAGAGAATTATGTTTTTTCCATAGAGTAAAATTTAAAAAATTAACAACAAAATTTTATACAGAAGTTCCCACAACACTGTGGGAAATGTGCTATTTTTCTAAAATTCCCTAGGATATTTCTACAAGGTAACTGCACAGCAGCAAATTAAAATAATTAATCTCCAATTATTACAATTTGGTCCCACGGCGAGTTGTCTGCACTTTGTGAAAAACGTTCACTTTTTTAGAACACTGAGCTTATTCACCATTTCAGACACACACCATATTTTTGATCACAGTTGTATTATCAATACTGAAAAGACAACATAGATTTGGGGGTCAGTCATTCTCAATCTGGTTCAATGATCATGAAACTGTAGACTGTTTGGTGATCAATGGGTACACAAAAGTCATCAAATGAGAAAGAAATTTTAGTAATACATGTAAAAGTTTGCAAGGGAAACGTGTTTAAAGTTGTCTATAAAATTAAAGTATAGGCATATATCAAGCATTCTTAGAGACTGTCAGTTTATCGATTGTGCTAATCCAATTCAAAAGAAAATTACCTAAATAGGTAATTAAACTGCACTGGACACACAGCATGGCACTGTGTTTATTGGTTAAGTACTTACTATCCTATTGGTTTTTAGCTATGAGACAAACTTTGCTTTTGGCACATGTAAAATTGCCATTTTAGAAATCACCGCATACATTCATAATGATCCAAGTGACATAAACTAATGTCTGATTAAATAGGAAAATCTTACACAAGGAAAATAATGGAGACATCTTTGTTCGGTAGCTGATGCCTATACAGATATAAAGGAATAATTCCAAAGGAATAATTATGTTGACGTAAGTTATGTAAATGTAAAGACAACAGGACACGCCCACAGAAGCAGAGCTTTCTAAAATTTTAGACTTTTATAGGAAAAAAAAAGAAAATTGAGGTTCAAATCTGTGGACAAAATCTAGATATAAGCCGGCAACACATACTGAAAGCTCTTAAAAATTAGACACATTATAATTGTTACACAGATTGTATAAAGCTCATGCAAATTCATAATCTAGCTTTGAAATTGGCATTCATTGGCAGTGAGACAAACAGTCACCATCTATAAGGCTTACTGACAATTTGGAGCATTAAAACCACTAGGTGCCACTTTTTTTTTTATTCTCTAGGTCACACAATATAAATAGAAAAATCTTTTTTTCCACCAAGTTTGAAATACATGACAGCCTCTCTTTAATGCATGTCAGTAAAGGTGACGTACATTTCATAGAACATTAAATCTGCCATTTGAATCTATTCATAGGTAAGAAGTAGTGATTTTACAGTTGAGGTGCCTTTTACCCTGATCTTTAAGTATTCTTTTGCTTGGTTAGGGGAATATGGGAAGATTTCAATATGTCTGATATAAGACACTTGTCATCAAAAACTATCTCAATTGTTCCATTAAGGTACATAAAAAAGTGATATTTTGGGGGTTTTAAGTCAGTGACAATATTGCCATTGATCTCAACAGGGATTGGAGAACTGGGTGTCACTGACTACATTCTTTTAAGAAGGAAGGAATAAAAATTACACAAAATCCATAAAGTATTGACAAGTTCTATAGTGATGAAGGAAAATGTGCTTCACACACAAAGCAGAAAAACTAAATTAGCTTCAGCATCTCACCTGGATCAAGTTTCCAGTAATGATTATCTCCAATTTAGTTTTATGCAGTGAATAATGGAAGTGGGTCTCAGTACACTGTTTTTGATCCTTGGCTTAAAGATTTTAAACACATCAATATCTGAAATCAGTGCAATTCCTTAGGGATACAGGGTGGGTTTTTTTTTGTACTAAGAGACCTTAAGATCATCAACACTTACCACTTGTACGTACAAAGGACGTTTCAGTGTTTCAGGTTGGCAAGTGTTTTAAATCATCTGTAAGAATTAGACATACTGCATTAGATAAAATATTCTGGGGAGACAGCACCAAAACAACCAAAACAAAACACACATTAGGGAGCGGGGGTAAGTACAGTAAAGATTAGAGAAATTAAAAATAAAGTATTCAGCTATACAAAGAATATTCAAATCATAGAAACCTATGAAAAGGAGGACTGTAAAAGCACCTGGCGATTATATAGCAAAAATTTATCTCTGCAAACATTAGTCTGTGCATTTCTTTTGGTGCTAAATTTTACCTGTAGAAAAAAAAAAAATAAGAAATTGAGATTCAGTTAAAAATACCTTTTTCTCAACATTGAAAAATAAGTCAAGTATCCCAGCTGATTACTGAGACGGGGTAGGGTGGGGGGAAGAAAAGAAAGAAATCAATTTGGCATTGTCTAAGAATCCTTTTTCTTAATTAATCTTTAGATCTATTTTGGAATGAAACCATCTTTCAGAACCACTGGTGCAAGTAATATAGTCAAAGTGATGATACCTTCCATCAGTAGCCCAGAATACATCTGACTTTTTCCCCCCTTCTTTCCCTGTCTTATAGTTAATGAAGTAAATGCTCCATCTTTTCTAGGATCCTCTTAATTGTATTAACAGCCAGTATAACATCAGGAATAAAAATACAGCAGTAATAGCAGTATTCTTGTCTGGAGAAGCAAGACAATACAAAGGGGGGATGCTTCTTGCTATGGAAAGAACATGGGCCCAGTGCTCCTCCTCTGTGGTATAATCTGACTTCATCAGTGTTACATCTCTTTCTAGCTGAGGATTAAGCTACGACAGTATTTTTCTTTTTAGCCAACATTTTCCTCTCTCTTCCATCTCCTACCTCCATCTACACAAAAAGTGCTGATCAAGTAACTGACAGAACTGTGACTGAAAAGCACAAAAGATCCAAAGAGTAATACATTGATTTGTTCCCTCCTATCAAAATTTTATACCATTTGACTTGTTACATCTAGAAATTGCTTCCCCCATTTCATTTAATCTAGGAAAGTGATGTTATGTATTCATATACACGTATGGCTTCACAAGGATCTCAAAGGTCTTTACAAATTGAATGTGTACCACAGAAGAATCTTTTCAGACACTTAGGAACTGCAGTCAGTTTTAGGGTGAATTACAAGGGCTATAGTGATTTTACATAATAGTTTATAACAGGAATTGAAGATTGCATCTATTTGGAACCACAGGTGAATTAGGTAAGAAGAAAGTAATAACCCAAATTGTAATTCGAATAGAGTGCTAAAAATTCCATTCTTGCAGAACAATACTGACATGCTTTTGGTTTTGCCACTCATGTCAAAGACAGTAATCACCTCTGTAACATGGAGCCCCTTACTCACTGATGAACCATAGATTCAGAATTGACTCAAATAAGTAGAATTAAAACAAAACGCAAAAACCCCCAAGCTATCACTTTATTTTCTTCTGGTTTTACCAGGAGAAAACCATTCTCTTTGATCACTTTTTTTTTTGTTCAGGAACCAGGCTGTTTGATTACACAACTGAAAAACTAGAGCCTAAAATGGATTTTGGCAATGGAAAATCCATTTTAGATGCATTTCAGCAGTTCAATCAAGTTCAATCAAGGTAGCAGCACTAACACTGTTTTCTTTGTCATCAGAATGACCCCAGGAGCAAATGTTCTCTGTATGAACAGCCCAGGAGCAAAGATATGATTTAAGTGCCTATACTGTCTTTTAGGGTTGTCATAAGGTTCTCTGGACTCATGGTCTGACAGCAATTGCTGAAAATCTGGGATCAGGTGAAGGACTGGGGTTCATTACCTTCACACAACTAATTAAACCCTGACAGACATGCAGCCATGCCCAGTTTGGCAATGCAGAGAACAGGATGATTAACCTGCAGATAGCTTTGTTGTAAAGATTGTTCTGCCAAAGCATTGCAAAGTTTGTACTCCTTAAGAATTTCTGTAATTTTTATGTGCAAGGAATAATTTGTGATTTTCCTACAAACACTAACTGCAGGTCTTTTTTCCTTCGGATTATTTGCATTCTCTCACCTACATCAGTGTAATGTTATTTCTCTTGGATTGTTCCTAATCTAACCTCAGTTCTTAATCCATGCTTAAACTGATATTCAGATGTTAAACATCAATACATGACTGTGCATGATGAGGGGTTTATCTTCAGTGTCTTGCCTGTATTCTCATCTCCTTATTTAAAAAGTAAATTAGACTAATTAGCAAGCAACACCCGTATGGAATTTATTTGTGACTGACAGGAGAATTGTGTAACTTAATGAAGGGTGAACTGATATAAAATGGATAAAAGACTATCAATGCTATTCCCCAGGATTAAGTCATCAGTGAATATACATTCTGTAACAGAAAGGGCTCAATTCCAGTTTAAAAGATTTTTCTGCTAAGTTGAATATGCTAAATAATTCTTACTCATCTAACATTTTGAAGATTAGCTTTCTAGTATGGATTTCTGAATTATGTCATGCCTTCATCTTACCTAGAAAATGCTACTACTGAAATCTTCCTTCAAATTCCTGCTTTCTGTCTTTTCAATTTAGAATTGTGATACTTCCTGTTCAAAAAGATCTTCATTTTCCTGGCACATTTGATTCTGTACTGTCCAGATACAAACATCAATTCAGCACGCCTTATTAATGTCTATGTTTCAGTTTTAGGTTCACATTTTCCGAACAGCAAAAACATCTACATTTTGGGCTTGACTTCAGAAATGCAAATGACTTTTAAAAAAAGTGTTAGGCTGAATGTAAAGGAAGTAATTTTTCTTTACAATTACAGTACAAGTCTCATATGTGCAGTATACTAATCTTCACTTCATTACACAACTGCAGTTATATAAAGTACTTCACACCCAGAAAAACAATAATTTGGATGTGATTTCATGCAACAGAACAATTGCATCTACAAGATGTTTTCTATTTAGAATAAGTGTGCTCTAAATGGGTTTAATTTTGGAGCTACAACTAGAAGAGCTGCTGTTTAAATATTATTGCCTAACAAAAATTCTGCAGTATATATCCCATTTTTATCTAACATATAGCAACCGAAATTTTTATGTAGAATGCTTTTTATATTCTTTCACTGCTTGTTCACAATAGGTGCAGTCAAGGTCTAGTGTGAGATGGATCACTCTCGCCTTCAAACCCAGCAAATAAATAGAGTTCCTCAGCTGACAGGAGAAGTACTGGTCCTTGTCAGAACTAACCTTAGCAGTTTTCTTTGGATCTAATGGGAGTCAAAAATAAAGCCCTCAACAGACAAATAATTTCCAGAGTTAGTGTAAGATTTGAGAATAATTAGGAAAAAGATTCCCTGGAATACATTCAAATGGGACATTGTAAGATGTGTTGGAGTGAAATCTATGGGTACAGAGTGAAAAACAAGATGCTTATTCTAAGCATAGATTTGTGTTACAGCTTTTACCTAACATTTTTTATCACACTTGAGGCCAGAGCTGAGTGATGCACACTTGAAAGACAAAATTCAAGAGCACAAGAGGTAGACACATAAAATGGGTCTTTCTCAAAGTCTGTATCAGACATTTAACACAGATTTGTATCATAAAGTTTCAAATTAACTAGAGATAGCTTCCTGTAAGCTTTTAAACTCAAGAGAAAAAAATACATTTTTGTAACTATTGATGTAAAATGCTAGAAGAAAACATTTTGAATGCCAGTGAGCTTTTTAAAAATCAGAAGCTTTTGAGAATGGCATTAAAACCTCTGACAGTTTACATATGTGCCTTTTGATTTTTTTTCTTTTAAAATTACTGTCTTTCAAATCTGGATGAAAATTGAAATACCTAATTATTAAACATGAAGCTAACATGAGGCAAGAAAGAAGCCAAGAGAACTGAAGCTGACAGATCCTTTGGTAAGTAGGCTCAAAAAAGAAGGCTCAAGGCAGAAAATAAGGATACACTACCATGCAGACAAAAGGCTATCTATTTCCTTTTAAAGTCTTCTAAATAGGTTGATATAAATAGTGCACCTTTTTCATTGGCCTTCTCCAGAGGGTGCAAACTGAGAAAGGAAATATTAAAAGCTATATTGCTATCTAAATGGCCCGGAGTTATTATATTTGTGGGGAATCTTCAGGGTCTGTGCTGACTGAGTATTGTTAAAGAAAACACAGGAAACTAGAAGGGTAGAGCTGTTGAGAAAAGCAGATCTTTTAAAACTTACTATGATCATCCATGGCCATTGGGAGTGCCTTTTGCTGTTGCCACCACAGAACGTGATACTACTGACAGTTACATCAAAACATAGACTCAATGAGAAAAACATCTTTAGAGAATGGGACTGTGCTCTTCCACAGTCTTGCTGGGGGCCTGTGGTCACTCGTGGGCATGTAGACCACCAAAAGTCAAATAGTCACTGAAGACTGGTTCAGAAAAACAACCTTGTTGATTACTCCTGTTTAACTGAGCCCCTATTTAGTAGCGCAAGTATAAGATAATTTGGGGCATAGTCCTAGCAGTGGAGTGCTGCAAATCTTCACTTTAAATCAACTAAGTTCTGTTAGAATCTATCACACATTCTGCTGTATGGCAGAGATCTACTGAGGATGAGCTGACTGACAAACATGTAACGTAAACCTTTGCATAACAACTAACTCCAAACAACTCAGACAAGAGTTTCATAGAAATAACACCTTCCACACCATCTACCAACCAGCTGTTTGAGGTATAAGTGCTGCAAAGGGCATACACTTTCTCCTTTAGTGACGAATAAGTTACCCTATGTACACATCTGTTCTTATTCAGTTAAAGAAACTTCTCATCAACTGATTTACTTGTTGGCATATATCTTGAAGACCTTACAAGCTGTATGTCAAATTGTGCACTCATAAAAAAACACTCTGTTGGCAGGAGTGAAATACAAACTTCAGGGGTTGGGAGGCAGCAAGACACATGGTCATTTTTTAACTCCAGACTTAAAAAAAGAGGGGTTTGTCTTGGTTTGAGCCAAGATGAAGCTGACTTTCTTTTTACTGACTTTTTTTTCTTCAGTGAACTCTCTTTTAGGAAGCAGCACACGTGCTGATAGTAGCAGCAAGTTTTCCAGCTAGTGGACTCATAATGCCTGAATGTTTGTAGTTACTGCCAAGAGACCAAGGACACTTTGCTCCGCTTGTCGGATCTGCTGCTTCAGACACTAAATGAGCACAAGAGTCATGTCTACAACCCTCCTGTAGGGAGGAGTGGACTAGACGGCAAAATTGGCCAAAGAAATATTCCATCCACATATATACATCATGGTATAAATTTAGGGATCACAGAAGTCAAGCTCTTCTTCTTCCCTTCTTCCATCCATGGCTGGCATCCAGGGAGGACTCCATCTATCCATCTCCTTTGATCCCTAGGCTCGTGCATTCCTGACCCTCCTAGCTCTCCCCTCAGCTCCTGTCTGCTCTGCCACTCTCTCCAGCAGCACTCCAGGACTTTTCAGAACTGCTCACAGCTAAGGAGAGTGCCATCGGAGTGCTGGGGTATGGGCAGGTGATAGGTGTTTTGGACATTCCTGTACATATTGGTGTATATTTTTACATATTTTATTTTATCATTAGTATTTAATTAAAGCTGTCTAGTTTAGTTTTCAATCTGGAAAGTCTCTCTCCTTATTCTCTCTCTTTCCCTACCTGGGTGGGAGGGGGAGGGGATAGAGAGCATTGTTGTCACTTCTTTACTTGCCTATCCTGAGTTAAACAGTGACAGAGGCAGCAAGACACAGGACAATTTTTAACTCCAAACTTAAGAAAAGAGCAGTTTGGATATGAGCCACAAGTGCTATTGAATTTGCCAAGATGAATTACAAAATGTAATAAAATTACCTTTGCGATACAAATAAGAAGAATTTAAATGGTGAACTGGGCACAGCTGGTGCTGCAAAAGTAGTAGAAGGCAACATTTTATATGTTCCACACCTTCTACAATTTCAGAAGGAAAAATACTAGAGGAGGAATTTGCACCCAAGGCAGCTGCACTTGAATAGACATGCAGGGTGCACAAGCACAATTGGAAGCTGTGTCTGCATAGCAAAGTGGAGGGAAAGATGAGCAAAATACCGATAACAAACTCTATAGAACAACCGTACTCAGCTAATGAATGAATGGTTTGCACATACAATAAATAACTCTCAAGAGCCAAAGTGGCATGAACACTACAGACCTAGTTGAAAGGTTTGGAAAGGGTATGAAACCTCCAAAACATCATGCTTCCACACTGCTGTAAGCAGTCATTCAGTAGCAAATACGAATGGATTTTTCTATCCCCATTTCCAAGAAGCTAGCAATTTCTTGCAGACACTAGGCATGCAGACAATTGATTCAAGTAAATTGATTAACTGAGCACTACTTAAGTTCTACTTTGAATTTCAGTGGAAATACAAACAGGGCATAAGGTTTCTGTGAATCCTTTTAACGTGGGTGCTCAATGGGGCTCCCATGGCAGAAATCAAAGCTGAATGAAGTGTGAGCACAGTATTTTAGTGCACCAAGGTCAGTCCATTGGTGGCTACTGATTTGTACAGTCCTAAGCTACCAAACTGTCCTTATTAGGATTAACAGGTCATCTGCCTCAGGAACCCATCAGGAGCCAGGAGCTGCTGCCCTAACATGATTCAGTGGCTCTCACAGTTTTGAGCAGTAGAAACTTGTAGTCTGCAATGACTGTTTTACAGCTCCTTTGATAATTCAGCAGGAGCTTAGAGCATTTGCTCTACAGAGAGCAAGGCAAGATGATGGCCTAGTAATTAGTGCTGTCAAGGTGGAAGAGTGACAATTTTAAGTTGCTTAGGGTAGCCTCACTCTAGCCATGCCTTCTCTTCAATTGAACTTTAGGACCAAAAGCACATGCTTTTTCAATGCATGAAAACTACAGGAAGAGTGTACAAAGATAAGGAGAAACATTTCTCTTACATTGAGAAATTATGTCATGGAGGAATTCTAGGAATATTTACAGAAATGTAATTCCTGTAAAAGCAAGAGAGGTTAATTTCACTAATTACTGGATGTGAGGACGCTCACTACACCGAACCACAAAATTGCACATAAATTTTGTAGTAGCTGGCACCTAATCAAATTTGCCAAAATAACCACTCAGACTAATCATTATTGAGGGTAGCTATCACATACAAAATAAAACTAAAAAAAACAGTACAAATCCCGTGAAGAAGAGTCAGAAGCTTCAAGTTTCAGCAAGGCCCAGCACAGAGTGGAGGTTATTGTTACAGTTAGTTATACAACCCAAGACATACCACATCAATTCTCATATTTAAGTTATTCTCTTAGCTGAAGGGCTCAGTGTTTAGCAGCCTCTCCCATTGCTCTCATAAACCAGTCACTTGTTTAACTACATTCTGCAATTTTCTGTGCTGGCTTGTAAACAGCAAATATTGGGTGCACTCGAGTTGTGACCATGTCTGGAAGCCAACATACAAGGGAAGCACTACCCACAGTGACTGGTGATGCCCAGAAGCATGACAGCACTGCTGGTTTACACCTCATTCCTCTAGAAACTGCTGAGCTGATCACTGAGAAGGAACATCACAGCTGGAAGTTGCCCTTTGCTGAAATGCCACTGGCTGTCTCTGTATGAAATTTAAAAAGGCTACAAATCTTATTTAGATATTTGAGTGGACAGCTAGTGGGCACTGCCTGATGTGCATTTTGGTTTTAAATTAATTCATAGAATTCAAGCAATTTGAGTTGTTCAGAGCTGATAAAAATACTTCCAACTTTATTACTGTCAGGTCCTTTTCTTAATAAATGCCTAGATGTAAAATGGGTAAAACAGACAGGCTCAAACAAAACACAGACTTACCTTGTTGACCTTAAGATTCCAGGAGCACTGCTGACCTTAAGATTTCAGCAGCTCCTACTGCAAACGTGACCTACTCTGTACCTTCCTGTTGTACAGGAGACGGAGTGCTAGGTGTCACCCACTGTGTTACAGATGGCACCAAAAACAGGGCTGCACATTTGCCTCTTTTGTTCTGTCGTGCTAATAATGAACGTGTACGACGCCAAATTTTGCTGGGCTGCTGATAAAATCTATGTTGCCTGAGTAGTAACAGCTTTCAAGGCTGCACCTTTAGACATATTGCATATACTTTCATGATCCTCAGACTAAATTTAAAATTAATTCTATTGTGCCACACCTGATTTATTAATTCTTTCTTTACCATTACCATTGTATTCATAAACATCCAGAGCACATTTTTGAGCCATATAAAGCATTTTACCTCCTTGTGCTCCCCAGATTTTCAGCCTCCGAATTAAAAAGTAATATAGTAGCTCTTCATTCCATTCTGAAGAAATTAAAGTTACAGCATTATGATTACAATTATTAATGAATCCATTTCCAAAAATTACTTTTTTATGATGTACATGAAAAAAACAAATCACAGATAACAAATAGGTGAAACAAAATGGTGAATGGAGTGTGGCCAGCATTTGATTCTAATAATTAGAAATACTGAAGAAGAGTTATTTATCAAACTAGGAATAAACAGCAGGATATTAGAAGCCAAACTATCTTAATATTTGCAAAAGAAGCACAGAACAAATCCTACTGCTCTTATAACCTTTGTGCATAATTTGGGTTTCAACAGGCATAGCCCCCAGAAGTGAAGGGAAACTTCATTTAAAGGGCTGCAGTCAGAGTAAGAGGCTGTTGCCTCTAGAAGGGATAGAAGTTTCACTGGCTGCATAGATTCCATCAAGTCAGTTTTGCTCATTATAATGGCATCTGCTGAAATACTTTATTATATAACACTCTATCGTAACTGCTTTCTCAGGCACGTGAATTATGATTTGAGGTACAATGATAGGTAGTTAATCACTGGTGATATTTTGTGCTCTGTATTTTCTAGACATCAGTGCACAGCATTATCATTGGTTTATTATAGAGACTGATTTGATTTGACAAAGTGCAATGATTTATTAAATATTTTTTGAAATTTTCAGACTATATTTCAACAGTTAGTGACACTTTCTGTTGCCATTACCTTCCACTAATTAGCACTCCTGGATATTTGGATATTTTTTTTTACACAACTGACTGAAGATGAAGCACACCACCACCAGGAAATCGCATGAAGGAATTGGCACCAGAAAGACAGCAGTTCAAATGTGTTGAACTGACTTAAAACCTGATATTTTAGCCACTGGAATTCTACTGGGGAAGCAAAGTTCCACTGACTGTATCACATCTGAATTTGGTTCCTTAATATTAAACTATGCAACTGCTCTTGATTCTTTTTATAGAAGAGCTCCACTGCGAGGGTAAAATTCATCTCAGCACAATAGGTCAACACAAAGCCTATGCATTAGCTGAGTCCCACTTACATGTTGCTCAAAAGAGAACTATGACTTCAACGGTCTTTTAAGTCACCCTCTACAGAAAATTAAATTCTCTCCCCCACCTCCACCATCCAATCTCTCTTTTTACATATTCAGAGATGTACTTTTTATGAAAAAGAAAGATTTTTCTCAAATTAATCTATATAGCTGGATAATCTAGGACCAAGAGCATCAAACAACAATGATCAAATGAAACTCTCCAACAAGCAAGTTCAGTACTTGACAGAGGAATAAAGAGAAAATGTTAGCAATGTCTTCAATAACATTCCTGTCAGTAGCAAGAAATCTGCAGTCATGATGAGCAAATACTTCACAGCTGAAAACATTTCATATCTCCCTCCCATTTTCACTTGTGTCTGGATCATCAAATGAACTGTTGATCCCAAAGGAAACATGATCAAAGCCTAACCCTGGATTTTGCATCTTATCTTCCATATATACCATGTCATTTTCTGTAACAGCTGTTGTAACTGCATTGTGTTTTATGTTACTTTTTCTTTCAGAAATGTGTATGGATAGATTTGTTACCTTATGCTTCCATTATATTCCCATTAAGATTGGCTTTTCATTTCCTTTTACCTCTTAAATTGGCAAGAAAAATAATAAGCATAATAGAAATTCAACCTACTGTGATTGAATTCTTGGCCTTTCTGTTCCATTCTTTCTTTTTCTGTCTTGCACAATCACAGCACAGGATCAGACAGTCAGTTCCATAATCCCAAGGTATATTCCTCTAAAGCTGTAGGATAGCCAAAGGCAACATAGTTAAATCCACAAGCATTACCAGATGAGTAGAAAACACTTGATATACCAGCTTTACAGATTTTCTGTTTTAATAAATTTTCCACTAATACAATATTTCTTTATTGGGATAGGATTCAATTAATAGATATACTTTATGAAAGCAACATATTCTCAGCTATGTGTATATGTAATATTTATGAAATTTTATAAAGATGGGATTCCTTGACCTTTATTTCCAAACTTGTAATATTTAACAGTAGACAACACACATACTTATGCCCACAGCATGTTTATTTTATCACTGTAACATACTCCTTGATGGTGATGGCACTTTCATGACATCTTTTACCAAAGTCAATACCAATTGTTTTTTTTTATTAATGGAATTATTAGTGAGAAGAAACAACAAAACAGAACACAAAGGATGATTGTGAAACAAATGCTATTGTGGGTTTTTTGGGGTTTTTTTGTATGACATAAAATGCCAGGAAACGACTTACAGGTAATACTATAACTTAACAAATACAAGAAGGGGAAAGAGCCTTTATTGTTTTAAAGCTATTGGTAAATTAACTTTAGCTCAGCGTTAGTTTCCAAATTGGAAATGTGAGAATATTTGGTATATTTCTGGTCCCTTTTTATTTAAGAAATATGAATTAAACTTGGAATGGGTTGCATAGTAGGACTAATACAATTATTGGATGACTGGAGAACTTCATTTAATTGAAAAATAGGTTAAGAGAACCAGGACTGTTTAGTCTACAAAAATGGTACTTAAAAGAGAAGCCGAGGATGTCTGCAAATGTTGTAGGGGCAGAAGTAAATATTAAGATGAGAGAAAAATTATTTCAGTTATGAGATGTAATGGTCTATGGTCACACTAATATAAATTTTCTTTATAATAACTCAGTAGAAATGAAGGGTGCTTTCCATGCCTCCACAGATGGAACTTTTAAAATGGAATTTAAAATGGGTAGGGAGCACTAACACTCTTCACAACTAAAAGAAAACATGACAGAGTGATCCTGGAATGCAAATGAAGGTTTGGGTTTAAAAGTCTTTCCTAGCCAGCTTTTTGACCTCAAAGGTAACATTTGCAGGACACTGAACTGCTGCTTGAATGTCTGATCCCTCCTGCTTTATTCTTGTGAAAAATTGCAGTTGATGCTTTTGTTTCTTTCTGTAGATCTCCAGTTTGTCACAGTGCATTGAAAAGCACTTTTATTAACTGTTATAAGGGGGAAGTAAGTGCTTAGGAACATAAACATATTATGTGGTAACCTCAGAGTGGGAAAGGGGACAGAGCTAAGTGCCTCAAGAAGTTAATTCTTTGTTCTTTACATAATCACTTTTTCTCCCCTTCTAGTTGTACATACACAATTTGTAATCTTAATTATAACCCCTTCCTCCCACCCACACTTGTGTGCTCTAAAAGTATCGTTTTGATCTTTGGGGGCCAGACTAACGGAGGAACCAAGATGAACACATCAGCCTCCTCCTCACATTCAGTGCTAGAATTCCGTAACAATTTGCTGCTCTTACCAGCAAGAAAAAAACCCCATCTTTCCTTCCAATCCATGAACAGATGACAAGTCTCCCTTTCCCTCTACTGTGTAGTGTTGTGTGTGGCTCTGATACAGAAAAATTACCCATCTAACTCAATGTTATTCACAGATTATATGTACTTACAGGGCAAATTATTAATTATCAGTTGTACTAAATTTTTCAGTCTCAGCATCAGTGCTCAGATGCTTCCCAAATACAGAAAGAAAATTGTTCCTGAGGTCAGAGGGACAGATTGCACAAACTAATTTATGGAAACAGACAGACATAAACTACAGAAAAGCAACAGTGTACAATCTCACTCAACCAGACGGAACGGCAAATGCGAAAAGGCTTTTTTGAACCTTACCCTCTAATTGCCTTCTTCATTATGGTAATTATCAAAGATATTAATGCAAATATTTCCCTTCTTGCCATATTCTATATCAGTTGGAAACTGAAGTGAATTCACAGTACTAAAACCATTGTACTGTTTTACCAGTCATAATACAGTCATAATGTGACGTAGTGTGTCTAATTTTCCAACAACAATTTGAGTTAAAAATCTAGCAATGGAACCATTATTTATATAATACAGTCCCATCAACTGAAAGCAAAACTTCCTCTATGAAAGAGTATGAACAAACTTGGGGCTTAATGGATTTAGCAGTTTATGCAACTGTATATGAAGTACTTCTTTCTGTAAATATTTTTTTTTTTTAAATTCACATAATTTAACTACTTTTGAAATTATTTCCCTTCACGAATGTACAGTACTTGAGAGTATTTATGGTAGGATAAATTAATTTTCTAGCTTATTCCTTAAATAAATAAATGTACTTTAACATTGGACATGACAGAGTACATAGCAAATCTAAGAGGAAGTAGAAGAGGCAGATTTAGGTTAGAAATTAGAAAGAAATTCTTTACTGTGAGGGTGGTGAGACACTGGAACAGGTTGCCCAGGGAAGCTGTGGAAGCCCCATCACTGGACGTGTTCAAGGCCAGGCTGGATGGGGCTTTGAGCAACCTGGGCTAGAGGGAGATGTCCCATGGCAGGGGTTTTGGAACTAGATGATCTTTAAAGTCCTTTCGAACCCTAACCACTCCATGATTCCATGAAATATGGCAAATATGCTAGGAACAGAAGAAAATTCAATCTTTTTTTTTTTTTTGTCAGGGAATAAGAAAGTACATTTCCTTAGAATTTTGTTCTACATTAGTTTTATGAAATCTTTTTTGAATAAATTTTTTGGACTGTGAGTGCTCTGCTTTTTCCCCTGCAGTTTACCACACTGTTTATGTATTTTCTTTCATAACTGTCATCACTGTGGCTCTGAGCACTACAGCTGTCTAGGATGCAAAATGCCAGAAGCTAATTTACTGCTCTACTTAATGAAAGTTGCATTTACCATTGAGGGTAAAAGAAACTAGATTTCTGTTAGCTGCCATTAAATATGATAAGACATTTGCATTATTGTTCTGAAGTGACCTTACTCTCCTAACTGTTGCTGTAACCTGCTAGAGAGATTTTACAAATTATACAAATTTCCCCATTCAATTACCAAGTATCAGCAGCTGGTGTTTCATAAGTAATAGACTTTTGCTTTAAGATGGGCACCACAGTTTCCATATGCCCACAATAGGCATACAGATAGAAGGCATGTTGCTGAAGGATTGACATGCTCACAAAACTCTCAGATCCGAACACACCTACAGTTCCATACTGCAATCCTGTTTTCTATGTTGAACCTCTCTGTCCTTAACAATAATTAAAAAAATGCATCAATATGAAAGCAGGAAGCAGATACAGCACGAAGGCATTTACCTTTTCAATTTATTCCACCCTGAAATGTCTAGCCAATGTTTCATCTTTCCAGAATTATTACTATTTGCTTTTTCCCTTGTTGCTTCTTCTTTGGGGCAATTCTGGGGTTTGAGAACAGTCACTAAAAACATGGAACAGGATGCTGCCACTCACAAACAGACGTATAATAACAAGGGGTGGAAAAATACAACCTGGTCGTAGCTTCTCTGTATCATGTTCTTATTGAACACTGATGGTATTAGACTCTAGTCAGCAAGGACCTGCCCATACATCCTAAGGGACTGTTATTAAGGTCAACTGGAAAACAAATTAAAGCAACTCCTGCAGAAATGGAACAATATTGAGAACATCTGTTCAGATCAAACAGGAAATAAATTTAATTTCTGGATTTGTGTTTATGTATTTCTTAACACCAAAAACACTGACATTTTATTATATGCTGTTAGCTGTTGAGAAAAGATGGTATGTGTCTGAGGGATTACAGCATGCAAACAGCTTGACCTGGAAGGGTTATGGTGACCTGTGGTCCTTCTTGTCTCCCACTTGCTATAGAAAACAGTATGAATAACAAATACTACTTCATAACTGCAGGTCTTTGCAGGTGCTTACAAGGCAAAGAATGTAACAGCAGAGTTAGAATCTGAAAGCAAATTAATTCAGAAACAGTCTGTGCAGTAAAACTACTGCAGAAGCATGACTGGAAGATCACTATGACAGAAGCATTTAATTAAATTAAGAAGAAATTATTGCATCTCATTTGTTCTATTCCTTTAATTATTTCTGCTAGCAGAATCACAATTGTTTACTACTATTTTAGCAAAACGTTTTACAAAGACAGATGTTTCAACCAACCTCATGCACTCTATGTATACCATGTCCAAGTTGATTTCTCTAATAGCAAGAAGTTATGTGATTTAGAAAGAATTCTGTTTAGAGGGAAGTAAAATATAGTTTGAAATATAGGCATAATTTTAGAGAAATAAGGATCTCTATGAGTTATATTTTTAATGTATTTTATTTTAAATGTCCAGGGTACTTACTAGCCTGTGAATCTATGTGAGTCTCCAATGAATTGCAGGGTATTATGTTATCCTCAGAGGAGGATTAACTAGAAAAACCTGAAGTCCATCCATTGCCTCCACAAGCACACTCATAATGTCAACAGCAAATAGAGGTTCTATATTAAGTGCTATTACTCTGGAGAATGAAGTAAATTGCTTTTGTTCCAAACTGTTCTGATTGCCAAATTCAAACCTCGAGCTTGACTGCTGAACAGTAATAAGTCTTAATATTCTATCAGATTTTTATATATTTTATATATTACTGAACCTTTACAAAAACATAAAATGTCAAAATCCTACCATGTTTGAAATACCTAATCTGAAAGTCATTCTTTGTTAATCCGATGCAGTCTGCTGGACTCTGCATTTTAAAATACATATTTTAATGTCAAATTGAAGGCATTTTATCTTTCAAAAAAGCCATGCTTGGTCTTTGAAACAGCTATGAAACCTTCTGTCCAGCTGGCACAATGCAGCTGGCACAGAACCAGCAGGTCAAGCTGTTGTACACTGGAGTAGTACACTGACCAAACCAACCAAATTTGAAGCTATAAGTTATTTAAATTCCTGATCGATTCTCATGTTTCCACCTTTCCCTAATCTTGACTAACATAAAGTATAAAACTCCTGAAAAGACTTGGGCACTGTACCTGAGCTGCATTGTCCATTTTCAGCTTCCTGACAGCTGCACGAGAATTTTAATTCCAGACTTTCTATGGTTGTTAGATACGATGGGCCAAAATGCTGCAGAAATAATATTTTATCAATTCACATAACCTACACAACATCTGTCAATCTTTTCTTCTTTTAAGCTAACTCTGTTAACCCAAAACCTTCAGCATTCTTCCAATCAGTTTGTACACAGTTTTCCAAGTTTATGTTCCTCATATTTCTCCTCTCTTAAATCAATCCAGCTGCAATGGGTATTGATCCAATCTCCAATCTAACCACCAGGATAGTCAGCAATATCTGTAATTGTGCTGTTTCAGCACCAGTAACCTTAGTATACTTTCCACTTTGGCCTAAGAAACCTGAAATTGAACTGTTTCATACAAGGCAGGGAAACGGTCCTCTGTCTCATACCATTTCAGTATGTATTCTAAACTCTGCTCCTCCAAACAGAAGAAAACATGGGTAATAATCACACATTTTTAAAAGAACATCATGATCTTCATCAGCTTCTTTCTCCCACTTATCCCTGCTTCAGTCCTGGTTTCTGGAAGTAAGTAAATCAGCATCTACCTTTCAAAAGGGTTAATGGGCTGCTTACTTCTAAGACATCTAAGACAATGTCAGCACCATTGACTGCACAGTCTTGTGATATCCAAGGTATCTGTGAAGTATAATTTGGAGATACTAGGACAAGCACTGCAAGGAGAACACTCATACCAGCCTATCCATATGGGTATTGCTTTTAAAATCTTGTTTGCTAGTAGGCAGACTCCAATTTTAGTTAGTAAAGGTCACCCCCAAGTAAAACAAATGACAATAAAAGAGGTTACTAACAGTACTTCTCCCTGAAATTAATTTAATAAAAACAAGAAAGCTAAGATGTAGCACGTTGAATCTAAGCCTGAACAACTCAGTGCAGATGATGATCACCTACTAGAGGTGAGATATGGTGGCTCCTACCCAGACAGAAGTTTTGAAAAGTAACGTAAATCCTGCAGTGAACGCACAAAATCCTCGTTTAATTACTTTCATAAAAGCATGAAAAATTGAATTAATTAAAATAAGAGCAAAAAATTTACTGCTGGCAAAGAGTCAGACACTAGAAGGTCCTAAATATGCAAAATGAGAACAAATTATAATGGACCTAATTTCACATTATTTGATATCTATTTGTTACCATTATGCAATAACCCAAATAGAATGAATTAAAAGCAAAAGATGAGCACACGTGCTTAACAAGATTACGAGAAGAGAAAGAGGGGCTTAAATTATTGGCATACCACAACTATAAAATATTCACGCTTCTGCAATATCAGAGTGCACAAGACAATTCTTTGCTTAATAGAATTTTCCTTCTCTGTAATTACCTCAGTGTCTGGGTCCACAGAGAAATGTATACTTCTAGTACACATGTATTTTGTTGTTTCTTTCTTCTTCTTTACAGTTTATTGTTGCTTGATTTTCTACTGTGCATTGTCTGGAGCCTTCTCTTATGCACTGGTATGAGCTAAGGCAAATCTATTTCTTGATGTGTTTTCTCTATATATAAATCAAAGAATTGCACTAGATTAGGAAGTTGAGTGATTTTGACTTTCTTAATCCTCTTTCTTTATAATTATCTTTCTTTACTCATTACAGAATTTTTTTTAAATGTTGACTCTAAGATTATTCATTATTTCCTATTAAATCTTGCTCTACATTGATACACTATTAAATAACCAGTTCATTTTAGCATTGAATAAAGTGATCTTGCTATCATTTGCACCCCAGGATAAGTACAAGTACTGACAGGTTCTTACTGCATTTCTAAGCAGATCTATATTAGTATTTAAATTGATGAAGACATTTCTAGCCTGCACTACTCAAATAGCTGCCTTCTCTAAGTATTGTACCTTGTTCTCTGCACAAGCCAGCTCTTGTATGTCTAATTCACAAAGGAGATTTCTGCTAGAAAGCCATCTGTGAACTATATTGCAAATTCTTCTATACTTAAAAAGGGAGAAAGAATGAGAATGGCGGAAACCTGGAAGATGGCAACAAGGCTCACTGCTGATAGCTCCAGGCTGCACAAGTAGGTTAAATATCAATCATTTCTCCTCCCCAGAAGCAGAAAAATCAGGATTTGATTTCAGCTGGATACTGAATGTAGATGTTTATACTACAGGGTAGTTGGAAAGCTTCCATATGATCCAATGCGTATTGCCGAAGCCACGCAGCATGCTGACTAGGAGCTGCTTAGGAATTTGCTCTGAGAATGATTCAAGGGAGATTCCAGTTTCTTCAAAATTTATATTTTTCTGCATTTTGAGGGTTTTTTTTGTTTGTGGGTTGTTGGGTATCTTTTTGTAATTTTGCAAACATGGCTAGCATCTTCACACTAAATTCTAAAATAAGATTCTTTGTATATGGAAAGTCAAGTTAATTCAGCAGCATCTCGCTATGTCATAATTGTCACAAGTTACTTCATATCAGGAGTGACTACATCTTCTTTTGAGCAATGTGATGGAACTAAAAAGGCACAACTACATTGTAAGAAAGTTTGCCAAAAGGGCATAAGTATATGCAATCTGAAGAAATGAGAGTCAGAGGTACATGAACATTGATATCCACTCCTAAGTGGAAATATGCTACTAAAAGAAAAGACACCTTAAAAATAAATGTAAACAAGAAATCGCTTTTGATTAATTTACTAAAGTGGACACAAATATTGTTGTTCTGAACTCTCCTCACAGCTTCCACCAAAAAAAGAAAATAAACTAATTTCAAAAAGCATTTAGCATTTCCCCACATTTTGCAAGGGTTGTTTGAAGTAACAGACACTAGGAAAAAAAAAAAAAAGTTACTACATCTAGGCTCAATCCTTCAACATTTTCCAAAGGGAGTAAACACAGGCTTCATCAAAGTATTCCCATCAAAATTTCTCTAAGACCAAAGCAGTCATTCTTGCTTTTTTTGCCAGTGTAACTGATAGTAGCAAAACTAATCTTTGCAGTAAAGCATACAACAAGTAATAAGCAGCTTTACCAGCCTATGTAATTTGCCTCAGAGGAAGTAAAGTTACAGAGTATGCCCATAGTGACAGATGATACTGTTCTGAGCATAGGAATAGATACAGGATACTCAGAACAGTACTGCTCAAGAGGAAACTTTTGAGGATATATCCTATTTCCCTATAAATATTTCTTAGTTTTTATTGATTCATGGCACTACTTCTCACCTTTTTTTTTTTTCCCCACTAATTTTTTTGCACATCAGTATTCAAACTCTGGTGACATCTCCTTTCCTAATCTCTATGCCACCAAGTCTAGTGATTTACATGCTAGATCCACAAAATAATTATTTTTCATGACTTAGTGTTTTATTCTCCCTCACAAAATAGTGATCTTAAGTAGTGAACTATGAAAAGAGGAGTGGATTACAGTGGAATTTACAATCTCAATTATGTTCATAAATGTTGTTGTTCTATGGTAATGTAAAAAATCCTAAATACCTTTAAGCAAAAAAAATAAGCAAAAATTTAAGTGCTAAATACCTTCAAGTAAAAGGAACTGTATTAGAAAGAAGCTTCAGAAGGATAATATTGGTGAGAGGAAACTATTTTTCTCAGCTGTTTCAGTACTGTATCATCAAATCATTAAAGACATATGACTATGGTGTCATGTTTTAGATTTTTGGTTTTGCTGCCAACCAAAGCTGGACAATACACTATTGAGTAAATTAATTGAGGAAACCAGCAATATTTGTTGTATAAATGGAAATTATTACTTCATGCAGCTAAACAATAATATTGGCTATCCTTACATGAACTGAGCATTTTCATATGCACATTTCACATGAAGGTCACTTTAGTGTTAAGCTCTATGATTTGATTGCACTGTAAAATATGAATAAGAATTATTTAATAAATCAACTTGAATACTACCTATAAATGAGGCTGATAATTCTCAGAACAGTTTCAGAAAATGTTCTGCAAATACTGTGATCTTTTTTTTCTATCTTCTTATTGAAGCTATGGACCACAAATCTTCCAATACAGAAATCTAAATTAAGATGTTTATCTCTAATAAATGGACAATTAACTTCCAGCCAGTTAGATTTCACTTGGTGTATTTTTGTCTTTTCATAAATAGATCTTAATATCAGACTTACCTGAGAAATTTGTGGTTTACAATATTTCTATTTTATGTTCATCTGTTGGCAACTGCTCACTAGCAAGAAACTTTGCAAATACATAAAGCTCTTTAATCAAGCAAACCAGTCCAGTCAAAGCAGTTTTTTAACTTTGGTACTGAAATAATATAGCAGCAGTTGCAATAATCATTTTATGGTTAAACAGAAATTTCAAATTGGTCTCTGAATATTATTCAAACCCTGTTGCACTTCTTAAATGTGATCACTTTTTAGAGAGATTAAAATAAATGACATTTCCTAATGACTGATTAAACAATCGATTAAACAATCCTTTGTATTACTGCACAGAAAGTTAATAACTCTCTAACATTGTTACTATGACTGGAAGAAAGGCTTTTACAACTGCACATTATTTGAGATTGTGACAGTACTAATGGCAGGTTCTGTGTTTCCAGAAGCAATCAGACTCTTCAGACGTTTTTGAGGATTGACCTAATCTGACCTTCCAATACAGTTTATTCGTATACAGTTATTTCCACTCTGCTATGAAAGCAACATTTGTTTTATTATGTAAATCAGCAAGTTATATAAAGGTGTACATTAATGTGAGAAAACATCCTTTATTCTTCTGTAGTGACATGGTGAAAACTGTATAATCATATCTCTCCGAGCAGTAGTCCATGGTTCATTCTCATTCCTTTACTGTCTGAAACAAGAAGATAATCCTAAATAGTCTCCTAAGAATTACATCCTCCACACTCAGAAAACAAATACAGTATTTTCTACTTGTGACAACATCTTTAGCTGCCAATATTTTTTTAGTTTTATGGCCAAGCTACAAAATAAGATAATTTCACTTCTGAAAACAGAAGTAGATATGAGTAATAAAAACCTTGCTGTCACTTCTATGACATATATATGTTTGGGGGTATAATCTAGCCACAGGAGCAAACATAGATGCATGATATACTGTCACAATATGATGTGCAACAGCAATAGCAACAAAAATTAACTTCTCTGAGCTCACTACTATGGCAAAAGGCAGTGAACAGACAAAATACCATGTCAAGTTCTTCTATTTCCTGGACTGCTGAATTTCTGGAACTGAACCAATACTTTAAAATAAGCCACCATTCAGATACTATCAAACTGGGTTGTTTACCTTGCAGAAAATGTAGACATCTCTTCAAGGTTTGCTATTCTGAAGATGCTGAGGAGACCACACTGAAACCAGAGGCTTCAGAAGGTAACTAACATATCTATTGTGTCAGGGGAAAAAAACCCTCTTGCTTTGTGAGCAAGGGTAAAAGGAAATGAAGACACCATATTTTCCACTATCCCAGTCTCACCCTGCAGAAACTGCTATGGTGCTGGGAGACTCTGAGACAGAAAGGTAGAAAAATACAGGAAAGGGGTAAGGATAATTCCTTTTTACTGTCTTCCCCTGAGGGAAGCTGGTGGCACAAAGCTTGCCCTCATCATCCATTGCAGAAAAATATTCCAAAAAACATTTTAATGGCTTTGACTAGTTTCAGTGGGAATGTAGGTTTAGATGCACCCATTGATCTGAGCAACAAAAGCACATTTTGGTCTCAAGGTAAACTCAGAATTGAGGTAGAATTGGCGCTCAGTAATTATTCAAGTTAAATCTGCAATGGAAATTCCACTGCCTTTCAGCATCTGAAACAATATGAGTACCAATACTCATTACAGTCCTATATCTCAAATATTTAGCTTTTGACAGCCAGCCAGCACCTATAACTCTGTTTTATACCATTTTACCAGCATATTCAAAAAAACCAAAATGAATACAGAAATTTTTATGTGTACAGTTGCAGATTTCACCTATGGGCAAAATGCCCAGACTTTGACAGGATGGTGAAAATCTGAGGTTTTTTAAAGTTAAAATTAATACAATTTTAGAAAAGAGAACGATGGTTAAAAGGGGGAAAAAAAAATATCAAATAATAAGTGCAGTCTATTTTCATTGTTTGTTCATCTTGTACACCTGAATGAAAAGCAATTAAATTGCTTGGGGCAAATACTTACCAATTATATGTCACTCTGTCCACTTAGAAACAGGTTTATAAAGGACATAGAGAATCGAACTTCTCTTTTTCTTCTAGAAACTGCATTTTTTTTTTAAGCTACAATTAACTATCCTATTGAATTTTTAGACAATATTAAATTACAAAATCTTCTTTAAAGACATAAAAACCTTCTTTAAGCCAACATAATGGAAGAATTCGCTATTCTGTTTTTCAACATATTCATAATAAAATCAGGTTGGTCAAAAAATACTTGAACTGGTTAATCTGAGGATCTGGATCCTTTTTTTTTCATACATGGAAGAAGTTTTTCTAAAGAAAATATTCTCCTAATAGCATAATTTTATGGTCCTATTAAATCCTCATCTTTGATCCACCTCAAAATGTAAGTATACACCTTTGGACTGCAGAAATGGTTGGTTTTTATCTGGTAAGGTTTTGAGAGTGCACAGATGGCTATTATAGATTACTAAAATGGGTCTGTGCAATAACAGTGCCAGCTGTGTAACAACCAGCCCGCCTCTAAAAGAGATTACAAATTCAAAGAGGGAATCCTTTCAGAAATGGGCTGAGAGCTGCTTCAGATGAACTGAGACTCTACATTAGGAGGACAGAATTCTGTTTTTACACAAAGGACAGAATGTTTCTACCATATTTACCATTAAAATTGTGTTTCAGTAACCTGTTTAGGAAAATGAAAGAGCTGAAATACTCTACTTTATATTACAGCACTTATACCATTAAACACTCAGCTCTGATTTATTTAAATCTTTGTAATCTGACCACAAAAAATAATTCCAGAGAGACTAGATTGGTGGAGAGAGTTAGTAGGGGGAAAGCTTATTTTCAGACCATTAGTCCTAGCTGAGATCAGGTCCACAGTGCCTGAAAACTCTTGTGGAATCTTTCCTAGTATATTTAAAAATATATTATGCCCTTGCCCTACATCTCAGAGATCTAGTGGGGGGAAAAAACAAAAGCAAAACAAAAAACCTATAAAACCAGCATTCAAAAGATGCCCCCTGGATTCTTGAATCTTGGAATTATTTTATAATTCTTTCAGGAGGCAGCAACTTCTCACAAGATTGGTTATCTCCTTCATTTTATTTCCCATTCCTTTTTTTCTGGCTCCATCATACATTTAGCAATTAGAGAGCCACATTAGGCTAAATGCCTTTTTTGATAATTACTGAAACAGTTATTTTATGTTTGGTAACCTAGGGTTCAATGCAATAGGGATTGACAGTAATAAGTATCTTGCAGAGCAGGAGCTTTGATATCAGTCACAACTATTAAAGTAAAATTTTAAATAATTCTATCATTATTATGAATACAGGGTCATCTTCACAAAAATGTCAATAGTGTCACATAAGACTCTGCACAAAGGACAAGTCAATATTACAGCAGATACTGCCTTCTGGTGTCTCAGCTGAAACCCTGATAGTAAAAAATAGATGGTCAGTTTTTCCTCCTACATTCAGGTTTAATCAAAAGTCTTACTCTGTACTGAAACATTGTAGTCCTGTCACTATATTTATCACATTTATGCTTAACAAATATATGAATCAAGCACAACAAGACCCAATCCTTACTCAGTACATGGAACTTGATCCTGCTAAAAGATCAGTATTGACAATAAAAGCAACCAGCTTAGGGATTCACATCTCCCAAGGAGCTTAATCAGCTGGGGATTTTACAATTTTTACTGTTTGCTTGAAAATCTGAAATAAAATTTGTCCTCACTGAACTTAAGGAGAGCTTTTAATGAGATTTGATTTGAATAATTTTCACCAGACTGGGTCTCCTGAGGCCCAGACTTCTACCAACCCCTGCAGAAAAGTTGGTCTAAAATATGCACTGCAAATGATCAGTTACAGAATTTAGCGCTTTGTGTTTTCTCATAAATGTGAAGACCCTAGACCAACTTCTATGAAATATTTACCTATGCAAATACATTGAGTTTGTAAACAAATGCTTTTTTCTGCATATATGCAGATATTCCTACAAACATCAATTCAACAAGTATTTGTCAAAACAATCGTTATTATACAATAATAGTGTACATTATTAAAAGTTAGGAGGACCAATATACATAACTGAACAGTTATGAGTAATTTAAAATTATTATAACCACACCCTGGGTAGCTTTTCATTTAAATTTCTTTCTTTGTTTATGTACTAACACTATTTTTGGACTATTTCACCCAGAAGTTGACCAATTTAATGCAAGGTACAACTAGTTCAGTTGTTTTCAAATAGGAAAGTAAAATGCGTAGCACTCACCAGAGTGGGAAAAAATTAGCATTATCAACAAAAATAACTGGGTTCAGGCCATAGCTTTCCAGAAGCTATAACTCATAAATGTACATATAAAGCTAAAGGTGGAAGACACAAGTTAAACATCTCCTCATAAGCTCATACATAAAATATATGGCTTGAGGGGATAGAAAATTTTTTTCTGGCTGGCTAAGCAGGGGAATTGCTTTGACTACCATCGTTTCCTTCTAGTAACAGAAACAGTACTAAGCATAAAACCTTACAATAGTTCCTGCAACAATGTCAGCTGGAGTTCAAGCAGTACCAGAGGCTGCTGAAGTGTCCTTTAGAAGGTAAAATCACTGTCCTGTTAACGATCTATTGTGTTTTCCTGAAAATGTCATTTGCCCTGGTTTATGCCTGACTTATACCGCTATGAAAGAATAAAAATCATACATACTTCTAATGATATAAAATTTGAATATTAGTCTTTTTTCAAAAGTTCATGCATTTTCTCATTGAACAAGGCCATTATTTAGTGCTTCTGTTAGAGCAGACACAAGCTTCTGAGTTGAGCTTTTTTGTTCAGTTTTAATGGCTCTTTTATAGACAATTGTATAATAAATTGTTTTAACAATTCTGGTTTTGTACTTTTTTTTTTTGGTTAAGAATTATTATCATTCCTCTGGCATAGGAGCTTTTCTTGCCAATTCTCCAGTTTTCTTACATCAGCTTACATCATTCTTACATTAGCTTTTACATCCCGTTCCTGGAAGGCACCTAAGATTTTATGGGGTGACATGCTTCATTCTCCAACCTTCAGCTGTGAGGTGGTTTCTTTCTTAGTTTAACTAGGGCATTGGTGTGAGATACATTGAGGATCACTTTTAAAATCTAGCATATTCATTCACTTCCAGAGAGGGAGCTATTCAGAGCTGAAATTAGAAATAATTTTCTGGAAGTTGCATTAGGTTAATACCAGATAGATAGATAGATGCCAACTAGACAATTAAAAGCTGGCCAATGCATATGAAGGGCAAAATGGCTCTTTTTTGCAGCTAAGAGTTGACAAATACTGGGTATTCCAAGAGAAAAATCCACTTAAAAACAGAGCCCTAAAAGCAACACTATTTTCTGTCCACTACTGTCATTCCTCTCCTTCTCATTTGCTTAAGCAAAAGAAGGTTGGAAAGTGTCTAACTTTTGGCAGACCTTGAAGGAAACAGCCATTCTGAAGATTGATTTCAGGAAGAAGCAGGGTAGGAGATGAAGCATAAGATACTGTTTCACATTCTGCACAGAATTATGACTGAATTTTTCTAACAGTAAGAGTAGCCTCTAGCCACCTCTAAATTTGTGACACCAGGGAAGTTTCTCAAATCATTGCAACAGAAGATCAAATCCCTTATGTATTTGAGACTAATTACCATGATAGTATAAAAGGAAATACTCTGTAGCAGATAGATTGGAAAGGTCAGGGCTACTGATTTTAAGGCTTCCTATACCTTTTATTGCACATTTCTGTCAACAGAAGTTCATTAAAACTTTTATCTGTTCTTAAGATTCATGAAGGGAAGATTTCTTCCCTATAAGCAAAAAAGAAACAATCTAGAAAATATGCACATCAGATATTGTGCTTTTACATATTATTTGTGCTGTGAAAATAATAAAATGGCATGATGTATTTAGTAAAAAAAAAAAAAAAAAGTTTGGGTTTTTAGGGTAGGCAGAAGTAGATATTTTTTGGCTTTTTGTTGGGTTTTTTCCCAGAAAATGCATTCACCAGCCTGCTTATGGTTGGCTAGTCCACCTTGTGTAGCTGTTGTCCTTCATCTAGCATGTGGCATTTAATGGTTTAATGGTTTGGCAAAGCACAACATCTCTAGTGTATTTAGAACTATGCAAACATCCACTTCCTCTAGCTAGGATTTCTGAGTGAGGTTGGCTGCTACCTTTTGCCATTTCATGTTTACATGTGTATATATATATACACATATTCCAAATATGGCATAAAACTTATTTTTTAACCACTAAAGTCAATCGAGGGCTCAGCGATTAGAGTCAGACTCCTTCTCTGTGTCATAATTTAAAGGGAATCTTCTGCAACTATTTTTAAATGCACATTTCAAACTCCGCTAAAAAGAAAACCAAACCCAAAACAGCAAAACTTTTGTAGTTATTACAAAGAATATAATGAAAAGAAGGCTGCATGTTCAGAGGACAGAGACTATATATAACAGTCCAAGTAAAGAGGCATTTTCATACAGCTTCCTCAACAATATTCTACTAAGAAGTAATAGGTACCTATTTTCATTTAGATATAGTCAAAAACACTGGTCTCGTCTTCCTTTGGAATTCATAATTACACTTTATTTTGTTGTGGTTACTTTAATTTTTTGTACTGGTTTATATGCAGGGGTTTTAAAATATTTTAAATGTGTTCAATACATTAGGTACCAAGGTACAGAACTCACCTTAACAGTCTCAGCTGGGCACAACATAGATCCAAAACACCATCAGGAGCAGAAAGCAGAAATGGGATTCTAGGAAAAAAGCTAACTTTTTCTCACATATATGTTTTCCTTGGTTCAGTAGTTAACATTTTTAAGCTGGAAAAGACTGGAACATTTGTAATGAATTTAGAGTTTCAGTCAACCCTCCTAAAGTGCTGTTATTCCCAGTTTTCCAAAATGACAGCAAAAGCTCTCAAAATTATACTAAGAGCAGTGACAAAAAGTCTTGCTACTGTATTCTAATTCTGTTATCCTGGGTAACAAATCTGAAGAACAACATTAATGGAAAAAAAGAATCTATATGCAAATCTATATGCCATTGTGTCAAATTTGACAATTCCTGGATGCACCTAGGAAATGCTAAAAGCAGTGACCAAAACATAACATCCTGCAATAAAGACCATCTATGTTACTGCCTTCTGAACTAAACCTTGCTTCAGCCGAACCAATAGTTTTGCCCTGACTTTCATTTCTAGTTAGAACAAGCAAAGTTAAGTCACAGAATCACAGAATTGTTAGAGTTGGAAGGGACCTCTAGAGATCATCTAGTCCAACTCTCCCACTGAAGTAGGATAACCTAGAGCACTTTACACAGGACTGCATCCAGGTGGGTTTTGAATATCTCCAGAGATGGAGATTCCACAACCTCCCTGGGCAGCCTGTTCCAGTGCCTTGTCACTCTCATTGTAAAGAAGTTTTTTCTTATGTTTAAATGGAACTAGTCATAAATGGAATAAATGCTTCAGTGATATTTTAACATGTATACACACATATGTACACACATGCATCAAAATATCCTCAGCAGGACTAAATGGCATCATGAATGGCCATCATAGCAAAGGAGTATAATCAGAACTGTTCAGCCTTATTTTTCAGCTGCATTGGACAAAGAAAAGTAGCAACTGCCCCAGCTATTTCCCAGAGGAAAAAAATCCACAAATTTTAATAACTTCAAAAGTTACTGCTTATGTTTCTTTAGTCCAAATTAACCCCCTGGCCATAGAAAGAGCAGAAGAATTGAGTATCCATAGGGGAAAAAAAAATAAAACCAATAAACCAACTTGCTAGACAAGTAAAAAATGAAAATAAGATGAATTTTCAAAATACGTATGCTGAATTTTTAGCCAAATCATTTTTTGCCCTATTTGTTATGAACAGAGGCATGATTTTTCAGACTACAAAGGCAAGCAATGTGGCAACCGATTGTCTAGGTTTTACTGTATACATCTGTGCACACATTTCTGCCAATGTAGCATTAGCATTCTTGATCCACAATCTGATCTGTCCTGGGTGGATCAGGAAGGGAGGAGGCATCTGTTTGCAACACAGCTGACAAGTGAGACTGATATCCTGCAGGAGATTACAATGGTCTACTTGGCTTCTCTGAAAACCCTTTTTTTGTCCTACTTTACTTTGTTGCATTGCAGAAGACCATCTCTATCTGACTTAAGAATAAGGGAGTCCAGTATTCAAGCAGTTCATATATTTAAGGACTTCAAAAACCTTTGTTGTTTCTTTTCCACGTGTGGCTAGGATGTCTTTAGAAATAGCTCATAAACGTTCATTCTAATGAATTTTAAATTTCATTTTATCCAGTAGATACTTCTTCTGCCAAATCAATTACACAGTTTTGAAAACAGTAGATTTCGGAAAGAATTATATAGGTTTTGCACACACGCTGAAATGCATGTCTTCCATTTGCCCCAAAACCAACAACAAATAATCTTCCATAAATGTTGTCGAGTCTAAAGTAGAGCCATTGCTCTCATTTTACAATACTTGAATAAAAATTTACTTGCAAAAATTATCTATACCTTTCTTGACAGTTTTATTGAGAAAGACAGAAAAGAACAAAGACATTATTTCCTGATAAAACTTTTATCATATGTTGGTCTCTTCTCCCTCCTGCCTCTGACAATTCAGAATCACAGAATTACCTAGGTTGGAAAAGACCTTCAAGATCATAGAGTCCAACCCTTAACCTAACACTGACAAGTCCTTAACTAAAACGTATCCCCAACTAATGTCTAGATGACTCTTATATACCTCCAGGGATGGTGATTTCACCATTGCCCTGGGCAGCCTGTTGCAATGCCTGATAACACTTTTGGTGAATAAATTCTTCCTAAGATCGAATCTAAACCTCCCCTGGCTCAGCTTGAGGCCATGACCTCTTGTCCTATCACTTGTAATTTCATTGAACAGACCAATTCCCACATCACTATGACCGCCTTTCAGGCAGTTGTAGAGAGCGATAGTGTCTCCCCTCAGCCTCCTTTTCTACAGGCTAAACAACCCCAGCTCCCTCAGCCACTCCTCACTAGACATCTGCTCCAAACCCTTCATCAGCTTTTTGGACACACTCTAATAGCTCAATGTCCTTTCTGTAGTGAGGGGCCCAAAACTGAACACGGTACTCAAGGTGTGGCCTCACCAGAGCCAAGTACAGGGGTAAGATCACCTCCTTGGTCCTGCTGGCCACACTATTCCTTACACAGGCTGGGATGCTGTTGGCCTTCTTTGCCACCTGAGCGTACTGCTGCCTCATGGTCAGTATTTAGGAGGAGTTCACAGTTGCACCTCTGGTTTAATGGCAGATTATTTTCTCCCTCTGAGATTCCGTAGCCTGTTAAGGATACAGAAGCATATGCGCTACTCAGTTTAGGGTCTGGCTTCTCTTAGGCAATGAGAGAAGGTGCAGATGGCTTCTATTTTAGCCATCCTTTCTGAAGGATGAGCTGTTACAATTAATGATGATAATACAGTCTCATACTGTTATCCTTACAACCGTAGAGCTGTAAAAGTCAATTAAAAAAGTCTGGTTATGTGAATTATGTTCTCAGTTTCCATCCCTACAGAACTCAACCGGTCAAGGAGGATGGCAGTCACAATGAATCTTTTCTTCCTGGCAAACACAAAAAAACCTGCTAAATGTGCCATCTGGGCTTATTAAATAGGGAATATTAAGTGTCAGTAAGATCAAACTGCAAACTGAAAGCTGGTAGAGAATGGTCGCTTGCCTTTTTGAATCACTCAAAATTCATGGTGAACAAGTGGAGTAAAACATTCAGCTTGTAAGCCTTTCAGATTTACAAAATCCATTTTTTCTAGTTTATGATGGATATAAATTCTCACCTGCAGAGAGAAGGTACAATCAGAAAATTGAAGAGATTTGCAAGAAAGAGTTCAAGACAAAATTTTCTTTCCCACTGAGTGCTCCACAGCAGACAACACTCAGGTTGTAGGTGACATAGAAGCACAGAAGATTCTTTTACACTTGTAAGCTATTGAACTACTGTGCTTTAAAATTAATAATCCCCATGTGCATATAAAGACATCTTTGAATCTATTTTTAAAAGCAAAAATAATGAAACTGTTTACAAAGGCACAAGTTTTATATTTAATAATAAATAATAGAAAGCATATAACTTTCAAGTTGTAAAGCGAAATATTTGATAGCTAGTAGAGCATTTTCAGTTTAATATCCAGTTTTACTATAGCAAGTACAAAAATCCAAAGATATAGCAATGAAATATGAATCTATGTACATAAACAACAAAAAACTTTGATACTACAAGAGTTTCCTAAGAGCTCAGGCACAGAAAAGTTGCAAATATTTTTCCTATCAGTAGTATTTTATTCTAGAATATCAGCTGCTAAACATTTATTTCAGAGATGAGGCATTTCATACTAAAAACTTATGCTATACATCAAAGTTTCCGGCCAAGATCTTAGGTTTTCCATTTTCCAAGGTTATAAATAACTGCAAATGTAGTAACTTCTACCATCTTCTTTGATTTACTTGCTCCCTCCAGCAGTGGCTGCCAGTGTTGGACACTAGTTCTAGCCATTAGATGACAAAAAAAGTCCCATATGTTATATTTATCTCTTCTATTCTTTCTCCCATATTCTACCTTTTCCACAAAATGCAACTTTTAGCTAAATGACATTTTCTTCATTTTAATGGAAGTGGCAGACCTAGTTGCCACCTCCACCTTATATGAGAGATCATGTGGCTTTACAGAGCTTGTGTGAAAATATGACCTCAGTCAAAATACCACTTGCAATTATATCACTGTAGACTTCTTCCCCAGTCTCCTGAGGAGAATTAGAGAAAAACCCTGGCCTCGCTCCATTTGCATCTTCTGTGACACTGGCCTCTCATATCAGTCACCTAAAATCTCTCATTTGTCTTAAATAATTTATGGTGAACTTACACTGCACACTTCCAGAAAACAGGAAAAACTGACACCCAAAATGTTTGTCTGGCAAAACATATGTTGAGGTAGCATGTGATTTTGAGATAGTCTAAAAAATCCCAGACTCTTCTAATCCATATAACCAGCAAGAAAAGTATATCCCTGTACACAATCTAGGAAGTAAACTTTTCTTAGGTGGCACTAGATAAGCAAAGTTCTAGAACTTAATTAATTGAGAGGTAATCTTAAAAAGTATCTATTTTTTTACAGCAGAAATTGTTGACATTTCTCCCCTTCAGTACATCAGGATGAGTATTCCACTATAACCTCAGCACGAAAGATGGCAATTCTTCTGCAAATCCACTTCCTTTCAGGCTTGAATGTATTTTACCAGTTTTTACATGGTCTTGATTTCCTCCTTCTTCTTGTTGAATCCATTTAAATTTGTTTTGCATGTATTTTGCTGACTCTTTCCCAGCAAATTCTTCCTTGTAACACTATTTTCCATCCTGAAAAGATTCTATGCTGATCCGACAGGAACAACCTAAGTTGTTCCAACCAAGCTTCACAAGAGCATATAATAGCAGCATTTGGCTCATAGATTGTCCCAGGCTATTGCCCTGTCAGGACAGCTGTTCCCATGACGAATGATAGGAGCTTACGAACAAGGCAGAGTTGCAAAGGATAGGGAATTTCAATAAGCCATTTGCCAAGTTATTTGCAGATAAAGCAGCTATTTACAATGTCTAGTGCAGCATTTACAGTGCAAAAATGGATGAGAGATCCTTTAGCATTCCCTAGCGGTACTGATGTTCTCATCTTATTCTCACTCTTGTCTCCTCTTCTCTATCCTTTCCTCCTCATTTTCCCCAACACACCTACACAAGCACACATAAACCTCTCTTCTGCTTGGAAATATTTTCCTAGAAAGTTTAAATTTAAATTTCAATACATGGAGCTGACCAGACGAGCCCCAATCAGGAGCGATAATGGATACTGCAACTCTACCATCTCACAACACCAAAAAGCCATTTTCTAAAAGTGACACTATGGCTTAACCAACAACCCAGGCAGAGTGCTCCAGCCCCAGGCATTCAAGAGAGCTGTTGGAGCAAGTCCAGAGGAGGGCCACAAAGAAGATCAGAGGGCTAAAGCACCTCTGCTACAAAGACAGGCTGAGAGAGTTGGGGTTGTTCAGCCTGGAGAAAAGAAGGCTCCAGGGAGACCTTAGAGCAGCGTTCCAGTACCTGAAGGGTACTGGAGGGGCTTTTCACCAGAGAGGGTAGTGATAGCATAAGGGGTAATGGTTTTAAGCTGAAAAAGGGTAGATTTAGATTGGATATTAGGAAGAAATTCTTTAGTGTGAAGGTGGTGAGGCACTGGAACAAGTTTCCCAGGGAACCTGTGGATGCCCTATCCCTGGAAGTGTTCAAGGCCAGGTTGGATAGGACTTGGAACAATCTGGACTAGGTGGAGGGGTCCCTGCCAATGCAGGGGAGTTGGTACTAGATGATCTTTAGGGTCCCTTCCACTCCAAACCATTCTATGATTGTAGAAAATGTAGGAGTGCATGGGGTTGTTTGTGTGTGTTTGGGGTTTTTTTTGTGGTGATGTGGTTGGAGTCTGATCTCTGGTCCTTTCCAACCATGACGATTCTGTGAAAGTCTGGATAAATACACAAGATACAAGAAAGTAATTACAGGAATAAGAAGAGTGCTTGTTAGTTGTTTGTGGCATTGCTTCTGGATTCCAATGGAAACTTTGTACTGGTTCCTAACTACAATGACATTTAATTTGTAAACATAGTAACCAATCTTCTGACACAGAATATACTCTTAATTTCCATGGAATAATTTAATCTTAATGTTTTAAACACTGTACTGCCTATATGTTGAACAAGTCTGTGCATACTGTTCATAACTGAATGATAATTAAAAAAAATTCTAAATTTTCAGCTGGTTTAGACACAGAAATATTCAACAGGAAATGCTAGATCTGTACCTGAACTATCTACATTTCAAAGAAAGATTTTAAAATACATAAAATCTACCATCACCAATCAGTAGCTAAAATCTTAGAACAGCCTTAACAGTTTGAAAAACTTGTTTCCATTTACTACACTATAAGTTGCAAAACAAAACCTCACTTCAGTCTGAGAAATACAAAGGACTCAGATAACCTGAGGCCTCAGTAGGTCTGTCTGCAAAACTGTCCCCCTCTAGGAAACACCGGTTAGGATTCAACCTTGCCCTTGCATCTATAGTTCACTATATCTCAGGGTAAGAAAATGCTCATTATTCAAACTTTAAAACATCAGCAAGCCATCAAAAGTCCCAATTAGATACAGTAATTTAAAAAAATTATTCTGTTTTGTATAAGATTTTGACTAATTTTCCAGAACCACTTTCATTATAATTGTGTACCTTTTGCTCATTATTTAAGCCTCTGAACACTGAGTTAAATCTATATGTCAGGTCATTTTGACTGTATTTGCACAATAATTAGTGAACTGGGGTGTTCTGAGGGGTCTTGCTCATTTGAAAAAATGTTATGGTCTTCCAAGGCTAACAGGAAAAACTGGGGACCTCAGACATGTAGTCATTTCTGAGGGAAAAACATGAAAGAAGTCTAAAGGAGCAAATTTGTTTTTCCTTCAGAAAAAAACCTTTATAATTTGCTAGGGAGTAGATAGGATTATTTATTTTGTTATCTTTCTAGAAGTCTACTAATAAAAACAAGAAAAAACATCTTTGTAAAAAAAAATATATGAAAGGGTAATGCAAAGCATTGCTACAGAGGAGCTGAATACCCACCCATAAAGAGGTGATGTGCTACTGGCCCCTAGGAGGGCTCTGATAGTAAACCAGTTGTACAAAATCAACCATCTCTTCAAACACAGCTATCATGGGAGGAGAAAACTTTAAATGCTTAAATGAAAAGTTATAGAAAAGCATAAAGAATCACAGCATGCTCACAATTTGCAATTCCAAATCTTTTCACAGCTCCTGACAGAAAAACTCTGCACCACCCAGACTTAAAAAGTGGAAGCAAATTAAATATAAAATGTAGGGAGATCAATAGGATAATGACTTCATTTGAACTGTTTGGTGAACAGATCAATAAGTCAGTGAATCAATGACTTTTTTAATTATAAATTAAGTCAAAGCTAAATAACAAAATGAAAAGTGACATGAGAATGCACAACTATGTCAGAGCTGACATTGCCAGGAAGGCAGAAAGACAGACCAAAACTGGCTGAACTTTCAAAAACAAATATGGCAAGTTATATATTATTGAGAGCACTAATGACCCATTTATCATTCTATCACCAACTCAGCAGGGTCTGCAAATCTTTATTTGACATACTGAAATAATCATGACTACAGGCATTCACAGTTTCTACCGTTGTTCTTATCTAGAATGCATGGGAACAAGTATAAACTTTGCATGTGAAAAGAAGGACAGTAGGTGAGGAAATTAATTGGATTATATGCAAAATCAGTGTTTCATTTTACCTTTCTGTTAAGAAATATTTATACTGAATTATTAATAAGATACATGATGGTGTTGTTGCTAGAGTCATATATGTAAAGTATGCAGATGCTTTGAGTACTGGGCATCACACAAATAGGTATTTGGGTCAACCTTTAGTCCAACATGTCTTAGCATCCTCAGTATTCTTGTTACCAGAAGTTAGAGACCAAAGTCAAAGTTGTGTCAAATAAACTTGGAGAAAATGGTTATCAAGGCTATTTTGAGACAATATAACTGTTAGAACCACAATCAGCTTAACTAAAAGGCTGCAAGATCATTTTACAATTGACATTACTCTCTTGTTTTAAAAGAAATAGATGGTTTTTCACTTTACCTTTAGAAGGTGTGCTATTATTACTCAGGGCTGCTGCTGGGGTTTTTGAACTTACACACATGGAGAAGTTACAATATGGTGATTAAAGCCATCTAAATTGGAAAAAAAAAAGCTGTAGCTGAAACTTCTGTGGTGTTAAGTACCTGTGGAAGCATAACTAAGAGGAAAGTACATCTACTGCCTGGTCAGCAGAACTGTAAAAAATTGTAAACCCAAACAAATAAAACTCCAGTGCAATAATGAAAGTTTGCCCATGGAAAGATAATACCTGGGGCTGAAGCTATGATATTTCCATGTCTTTTGAAAAAAGTAATCTTTTGAGAAAATTTGTTTAAAATTGAAGTCCTTCCTGAAAAAGGAATTTACTACAAGCCTGACAAGTCGGACTGCTCTGCTTATAATGCTATTTTCATTCCTTTCTTAATGTTTTTCAGCTGACTGCATGAAGATCAAATATTAGGATCAATAAAACCTACAATAGCGAGTTCATAAAGAAATAATCTACTTTCAAGAAGCATGCAGTGCAAAGAGATGCATACCAACATTCTACATCCTTGTAGGGCAGGGAGACAACTCAGGCCTGTGTCAATGTGTAAACGTCTACTCTGAACAATGATAAAGGACAGCACTATGGCTTGCTCATCCACTACCTGTGGTACATGGAGACAATATTGACCTTACTAAGGAGGACCATAAAGTTCTGTCAAAACAGCAGCATCTACTTCTAGGATGGCATGAGTAGTGTTAGCACACCTGCACCTCCAGAAGATTTTCAGGTGACTGGTATGAAATAGATGAAAAGCAAATATCAGAAAGCCAAACAACAAAAATAGAAAAGCCTGTTATTAAGGCTGTATGTTTAAATTAATTCATCTCTCTCCTCTGTACTTATGAATTACAGTACAGTTAATTACACACATTTCACTCTTAATAAATAGCAGTCACTGCTTTGAAGAGAATAATCTTGGTTTAATTTCTTTCAGGAGCTGGAAGGATTATAACAAATCAAATGAGATACTGCAGGGGAAAAAAAGAACAATCATACGGCATAAGAATTTTTACACTCTCCTGGAATATTAGATTTTACCCCTGTCTCTGACAAAAAGTTCCTAGAGAAATCTGGACAACATGCTTCAACTCAATGTTTTGGAAAGCCTAACTAATCAGTCCCATTATCTGAGCATAGAAATTTGAGATCTGATGATACAAATTGCAAAACCACCGAGCACTCACTTATGAAAACTATGTCAGTGGGATCTGATTTGATAAAATCAAATTTGAGTACTTTGATTTTAAAAAATGTTCTGTCCAAGTATCATGCAAGATTCTGAAATTTTCTGAACTATACATATCACATAGTGCACCCTGGATTAGCACACAAAATAACTAATTTTTCATGTGTTTTAAACAACATTGATAAAATGGAGTGAATATTACACACTTACATAAGAACATATGTATAAATAAGAAAAATCTGTCTGCAAAGAAGGGTCTAAATATCATTCAGTACTTTAGATTGGGGTTGCATAGTGAGAAACAAAGATAAAATATTGACGATGAATGTCTGCTGCTTCTCCTGTATACTGACCAAGTCTTAGTGGGGACCAGCAGGGGAGATCCAACATGTTATCTTGCTCCTGCCTCCTGTTTCAACAGTTTCTGTCAGTATAAAGTGGCTAATAGATTTAAGGTATAAATAATGTTTCCATCCAGTGTATCTCTTGATATACCCAGGATTAGTTAGCAATCCCTTCTTACTTTCAAGGATTCCACATTGTTTTCTACCCACTCTACCGTCTGCTTCCTTCCAGTCTTACCATCCCCACAAATTTATTTTTGTAGACTTACACCACATAGGCTAAGAGATTTGGTGTCCACCAAATTCTACTTTTTTAATTTCTGCTTAATTATTTTCTTAATATAGTTAACTATTATGCTTAGAGGTCAAATATAAGGGTCAATAAAACATGCAACAAACAAGCCACAAAGCAGCAATCTGTACCGTTTATTGGACCAGGCTTACAGTAATTCAGAATATGAACTGAATGCTAAAAATGTTAAATTGTCTGTAACAGAACAACTCAAATTACTAACAGTCTCATTTATCCTGCCTGGAAAATTGAAAACTGCATATGTATGTACACAAAGTCATAATATAAGATGTTTTCTACTTCAGAGGAAGGTTTCAGACTTGTTTTCCTCAGACATAAAATTGTCACTTCAGAATATTTTAAATAGTTGCGGAGAAGCTAATAGAGCCCAAGGTTTGTGAGCTTCATGTACACACAAATAAAATGTCAAAACATATCACATATCAACTATACGATAGATTTATTCCCATACTCTTGAAAAATGTAAGTAATGTAAGATATATTTTCTAAAACAAAGATCTTTTCTACCTAAACAAAACTCTGGATTATTACAAACAGTTGAAACAAGATAATAAGGACCTGGTTGATTTTTACTCAGAAATCTTAGTGAGTTCTGACAAAAAGCTTGATCCATATAATTTAATATTATAGAAATCTTTTATTGGCTTATATAGGAATTTTGGTTCAAATCTGAATGTCTCCAAGATACGGCAGTTGCTAGAAACCATGTAGAATATTTATAACCTGCACATTGACAGTATGTTGGTTCCTCACGTAAAACAAATTTGCTCAAGTTTTTTACCAGCTGAGAATCTAACCAAAATATACTGACAAATTCATTGACTTCACCCTGGGAGACATCCACATACACCCATCTCTTACACTTTTAATATAAGTATGCTGTTTTTCTTACAAGAAAAATACAGGGGGAAAAAAAAAAATCAAATGCTAACTTTTCCTTACCTAAGTTTTTTTGTTTGTTTCTTTAAAAAAACAAACAAATAACCCAAAATAAACAAACAACAACACACACACAAAAAAACCCAAAAAACAACAACAAAAACACCAACCACAACACATTCTTCTCATTTCATTCTCTTATTTTCCATTGCAGGTTATGTTTCAAGGAATATACATACCTAATTACATAAAAGTAGGAATTAAAAAAAAAAACAACACAACCCAAACCAGAAATCTTTCCTGTGCTGTAAGACATAGGAAGCACTCCTTGCTTATTTTTGTGAAGGTCCCTATAGAGTAATCTGTACACTGGATCAACTATTAATCTGCTTTGACCTGAGAGCTAACATACTTGGCTCACCTGTGACTTAACTCTTTTACACTCACAAATATCAGTGATGCCAACTTACTGGAAGAATTAAGTATTCTCCTTGCCTGAAATAAGCCTAAACCTAGCCTGGAGAAAGCATTACTGCCAAGGGAACCTGTGGATGGGCAATAAAAGTAGCTTCAGTTTACTGCAGTCTAGGATTTAAACATTTCAGTGTTGAACTCCTCTTATTCCTAGTAAACAAACTTGAAAGAAGGGATTCCTTGACTTAATACAAGGGGAATCTCACATAGAAAAAAAACAACTGCTACACAGTGATACACTTCTAGGCAACAGGTAATAGACTACTACATGTCCACATGGACCTGTCCAGGATAGCACCATCAAGGCAGCATTCCTCTGGGGGTACTGATACCTCCTGGAGGAAAAGGAAGGAAACATTAGAGTGGGAAGTATGTAAAGCAAAGGAATAAGGACAAATTCAATTAAACCCTGCAAGAGAAGGTGCATTTCCCCTGTTGCTTCATCATTAGTTATATCACTTTCAGCATATATTGGCAGGATTTCAGATTTTGGTAGACAGTGGCCAGTTCTTGCATCTCATTATGTTCTCATCCGCCAAGCAAAAAGACAACAGGGGAGTTTATAATAGTGGTACAAATAAAAGCAAACAATATGATGCAGAATAATCAGCTGTAATCTTGAATTGTAAAACAATTAAATGCTTTTATTCTCTTGACATTTGTTGCCTGGCATGCAGCATACCTTACTGCATCTGAGGTATGTTCAAATAAAAGCAAAGTGAAAATAGTAGATGTAGAAATAAAAATCACCAGCCAAAATAAAGCAACTTAAGTACTACATAGAAATCATCATCAGTTGGAAGTTTGGTGGTTGCTATGGGATAAGTAATCACAAATTCTAACACAGCAATAGGCACCCTTATTCTCTGAGACTGTTAACAGTAAAATACAAGCATGCTCAGAAACATTTTCTGAGCAGATTAGATGCATTAGTGTAGATGTAACCTCAGTATATCAACCTACAAACTATGGCCAAAGGACTGAATTCTTCTTGCATTCATGCAAATTTTAGCTTGGTATTGAGGTGCAATAATAGGCATTGTAGGAAACTCTGAGGTCCAGAAATTATGCTCGTTCAGAGAATCAACTGTCAGGCTTGGAGACAGAAAAAAACAACAAAATTTCGAGTTAGCTAAGTTGGCACTGATTGCACAAGTCAATTAGAAACAGTACTGTGGCAACCCTGGCAGAACTGTGACAGGGGATGAATGCCCCTGCTCTGGAAGTACAGCATCATTTCAGTGCACAGTGCTGGCAGCAGATCAGGCACCCCTCCACAGAGCGTTTTGTTGGTTTAGGTGGAGACAATAGCACATACACTCAGCTTGAATCACATGCACTCAGCTAGCTTGGAGGATACCTGCACTATGCTGCTAGGATGCCCATGGCTTCCTTAAGATCTGCAGCTTGCCTATAATTCTTGTTTTTGTTGTTTCTTGAGAGCCTCAGAAAGGCTCAAGACATTTTGAAAGTTTCATTGCAGTGTTTTGGAGACAGGGAACTTCTCCATGTCCACTAAAACGGGTTCCTGAATATAAGTGAATTTTCTAAAAATCAGGGGGTGGCTTTATTAGGCATTGCTCTTCACTGCAACTTTGTCTATCCTGCATGATGACATCACATCATACAGTGAACCTGCAGGACCATGTCACGGATAGTTTGCATCCTGGGATTATTTACTTCCTCCATTCTCACTTAGGCCATGGTAGTAGAAGAAAGTTTTTATTACCTCTGCATATGCTGTGCTAGTAATGTGATCACTATTAGAACACTAGATCCAGGTATGACATTCACATTTCAGGAAGAAGACCAATAATTTGGAAAACATTCAAAGAAAACCCCAAGAACAAAGAATCATAAACTGAGTTATAGAGAAGTAAATTCAATGTAGTTCATTAAAAAGAAGCATACAGCCTCGATATAAAAGACAGAGAAACCGAATTCTTAAATATATCTTTTCTATTTCTCAAATTAAGATATAATGGGATCTGTACAAGTTTGGGATTGAAATTTATTATAGATTTTTTGCCTTTTTTTTTTTAACAGAGAGTACAATTAGCCATTGGGACAGCTTACTAAGCACTGTTCATCAATAAAGATACGAGACTCAAGACTCCAGGGTATTTTTTGAGAAGAAGCAGCTACTCACCACTATCGCCACTGTGCCTCCAGTCACAAATAATTCACAGAAGTTCTATAGCTTTTGCAGCCATGGAAGTCAGAGCAAGGTGATCACAGTTGTTCTGCCATCTGACCTCAAAATTTATTAACCTTAATAGTAATAAATAAACCTTTAAAATTTTGCTGAGGTCTCCAATATGCTATACAAATACATCCCACATTACAAAATAACTCCATCATTTTGTGTCACTTTTCCAAAATGCCAGCTATACATATACAAGGTAATCAGTATCTGGGCTTCAGAGTACTACAGCTTTTTGTAAAACAGAGATAATAGAGCAGTGAAATAACTTACTAAATTTCATAATTTCTACCACTATATTAGAAATTTCAGTAAAGAAATCCAAGCAAACTACTGGTAGCTATTTTCTATCCATGCAAAAGCAGCAAAACTGAACCAAGCCAAATTGATCTCACTTGTGAAGTAACCTGTGAATTTTTCTCAGTGAGAAATGTTCAAGTATGTTTCCTTCTGGGGGCATTATGGCTTTGAGCACTTGTCTAATATATTTCTTATCTGTATACATGAAAATCTGTACAAAAGTGATTCCAGTGTGGCTAGACTGATACTTTTTTGTTTTGGTTTGGTTTTTTTTCCAAGAGTTGGCATGTAAAAAAAACATGTTGGAGCTTTCTCAAGCAATGACATTTAAATGGCCTCTGACTTTTTGAGGATAGGTTTTTTGTGAAAAGTGGCAAAACTCCTTCTTTTAGTATGCAGCTGCAATCAAGGATTTTTACTCACCATAAAACATGTCAAAATAATGGATGGCATTCCTAGTAAAGAAAATTAATTTAAACAAGTCAGGTAGAAACACATACCTTTCTGCAGAGAAAAAATTCTTTGTGGAGATTCAGCTTATTTATTGCCTTTGCGGAAAATCATACCACAAAATTGTTTGGTACCGGTTTATTTTCCCAGCATATGCCATTGAAATAAAACAAAATTCCAATACTTCCACTAGTAATGTTGCTTCTCTCAACCTGTGTGCAAAAAAAAAAAAAAAAAAAATCCCTTCTGACTTCCAGCTGGCCTATTGGTTAGTTAATTAGTGCAGCTTATTACAAAATCAATACCAACATGCCATTGCTGATACATTTCCCATTTACAAATGTGAATACACAGGGTTTTCCACTATTTCATTATTTAATTTATTTGTTGGAAAGGTTCTTCATTGAGTAAGGCATTAGGCTGGCTTGAAGCCTCTCAGTTCCACGTGTACAGAACACAAAAGTGGGAATGAGGAAAGACAGCTTACTACCTTTCTGTTTCTGTAAATTCTGTTTATCAGACTCTTCTTCACTGCATGAAACATCAATAAAACACAGTACTAACCCCCCCCACCCCCATTTCTATATTCTTTAATATATCTCCCTCTAACAATAGAAATAAAAAGAGCGACAGAATTCACCCACCCTAACTCATGTAATTGGCAATACCAATTTTGTGTGTTATTGAGCTCAATAATACCAGACGCACAACTACCTCAGGTGTAGTAAACACAAAGGGGGAAATCTCTGGTCAGATAAAGACATTGTTAATACTCAATAGCAACAGAGTAATGCTAGCCACACCAATGTTCTCCTAACCGTTAGTGTAATCTTTTTCAAAAAAATTCTCAAATGTCACCACATCAAAAACAAAAGCAACTTTGACTCTTGTATCAGACACACTTTGAAAAGATAGTATGGCAGGATTTTGACTACGTTTGACTTAAGGTCTCATAAATAATACAAGTGTCAGAGGAAACAGGGATGGCTACTCAAAATATTTTAAGTGTTATCAGTAATCACTTAGAAAGGCCTTAAATTCATAGAATACTTTAGGTTGGAAGGGACATCTGGAGGCCAATTACTCAAGCCCTTTCTCAAGGCAGAATTAATTGGATCATATTGTTTACGGCCATGTCCAGTCAAATCTTGAGCATCTGAAGGATAGAAGTCCCAGAACCCTCCTCGGCCCTTGTGCCAGTGTTTGACCTCCCCTGTGGTAAGAAAAACTTTTCTTTATATCCCATTTCCAGCAGTTAACTTTCACTGTCAGCAGCAAGCCACCAGAAGAGGTTCCTAGAAAAAGCAGCTCCCAGGTGATGTTTCCTGAGGTAGGAGCCCGTAAACTATGACAGTTGCTCCCTCCCCATCAGCCGCCTCTGCTGTTATCCTGTGTTGCAGGAGGAAAAAAATAGCCAGTCAGAAGCACAGCAAGGCTTTCAGACACAGGATGCAATTGACTAAAGTTTCCTTTTACGTATTTGCCTAACCTTGTTTGTCATTATACTTAAGTGAAGAGTATCTTGTCACAAAAGCAGGTCTCTGGCCATGTTACTGTAGCAACTTCTGGTTCTCTGTAAGCCCAATTTTTTCTAAAGTGGTTTGTCTTTTCTTTCTATGGTATTTACTGAGAATAGCAGAGTAGAAATGATCTATTGCTGCCTAAGCTCTAAGATTTCTGTGGCATATAAGTGATGTCTTAAAAATAACCTTCTCACCTGTACTTGGCAGCACCTCAGTGGTGTAAAGAGCACTTACGAGGATCTGGACACTAACGGACAAATTATGGGGCATATTTCCCTTGCTGCAAGACTAGCACAAACTCACATTGATATTTTTAGGGGTGGGGGGAGGAAAAAACCCCAAACCAGTATAATTGTAGCAAGATTTTTGTTACAAATAAAATGCTTGTAAAATTCTGATCAGGTTCTTCTGCCTACCTGTTGAGTCCCAGAACACTGGAAGTGTATAATTTAAGTTTAATCTTGCCTCACAGTGTTGGAACATTATTACTTCTTTTGACCTCTCTGACATGTTTCCTGACCCCAGGAATCTATGCAGCAGGTTTTCCTACATGTACAGAAAATGGGTGTATTTTTTCCCACAGCAATCACAGTGATCTGCCAGCTAACAGGCTCCTTGACTGAGCCAGTGATCACTTAAAAGCAGTTGCAGTGAGGACCTAATGAGTGCTTTCAAATTAGCATCAGTGTAATCTACTAGAACCTGACCAGGAAGAGCTTAGTTAGGAATACAACAACAACAACAAAAAAGTGAGGTGAAGAAGCATAACAACAGTTAACAAATCACATGTTCTGAGTTACAATGGTATATATTTTTGTTGACTATGGGAAACAAAAAATGTTACAGTGATCAACTTAGAAGCTAAAATTGGAGTAAACTGTATTCTAGATACAGCTACTTTTTTGGAGATGTTTTTCAAGTTGCAGTTTCTGGAAATGCAAGAGCTTCTGTTTTCCTTGTTTCCTAATGCTTTCCTTGATTTATCTCTTCATTATTTTTGACACATTGGTGGAAATTTGTTACTTCTTGCTGATTATTGCTGTCTTGTGGTTATTAATGGCTTAGATATCTTAGACGACTAATGTCGTATATTGTGATTTGTGACCAATTTAGTTTTCTATCTAGTGACTTATAGTAGCTTTCCTTGGTAGTCTGAAATCTGTGCAAGTGTTTAAATGCCAGGATGATCTGTTCAGGCACTGTAGCTGAGCAGGCTACACACAGTTGCCCTGTACATGGTTCTCTTGCACCCTGCTAACATGTTGTTCACAGCTGCCAGTTCAAATATGGAAGCAAAAATTTCTTCTTTCAGCAGCAAGAAATACGCCTCTGGCATCTTGCCTTTGCATTTGTCAATCATTAAGCTGTACAACGTGCAGATTCTGAGAGCAGCAGTGGCACCACAAGGGTTACAAAAATACTGGTACTCAGGGATATAAAGCAGAGGTTTGGTTTCATGGAAAGTAACAGAAAATGCTTTGCAAACATTCCAGATTGAAGGACATTGTTCTGTGACACCAGTGCTTTGACTGTGTACACTCTTAGATCTTACTTGGGTAGACTGCTTGTTGCTTTGAAATCAGTGCAAAATCCTGATTTTGGTACAATTTGATCTGGATTTACCCTCTCATCACAGAACTAATAAACCATTTATTTGACAAAACTCCCCAGATCTTTACATCATCTTACCACAATAATTTCAAAAGAAGTACCATAATGAACCAAATTTTTGAAACAGCCAGGAGGTCTATGGGAATAGGCTGAGATCTCCCAAGCTGAACCTCATGGATTTCAGTGCAACTCATATTCCTGAAAGCTCTGATACGCAAGAGCCAAGAGGCTAAAAAGTTGCGGCTGCTTATAAATCTAGATAAAAGGTGTTTCCAGATCACACTTTATGCTGCACTTTCTCTACTTTCTCCCACAATTTTATGTGGTAACCAAACAATCCTATGCCCCATAGAGGCCCTTATGTGTAAAGGTCAAGAAGGACCAATGGGGTAGGAATGACCTACTAGGTGTTGGTATAAACACGCCACCCAGAGGGACCTTGACAGGCTTGAGAGGTGGGCCCATGCCAACCTCATGCAGTTCAATAAGGCCAAGTGCAAGGTCCTGCAGCTGGGTGGGGACAATACCAAGCACAGTTACTGACTTGGTGGAGAATGGACAGAGAACAGCCCTAAGGGAAAAGACTTGGGGGTGTTAGTTGATGAGAAGCTCAATGTGAGCCAGCAATGTGTGCTCACAGCCCAGAAAGCCAACCATATCCTGGGCTGCATCAAAAGACGTGTGGCCAGCAGGTTAAGGGAGGTGATTCTGCCCATCTACTCAGCCCTTGTGAGACCCAACCTGGAGTACTGTACAACTCTGGAACCCTAAGCACAGGAAAGACATGGAGCTATGGGAGAGGCTCTAGAGAAGGGCCACAAAGATCATCAAAGGCTGGAGAATCTATGCTACAAAGACAGGCTGAGAGACCTGGGGCTATTCAGTCTGGAGAAGAGAAGGCTCCGGGGAGACCTTATAGCAGCCTTCCAGTACCTGAAGGGGCTACAGGAAAGATGGGGAAGGACTTTTTATAAGGGGATGTAGGACACGGGGTAATGGTATTAAACTGGAAGAGGGTAGATTTAGATTAGAGATTAGGAAGAAAGTATTTAGTGCAAGGGTGGTGAGACACTGGGACAGGTTGCCCAGGAAAGCTGTGGATGCCCCATCCCTGGAAGTGTTCAAGGCCAGGTTGGATGGGGCTATGAGCAACCTGATCTAGTGGGAGGTGTCCCTGACCATACAGGGGAGTTGGAACTAGATGATTTTTAAGGCTCCTTCTAACCCAAACCATTCTACAATTCTATGATTTTCCTCTGAAAGAAAAGAAAGTTTCAGCCTAATACTCCTACCTGTACATGGATCTTGGGAAATAATCTGGTCTGTAGAATTTATTTTGTTACTGCTCTTTTTTGCCAAGAATGGAAGCTAAAAAGATCTGCCTATCTTCAATAAATTTATATCTCCCTTGATAGTGCACAGTTTTTCCCTAATGTTTGCACAAGAATATACCGTGATGAGAGAACGTTATGCTGGACAGGGGATAGAATAAAGCTTATAAGAAAAGGTATATGTGTGTGTATGTGTATATATATGTATATATATAAATAAAAATTCAAAATAAATTCCTGGCCCATCCTCCGTGGGTACTCAAGGTATTTTGTGTAAATAAACCACTCCAATATCTGTTTGCTCCACTGTCCCAGAGGAAAAGTGAACCATGTTTTAAAAAGCAGATTTGTCTGAACCTTATGTGATATAAGGTGTAGTGCTTCCCTCAAGTATAGCATGGAGTCCTGCTCTCTGCACTGCAGAACAGGTCTGCTGTCTTCATGAATCACTGTGGATGCAGAAACCTGTTAGATGTTCAGAAAGGAGTTGCTCCATCCAGAGACAGAATAAATTTTCTGTGCTTGTGAAAGCCAGGATGGGAAAGACAGAGAAACTCAAGCAAATAAGCAAGTAAGATTTAACTCTTTCAGGTAATAATGCACAGGAAAAAGCTGTGGGCAAAAGTGGATCATCAAAATATGAAGCAGAGGACCAAAATGGTTCTCAAAATAATTTCTTTGTGCAGCACTACATGCTGTGTCATAACATGCATTATTAATCTTTCCAGCAGCGTAATTGAACAATACTTTCTATGCCATGTCACAGATGAAAGATCTGGATATTGTTCCCATTAAAAATGACAACTGTGATAATTATTTTTGTTAACATTCCAGTGAGCCAACTATATTAATTTTTGTTGGGAGCAAATGCAAAGCATTATTGAACCTTTCTTGCATTTTCCTCTTTGCTTAGAAGGTAAATGGGATAATTTTCTTTCTCTATCAGAAAATAAGACTAATTTTAAAATCTGTTTATACTGTAAAAGCACTGAAGTAACAGAGCAATTCAATGTACTCCATGGAACATTTGCAGAGCATTTTCAGGTATTTCCATGAAAGCAAACCTCCACCTTCAGTCCCTAAGGACCAGTTTTTTAATAAATTTTGTGGTGCCACTGCTGCTCTACTACACCATCTGCTCTTAGAAGTCAATAAACAAAGTGAATTTTTCAGGCATTAAATAAAAAGCTTCTAAATACCAAGAGCAGACAAGGACAATCTTGAATTATTTCTATGTTTCCTTAGAATATCCCTCATGCTTAGACAGTTCTGTATGGTGAGCTACATTGAGATGTAGCTAATGTGTTTAACATGCAGCAAAGTAAGTTATATGGAGTAATTTGCTACTTATAATGGCTGTAAACTCTACTGCCCTAAGGACAGTAATTCTTGGGGGAATCATGCACAGGGTATTCAGACACCCCCATATAGTTCATGATTTGCAGATCTTTCCCCTGCTTGGATCTTGTTTCAGAGCTGTAAGACATAAGGTAAGGAAACCTCTCTCTTCTAAGCAGCTTTCTTCTTGTGCTCCTTTCAGTTCCCCTATGCCCTGTAAGAGTATACGGGACCACACGGCTTACAGTTAATGCCTGAGAATGCTTCATATAACTTTTTTTCAACTGTATGACTAAAAAAGCTGAGGTTTCAGAAAACTTGGATGCTGGAAAACCTGAACCAGCTCTTGAAGTCAACCAAAACACCACCCTGCTGACCGATTGACCAGTGTTGCAATCAGGTGTGAAAAGCATTTTATACAGAGGAGGAACATTAGTGTTCTGTAAAGGACATCTTTACAGAGCAGTAAGCTATCCTGATCACATTTGGTCACGGGGGAATAAATGATCAAACACTTATCAGTAGCTTTGTTCTATGTAGTGTCTAAATTTAGGTTTAGTTCATTTAATACTTCCTATTTTGTCTTTCCAGTTAGCCCAAATTTGTGGGCATGATGGCCTGTTACAAGTAATCATTGACTCAAATCTAAATTAACATATTTGAAAAACTCTTCAGCATATGCCTAATTTTCTTTGCTCTTGCTGTTTACAGATGTCTGTGCCTGCAGATTTTATATTTACATGTTACACACATGTTTGCTAGAAAGTGACAATATTAGTGTCTACTAATATGGTAAAATTTGAACACAGATCTTAGTATCTTTTCAATAGCTGTCAGGGAACAAGCATATACCAAGTAGTACCTGGTAACCACTGTTCAGTCTGTTTCTCATTATTGACTAGACTTACTTGATTACAGCTGATTAACATTAGGGACTTTATTTTGCATTACATCATTACTTCTTTCAGTATGCTCTAACCTGAAATAAATTCTTCAAGCATAGGAAACAAACAAACAAAAAAAATCTGTAAAAGCTTACCAGAGATTAGACAGGTTGGAAGACTACTCCACAGTCTCAGAAGACCTGTACAGAGACAAAGGAAAGAAAAAGAAAATCTCTGTTTAGTAACATCACTTTTTATGCAGGATATCAAGTTCTCACAACAGTAACTGTAGAGAAAACTCAGTAGAAACTTAAAAGCTGTAACAAAGAGAAACTCACTCACAACAAATAGTATCTTATAGCTGAATGCTCATGCTTAAATGGTGTTTACAAAGCTTTTTGCTCTTAGCTTTCAGTTGCCACAGATTGCCATAGGAATTAAGGTCAGGAACTGGCAACGTTTTTAGTGAAGGATCATAGACAAAGATAACTTTAAACTTGCATGACAAACAGTTTCCTTTGGTCCTACACTCTGTCTAGAAATCTGGGAAATTTCTTAACACTGAAAGGATTCTCCCTACAACTGAAACATTTAATTCCCTTTATACTTCTAATCTCGTCCTTTCTTTTAGAGGACTGTTGAAAGCTGCTCATTAGAAAGTACTATTTTAGCAGAATCTGAACTGGACTGTTAAAGTTTTACAACAATTTTCTTCCAGTATAAATAAACATATTTATGAGGATCTAATTTAATATCATAAAAGAATTCCATCTCTGTGCTCAGTCACTGTTGAATAATTGAAATGGGGAATTCATGTACTCGCATTCAGAAAAACACTAAAGTCCTAAGGAATGTATATTTTTACACAAAAGAGAGCTCCAGATCATGTCTAAGCATCTCTCTCCAAGGTGCAGCCCAGCTTTAGGCATCAGTGATGCAACCATATACGTAAAGTGGGTAGTTCCTCAAAATTCTTGGGATTGTTCAGGAAACAGAAGGCATTATGAGCTTTAATAAAAGCTGATAATATCCCAAGGACCTACTGAAACGGTGGGGATATGGATGTTTTCTGCATTTTCTGCTTCTTGTGCTGAGCCTGATAGAACCAAATGCTTGGAAACTTTCTGTTTTTGGAGCCATAATATTGTCTTTGGCTTTTATTTTAAAAGTGTAGGAATCAAGAAACAGAATACTATTGTCAACCAATGGTTCATTTCAATTAATCATGCTGCTGCATCAAACCTTTTTAAAATAAATTTTAAATTAGTTTTTCCTTATCAATTCAGTTGATAGCACCCAAATTTAAAGTTTGAAGATGTACATATGGTTGTCAAATCTCAAGTTAAGAAAACAGTTTTTAACTCTGAGGAATCCTTAAACAGCACATTTTATAGTATACAGAAAATAACTATTAAACACTAGCTGCTGCTGGGGCTATCTTTAACTGCAAGTTGAATTCCTAATAAAAGTAATTTTATCTGAATGTGCATAAAACTGGGAATTATTAAGTGAAAATTAATGATCACCTCTCCCCCAGAAGATGGATGATAAGAAACAATAGTCAATACCCCATTAGCAAGGCCATTATAATCTTGGAATAGAAACCCGCTTTATTTTAGAAAGCTAAAACAATTGTAAGTGAATTTTAACAGCTGAATAAATGTACATGGTAATCCATGGTTACAAAAGTTAAATAAATCAGTCCTGCGATCACTTCTACTGCACAAAAAAGTTAGTAACTCATTATCAGTCCCATTATCAAATTCTTCATTATGACTACATTCACTCTTATGGTTAATGTCATGTCAGCGTTTCCATTGCAAACACGTCTTTTCAAGAGCTTATGATTCAATCCTTGTTGAAATTCTCCTTTGGATCTTTCATTTTGTAAAGTGTTTTTATAGATGGTTTTAGTATAGTTCTGAAAAACTTATAGAAGTGCAAAAATAATCGTTATTATTTTACATCATTCCTTTAGGTTCAAAAATTTCTCTGTGCAGTTATGGACATTCAAGTGTCTAACCAGCTGAGGTCAAAACAGATAGGAAAAGCAAAGTCAAACATTTTCCAAGACTCAAATATAAAAAACATGAGTTGAATGTGAAATCCCTCTTGTTTTCTCTAAATCATGTTAATTGCTAGGAATGTATTCCTTCATGAAAAATTCTGGTACTTACCTACTATCTAGTTTTCCAAGAATACAATGAGAAAACTAGATTTCATCTTTGCTGATCCAGCAGACTTACAGGATCTGACTCCCATTTCACATACATTGTCACTGGTGATACAATATCGAACTACCTACTGACATGATTTAAAATACTTGCCTGGTCTCATTCCAGTTGAAATCAGGAATGTCAGGCTCACAAATTCAAGTCCAAACTGCACCTTCAGCGCTCATGTAGGCCTGATGAGTTCAGGGGACTTTCACGCCTTGATAGAAAAGGGTACAGGAAGAATTCAGGAAAGCACTTTGCGCTGTGTCTCCAAGTTTAGTGTCCTCTGAAGTTGTCTGTCATGAAAGAGTATGTTATTGATCATTGTTTTGTGAATCAGAGTGAAAAACAAATTCTGCACTTTCCCATGTGCCCAAGAACTGAATGTCTTATGTAGGAGGACTCCATTAAAAGAGTATTTCAAAAACAAAGTAAACAATTTTTGTGGTCTAGCTCAGGTGTCCATAATGTAACACTAGTGGATATGAACTTAAAAAAAATAAGACAATCCAGCTGCACTACAGCTATTGTTAAACTAAGTTTGATGCTGAGAAGAGGTAACTTTTCTAAGCCCTTTAAAAAATTTTACATACCTATTCTTACCACGTCAAGCTTTTCAAGATGTCAAGATGATGAATAATGATAGTGGATCAATCCTGGTTCATTTGAAGATGAGGCTTCAATTAAAACCTATTCTAAAGGGCATAACATGAAATGCTTCTTCCCAACTAATCCATAATTTCAGCTGTGTGACACTTACAAATATTAGCACATGAGTGTGCTCTCTCAAGCGGGAAATCTGAAAAGACATCAATGGAGGGTTCAGGTCTCTAGAACAACATATTAAACACTCCCTTGGTAGAAAAATTCAAACACATATATATAGACAACCTAGATAAATGTATTTCTAGCAGCTCACAGTCATATAGCTTAAGGGGTTGTGATTACTGCACCTTACTGCATCTACAGAATCCAATTTTGAACTTTGTTCTTGGCAGATAACCAAATACAACAGGCAGTATACAGCTCATATCTGCTCAGATTTTATGTTGGATAGACTCACGGACACAGGTGCATCCTCCTGAGAAATATTGTTACTTTGAACAAGAGTTTTACCAAAAGTTATTCAACTGAATGTGCTTTAAAAGGTCAGTGAAACTCAATATATGACTGCTGGACATGTTGCTCCCCTTCTATCTGGACTGCACTGATTAACCAAGTCAGACTGATTACATCACTGAAGATGAAAGAGAGTCAAGAGAAAGTGTGCTGGTGTGGGGAGGGTTGACCTGTGTAACAATATTTGAAGTATCGGGGGCTCATAAAAAAACCTTGTGAATGCAGAATTCTCTTTTGAAAGATGTAGAAAATTCAAAAGCAAGAGACTGTGACACATGTAAAAGGAGTAGCTAGAAACAAAGCCACATGGTGTCCAGTCCAAAAGTCCTTGACACATTTAAAGGTAAAATAAGTGGAGTGCAAGCATCTAAAAATGTCTTGGTTCTCAGGGATTGCAAAGGGGCAAATTTTTATATTTTTTTTTTAGAAAGGATTCCAGGGATGCTATAGAAAACTACATAATCCAATGGCTATGTTGGACAAACTGGTAGATTTCATGGAAGGAACCCAGAAAAATGGGAGATAAGGGACTTAAGTCAGCCTGGCTTGTGTTGAAAGCAATCATGCTTCAAAAAGTCACTACAATTGTCTGAAGTACTCAAAGACCATGAGAATAAAGGTTATCCCACTTCACAGTGCATTTCTAGAAGGCTTTTACAAAGACTTCTAGGGAAACTAAGCACCTATGAAAACAGGGAGAAGACATTTGGGTGTCTTCTCACCCAAACTGATGCTTGAACAGAAACTTGGTTCTATTCATGCAAAGAAACAAAAATGTACTTTTTTTTTTTTTTGTGAAGTCACAGGGGCAAATCACAGGAACCTATGTTGGGATGTGGCATGCTCAACACTTCCCTATATCATTTGGAACAACAAATATAGGAAATGTCTTTTTCTGGTTTTGTTGATTTGTTTTGTTTTGTTTTAAACCAGTCAGTAATAGGAAGCAAAGTGGATGACACAAAGCAACATAATCACACCTCTCAGTTTTTGACTGGTCTTCAGACATGGTTATGAACTGCTACTTTTAAGCCCTTTTGAGGTCAAGAAGCTCTGTACGTATGATATTAGCCTTGATGGTTTACCTTAAAAAAAGAAAAAATGGTATGCCACTCAACTGGTCAAACTTCAAGGCTCTAGTACCTACAGTCCAAAAGGTATTTAGCCAAAAATATATTCTCCTGCCCTGTGTTCCTCGCTGTATCTTCCCAAACCAAGATGAAAAAACAATGTAGCTATCTTCCTCAGCCTTTCACTCTGTAACCCCAAAGCCTGTTGTGCTTTCTCTAATTCCTGGATACATAGTAAAAACCTCTCTAAAACCGTATTTTCACAAGCATCCTGTACATCTTAAGCAGCTGCTTCTGCACCTTGGAAGCACCTGAATCCCACTGTCCATATCAGGAGGCCTGTCTGAAAGCAAGGACTGTACCTCACATCCCTGCAGAAAAGGAGTCTCTGGCTTTGGGATCCTTTATGTCACATGCTGCTACTCAGTCCAGTCCATCCAAAGCTTTGCCCAGTAGTCAAAACCTTGGAAGGAGAGAAAATGGAAGAGTCAACTGCTAGAAAATTGTTAAAATATGCTAAAATCAGCTTAGGCACAAGTCCTGTCAGGTCAATATAAAGCTTGTCTACTTAAACTAGCAATGGAAAAATTCCTATTTACTGGGCTGTAAAAGATAAGGGTTTGCTGCCTGAATTCCGATTTTACCCTCCCTTAGTGTCTTCCATTGGCCAGAAGACATGAAAAGATGGCTAGGGAAAGAAGTAGGCAACAACTCTTGCTTTGAGACACCTCCAACAAAGAAAGGTGTAGATTACTGTCCCAATTCTTTTCACTAGAACTATGTAGTGGTTTCTGAAAGGATGAAAAAACCCAACAAAACAAAACAAAAAAAAACCCAAACCAAACCAAACAAAAAAAAAACCCACACCAAAACCCAAGTAAAATCTCTTGCAGATTTTGTTCTTACAATGTTTCAGTCAATCCTATTTGTTTGCCTTCCTCTTAGAATTTAATAATGCAAAGGCCCTAGGCTTAGTTTTAATTTGGTGCTTCAATGTTATCTGCTACTAAGAACTGTTTTCCTGATTGTAGCATTTGAATTATGTATAATCACAATGACTGTTTATATATCCATTGTTATTTTTTTAGCATGTATGTAGAAGCTACTAAGTAAATGAAGTAAAAATCAGGAAAATAAGGGACAAGATAATTCCTGTATTCCACAGACTGATAATAAATTTTCACATTTGAATTTAGTTGTGGCTGAATAAAGTAATATACTGAATAATTGGATATTTCAAGGAACTTCGGGAAAAGTGTTATGAGGCATTACAGACTCCTACTTATTAGAAAATTATCATTGCAAAATATAGTGATGGATGAGTGGCTCTCAGACTCATTATTTATTTCCTCACTTATAGTATTTTTTTTCCAGCTCACTAGTTAGAAACTCCCATGCAGAAAAATAACTCAAAACTGCATGAATTGTTATAATCCTGTCACTAGAACTCAATGTGGCTCTAACACTATTTATGTCTTGGTTATACTGAAGGGTCTAACAGCACACAGATTAGCCAAGTGAAAGCTCACTATAACATGGACTCATGACAGTAGCACATTAACTTCTATGTTTAAAACTTTTTTTTTTGTAGACTACAGGAAAAGGTATTGAACCCTGCCACTGAAGTTACTATTTTGCACAAGAAAAACAACAAAATAAACCAAAAGTTTTTTTAAGGTGAACAGGGGAACGTGCGCTGAGTTTTTCAAGAGATGAATTTGTTGCAAATATTGCTACATTTGCAGGATCTTTGGAAAGTGATCACAGAATAGTGTTCCTGAGATGCCTCAGCAAACTAACACGATGAAGGTCAGATTATGTTTCTTTCTATCTCTTGATATTCTTGCTTCTGTTATCAAGCAGAAACTGGAAGTTGATTAAATCAACCCTGAGTCTGAAAAGGATGAGCTCTAGATACCAGGTAATGATAGTAACATCAATTCTCGTTCTTAGAAAAGCAAGAGCATTAACAAGAATGGTGACAGGTCTCAAGGAAGAAAATAAAATGTCAACACTGAAACACTGTCAACATTGGTAAACTACACAGTGCATTTAAAATACAAACTAATGTGACTAACGCAAATAAGAACATCTGATGCACGAAATTCATCTTGCCCGTCTGGGGAGGTTTCCTTACCTCTGAGCTCCAATGTGGGTATTTTATAATGTCTTTTTCTTTTGTTTTCCTTCAGCTTGTTTTCCATGGACACCGAGCTGATTCAGTAACTTTCTCTGTGCCATTTTCTGTGTCTGAACATGTCTTCAATCACTTCCATATGAACTGAATGATCTTGGAAGAATTTGACAAACATGAAACAGTCTCAAAAAATAATTGCATTTCTACAGTTTTCCTGAAAATAAGCAGACAGACAGAGGAGAAAGATCCTCTAAATACCCTTTCTTAGAGAAAAGGCTGCAGGATGACCTTTCTAGACTCCGAAGTCAAACTGTCCTGAGACCAATCTATAAGAAAACAAGTTGCCTTGGATTGTACATTTTAGGAAAATATTTCTTATGGAAAGGAATCATAAAATATTTGTTAATTTCTGTCACTTACTTTTCTCCTTCCCAGAATTAAAAAAAAAAAAAATTGACAGATGAACATATTTTCTATAACTTTCACTTTAAACCCTGGCACATTAATCACAGAAAGCAGTTTTTTGTACTAGGGAACCAGATTAAGAATAGGATGGAGGATCCAAATAAATCTAGGCCTCATTCCTAGCATGAGTGAAACAACTGTTTTCTTTTGGTCTACCTCAATCAGCTTAAAAGAAAATGGAAAATACTAGAGTGAGACACTCTAGAAAAAAATGTTACTACGTATATTTCTCATTTTATTAGTTCTATTAGTGTACAACATACAGACAAGCCTTATCCTGCTCCGCTAGTTTTGTAAGACGCTGTTTTGCTGTTGTACCTTTTTCCCTGAAGTATTTAGCAGTAGTTGTTTAGCTGTACTTAATTAAATGTGGCATGAATCAGAAATGTGGCTTGAAGGCAAAAAATAATTCAGTATAGTAAAAAGTAAAGCCTATGAGATGTCCCTCTGAGTTTTCTCTTTAAAAATAAAGATATATATTGTCAATAACTACATCCAAGAGAAAATCTTGCAAACCCAAGGAAATGAACAAAATACTAAATGAGAACTTGCATGCAGCACATAGCACAGCAGTTGAGGACAACTTGAAAGTTTCATTTTTTTCTGCAGTATCTATGTGCCTTTGGTAATCCACAAAACAAATCATGTAAGTGACAGACAAAATGAGGAGTTATCCAATAAGGACAAACTGTAAATCAGGTGTGTCTTCCACAGAGGGATGCAATTTATGTGGGTTTGGGTTCTGATTCAGAGATTTTACTGGGAAAAAAAGAAGGCAGATGTTTATGCAGACAGAGAAGTGATTTATGTTTGTCTTACCAGAGCTTATTGTATTAGAATTGCTTATCTTTATATGTAGTGTATCAATGTATCAGCTGAGGTGTATGTTCTGTTGGAGAATCAAGCAGAGGGTATGCTGAGAGGAACAGCACTGACATATACAATTCTGTGGAGGGATATCTGCAAAAGAAGCATCAAGATCAATTCCATTATCCACAAAGCATCACTGAAATAGATTTTAACCCCTTGGATGTAATTACTCACCAAGACTGCCATTAGCACCACTCCATCTTTTTGATAGATTGAAAGCCATTAGCTGCTCAAGTTTTACTAAGACTTTAAAGTTCTCCAGAGCGTCTAAGGGTAGATATTCTGTTTTGGACTCAACTGAGACACCACACTCAACCAACACCAGTTTTAAATATTAGAAGCAAAGGGTGAGAACAAAACAAACAAACAAACAAGCAATTAGGTGATGTCTACTTATATTACCATTTGGCCTCATATTTATTTGCAATTACTGATATGAACTCATAACAGAGATCAAGCCAATTCTTCTTTTCACCCTTTGCACAGAATCTTCCTGGAGGAAGAAATCAAGAAAATTACTAAACCCTCATGTTACAGAGGCACAAGTGTGCATTTGGTTCCTTCCATATACATCACCTACCTTTAAAGTATAAGTTTCAGCTTTGCTTACTACAGCTACCAATTCATCTCCACAAACTGGCTTCTTGGATGGCTTCTGGAAGCCTATATCCTAAAGAGTAAAGAGATTTAGGAGCAGGACTGCAAAAAGACAGACACATCTAATTCAATATTCTTCTTAAGAAACATAGAATGAAAATCACAACCCAATTCTAATTCCAATGCCCAAATTCTTTAATGAACTAGTTTAGGTGTTTCAGGCCTGACAAAACACTTCCAGAGAAGTGTTTTGAAGAGAGAGCTATATCTGATTAAAATCTGAGTAACTTTTCAATGAATTCTGCCAGGATTGCAAAATTATGAATTCTGCTGTGCATGTTGCTTGCAAGGCCTTTTAACCTACTCTATAGACATCACAGAAATCACACCATTTCACATGGAACAGAAGGTCCCTACCCAAATCCATGTGCCTGTCTAGTATTTGGAGATGTATACTCTCTCCTGTGTGTATTCTCCTTTACCCACTGAATCATAGAATCATTTCATGAAAAAGGAAATATATGCAGGAAACCCTAACAATCTCTGTCTCACCTTAACAAACCATTTTCTCATAGTTAAAGAATACTAAATAGATGGTAGATGTGGAAGAAATTTCTCTCCAACATCAACTTCCCTGTTCTCTTGCACTGGCTCTCAAATGTATTAGTGCACTAACCACTGAGCTGCTAGGCACAGAGCAGCATTTTTACAATATAATCAGAATTTTGTACAAATGAAAAAACCTAGGTATTGGCCTAGGAGTATCTAACTGTATGTAAAAGAAATATTTTACAGATAATTAAAAAAAGATAATTTAAATACACATGCTTTATTCAGGCATTTCTTAGGGATAGTTGAAGCACCTGAACTCCTTACCTACATGGGCACCTATATCCCTGCATTGAACAGCATTACACCAATCTGAGAGTGTAGATTCTGTCACAAAGAGAAGATACTAAAAATTAAGTTCAAAACTGACCATTGCTGCAGATGTAGCCCTTAATTCCTCACTTTTTCATGGACATGGAACAGATACAACCTGTCTCATTGCAGTACCTGAGAGCACCAAGGCTGTCAAAAGCTCTAAAACTGTTCAGTCAGGGCTCACATGCAGCAACTTGAACAGGAGGTGCCTAGATCTAATTGAGGAGCACAGATATAGTTACGGAAATCTGCAATGTTTCCTCCTCAACAGTCCAGGTTAGACTGTTAGGAAACAGCAGGGGGGAGGAAGCATGAGCAACTGTAGGCAGAAAAAGCCGAGCATGAATGTAAATTATTGTACAGAATATTTGTCGAACTTCTTGGACCAAGACATCAATTCTCTTTATAACTTTTCAAAATTAAGAGTTAGGAATCATGGGCTAAATGCTATCTTCTCTCCTCGTGTAAATCCAGACTAGCTGTTTTCAACTGAATAATCCTATGTTACAGAGATGAGTATTTTCCTCTAAACTGTTTCTGTTTGTCTTCCTTATCCAATCACAAAATCATTTTATAGCTAAGTAAATCAGTGTTTGATTACACAAGAAGTATCTACTAAATTTGTTACACTGTGGAAAATGTTATTGCCCATCTGGTTTTAATTACTGTAAAAATACCTAAAGCAAATTTGGTGGCCGATTAGTAGTAGCTGTTTTGCACAGGTGTGTAAAGGCTCCACTAAAGATCAGGTTCCCTGTGTATTAGGCCCCGTTAAATTAACAACCCTTAAGTAAATCTTTGCTGCTTTTTCTAAGTTGTCCAGACCAGAATTGTACTCTGGAAATTCTGAAGTAGAATCATAGAATCGTAGAATCATAGAATCCTAGGGGTTGGAAGGGACCTCGAAAGATCATCTAGTCCAACCCCCCCTGCCAGAGCAGGGTCACCTAGAGCACATCACACAGGAATGCATCCAGGTGGGTTTTGAATGCCTCCAGTGAAGGAGACTCCACAACCTCCCTGGGCAGCCTGTTCCAGTGCTCTGTCACTCTCACAGTAAAGAAGTTTTTTCTGATATTCACCTTGAACCTCCTATGCTCCAATTTGCACCCATTACCCCTTGTCCTATCACTGGTCATCACTGAGAAAAGCTTAACTCCATCTCCCTGACAGTCACCTCTTACATATTTGTAAACATTGATGAGGTCACCCCTCAGCCTCCTTTTTTCCAAGCTAAAGAGACCCAGCTCACATAGCCTTCAGTAAAATCATCCAATCACTGACATTTAACAGCACTATAGTTATTCAATATCTTCAAGATTAAGGCCATAAAGGATAAGCCAAATACTTGACTTTCTCAGTTTTTAAGATGTGAGGAAGAAAAAGAAGTGAAATTTGCCTCTTACTGTATTGTGAGACAAATTATTTATTTAGTCCTCTGTAGTTTACTTTTTGAAGTATGCACTTAATATTTCATATGACTCAGTAAATAAGAGAAGTCTTATATAATGGGGATATTAACTATCTGAAGAAAGGTTGTCTCCTTTGAATTGGGCAATTGAGGATTAAGTTTGGCACTTCTGAGGAACATCAGTAAAACTCCTTAGTGAAACCTAAATCTCAAAAACATATGTAAACTCAAATATTTAGGTATTTGATGTGTGTTCACCGAAGGAAGAGCCATCTTGTGTTTGTCAGTATAATGTACACTAATTTAATACATGTGAAAACTCATTTAAATGTATTTAATAACACAACTGAGGGGGAGGCTGTTAATAGTCTAAATGTGGTGAACTGCTCATAGTCCTCTACCTTTACTAAATTTACCAGCAGTAGAGAATAGCTTGCATCTCAAATGATGACGTTATTGTTTGTACTCTAATACAAATCTTGCCCACTGTTTCCCTGTCATTTGCTTTTTCCAATGGTCATAGTTTCTATCAATTTTCATGTGACTGCTCAGAAAGACAAGAGAGAGTTCAAGGTTGTCAAGGAAATTTCACAGCTAAGTCAATCACCAAAGACATTTATGTCTCAAAATAACAGCTTTGACTTGTATGGAAAAGTTAGCAATCCAAAGTCAGTATCAGCCCTTACCTAAAGGATGAAATGCCAAATGTTAGAACTTTCAAAGCCTATGACAGTTACTTTATTAAAATACAAAAAGTGAATCCATTCCTGAACTCATTCCTCAAACAGCAGAACAATGAAGATACAATATGTGATGCATATTGGGAATTTTTAGGTTTTTTTGCGGTTTTAGTAACACTCAGGTTACAACCAACAAAACTGTCGGCAGCGATGGTATCTTTTGCTTTATCATTAATGAATAGTACTTCTTAATGAGTGTAGAAAAAGATACATTTTTCTCTCCAACCCTCAAACAAAGGTATTGACAATTAAAATACTCATTCTCTTTCTAACACTGGCTGCATGAAGGACAGGAATCTTGGCCTTAATTCTGAATCGTAATTCTACATGTATTTAAAAAATAATCCTGGATTACATTGCTGTAAGAGATAAACTCTGCCCAGTATTTCATAAAAACATCACTTCTGACACTGTTTACACTGCAACAACACATACATAGCACCTAGCTCTGACATCATGACCCACGTGTTTATTTGGTACACTGTTTTCTTACCATGCCTTGTATTTGCTTCTTTTTGTCTGGCATAATTAAAACTTAATTCTACATAGTTATTTTTTTGCCCTACAGAAAAGGGCGTCTAGCAAATCTGAAAAAACTACAGTAAACAAAAGCAGTACTTCAAATTACATCTCTAACTGCATTCAATTATGGCATAAATATTCAATACCAATTATCCTAATAATTGGTAACAAATGGGGTTTTAGGTGTGTTGACTTTAAAATAACATTGGGAGAAAAGTACTGTTAAAAAATTAAAACAGTGGCCTATATGTAATGTAATAATTTTGAGTTCCTCAATTTCAAAAAGTGAATAATGCAGCAAGGTCAAAGATTTTTCTGTACCCAAAATAGAATTATAATCTCTAGTAAGTTCATTATTCTCAGTTAATCACTATGAGAACAGTATTCATAGGTTGTCTTTGTTAATTTAAAACTAGTGTTTAGGATTTCACTTTCAGTGCTTTCCTTTACTCTGGAACTGCCAGTTATCTTATTTCTCTTATATCAGGTTAGCCTCAAGCCCAAAGCCTTTTTGATCTGATTAGTAGCTAGTCAAATTTCATCGAATTCAAGTGCTTTTGCTAGAGTTACACAGGCGTAATAGACCACAACTTAGCCCATGGCATTTTAAGATTTAAAAGTTTGAAGTTATACCCATGACACAGTGGTAGAGTGGCATTTCAGATGTACCTCTATATCAGTCTTACTTCCACAGAATCACAGAATGATAGAATGGTTTGGGTTGGAAGTGGCCTTAAAGATCATCTAGTTCCAAATCCCCTGCTATGGGCACAGACACCTCCCACTAGACCAGGTTGCTCAAAGCCCCATCCAACTTGGCTTTGAACACTTCCAGGTATGAGGCATCCACAACATCTGCAGGCAACCAGTTCCAGAGTCTCACCACCCTCAATTTTGCTAATTTCAAATGAGTACACATTCCAAATTATGACAATTTCCTCCTGACTTCCTGTAGGTTTCCTCTGCCTTTTTCATGTGTGCTGTGTCACTTTGCAGTAAGAGACAGGAAGGAGTCACTATTGCTAATAAAAAACCAGGATCATAGCAAACTACCTTCCCTTAAAGTGCATGCTGAAAAGGCTCTTCAGGAGACTTTTTCTCCTGCTTTTACTTCCCTCAGAATCAGTCTCTATTAAATCAAGTGATTTACACAATGTCCCTGCTGAATGGTGCAGTCAGAACCATAAAGGAATCTCATCTTCCTTATTCCACTGTGATTGCACAACGATTACAAAAATCCAAAGCCTACAAATTCTAGTAGTTAACATTCATGCTTGAATATCATTTAAGCAAAACTGATGAGGTTTGAATATATTAAGGACAAACCTACTTATGTTAGAATTCTGCCCCAGGAGTCTTAGTAGGTTATCATCAAGACATAAAAGAAAAAATCTTGACTTCAGAAATTAACTATTCTAGTCTATTCAAAATCTAAAAAATACCAAAAAAACAAAACCTGTGAGAAATAAAAAAACAGTTTTTACATGCCTTTTTGCCTTAATTACAGAGCATGGGGGTTTTATATTGGCTTTTTCATCAAATCTGAGATCCGGACTTTGATTAAAAACACACATAAAAGTAGATTAAGGAAATAAGACTGTAATTCTTCTCAGTGATAAATTGTTTATTTAAAAACAGTTTTTACCATTTCAGTATTGAATAGAAAATGCATAAGCTGAGGAAAAAAAAAAAAGGAACTTTGCTGATGCAGAGACTTTGTGATTACATTTCTTAAACATCATAGTCACTGTTTTGCTATGTAAGACACTGTGAGAGCAAATATGTGAATTGCAAAGCTAGAGAGGACTGCTCTTGAATATAAAAGATGAGCACAATTTTCAGCCACTGAAAGCCTGCTGGGAATGACATCTGTGCTGCCGCATGAATCCTGTGCTCATGGTTGCCTTATGGTCTTTTCTCAAAGTTGATTACCAAAGAAATTGCTTTAGGTCAGAGCAGAATAAATTTAACTTGTCTTCAGCAAGCAAGACGACCAAAGTATAACAAATAAGTAAACCTTTTTTCTTTCCATCATCATTATTTCTCATTGGATATACTCTTGGAGCACATAGTCCAAGATACAAAACTGTCTGGGTCTCCTGTAAGGTCTTAACTCACAGGAGAGTGAATATAACATTTTCACAGGTATGGCAAGCTATTAAGCATTTCCAAAATAAAGATAACCTTCGATCAAATATGCAGCCAAGTGTCTACAATTGGATCATTTCTTTCATCAAAATATGCAGAACTGAACAAGCTGTAAGAATTCTAAAAGTTACCCAATTCAATAAATTGTTTCAGTTAAAAAAAAACATACTAAGAATTACAAAGCAAAAAAAAATAATAAAGAAAGAAGTTGGGAATTATTGTGATTTCCAAATGAATAATTTCAATGTTGCATGGCCTTTTATTACAGAACAGTACATCAGTCTTGCTTCATCTGATCTATTTCAAATAACTTTACAGACACCAGCTGAAGTAAAACAGAATGTTATGAGCTGCTCAAAGGGTAAATCAAGTCAACTTAAACTTCAGCTGCCTTCTTAGAAAAAAAAAAATCATTATCAGCAATTTTAGACAGTAAGTAATTTTTGCTTTAATATTTTGGAACTGTACCTACTTACTTCAAACTTTCAGGTCTTTAAGGAATTGGTTTGCTGGCTTTTTTTAAACTTTCAGGGCTCTGGCATGTCTCTGGTTACCAGTTTGATTTTGGCCTTGTAGCTCCACTCGTCTTACAGCTTGTACACATACTGCTCTGTTTGACTAGCCCCAGCTGTGTCCTTAGCACTAAATGTCCCATCTACAGTGAGCTCTTCAAGTGCATCCTGGTAGCCCAAGCATGAAAGTTTGTTAGCACTTGGTCCTTAAAGCATGTGATAGAGCATTCATTCTGGCACTTCAGATTACTGTCTGTGCTAGGAAACATTTGTACCTTTCAAGACTGACTCCACATGACAGCCCGGTACAGCTCTTTGCACCAGTAACACTACCCATGTCATACTGTCAGAATAGCTTCATGAAGAGCATGCCCCCACAAAAGCTTGAGAGCTTTGGCAGTCATTTACATGGTGTCTCCACTGGCAACACTGCAAGGAAGGATATTTTTTGCACGGAAAATGTCTTCTTTCTAAAACGCTCTACAGCATCACAGGATAGAGGAGGAAATCAGTGCAGCAAGATCTTGTCTCTCACCCAAAAGTGAAAGCTGTCTGAGGGGTTTAGCCACATGGCTGTACTCTTAGACCCAAACAGGGTCTTTGGAGCCTGCAGGCAACATTCCGCCCTGCTTGGGTCCCAAGTCCAACTCTCTTAGCTACAAACTGAGATTCCCATTACTCAAAATCCATCAGGAAATGAACAGCTTGGCCAGAGTTTGAGATGACAGGATCCAGTTGACATTGCCAGCCATGCCTGTGCATTTGTGCCATGTCTTTCTGCAGCCACATGGTTGTAGTTACTGTTCTTCACATGCCCCTGAACCTGAAACATCAGCCATAACCATTTGGCATCCTTCACATGACTAACACTCCCACAGGGCAGAGCTGTGTAGACCTGGCTGGTGACCACATGGAAAAACACACAGGAAGGTGATTTGGATGGTCCCAGGACAGTCCATCTGTGCCTTTGGGATGCATAGAAGCCTGCAGTCTACCCACATCAGATCCCTCTGTATTTGCTGTCATCCCCCACCTCCCAGTTTGATTTATGCATGTCAATCAGCTTATGGAACATCCATTTTTCAGGAAGGTTTGGGCATGCAGTGCAAAATTGTCTTGCTGTGAGGGATGCCTTAGAGAGAGATGTATGAGCTGCAGGTGTTTTCTGCACACTCTCACCAGAGGGGAGAACTGGCTTCCCCTGGGAAGGTAAGTCCAGCTATCCACCATCACCAAGGCGTGACAGGCACAGGCAGGCTTGCACTGCTTGACAGTACACCATTTTACAAGGCTTCCTGAGGGACACTCCCTTCAGCTTGGTAATCCTAAAATAGAGTACCTGTTGACGGCCAGATGTTATCCAGCTTCTCTTCAGGGATATCTGCAAGAGCTCATCTAACAGTTAATCAGTCTGAGCCAGACTTTTCAGAAGGAGCAGGAAGAAATAATGAAAATTCACATTGCCAGGTAAAAGATTTAGGGGCTATAACGAAACAATGAGAAGGCTTGCTGAGGACCTACTGGCTACCTTCCTGCTTCTCTGGTGAGGCAATTCTGGTTCTTCTTAGGATCCCAGGAGTTAAAATATTAATCTGATGGGTACAAGGGAGTGAACAACAGAAAACAGGTCTCCATAAGGGACTGTTACACTTAAAAGCATTTGGCTTACTCTGAGCCTATTTTTGGACCAAACATGGTCAACTTTCCCCTTCCTTCCTACTCTTCTAAGAGGATGCCAGACTATCTTTCAGGATTAGTGACCATGAGGGCAAACCCAAAAGGTTTGTGGAATACTACAGACTCAACATCACTCAGACCTCCATTTTATTTAGAAAATAAATACTCCTGTCTGTACCTGGTTGGCCTGGTTCTACCAAATAAGTTCTGCTAGGAATCAGAGAGTTCAGTTGTACACGTATTTCTGGATTGATAAACTCTGTGACCATAAGAGATTGGTTTAGCAGCATTTTCATGACATGGCAGCATTTTCCATATCTCCATATTCAGGTTATTACAGACTATACAAAGTTGTTTGTGCTTTATCTTCACCTTTAACTGTAGATCTCTAGGTGTTCTGATATCACTTTTTAACAGGGGAATGCTTTCTACTTTGTAGTTTTAGATTGATAGAATTGCCAGCAGGTAACAATTCACCCATCTTTTCTGCTGTTTTGGTATTTGACAGTGACAAGGAAAAGATTAAAGGAATTACTTGAACATTTTTTTAATAGCCCAGATAGGAAGTGGTTCATCTCATACCCCATAAATTGAACTACATTGTGGACTATTATACAGTATAATGTCTGATGAAGATACAACTGACATGCACAACATAGATTTATCTGTAAATCTGCAGTTCTAACAATGGAATTGAGAGCAGTGACGCAAAAGGAATGCAAGGTGGAGAGGGATGACGGAATTTTTTTCCTAAGTGCCTACATTACTCCAGAAGCCATTTTTTCTTCAGCTGCCTACAACAATTATATCTCTTAAACTATTTAAACTGTCCCCCTCTTGCTGTATGGAACAAACCTTTATCAATTTCTTAGTATCAACCCTTACGGTGTATAAAATATAATTTAGGATATTTTCCAGCTCTGTATCACCTTATTTCCCTGCTATATTCTTCTGTAGCTCATCAGGTATCTTTCAGCAAAACCCTCTTTACTGTAAGACTTCATTGCCTAGGGATAATAGCCTGTTTTAGCACGAAGAAGATACCACAGTGGTGGCACTGGGAATCACCCCTCACTTTGTCTTTGCAGTATAAGTCTGTTTTCTTGCTTTGTATCAGACAGTCAGGTACACGACCTAGCTCTGGAGTCCTATCCATTCACTTTCGTCAAGTGTTCTGAGAATCTGTATCTCCAGCTACCCAATTTTTCCCCTCAAATCCCATTTTCTAATAAGTCATGCATTTGCAGCTGAAAATGATTATTTTATTCACTTGAGGCTGTTTGCCAGGCACCTTTTGGCAATGGCACTAAGTGGCTTATAGTCAGTTTTAGCTAACATCTTCTGCAAATAATGAAATCAAACTATTTTTATTCTCAGAGACTAAGGCCAAAACCTTTCCTTTTTCTATTTCACTTTCCTTATTGCCAGTGATGCATAATCTCCAGGGCTGTCTTTGAGAAAAGGACAGTACCAATAAGTTCCTTACAGACATCTGTAACTACAGAGCTGATGGTTTCCATTTTAATATGACCTGCCTGCTCACTTTGCTGCACAAGATTTTCCAAGTATGTTACCTTCATTTCAACTTACCATTTTCCTTAGTATGCTTTAACAGATTAGCCTCTTCCATAGCTGCTCAGAGTCTATAGTCATGCTTTCCTACAATTCTTTCATCATACTCAGACATCATTTGCACACTTTAGCATTTACTGGTAAGCCTTAGCATGACCAGTGGTGGCCTGGGAGAACAGTGCCTCCTAAAATGCACACTGAACAACTGTATGAATGGGAGCATTTATGTTCTGCTCTTTTTCTAAAGGAAACTGCTGGATCTGAGGATTAATCAAGAGTAAAAAAAAAAAACAAATCTTATAAATCAGTATAATGCTTCTCCTCTTGCTGGTAATAAAGCAATCTCCCTTTATTACATATTTATCTAATTCTTAAGTATATATATTAAAAAAGCCATTTTTCCTATAGGCATAAAGAATGCATCCTACCTGACAGATCTTCAATGCATTATTCCCAGAGCTATCCATGGGTTTGGGTGGGGTTTTCTTGTTTGTTGTTGTGGGGTTTTTTTAATCTCTGAATAAAGATTAAAAGAACTTTTTAGCGGCATGAATCATAGCCCAACTTAACTTTTTCAGATCCATGCTACACACAATTTAGAGCTTCTGTGTCCACTGGGAGATATCCTCAAACGATTCCTCAGTTGCTTTGGTTTTCTTACTCTCCAGTGAAGACACACATTGATGCATTCTTAAGTGTCTCACATTTTTAACCCTGGTACTATTAAGAAATGAACGTTAGAAAATCCTTCAGGACTTTTGAGTCCAAAAGGTGTTCCTGGCTGACACGGGTCATCACCATTTTTTCCTTTCAATACAAACTTCCAAATAGGCTCAGGCAGTTAATGGTAAGATGTACCCTTTTACCCTTTTGAATAAATGTGTTAGTGTTTTGGGCTCTTTGTGAGTAGTCTAGTACTCAATTTATAACGATTACACACCCCAGGGAATGTGACACATTGATGTTTGGTTCACTTAGCCTGAAACTCCAGCCAGGTAAGTATTTCATTGCAAATCCACATCATTAGATAAAGTTCAGATTATAGGTTCTGACATGAAAAAAATGAAGGAAAGTCACAGTTTATCTGCTTACAACGCAAGCAAATCTCAAAATTCTTCCTTCCTTTCTTTCTCCAAGTCCACCATCCACATCTCTACACATTTATTTAATCCTTATGGTCAGGGCAGGTTTGAAAGTGTAAAACCTCATTAACTCAGTTAATGTAATCTCAATCACTGGTATATGAAACACTTTTCATCAGCTTGTTCTAGCTAAGATAAAATAAACAAGAGGCTTTCCTTCCTCAGTTGAACTGTATTACAGCTGTTAGCCCTCTCAGACTTAAGTAGTGGTGTTTGGAGGCAACCCTCATTCACACCCTATGTTACTGATGGGCTAAGAAGCCTGCTTAGCTCCCTCAGCAGAGACAACTCTGGAATCCGTCAACCTATTGTAGGCACTATTATTCAGAAGTTCTTGCAAGACCTCTTGACACTGCATAAACCTGTTTGAGTAGGAGAAACAGCTAACTTCCTCCTGTAAAAGTAATTTCCACACTACCATTTGGTGGTTTTCCTAAACTACAGCTTTTGTTTTACTCAAGAACAGAACTTCACATAACCTCAACAAGGTTTGAAAAAAGTCTTGTGTAACCTCAAGCTTTTATACACAAATGCAAACAGATAATGTTTCAGATTTACCCCATAAATATATGTGATTTCTAAGAAGTAACAGTAATAAGGTGTTTTCTGACAATCAGGAGTTCTAATGTAAAAGCATGTTTGACTAAAGACAGAATTTTCTCTCTAGTAGCCAGGCAGCCAGGCTAAATAAAATGGCCAAGCACTTTGGAACACAAAGAATAAGGAATTAAAAAGAGTTCCCTCACTTCTTCATCAGTAGCAGTAGCAGTGCTTGGCTTCTACTGTAGCTAAACAACAGGAGCAGCAGTAATAATTTCCTTTTGTGGAGGACAGTGTAAAAGTCTGAGCTATTGTTGGAAGAAAAGAACTGTACAATTTCTGCAAAAAAGATAAGTATGTTAAGGGGGAAGAAAGCTCGATTTACTTTTTTTCTCATACCTGCTTTGTGAAGCTCAGAAAAGGAGTGAAGAATATTCTCAAGATTGTTCTGGCTTCCTGGATCTTGGGTGATCAGATTCATCTGATTCAATCTCCATTCAGACATGAAACAGTCTCCTGCAGTCTTCCCTTTGCACACACACACACGATCTTACTCTTCCCTCTGTTAGTGACAAGAGACTGAGAAATAGGTAAGGACATGTTGCAATGCCAGCCATCTCTGTTTGGGAAACTGCAGCTGTTGTATATTCTTTCTCTTCCATGGTGCATAAAATGTGTGGAATATATCTGGAAACCAAGATCTTGAAGCCAATTATGAAGTGCAATATGCAGAGTTTAATCCAATTTTCATTTACAAAGCAAGTTGACCGATAAAGGGTGCTACAGCTGGAATATTTCTGTCAGTTTTTCAAAGTACCTTTGACACACCAAGAACTTCTTAAAATGCATCTGGGACAGTGTCTGGGGAAGTAGCCTTCAGCATGCACTTATGAAAGCATACACACACACAAATATATTTATACATGTGCATATATGCATGTACTTATCTGTATTCTCTTTTAATAATATACAGAGAACAGCCCATTGGTAGTGCTGAGCCAGACGTATCTGTAGATTTTTAAAAGAATCCTGCCAGTCAGATTTCCCCACCCACAATGAAACTTGAGTATCAGCCAAGGTTAATACAGTTTCAAATATATATGAATATATTTTAAGCATACTTCCTTTGTCATTAAATAGAATATGTGTTTATATCTATCTAGAAATCTGTTGCATACAGGCATGCACACACCATTGACACAGCAGTAAGGGCTAGAAACTACATGGATTATGTTAGTCAATAAGCTCTTCCTGGCAATGGTAAAAGATAACCTGATAATTCTGTTTCTGGCTGTGTTTATAACTGTAAGGCATTTCTGAAACATGTCTGAACCCTAGAGGGAAAGGACATTTACTGGAGCCTGGGAATCCATCTCTCTGCATTGCTGAGAGTATCTGAGTAATCATGGCGGACCAACACTCATCTATCAAAATGTCATTTTCGTAAGGAACCACTGTTCTTCCATATATGTGTATGTAAGCTGGATGAAGTGTGATATTTCAGCACATTAATTATATTTCATTTATTCTGTGCTGCCTAGCTAAAATGGAGTAACAGTGTTTTGGTCACCTGGTTTGCTGTTTTAGAGTACAAATTCTCAATATGGTACAATAAACCAAAAATTAGATGGCTTTCAGTACCCGAGGTTAGACAGTAGGAGCCAGGTTAGATATGCAGTGTGGATGTATCAGAAAATTATATAGTATTTGCCACAAAAGGACTGGGTGAGTAAAATCACTGTTTCATCAGAGTTGGTCCTAAAGGTGTTAAGTGTGCTCCAGAAGGTCTTACTGAATACTTCAGACAAACTAATTAAAAAATCAAGTTGTCCTTTGTTTCTTTTTATTTAGCTTTTTAAAAGACAGCCATAGAGCTTGAAATTCACATTTCTAACAAGAAACAAAAATAAATTCAGCAGCAACCCCTATCACATGGTCGAGACCTTTCCCGCAAATTCCAGACTAAACAGCCTTAGAATTTAAATGTGTTATCATGTTCTGATTAACAGCAACATCCTTAGACATCAAATGAAAAGAGCCATGGTGAAATTACTACTCTAAGATCGAGAACAAGGAAAAAAAAAAAATGGAGGAAAAATAAGCACTAGAATTACAATAGCAAACCGAGATCAGTTTTCCATCTGCCAAATATTGTTTCACAATGAAATAAAACCTGCTGAGTTCATAGAATCATAGAATCCTAGGGGTTGGAAGGGACCTCAAAAGATCATCTAGTCCAACCCTCCCTTGCCAGAGCAGGGTCACCTAGAGTACATCACACAGGAACTTGACCAGGTGGGTTTTGAATGTCTCCAGCGAAGGAGACTCCACAACCTCCCTGGGCAGCCTGTTCCAGTGCTCTGTCACTCTCACAGCAAAGAAGTTTTTTCTGATATTCACCTTGAACCTCCTATGCTCCAATTTGCACCCATTACCCCTTGTCCTATCACTGGTCACCACTGAGAAAAGCTTAACTCCATCTTCCTGACACTCACCCCTTACATATTTGTAAACATTGATGAGGTCACCCCTCAGTCTCCTCTTCTCCAAGCTAAAGAGACCCAGCTCCCTCAGCCTTTCCTCATAAGGGAGATGTTCCACTCCCTTAATCATCTTTGTGGCTCTGTGCTGGACTCTTTCAAGCAGTTCCCTCTCCTTCTTGAACTGAGGGGCCCAGAACTGGACACAATACTCCAGATGCAGCCTCACCAATGCAGAATAGAGGGGGAGGAGAACCTCTCTTGACTGACTAACCACACCCTTTCTAATGCACCCCAGGATGCCATTGGCCTTCCTAGCCACAAGGGCACATTGCTGGCTCATGGTCATCCTCCTGTCTACCAGGACCCCCAGGTCTCTTTCACCTACACTGCTCTCCAGCAGGTCAGCCCCCAACCTGTACTGGTACATGGTGTTTCTCTTCCCCAAATGCAAAACTCTACACTTGCACTTGTTGAACTTCATCAGGTTTTTCTCCACCCAACTCTCCAGCCTGTCTAAGTCTCTCTGAATGGCAGCACAGCCTTCTGGTGTGTCAGCCACTCCTCCCAGCTTAGTGTCATCAGCAAACTTGCTGAGGGTACATTCTATACCCTCATCCAGGTCGTTGATGAAGATGTTGAACAACATCGGTCCCATTACCGACCCCTGAGGGACTCCACTAGTCACAGACCTCCAACCAGATTCTGCCCCATTGACTACAACTCTCTGACTCCTTCCTTTCAACCAGTTCTTGATCCATCTCACTACCTGATCACCAAACCCATACTTGATCAACTTATCTACAAGGATGCTGCGGGAGACGGTGTCAAATGCTTTAATGAAATCAAGATAAACCACATCTACTGCTCTACCATCATCTATCCACCTAGTAATTTCCTCATAGAAGGCTATAAGGTTAGTCAAACATGACTTACCCTTGATAAAACCATGCTTTACTGCTACATCTGACTCCAGATCCCTATGAATCTAAACACATGAAAACTAAAGGATGTAATGCATTAGCTGGGAAAGGGATAACTGGTTTTCATTTATTTTACTTCTTATAGCATCTTAATCCGAATAAAGTATCACAGAACTCTGGCTGAGCCTAAGATTAGAAAGAAATGTGTATAATGCACAGTTCAGAAAGACAGACTCAGCTGTTAACAGCTAATTGCATACCAAGGAAAAAAGATGATGAAGAAATATGTAGTAGTAGTAGTGCATTGTCAAGCAGCACAACTGCAGCGTTGGCCTCCACAGTGTAAGCTGATTTGTTACAGCTTTAAAAGGGTGGGGACAAAGCTTTTTCAGTAAAGTCCAGGGGAGAAAAAAGTGCTAATTGCAAGTAGCTCACAAATACTGCTGTTAATACTATTGCATGAAGTTGTATAGTCCCATCTAGTGGTCAAAAATTACTTCACTGCATAGAAGAAACAAATACAGCACCTAAGTCATAGTTCCAACAGATTTGTAAATATTATCTGTTTAAGCACTGCCCCAAAATTCTCTTGCTAGTATAAATTCCAGGCCCACTATATTTTGTTATACAACATCCTAAGGCAGAGCTATATACCGTGAATGCTCCCTGTCCACAACCAATTCCTGTGAAAATAGATACAACTGCATCTCACAACTGGACTCATCCAAAGAAACCGAGCTTGCATTGATTTTATTTTGTAGTTGACTTTGCCTCTTGAGAATATTTTCTTATAGTAAATATCACTCTCAAATGGTATTCTGCAAAGCGACAGCTGATGGTAGCATCATAAATGGCACTTTACAGATACTATGGATTATATTACTATCAACAGTCTTAAAACGAAGAAGAATTCCATTTTCCTGTAATTGCAACATCTCTTTCACAGTCTCCAAAACAGTATTTCAAGGAAGGCTAAATCCTGCTGCTAGAAAGATGAATGCTTTTCTTGTCAGCATGTGCATGCAGTATTTACAACTATCTAAAAATCTCTGAAATTTGTTGGAAAATGTCTGGAAATTGTATTAATAAAGCTCAAACCACCCTTCTTAATAAGCTAGTAAGGAAATTAATTCCTAACAGCATTCATAGTTTACAGTGCAACAGGCTGACGTTTTGGAAACAAAATTGCTGGTGGTTGTGATACAGCTAGATCTCTGGTAATGGCCTATAGTGTCGCACCGTCTAAATAGCAAAAGGGAGCAGCAACAGAATTCTGAGGCAGAGCTATTTCTCTACTTGGGAAAAGTACAGGAAAAAAGCTTGGTAATTGTTTACATAAGTAGTGAAATTAGTAATGTGGGCAGGGTGATAATCAGGTCTTTTTCTCACAGGTTTGTTACAGCCACTGCAGTTGCTCTCATCACTGCTGTCTAAAGAGGAGGGTCACATGTCCACCACAGAGGCAATGATGCCTGAAAGGAGCCTAGAGGGGCAAGGGATTAGCAATTGCTCTATGAAGTGCACATATGAAGTGCACTAGCTATCAAAATGTCCTGTTATAATTTTGTAAAGCAAAGGTTACATTGTGTCCTGGGTTGAGCCAGGATTTAGCTAATTTTCCTCTTACTGATTTTTTTTTTCCTTCAGTAAGCTTTCTTTTAAGTAGCAGCAAGTGTTCCAGCTAGTGGACTGGTAACACTGGAATGTTTATGTTTCTGCTGAGACTCCAAGGTCGCTTCTTAGCTCTGCTGCTACAGAGGCTGCCGGGGCAGGAGAATTGTATCTGTGACCCCCCCCATAGGGGAGCTGGACTAGACAGACAGCAGAACTGACCAAAGGTATTCCATTCCGTAGATCTACGTAAGCTCTGAGGAAGGTCAGAGATCACAGAAGACAACTTCCTTCCTGCTTCTTCTTCCCTTCTCTTCTGTCCATGTCCGGCATCCGGGGAGGACTCCATCCATCCATCACCATCGACCCCAGGCTCAGCCCTGACCCTCATAACTCTCCCCTCAGTCCTGTCTGCTCTGCTGTTATCTCAGACAGTGGGCTGAGAGGAGTTTTCGGGACTGCTCACAGCTAAGGAGAGTGCCGGGGGAGTTGCTGGGGGTGGGGGGAGGCAAGAGGCTTTTGCACATTCCTGAACATACTTGTATATAATTGTACATACAATTAAAGCTGTCTAATTTAGTTTTCAATCCAGCTAAGTCTCTCTCCTAATTCTCTCTCTCCTTTGCTACCTGGGTGGGAGGGGGAGGGGATCGAGAGCATTGTTTGTCTCTGGTTTATTTTTCAATTCAGAGTCAAACCAGGACACATTGCCTTACCATCTCAGTGACACTGCCCACTACACAGAGGGAGCACGGCCAAGGCCGTGTGCATTTTTTCAGTATACACCCAGTCATCCACTCTGTAAAACAAGATCTCATTTACTTTTGAAACCCTGCAAATCCATCTGTTGTCCCCAAAATATTCTTGTCATCCACTCTGCATTGGGTGTGTGCATTGTCCAAGTAAAAAGTTCTGTAATTATTTTTTGAAAGGCCTACAAGAAATTTCACACCTGGTTCCTTTACAACATGCAATACCTGTTCAACCCTAAGCCACTGCATTATTACACTGTCTGGCTGAGTTACACCCAGACAGCAAGAAATTGGTTCCCAAGCCTGAACTACGAGTTTGCAATCTATGGGAAGCATAAACATGTTTCAAAACTACCTGTGTAATTTAACTTTCTCTGACACTTCAGAGCAAGCTTGACTGAAATTTTACTCAGTTGTATCCAGAATACAAATGTAAATTTTCAAAATCAAGGCAATTTACCCAGGGAAAAAAATACTCTGGTACATCAAGAAATCCAGATATGTATGAAAACATTTGTATGACTCTTGCAGTGAAATAGTAAGAGAAACACTGCAATGGAAACTGCAGGATGTTACAAGCTGACATATGTGGTAAGAAAAGGTCCTGACGTCCTCCTGTATAGTTTCGTATTGCACTAAGGTGCTCTCACAACACCTGTGGGAACAAGGCAGATTGCCTGCATGGAGTTTTATGTTTTTAAGGTAATGCCTTTTTTGATCATTTGCAAAAAAATGCAACATGTTAAGCAGTAATTCTGAAACTGAATGCCATTCTGATCCATTTTGCTTGCATCTTTCCAATTTAGTGACCATTTGAAGTAGCACGAGGCTCCACACCTTTCCTTTCTTTTCCAAAAAGATGATTTACTAGCAAAACACGAAATGGTAAAAAAATAGTTCCTTCCTGATAGGTTTGGGTCTGCACATATAATCTGCTCTACCTTTGCTACATTTTCTACAAACAAGTTCTTTAAAATGGCATTAGTGAAGAACTCTAGTAAAAAATTTATTAGCTTAACTAATTGAAGTCCTCATTAGCCAATGTTACGGCACTGGTGACATCTGTATTTACACAGATGCCTGATAAATGTCTAGTATTTTTACAAGCTTGCTATGCTCATTTTACCTACTGGAAATTCAAATCCTCCTCTGTACTAGTATGGAAGTAGTTTTAACTGCAACATGCTCTAATCCCATATGCCAGGCCAGTAGCAACAATATTCAATAAACCTCAGGCCTCCAGACTTTCCACTGTAGCCTTTCAGACTGCTTCTTCTCCTTTCAGCATTACCTGCTTTGCCTTCCTTTCAGCTAGTCCATTACCCATACCACATTTTGCTGTATTGTCTCATGTAGAAATAATAATTGTCCTTGAGACACTAAATCAAATTCTTTGCTGAACTCCAGACAGATTAGCTCTATTGTATTTTTCTTGTCTATAAAATAAATTATGTTACCAAGGAAGGACACCACATCATCGTTGATATGCATCTCCTTCTTATATATCCATATGGTCTTTTTGCCATTTTCCATTTAACTCTACATCTTTAGTTAATCCATCTTCAAAATGTCTCTGAAAGTCTTCTTACAGAGGTTGAACGTCACTTTTCTCCTGCTCTCTTAAACAATAATTTCTTACTCCAGATTACTCCCTCTTGTATTGCAATTTCCTGCCTGGTATTTAGACAACCTGGTGGACTGTGTTCAAAAACCAGAAAACTAAAAAACATACCAGCTTCTTAATTCATGAAAAGAGTGGAGAGATCTCATGGAGAAACAGGTGGAATAAAAGAGGAAAAAAAAAGACCTTCTCATTCCACAATATCAACAATATGCACAGTGCTATACAAACTCCAGTTGAAGTTACCTGTTAAAATAGAAAAAGTTTTTTGAGCTTTTGCAGATTTTCAAATAAACACTGCTCTTGAAAAGTCATGGTGATTGTACAGTAGACTTTAATGGCTCCTTCCCAGCCACTCTATCTGTACAGTAAATCTGTCCTTTGGTAGTTTGTAACTACAGATTTTTGACCTAAACAACAATGTAAATCACACAAGAACCTTGTTTCAAGCAATGAACAACACCTCATTCTGAAATAGTTGGGGTCTAGGAGGCTTTGGTTTATTAGGTTAAAAATAAGCATTCAATACAAAACCAGTCATTATTCAGCCCCTGTTTGCAGGAAAGTGCCCCTGTTTGAAACCAAGGCATAGGTTAAAGCAAGTGGGACTTAAAGGTATAATTAGATGAAGGAGCCAAAGAGCTCTCCTGATTAGAAACGGACTTGGTTAAATACAAGTTGCAGTTAATAGACAATAGCTGATCATTGTACACCTATCAGATTTAGGATATAGTCTGTGTCTTGTACAATTTCTCTGCTTACACAGGTAAATCTTTTCAACAAATCTGCCTCTCTGAAAGTGAAACCTAATGCTGTATGCAAATTTGAGATAAAACAATAAATCTACCCATTCGCAAGGCTTATATAAATCTATTTACCTTAATTATGACTGAAACTGTTAACATAATTAGAGTAAAATGAACACCACAATTAAAGGAATAAAAAATTACCTGCTTGTTAAAGTTCTTTGAAATTTTATACACACATACAAAATGGCAAGTAAATTCAGCTATCATGTTATGAGCAGAAAATGTCTGCACAGGTCATTAGAGAGAAAAACAGAAAACAGAAAAAGCAGGCACAAAACAAACCCTATTATACAAATTTCATTGCTATCTCACCAGGCTAAATAAAAATGGAATTAGGATTGGTTTGCAAACAGGATGAATCCTTCAGTCATCACAACAGCCTAAACCACAAGGTCTTACCAGTCAGAGTCTGGAGTCCAGATTTTGGCAAAGGCATAGGAAAACAATATAGAACTCCAAAGAGAATTTCAAATATCTATGACTCTAAAGTATTGCATGAGCTGGAATATGGGAGACAAAGATGCAGAGTTACTTAATATTTAACTTTTTATTAGCCCTTCTTCCTCTGAGCATCATCTAATAGATACATATATATATATATAATCTTGAATGGAGTAGTGAGAATAAAGGATGGAATTCCTCCTTGAGTAGCCATGGGACAGGTGTTGCTGCAGAAAGTGGGCAGAAGGCAAAACAGCAGTTTTTTTCTTCTTAGGTCACCAGCTTGGAGACCACATGGGCCATTGAAAAGACTGACACCAGCAAAAAAGCTCTTTGGCATCAGGAACTCAAGAAGGTTATCTTCCTCTAATTGCTCCCTAAGCCTCACCAGAAGCAAGATAGCTTTTCATTACCTCCACTGTACCTCTGTGGTTAAATGCCACAGCTAAGACCTTTATTTGTCATTGCACTCTCATTTCATCCTATCATTCTTTAACATCCATCCCCTTCTAATCTTTCTCTCACTTTGCTTTTTATAGATGGGAAATATTTGAGCTGGGAGAGATTCCTGTAACCAATATGTATTTCAGAATATGTTAGATGGGTAAGGGTCACCATACAATGCCTAGGTCTTACATTATTTGTTTTTAGAACTCCTGTGAGACTTGGTATTTACCTGAAAGTTCCTGTTCTTTACACACATACTTTTATGTTGTATGTTGACCTTACTGTTCATTTAGAAAGTAGAATGTACCTACATTTCCTGTCTACTACAAAAACATTAAGTATTTCTTAAGAGCTCAGATACTAAAGGGAGGACACCAACTACTAGCATATTGTTTTCTGTAAAAACTGAGAATGTGAGAGGCTTTATTTAAACTTTAAAGCCTTGCTGGCACTGCAGTCTCTGTTTTGAATTGTCTTGCACCAAATTTCCTTGAACAATAAAAGTAAACAAAAATTGTCTTCATAAATGACTCTTCATTGAGGTATTTTCATTGTAGATCCCACTGCACTTTACAAAGACTTGGATATATAAATGAATGTATGTGCATATGTAGTCTTGCTGCCCATATGTTTTAAGGATCAAAACTTTTATCCTAAAGAAACAGCCTGAGAAAACAGATTCCTAAAACCATGAATATATATTCACTTAATTTATTTATAATATATACATTTGAGTAACCTTTATGAGTGCAAGAAATTAATCTGTCCAAACAGGAGTTGTATGCCTCCTCTTTTTTCTGCAGATATTCTGAGGATAACTTAAGAACTTGGGGTTTGGGAATTTTGTTTTTTAGTAAAGTCATCTTTACTGAACATTGGAAAGTTGACATTTACGTAATCCAAACAGATTATAATTCACAACTAGTTACAGTTGATATTTGTCACATTTACTGTTTGTATATAGTAGTCAGAAGGACCAGATGAATGGAGACTGGTGAAACAGTGCTGTAATTTTATCTGTTCCCTCTACATTCTATCTCCCTCCTTCCCTCACCACATGGTTTGCCTTTTTAATTCTTTGCACCTTTGTGTTTGGTCAGTGGTGACCTTAGTCAGTCTTCAGAAGCACCCACTTATTTCAGCTGTCTTTTAAAGTCATAGAATTATCTTTCTGACACATAAATAAATAACTGTACGGTGGAATTTATTGTTGCAGACGTTACTGGCTTCCAGAGGGTAATTAGAATTAAAAATAATATTAATTAAAATTAACATTTCTATGAAAAAAGTTAAAGCTTTATAAAACAAAAGCATTTGAAGGTAATATTATTCCCTCATGCCTCAGGGCATAAACAAACCTCTAACTGATGTGTTGCAGAGGAAACTTTTTCCTCAGGGCAGATTCTATAATTACTTACCACAGGTCTTCTTCCAGCTTTCTTTAAAACATTTTATAGCACTGTGAGTCACTGCTAAAAACAGAATACTAGAGTAGATGAAGGACTAGATTTTTTTTTGCATGGCACCCCCACATCACTATGGCACTGCTTTCATTTAGAGTTACTGAATCCCAAATTCTACTACACAGATTCTAAGAACACCCTTTTCTCAGCTAGTTTTTTTACATTTTATATTTTGCTGTATGTTTTAAGCACACTAAGTTTTCCTCAGCTAACTTCTTTGCAGTACCTGCAATCTCAGCTATGTCTTTCACCTTATACCCTCACTCGTTGTTTTCCAGCTACCAAGTTCTGCTTTGTTTTGTCTGACAGTCTTCTGTCCTTTACGGTTTGCTCTCTCTCTTTTCTGTGGTTTTTCAAGTCTTACTGCAAGTTTTTCTTCTCTCTGAACAAGAATAGTTGGTATACTAGCACTGCTTTACTGAAAAAAACCCCAGAATATAAATCACAGGAATTGATAGAGGATCTTGGTTTTCTTTCTAGGAGCTGTATTTTCATCATACTGTTATTTTTATAGTGACAGACTCTTCTAATCCATACCAATTTGGAAGCAAATATTTTAGCTAATACAGATAAAGTCTATTAACAGTCAAATCACCAGTTTTACGCATGTGAGCCAGTTAAACCCAAAACTATAAGGAAACAGCTTCTCAAAAGTTCTGTGCCAAGAGATGTGTGATCTGGAGAGATAAAAATAGGACAGTGCAGACAAAATAAAGCAAACATACTTACAGGCTGAACTGGATGGTCTAGTTCTGATAAACAAAAGGCCTTTTATTCTTATGAATTGATACTGTATTTGTCTGTAGAAAGTAAAACCATGAAAAATGTAAATTAATCCACATAAAAATAAATGAAATCATTTTTGTTTGCTGATATTAACAGAAGTAGATAAACTTGGTTATTCATTATACAAGAAAATAAATGTGACATCCTGCTGAAGTATGCAAGAAGGTAAAACTGACAGACTCTAAACCTTGTATAAATTTCTACAAGTATGATTTACTGGACTTCATGTAATAAGTTACAGCTTTTAGCTTTCACAAGTAAAAACTTGCTCCAGCGTTTGCTTTAAGATACCATTTCAAGTAATGACTTTCAGTATTCATGTGGTAAGTATGGCCCAGACAGGACATGGCAAAACATAATGTCTTATGAAAAACATACCTTTTTTCCTTTCCACTGGTGTTTACTCTGCCAGTGTTTCCTGAATATCAACCAGATCTTGAACAGGCTTCTTAGTGCTTTGTCTGATGTTTAAGTCTGGACATTGTTCTGTGGGTTTGCATGCCTTTACTACTAGGTTTCCTTTAAACATTACACATACAGAGCTTATTATAGAAGCATCTTCCCATACTTAATTCTATGATTTAATGCGATTAAATGTGCAAAGAACTGAGCAGAAGTTATGATCTTTACTGTCTTTCTGTGATTGCATTCAATTTAGTGGGTGCTATGAGTAGTAAATCCCTGATACGCACAAGAAGAATGAGTGCAACAGAGCCAGGATGAGGATACCAGTAATAAAATAGTTTAAAGATAAATTGATTGAGAATGTTGGACTTGCATTTTGAAAATGAATCCTCTATTTATCTCTAGCATTCACATTCCTATTTCTTTTATTCAAAGTAATAGGAAATTATTATTAAACCTTAAAGGCATCAGATCAGAGACTCAAAGAGGATTCCTCTAGTTCAGGAATCAGATCAGAGACTCAGAAAGGATAAGCATTCCTCTAGTTCAGAAACCTAGCCACATATTCTTTGTGCCTAACTGAAATACAGTTGTATGAAAAATAGCTTTTTTGGTGCAACAGTTTAAAAAAAAATCTCAGATCATATCAGCATTATTACTTTTTTAATCTTTCCCTGAATTTTATGTTTTATTTCTAACTCACTTGTAGGCAAAGGAATGGAAAAGAAGGCTAACACACACAAAGTTACTGGAAGGAGAACAGCTGTTGCAGGACCTCAAGAGTTAGGCCACTTATGCATAGGGAAAGTATTTGCAGTTCAGGCCTCTTTGAATACATGGCACTCAAGAGATGATGATGATATTCTCAAGCTCTTCTTATGACATTATGCCAATAATTAAAGCAACCCTAAAATCCATGCCTCTTAATGACTGTCCTATTTGTGAAATCAGACATGATCCTCAATCCCAAAACCCTGATGAATATTGTCAGTGCAGAGCTGAGACCCCCCGAACCAGCAATGCTGAGCTTGTGCCTGTCAGCAGCAATTACAATGCAAGCTCAGCTCTGCACTGGGCCTTCCTCATGGGAATTTCTCTTGGCACAGAGCACAAAGAGAGCAGAGTACTAGAAATAACCTATCTTGCTCTTCCTCTAGATGCAAACCTGTATACAAAATGGAACCAATTCCCTTCAAAATCTGTTCCTAGTATTTTCATTTGTTTTTCTCCATGCATAACCCCTCTGTGAGTTGAGATCTTCTTTGACACCTGTGCGTGTGGCAATTATTTGAAACTTTTCCCCTGTGCTTGGCCCAGTCCTCTTCAATTCCCTCCACTTACACCTTTCCACCCACCTTCTTTCAAAGCAGGGGTATCTTTTGTGAGTTGCTCTGTCAAATTCTGATTCAGGTTAGTCTTACTCCTGTCAATCATACTGCAGAATTTGAGGAGAAATTTAATGGTTTTAGAATTTAACCCCAAGAGGAAATAAAACTTCCCCAATATTTTTTTTATTCATCTACTTTAATTGTTACATAGATTTCAATAATAAAAAATGAAGTTTTCCCCAAGTGAAATGCACTTCTTGTAATGGCCCCTTTTACTGAATATAGCAACATTTCTGTTGTAACTCTGCCTTCTGAGTCAACAGTCTGAATGCTTGAGCAATTTACTATATGTTGCTTTCCTATAATTCACAGCTAGGGAAATTAATTTAATTTTGTCCAGACTCAAAGCAAATGTTTGACTAAATGCAATTAGTTTATTGATACATGAACAAATCTAGCACAGGATTTAATTACATTTACAGAAATTTCATCTAATGCATCAGGTTGATTTTTTTTCTAGTATTTAATGGACCTTGCCAAGATTGGTAGAAGTAATTCACCAAAAATACTGTGAATGAGCAATTTCATCTGTACTCCTCTTTGAAGAAGCAACCTGTATAGTTAATCAATAGCTACATACTGTTTGTACAATCATATGAATGAAACCCTTCCTCTTTTTTCCCATTTTCTACCACATCATCAAGACTGGCTGCTGTGCAACAATGATGATGTACTTACGGGAAATAGTTACATAATGGTCACATCAAGGCAGGATTTGCCACACTGACTTTCTAATTTGGTGTTCTGTCTCCAACAGTGGCCAGCACTGAACGTAGCAAAAGATGATAGAATTATTATAGCCAATAAGCATGTAATAACTTATTCAGAGAATATTTATCCAAAAATACTTGACTTACTCTTCTTCATCAGAGGAAATTATTTCCAGTCCAGTTACCAAATATAACTTTGCTTAACCTTACCACAAAAACACATGTATTTACTCTCTTCTCCCAAAGTAAGATTGTAGTTTTACTAATATCGTATGGCAATTAATTCATAACCCGAATATTTTCATGAGAAAACAGATTGTTTCTGGACCTACATTGAAAGGGAGGGCTTTTAGTTCCTGTACAAGTGACCAAATATGTTGCCAAATTTATATTGTCTGTAGCAGTCACTGTTAACAAACCATGGCCTTCTTATGCTCTTTTACCAGTCCCACATAGCTGCCTTTTTTTGAGCCCTTTTGATGTTTCTATTAATTTTCTTCTCCCTTAGAGCTGTCCCCCTTTATATTCTTTTCTCAGACTATAATCTTGAAAGTATACTGGTTTGTCTCCGGCCACATTTTTAATTCCAACAGTTAGTACTTTTTTGATGTTAGAATTTCTTTTTATCTGTCTGCTCTAATATCATGACCTCATTTACGTGGGGAAAAAAGCTTTAGACAGGAAAACATCAAACTTTTCTATCCACCAAATTCCATCCCACCAAATTGGGATTTGAAAATAAGGACCAGTTAATCTGCACACTCAAAGATAATAATAGGTAAATTATAGATAAATTCTGCTAATAAATACTAGTGAAGCTCAGGAGGAGAGGTGAAATGTAATCTTAACAAAAGAAAACTTTAATACATCATCCACAATCTAACATGATTATTTTCTCTGGATTATTGCTATAACATAGAGTTAGACAAACTAATCTATAATCTGAAAACTATTTCCATAATCAGATTTTTTTTAAGTTTACATATAATATTTTCATAATAATCTTTTACTACGATAAGTGAAAACTTAAGACTATGACCTTAAGGTTCAGGCTTATTTTTTTTCTCTATAATAAACTGCTATAGCAATCAGAAGCAGAAATGTAACATTTTGCAGATTTAGTAAAATATTTCATTTCCTGAAATTTTTTCAAAAGCCAAATGCAGATCAAAAACATTTTTAACATAGACTTTTGGAAATCTTTTTTTCTTGTATTGGGTTTTAAAGTATTACCTAGAAAGATTTTATGTTCCTTCAATCAGGATATGTTAGAAATCTTTCATTTTTACAGTATTAATTGTAAAATCACATATTACAAAAGCAAACCTATGTTGCCTGTACTTCAATCTCATTTACATCATGTTAATGGAAATATTACCAAGATCATGCAGTATTTTGTAAGCAATTCCTCTTTAGTTCAAGAAAAAAGCTGAATGTTATGTTTCCAGTACTAATCAATTTGGCTTTTGCTCAGAGGCACACTGCCTATTTTGTCATATGAATCACATAACCACTCAACATATCAAACTTTTCCTTGATCTCGATAGCAATCTGTTGTATTTCAGAAGCAAAATTAATTCAGATTACATTTCTGTTTCCTAAATTATTTCATCTAGCAAAAAAACACAAACAAGCAAACAAACACTGATTGCGAGAAAGAATTATTCACCATGTTGTGAACTGCTACAAATCATAGTATTTAGAGGTTTTTTGATTTTGTAGCTTTTTTGTCCTAGACTTCCTGTTTGACCAGGTACCATTTGCTCTCTCCAAGGCAACTTAAATACAGCAAAAAAACCCTCAGTCATTAGTTCTCACTAAATTGACCATGATGTGAATGTGGTTTTAGTTGATCTAGATCAAATTTGTGCATATAGACCATCCAGTATTATTAACGATAAGAGAAATATTGCCTACCTGCAAAACTTTTGCAACCACTTGGATGCATTTATTTTGCTGTTAAAATGTTACTCCTAATTTCTTCTTGCCTTTAAATAATTTTAGGGCACTTTTGCATTCTTAATGGATTTTTGTTCTGCAAGTAGTTAGAAGAAGCAAAGTGAAAGAATTCGATCTTTTGAAAGATTTGTGACACAAACAAGCATGTGACAGAGGGAAGAAAATCAATAAAATAATCTTAAAGTGTCCTGGATAAGAAAAAACAAAGAGAAAAAGAAAAATTAGGAGCTTGAAATCTAGGATATTTGGTACACATTCACACACACACAAAGATCCATATAATTATATACATACATAGTCAGACATATATCCTCATCACATATGCACAGGCACAAATATACACAGATGTTTGAAAGAAAAACAGAAAAATTATGCATCTTGATGGGTATTTCATCTTTGCCACTTTCAGATGTCTCTACCACTGTCTCAACTGCAATAATGTTACTATCCTTTGGCTTATATCACATTCCTTTAATTGAGAATTCTCAAAACTTCAGAAGACATGTTCATACATAATTACATTTTATTTAAGCAGGGGGGGAAAAAAAAAGAGAGGAGGTTTTATACATCCTTTAAGTTCCATGCTATTTCCTGAGGAAAAAGAATCTCAGCTCAAAACTGTTCAGTTTCATTTGTATGTAAAATCACAAAAGTAGTACTATAACATCACATTCTTTTCTGGTTATCTTGGAGTATGAAGATCCAAGGAACATTGACCTAACAGCAGCTACATGAGCTGCAGATCTGAGTATCCTCAGAAGACTACCAAAAAAACCCCCAAACAAACCAAAACAAACCAGCAAAGCTCTCTAGAATAAATGCCCTGCAATGAGATAACACTAAGTTATGTTATTTCCAATAGCTGCATGGGCAATAACTATGATGTAACACCAAGTCCAAAGCAGCTATATAGAACACACTGAAACTCCATAGGCTAAAACCAGCCTTAATCAGAAATACTTGTCCATCATGGCTAACTAGGCACTTCTAGGTTCACTTACCACTGTAGGTAACTGTGGATTAGCACCTGTTCCAAAATTGTGTGAAATTTTTATTTATGAACCAGAATTGAACACAAAACACAGTGAAATGAAATGGGTAAGTGACATGAAGGTTTCCAGGGAGGTCACGGTAGTTACCACAGATGCCATGTGGGCCTCAGTGAGAGGCACAGAGGAGAGGGAAGACGGAGCCAATTTCTGCCAAACCAGCAAGATCCACCCCACTGCCCAGCAAGGAGAAGGTGGAACCCTCACCAGGTGAAAAAGGTACAGAAGCTGATATTACATATGGGCACAGAGAACCCCAGAATGACATGTGGGCAAAGATATTTACTTCTTTTAGAAAGAGAAAGGAAAAAGTAATTTCTAGTTGAGAAATGCAGTTTTTCAATGGTAGACTACTTGTCTTCTTAGGAAGCTCAATTAGAAGCTCTTACAATTGGCTTCAGCCTAAATACCGCACAGACAGAAATTTTCCAACGCAAATTAACTTACCAGAATTAAAATAATGATCACTGGGATCTCTGCCCTTTAACCTACTAAGCTCAGGGCCTCACCAAGAGTTCTCTTGAAGTATTTGAAAAACTTTATGGAAGAATGATTACCTTCAATGAAATTACTTTTCATTAACCCCTTTGGACATTAGAAAATAAAACACTTCAATGAACTGATACTGAAATTAAACTTAATTTATACCTAGAAGAGATTATATCTCCATGAAAGATTCTGTATTTTATTCCAACAGACATCATCTATTCTAGTTGTCAGATCCTTCTTCAGATCACTTTTTCTCTGTGTGATTATGAAAGCAGTTTTACAAGGAGCTGCTAAACAATTTCTGTATGTGACTATAGCAACATCCGATAATGAAAGCACATTTCCCTGGCAAATAGAATTAAACTGATCCATGTTACTGATGTTAACTAGCAGTCATTCAAATAGGCTTATTTAAGGCAAAGAGATTACTTATGTGAAAACCTAATTTTGGTAAATATATACTTTTAAGTTTTATATGCTTTCTATCAGAAGCACCATCTTAAATTCAGACCCTTTTAAACAAAACAGGACTTTACGAGCAGGAAATGGAAAAAAAACAGCAGCATGTAATAAAAATTACAAAGATGTAAAGCAGTGAATCTCAACCCCTTCCTGCCAATTAGCTGAAATAACTTGAGAGGAAAAGTGGTTCCCTCCCGTTGGAATGTAACAAATTCATGAATTAACCTCTTATTTTACAGGAAAAGCAATAAAATCAGTGTGATTATATATTATTTATGTCAATTGATAGGCAATGCTAATCAATGCACTGAAATGGAAGGGAAATGCAGAACTAGGACTTGAAAGCCGTTTTTCAAAAAATTCCAAACTGCAGTGTTGAATCACAAATTTATTCACAGCTGAGGACTGCAGACTTCAAACCAATATATCTAACTGCTGATGTTTATTTATGTGCAACATCGATGTGATTTAGACACGTAAATCAAACAGCCGCTCTGAACATACCAGCCTGAATTACAAGCTTTTGGAGCAAGAAAAGCCCTGAAGTAATGTAATGCAGCTACATTGACAACATCTAGAACTTTACTGTATATAAGGCATGCTATACATCTAAGCTGAAAGAATCAGAACAGCCACCTGCAAATAACAGTACCCAGATGCGGTACAAGGTGCTTAAGATAGTATTTTTAGGAATAAAACTGAAAACATCTTCCATTGTCATAATGTCTAATGCCTTGTTACCTGAGACAATCTGTATTGTACAGCTCAGTCCCTTTCATGTGTGATCTCTCATCAAACTGGTTAGATGGCATAGTGAAAGCAAACCTAAACAATGGCTATTTCAAAAACTAATTCTTCTAATGGCTACCAGCTCCCCACTATTCTACTGTTTGCTGTATTTGTTGTCCATGATCCTTTGTCTCTTATGCATTTGCTCTTTGAGCAGCATGGTTTCTCCACGGCATTTGACCAGCTTTCTTTCTCCCTTTTGAAAAATTCTAGCAAGCACACAACCTATGTGTTAGACAGAAAAAGACAAGCTCTTTCAGCACTCTGGTAAAATGAGCTCCCCAATTATTTGATTACTCCAGCAGCCATTTTCTAGGCTTCCTCTAGATGACTAGAATTGAAAAAAGTATTCAGGTCAAGGGTATAACATGATACTTGCTTCTGTAATACATTCAGTATCTCAGTAGCTGAGTGGAGCATTTTCTTTCCATTTCCAGAAATTCTTTAAAAAAAGCAAATAAACAAGCTCTGAATCTTACCAGTGCAAAAGATTGCCATTTGTAACCAGATCAAAGGATCTATTTTATGTTCAGATACCGCAGCACTGGGCAGGTGTCTAAAACAATGCACTAAAGATCTGTCCTGCACTCAGAAAACACTGGAAGCTTTGCAGAGTAGCCACAGACCCTGAAACATTTGACTACAGCAAAGTAAATTACATACTGTGTGTTATTATAAATTAGAGCAAGAATAAAATTGTTCCTTAATTTTTGCCACAGTTACTGACTCAAAGCAACAGATAGAGTCCTACTAATTCTGTAGTAAAAAGTGGTGTGACTGCTAATGCCACAGAAATACTACTGAGATACTAATTATTATTTTTTTTCTTTCTTTCTTTGAGTCCTTTATGCTTGCATGAATTAGTTCTCATGACTGACTTGGACAATTTTCTACCTATTAAGTAAAAAAAAAAAGAAGGTTGACTCCACGCAGCTGAGCATCCCAAGTAGGTGAAAGGAAAAATTGTAATTTCCATTTAGTTGTGATCCATGGAAATTACAAGACAATCTAATGCAGAACTTCCTCCTAGCTCACTGCAAAAAAAAAGGAAAGAAGAAACTAAAATATGGTAACAGCTCCTCTTCACACATCCAGAATATGTTAACAAAATAAAAAATAGGTGCACCCCATCTATGTTACTACTTTTATGTATTCTATAGTATCCTCTTTGAAAATTAAACTACTTACTTCTTGGATGTCTTTTAATCAAATCTGAAGGATTCTTCTTACTATCCTCACCTTGAACCCAAGATCTTTCATTTTGTTGTATTATCAAGTGCCAATTCTTATGCCCTACCATAGAACTCAAATGAATTGTCTCAGAATGGAAATGGATATGCTGAGTACCATACAAAACCCATCTAAGTACACTAGACAGGAAATGTTTGTCTCAGACTTGTCTCCAATAAGGCAATGAAAAGAAAAAGAATCCTACCTACTTTGTGGCACACCTTCATGTATTACAGATTAATAATTTGAAAAAAATACTTCCCAAATTTTGAATTCTGTCCAGTTCAAAGCTATTATTTAAGGCAAAACAGTCTCATTTAATACTGTAACATCAGAAAAGTTTGATGTATAAAGGTATTAACAAATGCTTTGTTTTTCTTTTCATGGTTATTTTATTCATTACCACTTTTAAAAAAATATCTTTCTTGAAATAGAATTCTCAATATGTTCAGATATGTGAAACGGAATGAACCTACACGGAACAAAAACTTTTCTTAGTCAAAACATTCTTATTGTTATTTAATCTGGCAGAAATACGCATAAAAATATATCTGAGAAAAAGTACGAAGAATCACTGAGAAAGTTACCAAGCAACCACTGTTTAATGCTAAGTGAGAATTATATTGTCTATCCAATTAGTGAGCCTATGTGAGAAAAATATCTATGTTAAATCATAATACACTCTCAGATAAGAAATTCCAATACAAAATGCAATTTTAGTTGTAACTATCAGCAGACAAAGCTACAGAAATAACACCATACTTACTAGAGACATTGAAAAGAGATTATTTTACTGCGCAGTCTTCTCCAGAGATGAGCTAAATGCAGTCAGTATGAAATATTGCTGGCCTTGCTCTGTCTGTAACATTCAGTAAATATCTGGTACAATCTTCTAACAGTTTCTTAAAATTAGTCTGTAACAACACTATACTGTCTAGTAACATGAACACATCTGATATGACCAGCAGTATCACTGCTATCAAATTTACAAAAGAGAATCCTAAGACAGCTACTTCAACAATTTCATGCCTGCCGTGTTGGCTAATCAGCACAGAAATAGTGGCAGTGTAATTGCTTTGTTTAAGGTCTTAAAAAAACCCAAGTAATAGCAATATCAGTGCACTCTCTGGTGTTGCTACAGTCGCACCAGAATAAAAGCAGTTTATTATCAATCACTCCTGTAAATATAAAAGAAAGCAATAAACACAAACAATGCAGGTTTTTTTCATTTTTAATTACAGCAGATTTACACTAGTAGAATAAAAAAATAATAGTAAAAATATTTTTAGACCCCTTTATTCTATTGAATACCTTCCTTCCAGAACATTAATCTCACTCACAGGGAAAAAAACAAAACCAAAACCAACCAACCAAACCCCAAACCTCAATAAAGCAAAACAAACACACATAAGCCAACAAACAAGGGCAAGAGGGAGCCCTTCTCAATAAAATAGTATATCTCCTGGTACGTGTATGGCTAAATAAGAATATCTGTAAGGTGACAAGTGATATTTATGCTGTTATTTGCAGGATTCTGCATTCTAGCTTTACAAGAACACATTCAGATATGTTTACATAAAGGTACATGACTTTAGAGGAAAATTTTGCAGTATTTCTTATGGTAGCAAGGAAGCATGTGTAATGTGAAAGAGTAAGTTGTTTATAGGCTGCAGAAACAGTCTGACTGCAAAATATATATTACTATTAATAATAATAGCCAATATATCTGCTACGTTCATTACAGCCGAAGTGTGATTTCTCTTCTGTTTTACCATTGTGCATAACAATCTACTATCTATTCCATTAGTATTACCAGCTTTGACTTCTTTTTTCTTTGTGATTTTTTTTTGTTATTTTTCAGTAATCCATAATTCTGAAAGTATTCTTTGCAAGAATATAAGCACATAATTTAACCATCACTCAGACTCAATTTTTGATTGTTCTATAGAGCTGGTTTAATTCAATGTACTATTATTCATATGATAATTTAAGTAACAAAAATGTTAACATTTGCAAATCACTCAGAAGAAACATGTTAATTCTCTCATTGCTGGAACTATTCACTACAATAACAGATATCTCAATGTAACTTTATTTTCAAAGGGGTTCTGCAGAAGAATAGCTGTGTTTGCACTTTCCATTTCCTAACTTGGATTTAAACAACAAATAGGCAAAGGCAGTATTCATCTTTCATAGAATAGATAAAGCCCAGAAGAGGTAGAACAGGGACTATTTTCTGGAGTTACAAAAACGTTTTAAGTTCCTTCAAATTAACGTTACTTGTTGCTTGTTCACACAGCACCTCTGCTGTGCTTTATATTATTCCTTGAATCTGTCATAGACAATGTCAACACACCCAGAGAGCCAGACTGGTCCACCAAACTTGCTCTTTAAAAAACCCCCTGGCCCGTTTACAGATTGCCACTAAAATTTGGCTTTTAAAATGTCAGTATTGCCTTCATCACTGCTTTAGAATCTGTTACACTTCTGGTCTATTGGTAAAGATGTATCACTGCTATCACCATTTCTCTCTGCTTTTTTGCATTACAAAATATACATTTCTGAATTCATATGATTAAATAAGACTACTAGTAGACTCACCTTTCTTCTTTTAATTTTTAATAGGATAAATCCTGAAAATAGAAAATAATTATTTATTAAATAAAATCAACCATTTTTTAATTTATTTTTATTTTATTTTTTATTTTTATTCACCTTAAAATTCAAGATAATCACAGCAGTATCAAAACTGAGAGGTCTAGATTTGTGTAGAGGTAGTGGGGGTTTTGGGGGAGGGGCTTGTTTCAGTCAGTTGGGAGTGGTTTGGCACTTGCTGTTGACAATACTAGTTACACAGTTACATATTTAATAATACTGAATTTTCCTGCATTGTATAGCTATGTATGGGAAGTGTCATCCTTCTACCATAAATCTAAAATTACACCATTGCAATTCCCTTTACTTCAGTGAGCTACTCGTGTTCACACAAACAAGATGCGTTCTTTTTGACTCACTAGATTTTTTAATTATATGGTTGGGTAGAGATCCATGACTTGTTAATATTTTTCATCTCTTCTATGGGGTCTGGCTCACTTTTAAAAATATAATACAAACAAACTAACAATCTAGATAACTTACTGCCAGCCTGTTAGGTAAGTCTTTTAGAAGGTTTTTCTTTCTGGTGAATATAATGCTCAAATTATGCCAGAAAGCTTTTTATACTTTGAGTCCTATTTACTTCTATTGCTCTTTTCTTCACGGATGAAACACATCATTAATAACGGTTTCTCAGAACAAGTTTTCTCATCAGTGGCATAAGGATTTACACCTCAAAGGCTTTAATAAAATTGTTCATGATTGCACAAGTAAACACAAAGATATGTGTACTTCTGTATGGACAGGGGCCATGTATGAGGTTAATAATATTAACTTTCTAATTAGCTCAACTATGAAGGGAATTTAACTGAAAAGTTTTACTTTGTGTTGTGTTTGACAGCAACATGCCTAAAAAAACCAGTTTATTTAGCCATAAAAATGTGATAGAATGGTTGAAGTGGTGCAAAGAGAAGCAATCTATTGCCTTTACATAGTGAGCTTTACCTTCTCTTCTAGAAGTACAGCTCTGCTATGTATCTACAAATAGTAAGCTGCACTATTTGCAGAAAGGCACTTCTAAACAAAATAAGTAAGCTCCAGAGCCTAATTTAACCTCATTACCTTCCACAGTTCATAATGTTTCTCCATGGAAATTTCAGACCTTACATTTACTTAGGGAAAAAAAGCAAAAAGGCAAACCTTCTTCACATGAGAACAACCTTTTCCAGATAAGTGAAAAGACAAATAAAATTATGCCCTCTCCCCTCAGGAAAATCATTCCATATAAGCATTTATTTGTCTGTTGATCTGACATGTAGCATTGGCTGCAAAAAGACCTCACTGAAGACCAAGCCTTGCTCATAAGCCCAGCAGTGAAAAGCACTGGAAGTCGCACCTCCAGCTAAACACTCAGACCTAGATGTCAGCTGAAGACATTGGGAGAGCAGGTAAACAACATGTCTCCAGATTATTTGAGGACAAAGATGATAAGGGTGAAGAGTGGGAAACTGTTCTCATCAACATTAAAGGCAAACATCATATTTAAAACTGAGTTGCTCACAAATTCTGAATAGAAGATCGAATTGTATCGAGGTGACCAACACAGACTACACCAGTTCTCTTTTGTGTACGCACAAGTGCTTTAATTGTTTAGTTCACTTCAGCTGATGCGTGAGGCTGACACTACTTGCATCAGCAGCTGAGATTGTTCAAGTTGCCTCTTCTGCAGGAGTTGGGATGGCAATGGACAATCAGGAAACACAGGCCTTTAGATCCTAGCTAACGGATAACAGGGTCACCTATTTCTGCTGCTAGCTCACCACCATTTTCAGGAGACACTATTTACCTCCACTGCAGGGAAACCGAAGCCCAAGTAGAAACTCAACTCAGAAAGACCTGAAGGTCCAAGCCACAGGCTGCAGATTCAATCTCTGTGAAATGTGCATGACATACAAAAATCAGCAGCTGCTGTCAGAACCAATCAGGTCCATTGGGACCATGAGGTCGTATTCCCAATTAAAACTTTCAGTTGAAACTGGATTTTTTTTTGGTCCTAATAAAAGTACTGGAGTGAAAAACATGAAAAAAAAAAAACAAAACAGTTTCATCATTTGTCAAGGTAATCTGAATTTAAAGTCAGATCCTGGGTATGATGTTGGCAGGACAACAGTACTGGATTCCTCATTTGCCAAACAAAGAAAATAGGTGAGAATGTGCAGTGATGCAAACACCTGAGGGAAGCTGAGCTGAGGCTGCTACTGAACCCTCGGCAGTAGGGCTCCAGGAACTTTGCTCTACCACGCAGCACAGCAACTGCCCAGCCAGGGGATGAGAAGGTACAGAGAGGCTGGGCCAGGCATTACAAGGGATTGCAAACTGATTCCTTGTCCCAGCCTTCCAGGTCACCTGCATATGTCACTACTTATTATCCCATAGAGCAATACTGAAGGGGAGTTCCTGCAAAAATGGCTCTTTCTCAGGGAGAAATAAGTTTAAAAAGACAACTTTTTCCTGATACCCTGAACATTGGAATTCAGGCCATTCTTTCAATGGAGCATTTTTCTGAAGACCTCTTCAGTACCTGTCTTCTTGTTATTCATGGGATAAAACACTGCTGTTTGTGGAGTCTTCAACAATAGTCATTCACAACACGTTTCTCAATGCAGTTCATTTTTAGCATGATATCCCAGGGAAGCAAGGCTTGTGAAGCCAAAACACTGCACAGACATGTCAGTCTCTTACTTCAGCATGTATGTCTGGCTCTTAGCTCACCTCAAAATAAATATTTAATCCACTGATCAATTTTAAAACAATTTGAAATAGAGTGGTAGTCCCAGATTCAGCATCCAAAGAGTATGCTTCACTCTCCTCTTGCTTCTAATCTAAGTGGGAGGCAGAGGTAAAAATCTGTGTCATCATTGTACCAAGAACACTAAAACCAACACACCAGTACAAAAATACTAGCGTAACAACAAGAAATTAACATACATCCTTTTTCAAAGGAATCCATGTGCCAGTTTCCATTGTCTCCTAATAAATTCAGGCAAATGAAAGAACACGTCTTTTCAATAGTATACATACATGTATATGTATGTACATACATGCTTTCATTACATGTCCCATGTAAAGCTATATCAGAATTAACAATTATTTGAATTTATATTTGATTTAACAATTATTCACATCTCTACTCATAAATATACCCACTAGATACACATTTTAAAAATTAGGAATTGTTCACTATTGACTTCTTCTACACAGCTGGATTAGAAAAAAGATACTTAGTGAGAATTAAAATGCCAAAGATCACACAAGTAAGTGGTAGGAAAATACAGACATTCCTATTTCAACTGACCTTTAGCTCAATGACCTCCTCATTTTGCCCTAACAGTCTGTCAGACAGGCACTGTCACAAAACACTTTTGCTAACCTTCAGCCTTCAATTCTTTCCTCCTACCATGCACTGCAGCTCAGGTTACTCCCACTATTCCATGAGCCATTAAAAAACTCCTGGATTTTGCCTGCAGGGCACTTACAGTAACTCTAACTTTCTTTTCTCTTCAGTATTTAAAAAGCCAGATGGTAAGGGTAACACTCACTTTCTCTGATGGAGTTTTCTTGGATAAGAATAACTGTCAGCATACATCCTTTTTAACAGTAAATAATGAATTTATTCAGTGGTACAGACAAACCAGGCTGAGTTTTAGACAGAATCAACAATTTCCAAACCTGTTCAGTTTTAAAACACTTGCAATTCCGCTTGTCAGCACTGAACTACAGATTGCCAACCTGTCATTTCATATAAAAAAACACCTTTGACGTTCTTGAACAGTGTTAATGAAAGCTTTTCTTCTTCTTTTTTGTTATTCTTGCTCAGTTAACTTGTGGCTACTACTTTATCAGAAGCTGACTTTAAAGTTCATCCTGGTATTAATTAAGAATAAAGAGATACACGGAGTAACAACCTCCAGTACACTGTCATCACTCTCACTGATGGCACTTTTGCATAGCAATTTAATCTCATCCCCAGCAGCCACCAGACAGCTACATACAACTAGTGAATAAAATGATAAGTTTTAGATTCGTTTTGTATCAAATAATTTCATAAGCCAGGGCAAAATTTCCGGAGGAATCAGCTTACAGCTTTGCTCATATAGGAACATCAAAACCCAAATACCAAAAGAAAGGTACAGACATAGATATAAAGAAGATACACAATTTTATCATGTGTGGAGTGGAACTGCAAACAGATATGATACAGGATTTCATATGACAAAATTGAAGTAACTTGGATCTAAAGAGGAAAAGGGATGTTAAACCAGCCATGATCCATAACCAGAGCAGCATTCTAAGACTTCAGGACGCTAATAATGCTTAACAACTGAATGCTTTCACTTTGCTGCTTATCTTTTATCCAGGGACATGTTTTCCTTGTCATTTGGCAACTTTGTGTCAAATCAACATACCCACTATATGAATTAATTGCTATGCCATTCTGAGGTATAATTATAGGAATAAAGAAAACTGTTGAATTTATCAGATGTCTGAAAGCACAGGGACACAAAGTGAAATAGATGTGCAGCTGGGGAACAAAAATAAAAATCACACATAAATTAATAATATGAATTCTTCACACGACTGCCTGCACAATCCCTCTGCACATCTCCCTAACATTACTTAGCTAAATCGAAACATATAAAAATAAATACCCAGGAAATTATTTGTTCCTATTTTGCTTTACTTGCAACAAACTGGACAGTTGGCATACAGAGAAGTAAAGAAAACTTGTGAAGTTGTGTAAACTGTGTTAAAATTTGCAGGCTGGCTGTCCAAGTTAGCTATTACCCTTTCTTTGGGGAAAGGATTCTGGCAATCTGCACTTCAGAATGAAAGAGTAGCCAGGCTTTGTGCTGTTTTTATAACCTACGTGTGACAAGTCAGCTTACTTCTGTTAGTGTATGAGGGTGTGTTGTCATGTACGAAAGCCAAGTGTTTTTCTTAGCAAAGGCAACGTTACACTGTACCAGTAACCCAAACAGGAGCCTGCTAGCTCTCCATCTGAGCTGCTGTGTCCCTCAGGAGCCCTGGGCGAGCATCTTCCCATTGTAATGGCTCATTACAGATGCCTTTGCTGGACACTTCTGGCTGCAGAAGGGCGGGAGGTGGTCAATGCAAGGTTCCTAAGACCACGAGTTAATCACAGTAGTTCCTACGGGCTGCAAGTTTAGTTATGGTAGATTAAGACCACAGGCAAACCACTGGAAAACTGGGCAGTGATGACTGAGCTTCTTCTCTTGTGCTTTCATTGCTACTTGCTCTGCTTGGAGCCCAAAGGCGGATTTTTAGTGGAGCTGTTTCTCCCTGTACTTTAGATTAAGGGAGGTACTCTAAACATTGTCCCTGAAAGAGTTCACTGATAAGGCTAATACAGGCACAGGCCTTCAGGGTTTTTAAAAGATTTTTTTAAAGTCCAGCCCACGGGAGCGTGAAAGCACAGCTTCAGTACAGAGAACACCAGAATAACAAGTTGGGAGATAATTTTTCAGTCAGTGTGTGAAGACTCTACCTCTCTGGCCCACTGAAGTTCACTTGATTTAAAAATGGAGCAATATGTGATAGTTATTACAAATGCCTCCTAAATGGAGGTTTAAGATAAACAAGGAGGGGTTTTTTGTTGTTTTTGTTTGGGGTTTTTTTGTATTTTTCTTTCTCTAGGAGTACAATGACTTTCTAATGATCTGAGGACAGATGAAAATTATTTTAACCAGACGGGTATACAATTCCATACCCTAAAATGTTAAATATAGACGCAATTTTTAAGAAACCCGGACATGTATTAAGAACACATATATAAAATCTGTGATGTAATGTGAATGTGGTTTTGTAGGCCCAGCTACATTTTAAAGAAAGGTAAGAATGTTCAGAAAAATAATACTTTCCTTTTCCTTTAGATACATGGTAGAATTACAAACCCAGCTATTTGCAGAATGGAAGCTTTAAAATGTCCATTGTGTGTGTAAACCAAGGAAAATAATTTTTTGGATTATGTTTTTGATTATCAACAGTCTTAGTCACAACACAATTATTTCTAGAATACCTTACAGAATCTCAGTTTGCTATGTTACGAAAATTTACATTCAGACAGAATTTTCTCTTTCATAGAATCTATCTAGAAAAGCAGATGCTTCACTGGAGCATCCCTGTACCTTGCCAAATGATAGTGAAAGTGATGGTTTTGGTCTTGCATCACCAAACAAAAAAGAGACAAAGATCAATAATTATTACAGTCAAATAAGAAGATTTGTATATTTTAGAGAGAGTCAGTATAATTCTTAAGCACATGTAAGTAACACCAAGAAAACATCTTCATAAATGTCCCCACAGAAAAATATTATTTTTTTTTTTCAGACAGCAGGATGCTTTATAGGCTTAAAGTGTAGTTTATAGGAGTGAAAAATGCAAGCAAGCTTCACACATAAAACACATTTTTAAACAAACCACTTAGAAAACCCCAATAAAAGTCACACAGAAAAACACAGCAAACAGCATTGAAGTATTACAACTGTCAAAATACTAGCTCTATAAAAATGGGTATAATCGGTAAGACTGGACATATTTATTTTGCTTTTCTTTTTTTTTTTGGGGAAAACATTTTTAGCTTGCATAACCCTAGTCTTCCTCTCTTTCTTATAGTCATGAGAGAGAGAGAGGCTATGAGCTGTTTGAGCCCAGCCAGAGGTTGTCCTCTCTATAATTGCTGTAAAATAGAGAGTACCCTGGGTGATTAGCTTTCCTTAGTTCAAGTAGCCTTTGGTTTCAGACAACCTCATGCTTCCAGAGCCAGTTTCCTCTGGAATATCAATTTCCTGTGAATAGGAATGAAACACATGTTGAAGAAAATAAAAGAGATGAAGCTTTTACGACAAATCATTCACTACATACTGATGGCAAGTTTAAACCTTTATGTCCAGACATAACTGTCTAGCTGACTTGTTTCACAGTTATAGCAGTATGCAACAAACCCTTTTTTTTTTTTTTTTTTTTCTCAAAGAACTTTTAAGAACTTCTAAGTGATGTAAGATTAGACCTGGCCAGGAAATTTTCAAAGTGAAATGACAATTCTTGAAAATAAAAACTGTTCATATGAAAACACCACCAAATATTGTGGCAGAAAAAAAAAAGCAACCCTTGAGTCCTAGATATTCCTGTTCAAACCAGGATGAGAGAGACAAACAACACACTTCAACGTGATACTCCTCTAAGGGTCCTTTCAGATCATGAGACCAAACTGGTGGCCCAAGTGAAAGACGAGACTATAGACTACCATGAAGTATGTCTGGATCAGCATCTCCTGTTAAAGGGTTTGCATTTCACATAGAAGAATGATAGTTACACTCAGCCAGACAGGGCAATTAAACTAGTCCTCTGTTTACTGCATAAAGACTGTGAGAAACTGCGAGAAAAGTGACAAAATTTCATAAAGCCTCCTCCAATTGAGAGCAATAAACTAGCTTTTCCATCATTCCACATAAGCATCCTAACTAGAGAGCATTAGAGTCAGGTTCCTTCACTTTTAATGGAGAGATCATTTTTAAACACACTGTAAATGCTTCATCAAATTGCCTAGATTAAAGAACCCAGTAATTTGGGACAATGTTAAAAAAAAAAAAGTATTTAAAAGAGTATCTAGAAATGTTGTTAATATAAAAAATCCAAAATAAAACTGGCTGTAGGATGCTTATAACTAAAAAAAAATTATAAAAGACTATATTTCTACTGATGACCTAAGAGAAACATAGCACAAAATTAAAACAAGATGAAAACAAAAGTATGCACATTTAGATTATATATGTTTGTATGTGAATCGCCCTAAAAGTTTAAATATACTACAGAAAAGCCTATGTTCTCCATTAAAAGTTGAGATGTTTTACTGAAATATTTTCCCAGTTTCATATACCCAACAGGAAAACAGAGAAAGTATCAACAGAGAATGAGCTGGCAATTGCAATAACAAAACTAATATTGAAAACAATCCAATAGGATCATTCACATCTTCTCATGCTCTATTTTCTTCAGCAATGGAAAAGCTTAAGATTTCTGTTTCTCTACTCATTTTGTACCCATCAAATGCAATACAACTCACATGATTGTTTTTTAAATTCCATCGTTTGTATTCAAATAGGGTTCATGTTGCAAGTAGACAAAGAAAGTGAACCAAAAGAAAAACAAACAAACAAAAAAATCACTGACCACTAAAGAAACATCTGAACTAGTTTTATAGTGGAAATTTACAAAGAATTATAGAAGTCTCTGCAATTATAATCCTGAAGATGGGTAGAAGGCTGTAAGAATAGGCACAGTTCACGAGTACAAAATCTTCAGAATCAGAAGGCAGTTATTGAAATCCATGGCTCAAAAACATTTTTCTATGTAACTGTGACACTTGATGTAAAATCCACCAAATGGACATGAATTATTCCCATGCAGCATGTAAGGATCAGGAGCAATACTCAAAGATGCTGCATTATTCAGTGCCCCTAGAAAGATGAAAACTTTTTAGGACAATAAAAATAGAAACACAAAGTATCCAAAGAGAGAGGAAAGATTCAGATAATTAACCTGGATAACATAACTTCCAAAAATGCCTTAGACAACACTGCCCCCCTACAAACCTGTAGATATGCAGTCTCATATCCCATTTGCACTGATGTGCAAAACGCTCTTGGATAGCTCAGCTATTGATGCCAACATGTTTTCTCCTCAAATCCCAGCTACAGTATCTGATTTCTAGAAGGGAAGATTATTGTATTATTCCAGACTTGACTTCTTTGGAATAAATATGAAATCAATGAATGTGCCCGCCCAGAACACAACAAAAGGTCCAAGCACAACACAGCAGTGGAAGCAGCTTGCAATAATGGACACAGGCTTCTGTTGCAAGCCATTCTCCTCTTATCATTTTAAGTAATGAGTAAATGAAGTATGGGAAAATAAAAAGCCCAAATCCTACTACTAATTAGCACAAATATAAACGGAAACAACAATCTGCTAACTGTGCTTTTCTAAATCCAATCAAGGCTGAGAAAATAATTACTTCAAGAAGTAGACTTTAAGTACATTTATGCATGCACTGTTTCTTTTTAGGAAAGGTCAATTAAATGTCAAAAATCTAACGAAAAAATCAGAAATTATTTAACATTCAGCAGTTGCAGCTTGCCTGTTTGTATACATTACATCTAATTATGTACTTCACAATCATTTCAGAAAAGAAATTCATAAAACATTTACAAAATATGTTCAGCACATTAGTCATGACTAGATTTTTAAAAATACTTTCAGAAGTATAATGAATTGGAAATTCAGTCTACTTAGTTACAGTGTTTTGATTTAAAGGAATAAAGTGTCAACAGACAAAATATCTGCAAAATCCCACAAATACACATTGTACCTCACAAGATATTACCACGAATCAATAAAACAGGCCACCACATGCGGTTTTTTTCATCCTTGGTTAGCTAGATCTGCTGTTAAAAGATTTAAAAAAATAGTAAATCTGTGAAATCTGCTTTATAAAAAGAAAAGTATGTCTTTTGAAACTTGTGATGCAGCTTCTGGCAAGCTAGCAGTAAATGCTACTGAGGAAATCACAGACCATTGGATGTTTGCTCTACAGTAGTCAATAATACTGTCAGTATTCAGAAAAATGTCTCTCCTGTGCTTTCCTACTCGGAAATATGCCACGAATCATAGACAAAAAGACAATCTTGTATTTTATAAATTGTCCTTTTCAAAGTTACACTGTGTAAAAAACATATTACTAGGGCCCGGGTTCTCATATCCTCATTCTGACAGGGTACCTTCTTTTTGGTTGGTCATGCAGCAAGGTGACATTAAAACAAGAGAAAGGATATTGAAACCTTGCCCCAAAGGAATTAAATCAGCAAGACAGCTTTTAAATGGGCTAGCAGGGAGCCAGTAAGAAAGTAAATACTTATCAGTCACCAAGACAAGTGACACTTGCATTCATTTTACTAAATGTAATTTAATATTCCTGGATTTTTCAGAAGGGTGATATTTTTCTTCCAAACCTTGCAAAAATAATTTGTTCATTTTTTTTTTTCCTTCTAGAACTAATCTAGTATTACCCTAGATAAAAACCTTTATTATTTTATAGAAATCTACAGGCAAAAGAATGCCTTTTAGGTTGTCAGCAGGTGGGCTCTTGAACCTCCAAAGCAATGTCCTGCAAGATGGCCAAGAGTACAGTGGTTCCCCAGCAAGCTCTGAATTCTGCAGGATTGTGACCAGCAGCATCTGTGAATTCTGCAACCATTGCAGAAGGGTCATCCACAGGCCTCCTGGACCTGCTGGAGCAATCATTGCTAATTCCCTGGAGCACAATATTAATTACAATGGAGAATCCAGTTCTGACTGACCATCTTACCACCAATTTTAGTTGCTGTAGACATCCAAAGTCTTTGATTTCTCATTTTTCATCGTTCCATCATCCCTTCTATTTCTTTGTTCACATCAGATCTATTTCACTGCATTTTTTAATTTCCCTCTCTGTCTTCATTCTCTAGTCCTTCCTGCCTTCATAACGGTTTCTATGGCTCTTTTCATACACAAACTGCATCTTCTTTGTGACTTCATCCCTCACCAAAATCATACACATCAACATGCAAAACAACAAAACTTGACTGATGCTCACATCTATGTATGCTTTCACTCTTCTTCCTCACTTCTTTTCATCCTAGAAGGATTATTACTTTTTTTTTTAGTATCATCACTCTGGTTAGATCAAAGTGTAGAACGATGATATTTTTATAGAGATACTGAAGACTATGCAGTTGTCTGTGGGCACTATAATAGTAACAAAGGTGTTGCTGTTGGTGTGACACCCTTACACCTGAGGCAAGATATTTTCTGAGAATTTAGCACTAGCTGTGTAATCCCTCTATGCAAAAGTATCCCCTTGCTCACTTGATATCAGAGCAACACAGCAGTGAAAAACAAAACCTGAACCAAGAATCAGTAATACCTGGGGAAGCATTCCTCAGTGAAAGGAATGAGAACAGTGCCTTGATCATTAATTCGTATTTTTAATTATGCATACAGTTAAAGTCTGCCTTCTTCCACATCTTTGTTCTTCCATATCTACAGTCATGATCATCAGTAGTGAAATGATTTGTTTTGTTATCCTGCACACCAGTCAAATCCATGTGCATAAGTCACGCATGAAGGTTTGGTAATACTGGGTGTCTGCAGCTTTGAGTTTCTAAAGCATCCCTGACATTTTTCTATCTTACTGACCAAAGCCATGAAGCAAGCTATCTAGCGTTTACTCTCAGTGAACCTTTGATTTGTTTGCTTGTTTGTTTGCATAAAGGATGGTTTGCTATGAAACTTCAGTATGAATTTTCAAGGTTTAAAGTTGAGAAATCGTGGAAATAGTTATTCTAGTAGAGCACACTAGTGAATAGGTGTGCTCACAACTGGTTGACAACTCCCATACCAGTTAGTGAAACGAGACTATATTGACTGCATTTTAATGGAGACAAAAGAAAAGGCCTTTGAAGAATGCAGAGTCTAGTCTCTTTATATACATGGATTTGCTGGTGCACTTACATGTAAGAGCAATCAACTGTTAAGTTAAGCTTAACAGTTTGAAGCTGTATTGTAGCCAAGGAGAAAATTTTGCATTCATTTCACCAAGCAGAAGTAAATTTCAAGGTACTTGAGCCCTTCTCACACCAGCAAGCAGGCAAGAGGGGTACAGGAGTACATTGCATTTTTTCTACCCATACTTTTCCACTGACCGGCTATACCAGCTTGACAACAACTTTGCCATATTTTGACCTTCAGAATGGTACCAATGTACCTAAATGAGATTAACGGACTTTTGCCATAAAATAAAAACCCATCTGAAGAATAAGTCTAGCAAGAGTCTCTGTAAAGACTTTTCATTGCTGAGTCTCTTAGAAGTGACTTCTGGTCTTTGCATTTTCCTTCAAAGCGTGGCTCAGGTTCTACTCTGATATGTCACTAGGGTTAGTGCTTAAAGCTCCCTTCTTCAGATACTGTACTGATGGAATAATACTTCAGATACTAAGATGGAATAATTCAGATACTAAGACAGAATTTACAGATGGGTATTTCCTGTCAAAACATCAACAAGACACCATTGGCAAAACTTGTAAACTGTAAGTATGCCTTGGGTTTGTCAAAGCATTAAGGTTTCTAACCTTTTGAGATGTACAGCATCAATGCAGCGTGTGTGAAGCAGACAAACTCTGTCCTCTTAATCATCACATACACAGGATTCTACACACACCTGTTAGCTATGTAGGCATAAAAGGTATCCTAACTTTAAAAGTCTTAAAGCTTTTATAAAGCCTCTCAAGCTTTCACTGATTTTTTTTTCAGATATATTGTGACATCAGGCTGCCCAGATATAAATCCAACTTCCTATATATTCTACATTTTTCCATACAGTAAACATTATATTGGAAATAATGTTTACTGAAAATTTACAGAAAATAAGTGTTTCCTTGTGTCTCTCCTTACTCAGATGAAAGAGAAGATATAATTGGTTGAATGCCAAGTGGACTCTTATTATGGAAACATGATAGGAATAGAAGGGAGAAAAAGACAAGATGCAACTGAATGTCTTGCTGTAGAACAGAGCCCCAAAAATGAATGATGGAAACAGATTTCAAAGATGGGCACAAACTGAAAGCATTTGTCCAAATTTCTTGAAGAAAATAGCCCAGTGCTGGCATATTTTATCTGTATGAATATGAAACTCTACAAGTCAAGGATATTATCAAAGTAGATAATATCAATCACTAAGTGAGAGCAGACACTAAAAAAAAGTAAAAGCAAAACACTGAAGAATGTGCCATTTATATAATGTACAAAAATGTTCATGTACTTCAAGAGTTTGAAAACGGGTGTTTTTAAAAATCAGCAGTGCCGGCTATTGTCTAATACAGGTTTCATGAAATATAATTATTTCTATTAATACTGATTATTCCTAAGGACAGTAATTCCTAAAATAAGGTTATTTGTATGTCCCTAATCAAGACTTCTCCTCAGTGCAAAAAGAAAGGAAACATTTGATGACACTTAGAAAGTACAGCATCTCAACAAACAAAACAGTCAGCACTTAAAAGGTTGATGAAGCACCATCAGAAATCGCACATCCCTCATCAAGTAATTTCTTTAGAATTATATAACATAAAAATAAAATAAAAAACCCCTCAGATGTAAATACAGCTCTACAGCTAGATAAAGAACACTTACTTGACAGTTCACTCAAATAGGTGATGGGACAGTAAAAATTCCATGAAATTTCCTCAGATACCAGTTTTTATTTTAGTGGGAGGTATATCTTAAAAAACTTGCAATAAAATGTACTTTTAAAGAGCATTTGCTGTTCTAAAGTTTTCCTCAGTATTTCATCATGCTTCCATCAATCAGCAAGTGCACAATCTGGAACATCAGTATAGGTTTTTACTTACCTCTGATATAAATCCACCTTTTCATCTGTGTTTTGAAATATCTTCACCAAATCCATTTGTTCCTTCTTCCCAAGGCAATCCCAAGATTTAATGAGTCTGAGGTTCTTCCCGTTCCTTAGACTTATAAAATACAGAATTTCTACCCATGAATACAGAGCTTTTTTTTTTTTTTTTTTGCATTAAGGAAATTCACTGCTATCCTTAAAGATAGCAACAATTACAAGAAGAAATACCTTCTTAAGGAAAATTAATTAATTCCAGGTGCAGGCAATAGGTTTACTACTTAATTTCCTCAGCTGTTGACTTCAAGATGCTCTGTGTTGGAAACTGCTGATACCTGTTTCTTCTGTGCTCTGAAAATGATGCAAGATTGCACTAATTATTGTCATATTAGTTTGGCATCTACAGTTAATCCTCATGATCAAAGATAATCTTATCTAATCACTAGTTTTGGAAAATATTATTGTAATTGAAAACACTATAGGCAGGAGTGTACTTCTGCACATTTTAAGTACACAATGCTCTTTATCTAAGAAACTTCATAGTTAGGTGGCTATAGTGGCTTGTCAGCTAATAATGAAAATACTATCCAACCAGTTTGCAACAGTATTACATGCATGGGTAAAGAGCTGGATGTAGTAAGTTTTCAGATGATGCACGATTTGACAGATTTGTCTCTTGTATTTTCAAAATATTGTTTTAAAAAAAACTTTATACCCTCCTATGCATTTTTAATTCGACAACCATTTTATTTATTTATGTATTTATTCAAGTAGGGCTTGGACCTAAGCAGTTAACCATTCTAAGCATTCACCTTGCCTTACTTTGTGCTCCCAGCTACACGAGCAGCTATATTGCACTGTCTCTACTCCCCAGGTATCATTATATCCATAAGGGGGACAGCTTAAAGCCGCATCTGGCTGGTGCAACCAAGTCTAACGTGACATGAAATTATCATCGTGTTTCTAGCCAAAGAATTCAGAATACGGAGAATGTCCAATTTGTGTGAGTATCTGTCGTTTGCTGCCATTATACCCATCTTCCTATTGCCACCATTTTCTGGTATTAACATTATTATCCCTATTACAAATTTGTACCATTTGCACCTCATTACTATTTTGTAGGTAGCATGCTAACATACACATGCCACAAGCATAGGTAGTTAATATGCTGGAAATGTAAGGGATGATGACCAACCATGCAAGCTCCTATGCCATATGAAAAGGTGTAAGCTGCTGAACAAGAGGCTAAGAGCTAAACAGAAGACTATACTTCACAAATCAAGCTGCCAATTTCTGCTCTAGTCTCAAGTCTGATACACAAGCTTGGTCAATCACAGCTTCTGTGTATATTGGTTTTCTTGCTGTGTCATGTTTTTTGCTGTAGAAAACAGACAGGATTCCTTAATGATTTGGTGGACAAGCAGCAAAACTAACTCAGATATCTGCAGTGCCAAGCAAGGAATTAATCTGAGGTGTTTACTGTGCTGGACTGTGTCTCCAAATGAGTCACGCTTCTCCCCAGCACCTAGTATCAGTCACGAGGCAGGACTATGCTGTGCTATAATAATCACTGATACAGCTACCAGCCAACACCATCAACTCCCAGGGGCATCAGAAATTTGGATTCCAGAACCAGATCTCAAATTCATTAACCAGGACTCTGTTACAGGTGACATTAGAGTCTCAAGATATATTAAAGCAGGACAGACAATTTCAGGAAAAAATGCTAAATGTTGTCCTTTTCGCTACTGCTAGATTGTCTGCCCTTTGACAATGAAGTAAACTTCATTGTTTACAATTTCCAGTTGTTTATCAAATATATAAGGTGCACAATTTTCAACCTGTGGATTGCTTATAAGTGGCTGACTATAACTACTTTGTTTTAAATAGATTTTATTCTCATGAATATTCAATAATTTGGTTTTTTTGCATCACATTATTTTCTTTCCCTGCCAGGGTGACATAATCATTTGAAATGGTTCTGCTTTCTTTCACATCCAATGCTATTTTACTCATAAAACTTGGATATGTGCCCAAAAATGCATTTTCTTGAATAAATTTCCCTGCACAAACCTGTGTGCGTGTAGGGGAGGGGAAACTAATTAAAAGGTCCCTATACACAGACAAGCCAAGGATTGTATTGGGAAGACAATGAAATTGCTCCCTTGCCACACACTGAGAAGTGATTTTAAAATGGAAACTGCTGTGCTACTCAGTTAATGGACCAGGTTACAATACCACTCAAGACCTTCCTCTCATTCAGAAATGTCTGTGGACTGACTTTGAGAAAAGGATCTCTTTGTCCTCAAACGTACATATAGAAGTGATTTACTTTCCGTTCTCTGTAACACACATGCATTGATCCCACTGCCAAAACCTGAGATAATCACAACGGCAAACATTGGGAGATTACTAATTCAGAGCCCATCATGTTACAAACAAAGCTCAGACTTTTCTTCCCAATGGGTGACTTTACATTTAGATATATTATATTTCACCTTCCATTTCATTGTTATCTGAGCCAAATTAGAGTTTTCTAAGTAACCGGTCACTGTTGTTCTGTGCTATTACATTGACTAAAAATGATATGCTTTTACACCCTACTTTGTTTTACTTCATATACTAATATGATTCAGTATTTCTGTCCTAACCAAGAATCATGGTGTCTATTTTATAATTATGTCTCTCAAAATGATACTGAGCTTTCACAACCTTATCAAAGATACCTATATAACTAAATTCTAGAGAAAGATCGGCCTGCTCTGAAAAAGGACAGGCATTTCAAAGCAGGAAGAAACACTGGCCAGTTACATTAATTCTCCTAAATAACAAACTTGGACCTGCCATTTCCTAACAGATTTCTCCAGAATGCAAAGAAAGGAAAGAGTTAAGCAATATTAAATTGTGTTTATTTAGCCTGACCTTTCTCAAAGCTAGCTATACATTCAGACAGGCTTTGACAGCATACATCCTCTTCTCTGTAGTCTATGAAATTTCCTCTACTTCTAAGCCTCTGAGTAGCTTTGACAATATCTTCCCTTCCCCCTAGTGAACTCCCTACTCTTGAAAACACTCCAGTAAAGCTCTCCAATGAGTCTTACCCACTCAAATCCAGGTCACTTATGTTCTGCGGCAAGAAGCCATACTGGTGTAGATGGCCGTGTATAGATATCTGATTGCTACTAACACAAGCTAGCAGAAACATGCCAGTTGCTCTAGGTAGACTGCCAAAGTTTTGGTTTATTCAGGATTCACTGATTTTGGCACCAATGCAATTCCTAGCAAAGTCAAGCCATTTATGTAGAGCATCAAGAGACATTACAAAGCTAAAATGTGTCTACCAGAAGTATGAAGACATGTTTGGTTTTTTTCTCATGCTTTAAAATTAGCACTGGAAAACAAGCATAATTTCCCCATAGAAAGGAAATATTTTCTTGTACAAAAACAGGTAAAAGCACCAGTTTCTTTCCATATGACTGTTTCTAGAAATGTTCCAGGGATACAGCTGAGGCATATTTGGAAATGCACTAGCTATATGTTTCTGTAGTCACTCCATGAAGGGTTCAATATTCTGTCAGGTTTAGCATTGCATATAATAGCGACTGGCATGATGTCGCCAGTCTATTGGTTAAAGCATTACTGAAAAGAAAGGGCTGTTCTTATTCATTGGAGAATGCGTCCTTTAATGATAATGCTTTTTCTCTCCCAGTTTTGTACAGTATCTTATGAGTTTGCAGTAGCTATGGCAACTATTCATTTTTGTTCTGAATAAAAGTGTGTTGTGAATCTATGCGACTTGCTGGCATATAAATTAATGCTGCCTGCTGGAACTAGCATGCCAGAGTTCAGTTTTCCCACTTAGCTTTAAAATGACATGTTCACTGTTAATGAAGAAAATGCCAGTTTCTGCAGAGGAAAAAAAAAGATTTGTCCTGAGTAGGTACAAAAGGTCACTCTGGTCAGTGCACAAAGCACAGGTGGTGATGACTACTGACCAAGGACTGAGTCAGTCAGGCTGAGCGAAGAAAATAATGGAATTACCTTTTAAAAAACAATGGCATTAACAAGAGCCAAGAGGAAAGAAAGAGCAAATAAAGGAGGATGAGAGGTGAAACTACAGCTGAAACTTACCTGCCTCCTAGAGGAGTAGCCCAACTCCTAAGTGCAAGAACACATTTCAGCAGTGTCGTGCAGGCTGCAGTGTGCAGAATCACTGACGCACCACCCCGGAGCTCCTTGCTGCTGACTGCCCTGCTGCCATTCTCCAGGCCACTGTAGCCTTGTTCCTTACCAAACACCTGCTAGTATCCAATTCCTCCAAAAATAAAGTCCCCAAACCTTTATTATTACATTTTCAGGACCACAGAATTCAACGGATTAAAGCATCTCATCAATATTTTTTTTCCCTTTCTAACTGACTCATCTGTTTCTCCTCTTTGCTTCCTCGGAAGAGTTCTTCCTGAGATGTCTGGGTACAGATGAAAGAAGAAAAAGCCTGCAGCAAAAGTAATAATTTTATAAGGGGCACTGCAAATAAAGCTTAACATAATTGTCATATTTCTTTTTACTCCAAACAGTAGTTTATCTTGAAATACTATCCCCAGAATTACTTTCAGAATTCCCTACCCAACCTCAGTACCAAGTTTCATGGCATTACTTCTCCAGATAAAGTTCAGTGTATGTATAAATTTTACGTGAATCAAAACCTGGAAGATTTATGCCCTTTGATCTTTGAAAGCCATTATTACACCAATATCTTCCCAGGCATTAATTAATAATAAAGGCTTCCTTCATCATGAAGCTAAGCTAAGCATACTTTTTCCTCTGAGCTCCAGGATCCCAATTTTATTAAAAAGCTTAGCACTAGCATGTCTTCATTTCTAGATGCTTAAATCTCTTAATTACAGACTTGATGCAGCACCATGTTTTAGTATTACTACTTTTCAGAATAAGCTCAAATATCTGTGTTTGCCTTCTTTTTCCCCATCTATGATACTACTGTATATTAGCTCTTTATTTTGGAAAAAAAAAACCCAAGTATTGATGTTTTTAATAAAGTATTTCAACACAGCAGCAGCTCCCACTCTGCTACATTACCACCATGTCATGTTGAGGCTCCAGCAGACTGAAGTAACTATTTCTCAATTTTAGATATATAGAATTGTTCAATGGAGATGCACTTATAATAGGCCAAAGAAATGTAAATAACGGACAAGTGAATTCTAGGAAGACCAGTGTTGGATTTAAGCCAGTTTTGACAGATCTGCCAATCTACTGTATCATGCTCTCAGGGAGAGCTCTGATTTGAACAGGTTTTCTTCAGAGTCAGAGATCACTGCTCCAGTGCTTCTGTCTTAAATCTGACAAGGCTTAATGGAAATAATATCAAATCAAAAGTAGTATTCCTTGCTCCAATTCACAGGAAAATGCCAAAGCAAGGAGAGCTTTGCCTACCAATCACCTCGAGCTAAAAATTCTGTCATCCTTCCCTTTGGTGGGGCACAGCAACTGATAAATTGTGGTGGTCCAGTCACGGGAATTAATCACAAGAGGAAAAGCAAAGGCAAGAGAGAGAGCATGTAGAAATTCTGGAAAAGTATAGGGATCCTATGCACAGGAGGGACTCTTGTCTCCTCTTCCCAAAGGTCAAAATACCTGACCCTGACATCACCCCCAAAAAACTGTCTCCTCATGGGAAAAGCTTCCCCATGCAGTCTATGTGTGTATGTCTACAAATCTATCCTCAACTCCTTATCACTTTGTTTCTGAGAAGAGGCTAGCCAAAGAACAGGTCCGGTGACAGGTGAAGACTGGGATTAATAGTCCTATATTCCTATCTTTGGCAGCAGACTGAGAGGAGTGCTCTGATCTGCTAGATTCTTCTATGAAGTAAAAGAAGCAATGTTTGACATGAATTCCAGTGGGCAATTTGAGTCTGGAAAAATACATAGTGCTAATGCATAATTTAGGCACAGTAAGTATAGGGTTATTTTAGGGTTTTATGTTAGTGTTCTGAATACCTTTCCTACCACCTGAACATACCACACAGGCTATGCTAAATCATACTATCAGTTGTTTCCTTGGTTTAACTAGTAAGTAAAGAGAATCAGGAGCCAAATGTGGCAGAGATACCAGTACAAGATATAGCACCGTTACCAGCAGTGTAGCCTTTAAATTTGGAAAAGATACATCTGTAAGTCATCTTAGGTGTAGCAGAGGAAAGCATGATCCAAATCCCCAAAACAAGTACAGAGAGATAAGATGAATGAAAGGAAAGTCTGGTTAATAGTTGGTGCAGGGAGGAGCCCCTAGAAGACAGGATTGAGCAAGTCTGAAAATATTTCTAGGATTCAAAGCTGAAAACTGCAAGCACACATTGAATCAATTAGACTCAACATTAATCTAGTTTTCTAATTTTATCCACTTAGGACATAAAATTTACGTATTTTACTCCATACCTTCTGAGTCCAAATTTCTCTGCTGAATATGACTCTACAGAAAAAGAAATAAAGTGAGCAAGCTTGGACCTTCAGGACTGCTTTCTCAATTTAGACTAAGATTCCCATTAATGTAAGCAAAGATAATATGAAACACAGCCTTCAGCACATTTCAACAGCTACCAGTAGGACTTACAATTCAGGGGGAGAGGAACCAAAGCTAAAACATTATTTAACCAGAAAAGTCAAAATCGCAAAATCTATTATTGACTCATGTCTCAGTGAAAAAGCTCCAAGATCTTCTGCATCAATATGTGATTTGATCAGTCATTTTATTATTCTGAACTCAGTAAAGATCTATAGGTCAGGAATAAGAATGTTTGCTTTATATTTTCTTGAGAGATGAAACTTCTTAACTGAATCTTATACTTAATCATTTTCAAATCCCAGGCTATATCTGCTGATCCTTGATTCGATTTAAAATAAAATTCATTTTCTGGTTTGCTGCATGACTTTTATTTCAGATTTGACTTAGAGATTTATGAACGGGATATAGCTTTTCTTGCTGAACACTTGAACGATCTTAGTCCCTGTGGTGATTTCCACATTGCTGAAAGTGAGAAGAAACACTCACTACTGTAAAATGATATGACATCTTTACTTCAGAAGCCAAAACAAATTTTTGAAGGCTGAAGTGTTCAGTTGCAGGAGGGATGGAAACCCAAGGGGATTGAGCCCTTGCAATATTCTGAAAAGTCAATGCCACTTTTCGATTCATTGCTTCTTAATTAACAAACAAAGAGAATCTGGGTAAACAACGAATCATTGTCAGTATGGAAATGGGGGGACAGGGAGGTTATTGATTGAACTCACAGTTCCCCCTGTAGCTACTAACACTGAAATTTGACTTTGACTCAGAGTAAAATGATTTCTCCTGAAGATAACAGCTCCACAATGCACTGCATGATTTACTATGAAGGGGAGTATTTATAGCATATAGTTCTGAAGACAGAGTGGACCAGAGCACAGCACACTGGCATGACCCCTTGCAGCATGGCATTGCTACTCCTGTACTTCCTGGGGTAATGCCTCAAGCAGGGCTGTCTACTTGCACACCCAAACTGTTTGGTATCTTGACTTGTGATGCCCTTCCTGGCACAAGATATGGCAGAGCTGGTCTTTTCTACTTCCTCTTGTACCCAAGTACAGGTTGAGGGTTGAGGTACAAAATGGTCTAGACCAAAGGCAAAATTCAAAGTGCTCAAATTCCTAGCTGCCACACTGACAACCTTCCTTTGGCTGCTTGCATAACCTTGGTGGTTTTGCTTAAAGCCTAGAAGCACTCTGGTTTTGACAGAGCCCAATTTATTCAGTGTCCAGCTCACAGTGACTGTAAGGTTCAATAGTGTGGGATAAACACACTCAATGCACTTCACAGACCTATATTCTTTAATGTTCATACCAAGATTCCCATGCGAGCAACCACAGCTCCATCCCTGCTAATATACCTGAGTCTCCTTCCACAGGAAAGCCTTCACAAAAAATATATGTACTATGTATAAGGTATACCCATTTAATACACATTGAACTGTAGAAGTTATATAGGTGTTTGCAGTACAACAAATGCAAATGACTGTGAGGCCAAATCACTTTAAAAATAGGATTTGCTGCCTATATCCTGAGGAGAGTGGGATAATGGGTTGTGGTTTTGTTTGGTTTTGTGTTTTGATATTCACTGCCTGAAATAACTAAGGGAACCAGGTAACTCAGTTCTTTCTAAAACAACACACTAGGAACCTATCAAAATATTCAGGCACTACAAGGCTAATAGAGATCTTGCCCCTGTGCACTCACTTTTAGCCTTGGACTCAGATATCTAGAAATGACAGAAGGAACAATTTAACTGAGAGCTGAAAATTATTCTGTACAAACCCATTTGAGGAAGAACAGTCAAATAGAGAAGACAATTTTGTGGGATTCAGATCTAAATTTAGCTGGAACTTTCAGAATACTTGGCAGCTCAAAACAGTGACATCAATATTCAAATAAAAAAAAAAAAGCAAAAACAAAACCAAAAACCCAACCAAAAATGAACGACGAAATGAGTGAACTACACACCTTCACAGATGAACCACTTCAAGGCTACATATCTTGGAGATAGGTGTACATTATTTTTCAGATAATGTACTTTATATGAAAATAAAATGGGACATCAATCACAATTTCACTGATTAATATAATGTCTTCTCATTTTAATGAGCTAGCTGAAAATTTTACCTCCTTTACAGTTCTGCTTTGCAAAGAACTTCCCAAATAATTCATTTCAAGCAACTTACTTTATTCTACCAGTATCTTCCTGCCTATCTAGCATTGCTCATATACTCAATTTTCAGAGCATTTCACTTCAAAATGAGATCAACAGAAGTTTGACTCATGTACACATAGAAGCAATGAACCATTTGGCACTTGCTCCATCACAAAACACAATCACTGTACTGGAGACTTCTATATCATTTCACCTGGTTCACAGGATAACAAAAAAACAGAAGTAACAAAAAAAAAAAGTTTCATTTATTCAGTATTTTATCTCTTAAAATATTCTAGAAGCATTACTCTTCACAAAATCCTTTACAGTTAGAAAGTAAGTACTTCCAGAACTTGATGTAAAATTAAAGGAAACAGCCCTATCAATCCTAGGTACATGTGTGCCTCCACAGCTTTTAAAGTATTTGCTTTACTTCATATGTGAAGAGGAATATCCTACTAGACTCTTTTTACCGCAAAGCACTGTGACATGAGATCTAGAATCCAGCCCATTTCAGACTAGGAATGAAGTCAGTCTGGGCTCCCTGTTTAAAATGGAGATAAAATGGCTGGTCCAGACAACAGTTTCCATCTTCAGTTGAGTTTTATTCTGGAAGTGTTATAACCCTCTGTCAATTTTAGCAGTGACCCATGGTAAGTAGGGCACTTGGGTTAAGTGTTTAAGATCATAGTGGATGAAGCAAAGTCTATGGTGGCATACCAGAACACGTTTGATAGAAGAGGAAACACAGTTCAGCATTTGTGAAGAGCTAAAATAGTCCACCCCGCCTCCAAAGATGGACTTTAAAAAAGCATCACGGAAAGCAGTCATTCATACCACTTTTGAAAAACCTCTCCCAGCATGACTGAATTATTCACTAAAGCACACAGAGCAAAAGACTGTTGCAGGCAGGACTGGACTGCTGAACAGCCTTGCTCTCACAGCTTGCCCATCCCTCAGAGAGCAAACAAATGTTAAACCAAGGCACTCAACATTAAGGAACTCCTTTCACACACTATCCTGCTTCGCAACGGCTTCTGACTTCTCTTCAGTATACTTCTGAACATGGAAATGGTATGAACAGTAAAAATTGAACCCATCCATAAATAACTGCCGTGTGATGAATATAGGTTCTCTTATCTGAATGGTACAGATTAAATAATCTTGATATTTCTCTCACTTGCTACGACTGCCATTTATTCAAAAAGTTTTAAGATAAGTTACAATAATTAACAGGGTAGGCCCAGTAAAAACCAATAAAAAATTGCACACATAATGATCAAAAAGAGACATGTAACAGCTTAGATAAAAGACAACAAGGTCAATCTTTGTAATGCATGAGATAAGTAAAGAAAATCTCTGGGAACAGACCAGTTGGAGAGGATCAGATACTATTCTCAATTACATGGATATTAATCTGAGATAAGTGCCACTGACATGAGTTTCAAACATGTTTTAATTGAGGTAAAAATCTGGCCAGTGTCTAACTTTTGGTAGATCTGATATTGTCTGCACTATTTTCCCAAGCAATTTGAATGAATAGCTGTTTCATGCAGGCATTCTTCTCCATCTGACCATATGTGAAAAATCTCAACAACACAAGCATGTGTCACATGAAAGCCATATTAAGTCCTGTTAAGCTAGAATTTGAGGTGAAATAAAAAATATAAAATTGTATCAGGAGAAACAAAAATAATGGAAGTGCTGTAATAATCGAAATCAAAAACTCTACCAACTCCAAGGCTTTTTAACACTGTATGAAAAAGCTCTCTTTCTTGAAGGGACTGACTGATCAGTAGAGAAGTGTAGGATAGCAGTGATTATCCCAACCCTTAGTTTGCAGCCCCAAGCAACATATGGCTGAAGAAAATAGAACTGAAGATGAATTTTTTAAAGATTACCACCAAAGGCACCTAAAAACCACAAAGAAACTGCAAACTCTTCAGAGTCTGTATTTCTGCTGCTAATGCTGTGGTTCCTGAGGTGGCCTTGTTATTTTTCTCTTACATGGCATGAAACCATTAATCATAATTTTCAAGGATCTTTGTAGCTAAGTTTGGTTGCTTTCTAAATGATGAGAAGCAAGACCATACATCCAAAATAATTTTCCAAGAACAGGACAGTAATGTGTAGTCCTATTTACAGCCATATATTAAGTAGATTATTTTATATAATGCCCAGTGTGTCTCTTAAGAAAAAGATTCTGAAAGGCTCTGAAGACAAAATGCAACAGCAAACCAGGATCCAAGATCCAGATAGCATCTGCCCTCAGAAACATTCATGGGGCAGTCAGATAACCAGTAGGGTTCCTCAGATGCTAATTGCATTTCAGTGGTATTGCAGGTGCTACCACTATGATAATGCGTAAGTTTGTCTGAAATACTATGAAGAGCTCACTCAATGACTCTTCTGCATATTATCAGATGATACAATTGAATTAAAATAGAGCTTAAGAGACTTTTAGGCACCATTACCACACATGCAATGCCTAGTATAACTTAACACTTCACTCAGGGATTGTCCCTTTTTTTACAGGTTTGTACTGTTCCTGGCACAAAGGGGACCCAGGGCTCCCACGTGTGCTTGGATTGCAACACAAGTCTTCAGTAAAAACAAGGGCTACGCAACACACCCACACCACACCTAAAGTGTGCTTCTTGTTCAGCAGTAGGACATCATATTTTACTGTTTCTGGCTCCATTGTAAAGGGTAAGCTGAGTTTTGTGCTTAAAACAGCAATTCCAGATCCTTGCAATGTATCAAGGCATTTTTTTATTAGCTTTAAAGCACTTCAGCTGAGCATCACTGAATATAAAACAGATACTCTGAGAACACAAAATTAACTGTTACTTGGAATGAAAATTAGTTCGGAAATGGTTCCTTTAAGACCTTAACAAAGCTCTCAGGTAATTTTTATTTATCTTAAATGATCCAAATGCAAGGATTTTAGTTTTCCCTGGCATGTATCAGAACCAGCTCCAGTGGAGTAGATTGGCATTTAAACAGGCAGGCTTCTGACAAGCTAAGAAAAGAAAATTGGTGTAAAAAACCACTGAAATATTTAACTCATTTAATCATCTCAACAATCATAGTGGTTACAATCTACTTTTGCTTTACTTCTATTGCACAAAAGGTAAACCTGGGCTAAAATTACAGGTTCTCAGAAGTCAGAATTGGGGCAACTCTCCTGTTAAAGAACATAGGTACAACTGTTGGAACTGGAAATACTGAAGATTTCTTTCTAATACTGATTAATACGCTTTTAAAACAATACAATTTCCTTCATAGTTAACATCCTTAAGATTCACTAACATAATTAAAGCACTTACTTTTTCAGTTTACTATGAATTTGTGCAAGTGCTATTTTTTTTCCCCCATCAGTCTCAAAAAGTATTTCCCAAAGATATCTACTGTCTATTTCCTATTCCTTGTTACTTTGGGGTAGGATAACTACTGTCCTGTTTCTTCCCACTGAGGCTAATATAGAATAAAATCATAGAATCCTTTTTGTTGGAAAAGGCCTTTAAGATCATCAAGTCCAACAATTAACCCAGCACTGCAAAGTCCACCACTGAACCATACCCCTTAGCACCATAGTATGCATTAATGTCCATGGTGAAATAGGGCCAACGCTTTGCAAAGTTTCTTCTAAGGAGATAATCGTATCCCTCTGTCTACTGAGATCAAAGGTTTCACTTTTGAAGGACAGCAAAAGGAATCGTCAATCATAAATATTTCTTTGCTTAAGCTATTCTTTTTATCAGATCTAGTCTCCAGAGATGGCAGGAAGCAAAGGGCAACAGGGGGTGCACAAGGATGCCGGGAAATGTACAAGAAAGGTGGTGAAGCAAAGGAAATCCTTTATCCAGTCCAGCATCCTCACATTTTTCTGATGAGGCTAAAAAGAAGCAGACAGCTCAAATGCAGGGTTATGATGTTTGTTTTGTACAGCTATTGAACAATAGAAAACATACAACAGAGTACATGTCTGACAAATCTGTTCTGCTTGCAGATTATTAGATCCATCACGTTAGCATTTTCCTTACTCTGCATTTATTAGTGGAATACCCTGCACCTAAAAATGAAATGAAAAGTAAGTCCTAATAGGAGATTTTTATTTTTTTTTAATTGACTATGCCTGTAAGCGGTCTGAAGAAGACACACTTAATTCAGGAAACTATAGTACAAAAAACACAGCACTTGTTTTTTTCTGGTGGGAAATAAAAAAAAAAAAAAAGGAGAGAGAAAAAAGGATACATTCACTATAACCATAGAGGAGAGATTAGAACAGTCCCTATGGCCTCCTTCCCCACTGTTTTTGTCACTGAACATAAACTGCTTTTATTTCTGCAACAATCTCTCACTTACTAAGTGATTCACAGGGAACAAACACACAACAACTTCAATTGAGATACCTGTCTGAGGATTTGTGGTCACTGGAACAGCAGAGTATGCACACATTTCTGAATCTCTGAGGTACAAATACCCATACTGATTAATCCATAAAGTTTGCATTAATCAACGTTTCTCCAGCTGTATGTTGGCAGAAGCTAACACTCAAAAAGCTACACTAGAATTCAGGAAAGCTCTAATAAGCAACAGTTCACGTGGAATTCACATGTGAGGTCCTTACCCTGCCAGTTAGCTGATTTCAAATTCTGCTTGCAGATATGTAAACCAAATTCTATACGAGTGCTTGCTAATATCTCTTAATGATGTTCAGAAAAAAAAAAAATTGCCAAAAGAGGGAATAAGATACTTCCTCTTCATTGCAGCTAGTTTTTAATTAGAGTGCAAGTTCTGTTACAGAAAATGCACTTAAATAGTTGGTTGTGATGAGAAATAACCATTCGTTTAGACAGACAGTCATCAGCTCTTCCTTGCCTATTTAGGCTTCCCTTCTCTGCTTATTCTAATGAAGACAGGGACCCTGTTTGGAGCAAGCTTATGTGTTACTGTGTCATAAAACAGAGGATCTTGCACTGCACCAGCTAATGTCTGAATTTCCCTTTGTGACTTTCCCCCTCAGTAAATCTAACTTCTGCTTCTGATCAGTGCATTCACATTGCATTTTTGAGCAGCTGGTCATGACTACATGCAACAGCTGCATCCAGAAGCTGCCTATTTAACTTACTATGTTCAAAACACAACACAGGGCACACTCCTCAGTTACAGTCATGGACAAGGTTCATGTTTAATGAATAGATAAACAAAGAAAACTATATTCCAGAATTTGGGGAATTTTTACAAATGCTAAAAATAGAACAATAAATGTTTTAGACTAAACCAAATATGTACCTTTAAATCTGCCAAGGAAAAATACCAAATCAGAAAAAAAAAAATAAACCAGCATCAGATCAATAATGACTAGACAGCTTGGAATGGAAAGAGTAGGGGAGGAAGTGTAGAATCAAATTTTTCCAAAACACCCTAACTATCCAGTCAAGCCTTCAATAAAAACAGCAGGTTGTATGTCCTCCAACTGTCTGTCTGCTGGGATTGATTCCTATGTATAGGCACCTAGCACCTTTCAGATGGATGCTTTTGGGATTTTAGCTTGGCCTTCAGTTGGCATGCTAGAAGACCATGGTTCTCTTGTCAGTCTTGTGTCATATTTGCCATTTCTGCACAGATGTCTTGGATAACCTGAGGGGATCTCAAATAGCACTGGACACTTCCCCAGAGCAAATGAACTGCAGCCAGTGTGTAAGATTTTGCAGTGCCATGAGGCAGTCTGATTCTGCACACATGGCCTATGGGCCAAGTTGACCCGGATGGGTCTAAATAATCTGCCCTTGGAAGCCAAGAATCGTGAGCTGCTCAAACAGTTCGGTGTTCTCTTAGTGTAGTGACTGGAATAAACGAAATGTTCTTACTACACACGCTGAATTCTTTCACTGAAAACCATAAAAATTATTACACAGTGCCTTAGGCAAGCCTGAGTCTATTTAAGTCTTCATATTCTCAAAATGCAGTAATGACTCAAGCACCTTCATGCTGCATTTAAAGACTTTTTTCTAAAATCATTTTGTTTATTTTAACAAGTCCAGTGAGAAGCAGGTTCAGAAAATCAATATTGATCTATGCTACAGAAGTTCACAACAGTAATAAATTAACATGGAAGTAGAGTTGGATTTTAATGCACAAGGGTGCTGAGGAGGCTGTCAAATGGAAATGATAAAACCTTAATATGCACTGTAAACTCACAAAAACAAAAAGTTGTTTTTCATAGTTACTTGGTATTTGTAGTATGAAGCCTTTTCTTCCTAATACAATTACAAAAAGAGAAAGTATAACAGTGACCCAGCCTCCTGCTGGCATTTTCCTGTTGACGCTAACCCAGGATATCATTACAGAGCTACCTCAAAGATAACATGGGAAAATACATCACTTTGCCTACACTTCTGCACAATGTTCCTCTTCAGCACAGACTCTGGGTTTCTCTCTAACTCAGTGACCTTTTGCATGGACTTCTGCAAAGAGGTCATTTAAAAGGCAATGAAGTCGCCTGATGATGAATTATCTTGCAGTAGATTGGGAAAAAGCTCACTTTTCCCTTTTGCAAAGTGTTTTGAAATCTACCAGTCATCAGATAAGCCTTTTAAAGAGTCTTCTTTCAGGAATGCTGAAGATGGTCAGCCCCAGCAGAAGCAGTGCAAAAGCTTGAACACACTCAGCCTTGTGCACCTCTTTTTAACTTCTGAATTTTCTTCAGTAACACAAAATTCCCAAGTAGCTGTCAACAGACCATATATATTTTTTATACTGGGTACTTTTAAAAAGTCTAGCCTGTTTTGATCAACCTCTCATCTCTAAGGAAATATTGACTCTGTTCTGATTTCAAAAATAATAAGCATAAAACTGAATAGCTATCATTGAGGTACAGATTCCACTTTGTTTATTTTTTGTACACTTACTACTAATGAAGGATGCTGGAAAAGTCTCTAAGAGTGCATAAATCTTATCCTGTTTAAAACCATGCACCAGAAAAACAAGACAATTTTAAATTCTATAAGTCACTTTGACATATTGGATGAAGTTACAATGGCTCTGCTATCTTCACCCTTTCCTACTATGCATTTATGCACAAATAAGTCAAAGACACGAAATCAGTTACAAGGATTGAATAAAACTATGTATTTATCAGGTGCAAAATAAACTCTAAAATGAGAATAAAACTTTTTTAAAAGCTAGGGCCCCTGTGTTGCTGTGCCACTTTTCCCAATAAATTGCACAGATCTTTTAAAAGCAACAACTACACAGCACGCAGCATCTCAGTCCTCCCTACGCTAACTGAAAGTAACAGGTAGAAAAATTATATGTATTCTAAATAGGAAGTCAAAACATCTTCGTATGAGATACTAGAAAGACAAGTAGAAGGCCTATGAAAGCCCAAGCTTTCCAGTGAAATATATTTTTTAAAATATGTTGTATTCTATATTAGGACAAAGGAAAACATTATTTTGGTATGAGGTGGCAGAAAAATACCATATACTAAAGGTATAAAAAAATTTCTACTAACAGAAGTGACAGGTGCATACTGTTACAGAGGTATTTAGGGTTAAATTACATGAAACTGAAAGAAGCCATTGCAAATGCACAAGTAGTCTTCACTGGTCATAACTGTCAGTTATGAGACTGCAGAGGAAAGTAGAATTGTCTGTCAGAGACTGCAGAGAAGTGTTTATTTTGCTCACTAAACTATTTTATATGCATGGTATCAAACTACAGAATATGCATTCATCAGCCAGCACACTCCCAGCTTTCACAAAGCAATATAACAGGATGCTGCCAACTTGAAATATAAAGAATCTGAAGTCCTTCCCCACCCTCCTGAAAAAAACAACCTACACGTTAGTTTTAAAAAATACTTCCAGGTGTAACACCTGCTTCTGACTTTTTTTTTTTCTAATTGTATCATTGTATTTTTCAACCAAAGAAAAAAATTTTTGCTTTCCTGTTGCTTTTCGAAAGATCCACCCATTGCAAAACTGGTTGCATTAGCAAAGGACAGACCAGAAAAAAATAGGTTACTCTTTTATTTTACATTTTTATTTGTAATCTTGCTATTTGTGGAAAATACAGCTAAATACTTAAAAATGAGTTGGGTTTTGTGGGGTTTTTTCCCTATTTATAACTGTACTTTAAACAACCTAACCAGCAGGCCCAACTGGCAGACATATGCATGGGCTTGCCAAGCTCTAAAACACAGTAAAAGTATCAGTTTGGGTGCCTTTCCTTCTGCTGAATGCAGCTAATAAAATTACTCTAAAAGTATATAATTTCTTAAAAATAGGGCTTGCTAATCAAATGGTATTCACAACTTCAGAAATTCAAGCAGTCGTTGCAGGACCCAGTAGGTTTAACCCAAGCAAAGGAAAAAATGTATCAACTCCATAAAATGTAAACATCCTATAGGACTTAAAGGCAGGTAAGCTTTGACATTCCAAGTAATTGCACTCTGTATATAAGGCACATTTAAAATTTACCAACCAAGTCTCCATAAGCATGATCTATAGAATTTTATAAGAGTTTCTTGCCTATATATATTCCCTACAAGATCTGCTGTGCTAAAAGGAAGGAAAGAAGAATCTCAGTGTGCCTTCCCTTCACTTTTCAACAAAGTATAGTAATTATAAAAAAAAAACAACCAAACAAACAAAGTATTTCACATTAAAAGTAACAATTTAACACATACATGCCTGGTTCAATGTGCAGATAAATCCAGGTAGCTACCAAAACCCCTCTTCCAATTTCTCTTCGGCTCTTTGTAATGGTAATAGGTGGCAATGAAACTGGAACAGTGTGTACCATGCAACAAATTTTCTATTTTTATTCCACTAGCGTAGTAACAGCCGTAGGTTTGAAAAAAAAATTAAGGTTACAATGAAATGATTTATTTCTTTCAGTATATTAAAAATATTTTGATTAAGTTATTCTGAAACACTACAGTTGAAACCATGTACGAGACAATTACGGTTTTGTAAGAACTAATTTTGGGGTTAAATTATGCTTTTAACAACCATTTTGTAACTTACTTTCTTACTATTATTACAATTTTATTGGCCATTTTTTGCTGTGGTCCACAAAATTCTCATAACCTCAGAATGATATTTTACACTCTCCTAATTTGGAATATCTCCTAAAAATTTCACAGATATAAGCAGCACTTAGCAGTGGACGTTTTTATAGGTGTTCTCAGCCATTCCATCAGCACCCACTCTTCCACATTTCCTTTCTCATGAGAATGAAGTGGCATGTCTATGAAAACATGGCAATTGTGAACTTGAACAAACATACCATTATAATTTATTTTTTTTTTGGTCTATTAATGCTATCTACAGGTAGAAATACTTTGCAGAATCAACAGGGCAAGGGAGATGCTGCAGCCCCTAGAGCTGCTATCAGGACCCTGGTGACCCACTGCCAAAACCAGTGATATGAACAATGCTGACTGCACCCATGGTGTTGACCTTTGTTCCTGGCTCCTCTCACCCCTGTAGGACAGCTCTGTCCTCCTCCTCACAAGATGAAATCTGCAGCAGAAGATATCACCACTACATGTAAGGAACATAACTGCTATGGCAAATTGTAGTGGTTTTGACTGCAAACCTAATATTATGTATTCTGTAAATACAAAATTATTAGAGTTTAGCTTCCACAACCTCAAAAGCAGCCATCCTCTCAAAGCCAGATCTCTGTATGTTAGTTTACTATTGGATAGAGCAATTGGTATCACTATGTGATCTCTTCTTTAAAATTGCCTAAAAATATACATCAGATTGCAGGAAACGCCAGAACACATATTTCATAGGCATCCTTAGGACACTTGAAAATTAAATTATTGAACTTCTATTCATCTTGGTTTAGTGTAAAGCACAATTTATTCTTTGCTTAATACAATAACTGTAGCAAGAACATATATTTAGTTAAGTCTAGCTAAACATTAATTCTAAGAGAAAATGTGAGCTACAGTTAGCAAGTACCTTCAATTCATGTGATAATGAGCAATAATGTAATACTTTTCTGTTTATCAGACTATTGTCAAAACTGTCCCCTCTACCCTCATTATCATTGTTCAATCAGAAAATCATAGTGTACCAGTCTCTCACATTTAATGGTTAAACGAGTTCCTCATGGTTCTACACCTCATAATCATCTCAAAAATGTCACCACACTGAAACTCTGAAGATGAAGGAAAGAGAGGGGAAATTAACCTGTAAGGGTTCTTTGGCTTTTATGAAGTAACTGTAACCTCTAACTTCTTCACGTCTCTTATTTGGATAAAAAATTAAACCTTTACTTGAACAGAAAAATCTTCAATTTCTGAATCAGGTTAATCAGAGGTCTTGTGATTTACCTCATGCACCATCTGGTCTTTCTTTTCCCCCGAGTTTCTTTACTGAGCTTTCCCCATGCTCCTCAGAAACTTCCCAGATGTAGCCTTTCTCCAGTTCCCAGCTCTCTGCCTCCAGGGGGACCTAAGGTGTTCATCATTACAATCAATCTCAGCTCCATCAGGCTGGAGGAGGAGAGATTACTCAAGAGAGAGATCTGTGTTGAAATTTACATGATTTCCTATCATCTGCTTTCTGATAAACTTTGTTTGCCAGGCCGTTGTCGGATATTCTGTATTTATAGTCACAAGGAACATCCATACTAACTCAGTTTTTAAGGCAAATTTACAAGAAAACTTATGCTTGACATTTATTTATACATAATGCTAACATTTATGCCCTATCATTACTGTATTCTTTTTGGGCTGGTTCTATTAAATCAGCAGTACAAAATGCAGAGTTGGGAGTTCTTTTAACCTAATTTACTTCACATGCTTTTCCCCTAAATTGAATATATATGACTGCACACAATTTTCACAATGGAAGTAAAGATTATACAACACAATTCATACTGCAGTAGCAAGTGATAAAATCTGAAGATAAGCTATCCCTTCATCTTGTGATTTGTGGAAACACTACATAATTTCAGACATATGTCATCATCACAATGTTTCTTGCATAGAGTCTGTGTTACCATCATTCTAACCAAATCTAGCAAACGGGAAAATATTTAGATAATTCAATTTTATTCCCCAACACCAGAAATATATTAATAAAAACATATGCCAGGCCAGGATGCTCTGGCATAATTCAAATTAAAAGTCCTTCAGTTTCTCCTGAAATAATATATTACCTTTACTCATTGGGGTAGAGAGAGAACTTAGCTTATTTCTAGCACCTTTCTCTACAGCAATCACAGACAGTCTTTTTCTATACAGAAACATCTTAGGATATGGTCCTATGTTAAAATTTCTTTAACACCAAAGCCATTTTACCTGCTCTCTCCAGGCCCAGGTCATGCACCTGTCATTACACAGTGACACAACTTAATGGTGTGGGTTGTTTGTTGTTTTTTAAATCAGATTGCTCTGGAGCGTGACTCCACACCAAATTGCAGTGGCACGATTAAGGGACTGTCAAATGGAAGCAGGCAAGAAGGTGTTTGATCGGAACACCTTTACCACTGGACAAGTCTGATACAGGCTGCACCCTTTGTCAGTGAGAAACAGTCCTTCAGGGATTTGTTGACTACAATGTACTGAGCAAATTCCCGGTGGCACTTTCAACAGAGGCTGTATGTATGGGAGGGTGGGGGCAAACAGCAATGAAAGCAGGACATGCAACACTTTGAGCTACTCTGGAAATCGCAGCAGTACTGAGAAATATCTGCCCTATGCTTATGCAGGTAACTTGAGACTGCATTTGTCTCATCCACTAGGCAACATATTAAAAAATACAGGAACTGCAAAAGGGAGTAAAATGAGAACAAAGGAATATCCAGGACTGAGACAGCCCAAGTCAGCTGCCGGCAGAGGGGAGGCAGGAGAGGAACCGCACAGCCATAAGACTGAGTGAGAGCTACTGAAGCAACTGTTGTCAATGAAGAGGAGGAGGAGAAGAGGAAAGACAGGCTTTAATTCCTTCTCAGTAGCTTTGGCAATTTCCCTGCAATATAGAACTAAGTTTTAAATGATCAGCCTAGCTTGTCAGCCCTATGCTCAGTAAGGGCTAATACATCCTGCTTCTCAGCCTCTGTGATAGTAGATGTACATGAAGGGCACGAACACATACAATTTTAAATGTGTTTCAATTAAATGTGAGATATGACATGATTTAAATAAAGACTTTTAAACCACACCACCATGAGGTTACAGGCTAAAATCCTACGTGTTCCATTATCATAGATCAACTGGTAACAAAAAAATCACTGGCGTAAAACATTTAATTTTTTAGTATCAATTTAAAATTGATGGATTCCAGAGCTTTTTCTGTGTTTTTTGCATATCCATGTTGCTAACTGGAATCGTTATAACTACAGAAGGAAAGTATTGCTAATTAACCTGACTCTCACTCTAGGCTCTTACCAAGACTCTGATTCTGATTTTAGGATTGCAGCTTCAAGAGTCACAGAAGAACATAAATTATGAGGGAGAAAGTAAGGGTTCTATTTTTCCTTTCCATAATAATAATGTTTCTGGTAATTTATTCTATTTCCTTACAAATAATCAGCTGTAGCATAGACAAATGCCCAGGGTGGTAGCTAGGAAGTTAACATGCACAGTCAGTTTTGACAGAACATTAATGAGCAATTAAAACAGTGAAATCAAAATGCAACATTCACTTGAGACAATCTCTGCAGAACTGCTCCTCTGTTAGCTACTAGTAGGAAGATAGATTGAGTTTATGTGGTAAAGTTGTTCTCTTACACAAATCCAGAAAGGACCCATTTGTGTCTCAGCTGTAACACAAAGAGAGATACACATGGCAAGGCAATAACCAGAGGCAAATCAGTTAGTTGTCTGGGTGTGCCACAGTGTCTGGCCACCAGCTCACATAACAGACACAACACAGGTGAATGAACTTGGGAATTCTATAATTATTTTCTTATCACATAATATTAAATATCTTTTTTTCTCCACATATTAGGGTGATAGAGTATAAAATGGAGGATTACATATATAATCATGCTATTTCACCAGTAATGTCATCAGCTTATAATAAACAGAAAAAAGATGGAAGACTGTTCTTACAACAACACTGATTTTAGACTACACGTTAGGGCTTGAGGCCATACCTGAGATCCTCATTTAGATTACATAGGTGTTAAAACCTTACAACTTCACCTGATCTCATAAGATCTGCTTCACTTGGATTAATCTGGAAGAATGAACACTCCTTCAGGGGAAGTTGAATGCAGACTCTTTCTAGCTAGAAAAAAAATAACAGTATGTTTAGTCTGGAAAAATACAATGCTACTGCCACGCCGCCCACCCTCAAACCCCAAAAGGATTAGAATTTTTTCTAATTCAGAATTACCTCCTTAATTTTTTTTTTTTTAAAAAGAAATACTGACATTTGGCAGCCTGGAAAGTACCAAAGAAAAAAAGAGAAGTAACACAAAGCAGTTGATTTTGCTCAGACACCTAGGCTTTGTGAATAAGCAAGGAGCAATGAAGAAATGAAGGTCCAGGAAAAGAGTTCCAGCAGAACCATTTGAACAGACTCAAGGTAGGAAACTTCTGACCACCAATCATAAGTTTTGCTGAATTGTCAGAAAAACAAGAAAGAAAAGAAAGTACCTCTTGATGTAAGCATTAAGCAGCCAGTTGTGGACACTGAGGGGAATAATGTTAAAATGGCTTATTCAAATTTCAGTAAAAAATAACTAAAGCTAGTTTTAAGTAGATAACATCATTACATATCAGCTTACATTTTGAAATATTTTTTTGTCCTTTACTGGGACAAACCCAAAACTTTTCAAATATTATTGCAATATGTTCCAGTGTCCATAGACCAAATAGAAAAATTCAGATTTGGGGGCTGCTTTGGTTTTATTTAGCATTTCTTTTCCTCCCATTCTCTTTATTTTTGTCAGGTCAAAAGTAATTAAAGAACCTTGAAATCTCAGAAATACTCAAATTACATCAGAAGGAACCCATATCCTTGACAGAGTATATCTTGAAGACAATACATGTAAACGAAACATTTCAAATAGCACTCCAATATCTTCATTTCTCACTGCTAACTACCTGTTGATGTGCTTGTAAGTGCATACCAGGAAAGATCAAAATAACTGAAGAGATTAGTGCATACTTAAATTAAAGCAGCATTGACAAGCATTTTGTCAACTTTGGTTGATAATTCCATTCAGTGGAAAGGGATTTCTTAGAGACTTCTTATTTAAATCCTCACAAGCCTTAGCTTAAATGTACAGGGGATTTTTTTCTTCTTTTAAATCAGTTAACTTGATATCCTTAAAGAAGCACATATTAATTCAATAATACTTCCTGTAATAGGTATTACCACTTATTTAGTTGGGGGACAACATTAAGAAGGTCCAAGCTCATGAGCACACATGCTATTGAATGGGTTGGGTGCAGACACAGCCAACACTATCATCAAGTCAAGAAAACACTCATGAATGTGACCTAACAAACAGGTTTAGGTGACATTAGACTCTTGTTAGCTGTATTTCCATATGGAAATTTTGCTTGTAACTGAGCTCCATGTAGGGAGACTTGCAGGACTCTCTCACAAGAACACACTCTCACATTGATTCACAAAGCTACTGTCATCCTTTGAAAATCTCCCGCACAGGTAACAGGTACTTTAGCTCATAATTTGAGACATATGTGTCCTATTCAGAATAGTGCAAAATAATCTAAACAAGCAGGTTTTACAGAAGTTTACTGAAGAACTTAGGAATCTGACTACAGAACTTTATCTATCTCAGTGAGATGCCCTTCACAGAAAAATGTGGGACATCTTCAGAGTAGGTTTATAGTGAAACACTATACAGCAGAACCTGAACTTCTTTGAAACTGTCTTTGTACATGTATCAAAGTAATGATCTATCACCATCTGCATTTTTTTTCCATTTTTCTGCATAATTATGCAAGAAAAGGATAAAGGAGACAGCTACACTTGTTCCTGTAGGTAATTTCAGAGGGCTTAGTTTACAAATTTTACATTTAGATAAGGCAGTATTTGGGATACATCTTTAATAGTGTTTGCTCAGTCTTAAAGTTCTGCCTAGTCAGACCCAACCTTATGAAATCACAATGGGAATATGGAATCAGAGTATGTCCTGAAAATTCTAATTACATTAAAGATGCATAAAATTTCTTCAAAGTGAAGTTTCAGTGAAACACTGGCTTCTACCTAAAGTCTTTCATTAATATTATTTTGTACATCATCTTTGGTAACAAAATTCCGTGCCAGCTCCTATTTTTTTTCCATTAGTATTAGGAGGAAGAATCATGGTAGTTCATTAAGTAATGGCAATTATGTAATAATTTATTGAACCTGCCTCTGAGAACTGCTTCTTGTGTGAGACTGTCATAATCTACCCATGCTGATATCTGTGATGTAGTGTGATAGTGCTGGGCTGAGAGCAGAAGACAAAGAAGTATTATACAATATGCATTTATTCCCAGTACGTACTTTTAAATGTATGGCTGTATGATTTAACACTATGATAATCTCATTTCTATTAATGTAGCAATCCCAGCTGCAGTATCTCAATTTATGAGACTTACTCATTCACATCCATCAAGCTGCTAAGCCTTCAATACAACAGTGTTTTCTAAAAGAGATGTATCCAGAGTAATTTTAAATTTTAATGCTAAAAAATATAGTATTGACGACCTCTACCAAATATATCATTTGCTTCTCAGTCAGTTTAAAATGGTTTACTCATTCCACATTTTACTTTGTTTGGCACAATCCACAAAACATCTCTACTGACACATTCAACTCTGAGGGTATTGAGACCCACCATGATTCTAATGCTATGCTTTTACTGATGTACTATTTAGGGGTATTAGTCCTACCCATGCAGAACATGGAGTCAAAAAAAGTATCATATGTTTAAAAAAACCCCAAATCACAAACATTTGCATTGCTACCCAGAATAGAAAACTGATTATATTCCGAAGGACATGTGCTTTGCTCATGAAAATAACATTTTATAAAATGTTTTTCTGGTTAGCATTGTGGAACCCATACAGCTCAGTATTGTGCTTCTTCCTCTTAACCCACAGCAGCAGAATGGGGTGATATAGACCCCAATTTGGAAAGCATTTAAGGACATTTTGTCCTTTGTGTACACACAAAAAACGCTTTCCTAGGTTGGAATTAAGGACATGCATAAAAGTGAAAACATTCCCCAGATAAGATGTAAGAAAGTTAGTGACTGCTGATAAAATGCAGTCAACACAAGCACATGCTAAAAGTAATGGATTTAAACACATTGTTAAATCAGAGCCTGAATTACAATTGCACAGCCAATCTCCATCTCCTAAACATTACAATTAATACTGTCAGCCAGCAAGGACTTACTAGAGGGCCTGTAATCTCTTTATTAGCAGCATTTAGTGTGGTCCATTGCTCATGCTCAAGCGACAGAAGCAGTCATTGAGCTGAACGGAATATCTTACATACCGTAATTGCACAGAGCCCGAACAGCTGTACTAACACCTTGAAAGCAATTTGTGCTAGTGTACAGGCACACCAGCATGCAAAAGACACAGAAATAAAATGAAAACACAGTTTGAAATCATTGGTTTCTGGGAAAAGGAAGATCTACTCTGTGGACCCACCAATGTTACCAATAACCACAGTTCACACAAGCGTGCGGTACGTCACATTATACAACCACAGTGTTTAAATACTGTGTGTATCCTACATAGCCCTTTAGCTCTGTGTGTGTACGTGTGTGTGCAACAGTCACTGGGCACAAGCTTGGCTGGCCACGTGTCCTCTGCTCACACAAAAGTGTGTATCTGAGACATGCTCATTCACATGCCACATAGTATATTTGTATTTCGAGGACCAGCTGATTGGCAACCATGTACATGCTATCGCAATGCAGCATTTCGGAGTTCAAGATGTATCCAAAATGGTTTGAAAACTGAACAAAGCTCAGACTGTGACTAAGAAAGCCTCTCTGCAGGAACAGTAAAGCAGGCAGTACAGAGGACGTCAAGAAGTAATGACTCACTGCCACCTAGAGGCAACTCAGTTACTGCCTTTCTTATCTTACAAAACCTTTCCCAGTTCACCTGCTCAAAATGCAGATATACTGTATCGAGTTTTTGAAAAGTAGATTAATCTCAAGTTTGTTAAACATTCAACGAAGTAAACAACACTTTATGGAAAATGGATATGAGTTAACAGTCAGTTAAAAATCCAGGTTCTTGTACTGCAGAGAGAGTTGTAGCTAAGCCCAAAGGCTGTGACTTCCTGCAATACAGGCATCTTTTTCAAAGGCAACAAAAAATAATGGTAAATATAAGTACGTATATTTTAGCACATAAGAGTAAAATATTCTTTACAAAAGCATCAAAAATAAAACTACATATATGATGTACAGTTGGACAGCACAAAACCAGTACACACACAGCTCTTATCTTTGGTTTTATTCATGAAAAAAGGAACAGTAAATATTTCAACTAGGTCTCCAGAATTTATTTCTCATTATTGCTCCACTGAAATGCCTGCTGGCTTTTTGAGTGTTGAAATGTTGCATTGAGAAAACAATTTAAACACACAGCTATGAAGCAACTCTAAACGTGTTTAATATTTATTATACAGGCTATGTTACATTTGTTTTACATCAGTGTAAAATAATTGTAATTGAGAGTGTCGCTTACAGTAGAAATTCCCAAAGTGCATATGCATCTCAAGTACTTCCAAGTGCTTCCTAGCAGCAGTGCCTGATGTCCCTATGAGGTGATTAACCCCATGTGTGGGGGTGATGCTCTGCACACTTGGAGTTACCTACGAGTAGGGCTTTTCCCACCATCAAGGCAAGCAGGAGAGACAGAAAGGTTAAAGGGATGGCAGTCAAGATGTCACATTTTGTGGCATGAGGGACATATCTATAGCCATTTGACTGAGGTTTTAAGTTTGGGGATAGCATGGTAATCCAGGAGAATAAACGTTTTGAAACCTGCGTTTAGACTTACAGAAGGAGGAAAGGGAGCGGACTCTGGTAGTTTCATATTCTTGACGAGCTGCAAAGCTGCTAATGCTGCCAAAATCCCCACAGCTGTTGCTGACACTTGTGGTGCTTCAGCAAACAGGCAGAGATTGGGATTCCCTAGATTATGTATGCTGGATCTTATGATCAAGTTTATTTAATGACAGCCAAAAGTAAGGGAGAGAAGACTGAATTATTTCAACAGGCAGGAATATGTGGATCAAAATCTCCCCTCAGTTCTCTGCCATCTGTTGTAAAAAGCCCCTGTAATAAATGCTGCCATCTTGAAATTATCTGAAAGTTGCTTATATTTGGAAAGAACAATATTCAGTCTCTAGAATACTAGGCGTTTAGCTCCTGAGGTTTTTGTTTATATGGAAATAAATTATTTGGCAGTATAAGGAGAACCAAGCTTGCTTAGAGTTGTGACAGAAGGGACCAGACTGAAAGGAGTTCCTCCCACCATCTGTATGCATCAGTTATAATTTGTACTGGTTCCTCCAACATGAACCTCTTCACTGGTGGTACAGGAAGCATTAGGACAGTAAAATTCCCCGTCTTCCTTTATTTTCATAACTTTCATTGGCATTACCATTTTGGCTGAAATTTTCTATGCTGGGTGTGTCTACTGAGACTGATGGATTTGGGGGCAGTTTTGGTTTTAATATTCAGCAATTATGTTTAGTTGTAGCTTTGTAAATGCTTAAGAGAGCTTGGAGGACCAAGAGGGAGGTCCACCTAAAAATGTATTGGTTTGGCTGTTGCACTGATAAATTCTAGTGCTCCTTAAGCTTTTTAAACTTCAAGGTGGAGCTTCAAATTTGCTAGGGAGTCACCATTCACCACCATCTACCTCTCGGAAGACTTAAGTTCATCCACATGAAAAACCTTTCACTTACATGTGTTCAGCACTGATTTTCAAAGAGCTTAGTAGTTAAGCTCTCTAAAGAGTCTACCTAGAAAGAAAGTGATCCTCAAAGCTCCTGCAAACTGAAAAGACAAATGACTACATTGATACACCATTCTCAGTAGGCATGCTCCAACAAATTCACACAGGATTTTCCTTAAAACTCTCACAAAGGCTACTCAGAGGATACTGGAAACTGATCAAGAGTACAATTTCTAGGAAGGGCATTCTTAAATGTCTCAGCTACTCAATTCATCCTCAACTTCTTTTCCCTGCTTATAAAGACAGTCCACAAAATTATCTTCAACATTTTTTTCCTACCTACAGAAACAGGCAAGAATTTGCAGCAGTTTTCAGCAACTAGCTTGTCTATCCAGGACACAATCATTATATTGGGACGAGAACAAGAGAGCTCAGTGGTGTTATTACACAGGAGCTGCATCCATTCTGCATGTGACATTAAGATTTTTTACTAGTCACACAGTTTGTCACTTTTTACAGCCCATGAAAAATGAAAGAGATGGATGTAACTCAGTTCAAATTCTGTCCTAGAGAGAAGAAGAAATACGAAGCAGACTGAAGAGGGAGGAAAACAGCCTCCATGAGAAGATGGCTAAGCATAAGGCAGCAATGATGGCTGTGATTGAACTACAGCCACTTTGTGATAGTATTCTTGAATACTATCCAACTATATTGCTCGTTAGGAATACCTAATCTGCATTATATTCTGATAAAAAACATCCTCCTTATGAAATCTGTGTTTTTCACAGCATTAAAAATACCTGAGAGACTCGTTTTTCACTGGCAACTTGAAATTACAGACACCTCACTGCTGCCAGGAAAACCGTATTCACATTCACTTAGTGTCTTCAGACAGGCTGCTAAGGACTTTGGATCTGTGCTTTCCTTATCAGATACCTCCAACTCCTATCTGCCTATGCTACCAGCAAGACTGAGCCCAAGGCTTTGCTCACCTCCTTACCCTTCCCCAAAAGTGAACTGTGACTGCACTTATCTGTTTTTTCAGCTCTGACTTGAAAGGCTCTTTCCAGTTTCACTTTCTGTTAGCAGAAGACAACTCAGCTGACCATAACCTTCTGGATGAGCAGTCTAGAAAACAAAGGAGTGCTCTCTGGGACCTCCTAATAACATGAAACAAAAGATGGACCAGATAGCTACGAAGAAAAAAAAAAAAGGCAACAAGAAAGCCACAACATACAAATACCAAACATCTAGGGGGAAAAATGGATAAAGTACCAGTTGGAAAAATGCTCTGAACTGTGAAAAAGGAAATTATTTTTCAATGTGTGGTTCACTCTGTTCAGGGGAACAGAGTTTTCTTTCTTTCAAATAATCAGGATTATATGAAAGAAATATTATTTCATTATCAGTTTATTCTCCTCTTGGGAAGAACCTGTAAGCCTCCTTAAAATTGACTGTTTGGATCAAAAGTATGAGGTCATTATATCCTCTGACATAGACAGTATTGGCATCATGAAGAGGAATTTCAATTGCAGGATTATCTGTTTATTGGTTATCTTAATACTAGGCATTATCACTGACTTCTTCTCCTAGGTCTTACCTTCTACATCAAAGTCAACAGACTTAACTGCATGCTAACATATTATACATTATTTTAAGAACTAAACTAAACTGAAACTGCTTCTGCTGTAGTATCAAATACTTAAAAACAGTCTCAGGAAAAGTTATTCTATTTCATAAGATAGTTTTTCAAATTCATTGAGAGGCACCCTGAGTTGGCAACAGTTCAGTGCCTCTAGAGCTGTGGAATGAGAACTAGCCAAAAATCCCATTCTAAAGTTTGTGCTTTTTCCCTGACTTTGGAGGAATGGAGCTGCTGCCAACCATTAGGTGTGTTCGGCTGTTCTTGGGCTACTGGAAGCACGTAAGGAGACTGTTTCTCACTCTTCATTCTCAAAAAAACCCCACAGAACTGGATGATACTAATATCCTGAAACTCACTAACTCCAGTTGGCACTGACCCCACTGCTTCCTCCTTCACCACCCCAGCTGCCACGCACTTGTATCAGTCTTGAACCAGCCCTGGTATTTGCTGGGCCTTCCATGTATATTAATTCAAAGCATTAATCTAACAGAAAACTGGCTCCAAAAATAAAGCAGGGGGTGAGGGACAGGGAAGGAAGTGCTTTCTGCTGTCTTATGAAACTCAGTTTGCTCCCATAAATGTCTGACAGGCACCAAAGCTGGCACAAGGGAAAGGCAGAACTGCAGAGCCAAGAATAAGGAAAAAGAAGGCAGGAGCAAAGTAGTTGAATGGAAAATTATCTTTCAAATAAGAAAATGGTTGAGCTTTGCTAGATCTAGATCCTAAATCTCACTGACCCTTTTCCTACAACAGCTTTTCCTGATCCAGCAGGAATGGCAGTAGTGTCCACTTACCTCATCCTTGCATATCTGTCAACCAAATTCACTTACTGGCACAAGTTTTTGCTCTTGTTGCTAGCACTCACTCCAAAGACATGCCAGTATTTCTGAGTAACACATTCTGTGTGACTCAGTGCACTTCAGAGAAGCAGGAAGATAACATGAATTCAGGGGGTTTTTTAATCAATATGGATCATGAAATTGGTTCAATTTCCATAGCTGCAGAAAAATCAGTCAAGCTAACCCATATGCCATGAAGCCACTATGTCAAAGGAAAATTTCCCAATAAACTTTTATAGAAAAGAACAGTAATAGAAAATTTCCCAATAAACTTTTAGAGAAAAGAACAGAAGTTTGGTAATTCCAAACGTCAATGAAATTATTTGCTCTCAGACGTTAAATTAATATGTGAAAGCCAACAGTGACGTTGAAATACAACTGCTACTCATTGCAAGGTCCTTTTTATACTAGACAATCAGCCATTTGCCATCAGACCATTTCCCTAGTTATTTCAGTCCAATATGATCCTCATATTGTTTTTCTTATTCAGACAAATTCCCCTTAGAATCCTATAACATTCAGTGGTAATTTAGGACTAAAATAAAAGATACGAAACTTCGAGACTGATTTGCAAACTGATATATAAAATGTAACTCGTCATTAGAAAGTAATGTACAATCAAGATTAATGGTCATTTGTTTTTTTCTTCGGAATATTTTCTCCATGACAAGGTACAGCTGTCAGGGCTTCAACAGATCTTGATTTTTTTTGGCAGAAAAAGCAACAACAATCTTCAGTTTGCTGAGTATTTTCCAAGCGTAGCTCCCCAGTTGCCACAGAGGTAGTAGATATTCTGGAAAAGCTCCAGCTGAAATAAAAACCAAGCAGCTCTTGGCACTGCGAAAGTTATTTTGAGGCTGTCACACACTCCAGTAGGATCCAACAGTGAATTACAAAAATACTGCTTCAAGGATTTCACAAAACCTTCCTCGGAGCTGGTCTGAAGCCTGCAAAAAACACAAGTGTTGCAATATGGGCACACAGTAACTTCAGAGCTATGTATGTCTGAGATCTGCCATCATCTGCATCACGCTAACTGGAGCAGTGCCATATGAAGCCAGAAAGTCAGGCTATCTTGTAGCAGCCAAGAGCAAGAAAGCTTTGAAAATTCCTGTACTTCGCAAATTGCTTGCTGAATAATTCTCACAGAACAGGTTGCTCAGTGATACTGACAGAGTGGGAGCTCAGCAAAAACTGCCAGTAGGCTACCAGTTGTTTGAATTTAATACTTAGATACTTAGTTGTTTGAATTTAATACTTAGATTTGATTAATATCTAATAAAATATTGATCTCGTTGCTTAGCTGAAATAGTCAAAATCCAAGCTGTGTTCAGCTGCAGTTGGTCAGCTTTGTTGCAGGGTGTCTGCATCCCCTCCTGACTGGATGAGTCTACAGACATACCGAACAATTGTGCAACTCCAAGTAAAATGCAGCTGTTTCCCACAGCACATGAAACCTTGCAGTTTGCATTCTATGAATGTTTGGACTTGTCAGAAGAGCAAGGAGAGGTGAAAAGAAGGAGAAAGCTTGTTCGAAACAAATTAATTTAACAGTTCAACACACTTCACACTATTTGCCCCAGCCTTAATTATAATTGACTCCAAAGGATGCATTTTGCACATAAGCGTGCTGGAGATGTTTACTCTCTTTTCAGCACACATGGGTATAAAGCTGTCATCATGCGTAAATGTAAAATCCCACATATATGCAATACCCCTCCTGACAATGTGCAAAGATATTTGTTAGGATCTGGAGCGATGGTTCTTTTTCGTACCACTTTTGATAGCTGAACTGAACCTTATGTGAATGCCAGTTCTTAAAAACCATTTTCTTTAGAAGACAAGTTACCGAACTGTTTCTCTCATCCTAGATACAGTTGTTCTAGCAATGAGCCATGCACATCAGCAGATAATCTTGGATGTAAAAGAAAACAAAACAAACAACACAAGAAAACCATTAACACCTACAGCAAGCAGTGAATTTATTAGCACGACGTCTCCTGCTCCTCTTTGTAAACCAACTGGTATCAATGAACTCAGAAAACAAAGTTTTCTGGAAGCCAGACAGCCAACTTAAATTATTTCATCTGTCATAATGTCAAGATGGGAAACTTTCTCTCCCCTCAAAATCTGCAAGATTCTTCTAATAAATTATCTCTCCTGTGGACCAGCAGAGCTTTTAGTCTTTGGCCCCTTTTTGTTTGACTTGCAGAGCAATTCAACTTTCAAATCAGAATAGATGAAATAATCTAAAACAGGTAAGCAATTTTGGAATAAAACTCTCACATTAATGAACATCTTGCAACTAATTACTAACACTAATAAGTAATACTGTCATAAGTAAAAGCTATTTTCAATGTGAACGATCAGACTGCCCTTTTGAAAATTTCATCCGGATATTCTAAATATTGCTTTGAAGTCAGATATTCACTTCAATTTTATAAATAAAGCTTTTAAATATATTCTTGTTTCCATACATTCACACTCTGATATCAATCCACAAATTACTTATGCAAACAACACATACTTTTTACAGCTCTTATACTAGATTTTATAAAAATAGCACTGCAAAATTGCTAGTCAGGACAAAAAAGGAACTATTGTTTCTTGTTCACAAAAGCAGGACAGAAATTCTGTTTTTAAGTTGGACTCAATTGTATCATTGTGCAACTTAGTCATTTTTTGCACATTTTCTCCTGTAAAGGAGAAATGCTATTTTCAGTTTTACCTAAGACAAAATACAGATCTCTCTTCCAAGCTTTGGCTCTCCATACAAGAAAGAACTCAGATCACAGTCTTAGCACCATGCATTAGCATTTCTGCTGATCAGGCACCTATGACCCATATTCAAGTTATGCATTATATTTAAGATTAAAATCTGTAAGGAAAAATTGTGGAATAACTCATTTGGGGTCATGACCAATAATTTTTCATTTCTTGAGCAAATAGTTTGTAAAATAAACTTAAATCAAGTATGGTTTCATATAGAAAAAGAACAAACATAGAAAGTTGTCAGTGAAGAAGATCTGAAAGTGAAACACTTGGATCCTACAACAGAAAGCAAGCAAGCAAGTAGTTGGTCCATGGCTCTAAAATAGTAGTGTGTTTAACATTAGCTTTAAAATAACACTAGTTATGTCAGTTGCTTAACAGGAGTATTTATAAATATCATAATATTAAAACATTATGATGAACACTAAATTTTAAAAAAATCTACTTCCTTACAATCTTACCGACTAGTTTATGTCTAGGAATCTACTTATAGATTGCATCAGACCACAGAAGTCTTTTTCACCCAGTTCCATCTACTGGTTTATTTAAGGGTGAACTTATTTGTTTGTCCTTGAGGGGAGCCACATGATGCCTTTGGAACACCATGGGAAATTCTGAGAACAAGGTGCTTTATCTCACCTAGGATAGCAAATCATATGGAAAGAAAACATCCAGTGAAACAGGCAGCTCCTTCTACTCACCTTTTCATACTTGGGTGCTGGCAGTAATTGCTGATGAGTGTACTGAGAGTTACTGCAGTCCTGCTTGATGGCCCAGCAGCAATATACTCCCCATAATCCTAATAAAGTACGACAGGTGAAATTTTCTCTCTTCATGTGGGAAAAGGAAGTGATATTTATTCTAAATCAGCCTCTTCACTAACAGGATTTTAAAATGTCTTCACTAATTAGTTCTGGCCGCTTGAAGGACTGTTGCTTCTTTTTTTTTTTTTTTCTGTTATTTATTATAATTTTCTGAACTCATATAGCTCTGCTATTGTTTCCTAAAAGAGAAGACTTTGATGCTTTGCAGCTTTTTGCGTTTTTGTTTAGTTTCTTCTCCTCAAAAAGGACTTATTTACGTGAATGTCAGAACCATTTAATGTTCGTTTACGAGTTAGTCTTCAGGTAATGAAGGAAAGCGCAACTTCCAAAGGAGAATTTGGTCAGGAGCTACTTCAGAAACATATTGCCCAACACAGAAATATTTAAATGAGAACTACTTTAATTTTAAATAGACTATTTTATGCTTCTGAGGACAGAAAGAATTAGAAATCCCTCATGTACTCATGTTTTCGTATTGTATTATTGTTATATTATGTTGGTTCCAACCTGTATTTTGGAGGATAGGACAAAATGCTGAAAGCTTACAAAAACCCCCAAAAATTTCCTAGTTTGGTTTCAAAGAGAAAAAAAGTGTTTATTCTCCACCAAATTACTTGTTGAGTAAAACATGTTCATCTAGTTCTAGCAAGCCTAACATCAAGCATTAGCTGTAACTGGATGTCACAGGAATGGAAACAGGCAGAAAAAATATTTTTTATCTGAGTAACAGAGCTAAAGCTTTCAGTTATTCAAGAAGGACATAAATAAGACTGGAGGTGATTGGGCAGCTCTGCATGTTATAGAAATGTATGACAATTAATAGGGAGGAACATTAAGCTGTCTAGAGATAATACAGGTATTTAGGCCTATTGACACTAAACTTGCCTTTCTCAGTTACCTTCCACTCACCCTACAAAAATACACACTGGAATTCCCTGGGACTGTAGACCATAGGTTGAAAACTAATCTACAGAATTGCTAAGCTTAGGATAGAATATGAAGAGGAATTTCTGTAAGATTTTGGGAAATCAAGAGTAGTGATGGTGTGAAGGTGGGAGACTAATCTCCCAAACTTGGATGCAATATAAATACCATCACTAAGATCTGAAGGCTTAGGCAGTCTTGAACTTGCTATAAGACAGATTTCTTTAATAAATACCCAGTGAAGCAATGAAAATTAGTTCTGCTTTGGACATAGGTTTAGTAAGAAACAAGGTCTTACAGAACAGCTTTTCACAGATAATCATCTTGGATTGAGTGATCATGAGCTGAATCAGTTTTTAACAAACTGCAAGACAGACAACAGGTCTGCCTATGACTAAGCTTGGGATTTTAGAAAGGAACTAAAGAAACCATACACAGTGAATTCAGGGATGCAGAGTTTTTAATAAATAGTAAGTTAGGAATTACTTTAACTCAAAGGGCAGACCTTATTTAAAGTTCACATTGCAAGCAAGAAGAAAAAGCTAATAAATAAAGGTTATGGGCTTCCTTCAGTGAATCAGCTGCTTTTGTACACATGCAAATCTAACATGAACAAAGAGAGAGCACTGTTCCTTAGAAGTTAAGAGGGTGTAGAAAGAAGGGAAATGGCTGAGTTTTCTTGAGCTAGAGTTTACAGTTACCATTGAAATAATCAGCAAAAAATATTTACAAACAATAAAGAAGCATGGGGAACAAAAAAAAGTTATGGTGCTATAACTATGGAATGTATTATTTAAAAGAGATTAACATAGTATATGTTTGATCCACATATTAAATGCATTTTTGCCTTCATTTTCTATAAAGTTAATGATGAGGACATCAGTGGAGTAAGGAGTAAAAATGAAGGTAAAGGATCAAAAATTATGACAACTGAGAAATAAATGTTAACATTCTTAATACCTCATAAAGCAAAAATAAGATCAGCTGGATAATCTCAATTTTGAAATACAGAAATACGAAACTGTCAAATGTAATTGCAAGTCAAACTGCTAGGATTTTTGGAGGCAGTATCTTATGACTAGAGAATAGTAAACGTAGAAACTATATTCAAAAGAATGGGAATAAAGACCTATTCTGGAACCACTAGACTTATTAAACTGTATTAATAGTAACAATTAAAAAGACCTAGAATAGTATTTGAAGGAAGAATTATGGGCAGAGAGATAAATGGAAGGCAGTATAAATTATAATGTAGCTTTATCAACAGTAGATGATCTCAAACCAATCTAATATCTCTTTTTGAAAGTTATCTGCTTTATCAGAGTATTATTTATCAGATATTTAAATAAGGCATTTGATGCAATATCATTACAGAAAAGGTTTGCTAGAAGTGGAGAGGACAGGTGCTAACACAAGTTTTCTAAAGCACCTAAGGATGTGGCTAGAGGGATCAACAACAGCTTATAGTAACTAGGTAGCCATGGAATAAGGAGAGTTTACTAGGTGTCTTATCAGTCCTGTTTAATAAATTAACGATCCGAAGTAAAAATATAGATTAAATTAGCTGACAATGTAAAGTTGTGCAGTATTGCCGTTATTTAAAAGACTAGATCATCTTATAAAAGCATTAAATTACTGTATTGATTTAACTGATACAATGAGATATAATTTAACAGTAGAAAGTGTATGCACTTGGGGACATCTGGTAAGAACTCCTTGCTCACTAATTATGAGTGACCATATGGGTTGAAAAGTGGCAGGGGGAAGCAGGTATACTGGAAGATGTAGTGTATTGGAAGATGGCTATGAACACTGACAGCTGAAGCTACGAAAGGGCTAACAAATTCACAAAGGCATAAGGGAAGACATTTTTTTGTGAGAGGAAAGGAAAGGCCTAATTAGGAATACTGTGTACAGTTCTGGTCAACCAGTCTCAATGAAGATTAACTTTAATTGGAATAACTGCTAAGAAAGATTATTAGAATTAAATGGAGTAAAAGATTAAATATTATGGATATATTAAATGTTATGGATACGGCTATGGATATATCTTTACAGTAAGTTCAGGAAAAGGCTTCCAGAAGGAGTAATGAAAGCAGCAAGTAAATTCTATTATTTCAAGATGGAGACTAATAAATTTATATATCAAGTTGTATAACTAGATAAGAGTTCCTTGTGATAAGAATTCTTATTTTTCTTACAGGCTTCCTAGACAGTTACATGTATCAAAGAAGTTACATACACATGAGGGACTTATCCAACCACATACCCAAGAGGACTGGTAATTATCATCACACAAAGTCAGAAAGGAATTCTTTCCTCAGGTGCGTCTTCATCATTCACTGTTTGAGCTTTGGGTTGTTTTTCCATGTTCAGCACCATAGCTAGCAGCATAGACTAAACTCAGGTGGGAGTTTAACTTAAATAATACAATGTTAGTGCAGGAGATAGAACACTAGTTAACATTGGCATTGTCTTTCTGAGACTCATTATATTTATGCCTTCAACCTTTTGGCAGTCTGGCATGATTCCCACTGACTGGAAGAAGGGAAACATAACTCCCATTTTCAAGAAGGGAAAAAGGAAGACCCAGGGAACTACAGACCAGTCAGTCTCGCCTCTGTGCCTGGCAAGATCATGGAGCAGATCTTCCCGAAGACTCTGCTAAGGCATGTGGAAAACAAAGGGGTGATTGGTCACAGCCAACATGGCTTCACCAAGGGCAAATCTTGCCTGACTAATTTGGTGGTCTTCTACGATGGGATCACGACATCGGTAGACAAAGGAAGAGCAACCAATGTCATCTACCTGGACCTGTGCAAAGCTTTTGACACTGTCCCGCATGACATCCTGGTATTGAAACTGGAACGATACAGATTTGATGGATGGACCACTTGTTGGGTAAGGAACTGGCTGGATAGTCGCACTCAAAGAATAGCAATCAATGGCTCAATGGAGACCTGTGACAATTGGCGTTCCCCAAGGGTCAGTACTCGGACCGGTGCTATTTAATATCTTTGTTGGCAACACGGACAGTGGCATTGAGTGCACCCTCAGCAAGTTTGCTGATGACACCAAAGTGTGTGGTGAGGTTGACATGCTGGAGGTAAGGGATGCCATCCAGAGGGACCTTGAAAAGCTTGAGAAGTGGGCTCATGCAAATTGCGTGAAGTTCAACGAGGCCAAGTGCAAGGTCCTGCACCTTGGTCTGGGCAAGCAAGCACAATTACAATTTGGGAGGTGAATAGATTAAGAACAGCCCTGAAGAGAAGGACTTTGGGGTGGAAGAGGGGAGATTTAGGTTACACATTAGGAAGGAATTATTTAGCTTGAGGGTGGTGAGACACTGGCACAGGTTGCCCAGGGAAGTTGTGGATGCCCCATCCCTGGAAGTGTTCAAGGCCAGGCTGGATGGGGCTTTGAGCAACGTGGCCTAGTGGGAGGTGTCCCTGCCCATGCAGGGGGGTGGAACAAGTAGTATCAGCCAGTTCATTCCACATAAAATATGACAGTGGCTGTTTTCCAGGTGCTCACCTATCATTTTGCTTTAACTCACTGGAGTCCTTTAACTTCATGCTTTACACGGAGGGTATTTTTGGGGCAGTCAGAATACACGATTGTCTTCCTCTTCTGCCAGAAAAGGCTTCCTTCTTTTGTTTTCTGTGTAATTTCTCCTAATAACCCAGCTAATAATTAGGCGCTTTTTTTTAATGGAGTTCCCAGTCACCAGAAATGCTGCTTTACTGCAAAGGAACACTAACAGTATGTCTATGCACTTTCATAGTATAAAATAGTTTAGTTTTGTCACACAGTTCCTGCATTGACACACACTTTAAACTCAGCTGTGCAGGGTACAATCCAATCTAAACACAGAGGTTAAAGTCTAATATACTAAAGAAAGTTCATGTCAAATAAAAGGTCCAAGCACTTCTGAACTGAAAGCTTAAATGCTCAATTGATGAGTAAAAAGTTTTAACAAGTACTATTTACATTTGCCAGATGTTTAATTAAACATTATTGTGGATCTTTCTAGCTACAAGAAAACAGAATAACTTGTGATGGGAGCAACAGAAAAAGAAAGCCATTTTATTCTCAGAGGAATTTAATAGGTAATTTATTTGTTGAGGTAACGCATGCCCTCCTACTTACCTCTGATTAAAAATTAGTCCAGATCTCCACCCATATGCTAGAGGACAGTGCCAGGGAAGATGGTGAGTCTGAAGACCTTTAGAATCTCTCTGCTACAATTTCAAATTGTCTCCTTACAATAAAAATATTTATTTCAATAAAACCCTAGCAAACATGTTCATATTGTATTGGATGCAAGTAATTCCTTCAGCTCTCTTTCAAATACGATGAAAGAAAAAGAAATTCAGTAGATGTCAAGCTTTCCAGCAATAGAAGCACAAGTACTTAAAGTCCCCACTAGAAATTAAATAAAAAATGTTAGTAGTTCAGTGAGAAAAATCCTCCAGATATTGAAACTGTTTCTTCATTCTTAAAATTTGTTACAGAAAAAAAGTCACTTTTAACACAAGGTTTAACACAATAAGGATTTAACACAGCATTGCGAAAAGAAACAACACGCTTTACTCTAAGATCATCAATGATCTTGGTATTCCATAAGAAACTCAAACAAATAAATTATGGGTAAAAGAATAAAAAGCATATGGCAAAATTGCCCTGACATTCCTCTCTGTGGTAAGCATTAAAAACCCTTACAATTAATTATAGTGGGTTTTTTTCCTTTACAGTTAAGAACATGAGTGAGCAGGACATCAAAGTGCTAGAAATTAAATAGCAATTTATTCACTGAGAGATGACAATATCAGACACTCTATAAACTGCAGAATAACTGAAAATGAAGAGGACAAAGGCATCCCAGAGAACATGAACTCCCCTTACATTAGACTCCTAAGTGTATTACCTAATAAACTCTTAAATATTAATCCAGTTCAATTATTTCCACCAACTACTCATTTTTGTCAAATAGATCCAGACAAATTTCTGAAGTGCACGAGACCACTGTTTTTGTTCTCCCATCCAGATTTGTAAGCAGCAAGTATATTTGTCAGCTGCAGTACTGTTCTTCAATAGCTATCCATACAGCCACTTGTCAACTCTGCTGGAAAGCTGAAATACTATATTTGAACATCTCATTTTCTAAATCTCTCTGCCTTTCTTTTCCAGCTGCTCTTTGCAGACACAAATATTTCCTGTCCTCCTTTTCACTCTCTCTTGGCGTCCCATCAAGGTCTCTATCAGCAAAAGATTATTTTCCCACACCTCACACAGATCAGATCCTGACTTTGTCCCTTTGGTTCCTCCAGCATGTTCATGCTCTGTCTGTAATAGTTTATGTGATCTTGAAAGATTTCCAGTTCTAAGCATAAGAGGGAATAGCGGAGCTCCTTTTAAAATGACATGAAGGTTATTTGGTAATCACATACCACTCATCTGTCTTCCAAAGCTCTAATCAGAAAGCAATGCACAGAGGGCCAGCATTTGATGTTCTTGTCAGTTCGTTATCGATCTGATCAAACATTTAAGAAAAGGGTGTACTTCTTCTGAAGTCAAGAGGGCATCAGCTCAAATTAACTATGTGCTTTAAGGACTCTGATTCATCAGACTTTCCAGTACTTCATTTGTAAGCCAAATTGCAGAGTGTAGCTTTGCTCTGATGTCAGCCTACTAGCATTAGAAAAATTGGGGTGGCAATCTTGAAGTGATTAAATGTCAGCGTAATGAATTTCATATACTGAAAGGCAAAAACACCAAGGAATCAAAGGTTTTATAAATCCTCCATAACAGGAGTGAACAAGGCTGATGACAAAATTTATGCTGCAACAAATGAATTAAAATATGTGATGCTGATGTGAAAAAGAAAGCTCTACCAAAACGGCCTGGGTAGCCAACACTTTTGATTCTATGATCTGTACAAGTAGAAAGTACAAAAGAAACCAGGACTCATGTATTTCTTGTGGTAAATGGCACTTGAACCCTGTGGGCAGCCGAGATGTCAAAGTGTGCAAAGTCCCTGTATGTGTCTTGCTCATATACTTTTATCATCTAAAGTACTAATTGTTTCATCTGGAACTTAGACTTGACCTACTATTCCATAGGAATGAACAGTGACGTGTGTGCACATCTTGAAAGCTTAGAATACATCATACAATTTTTTCTGCTGCTAACTCACTTCATTATGAGGCAAGCTCTAATCTACAGTCATTGGCAGAAAAAACGAGTCACCAGCACTTTTCAACAGTCTCTGCTGTCTGTGCCATTACCCCAATATAATTACCACCTTAGCAGTTTTGCTAGTCTAGGTTTTATCAGAGCTGATGGAGAGCTAATGGCAAAACAACAAAATCATGGAAGCTTTTTTTTTTAATAGAAGGGGTTTTTTTCCATTGCTCTTTCAGTGTCCTCAATTCACTGTCCTATTCATCCAGTTTGGACAGTGTGGCCAATTTTATGCATAAGCATGGCATGATCAGGAAAATGATAGAATGCTGTTCTTCACTTGCTATAAAATTTTCCATTATCTTATACTTTCTTAATAAAAGCAAGAGAATGTCACAGTTCATGCAAATTTACATATAAATTTTACCACTAACTCTTCTCAGAGATCTTTGCAACAAGGCCAATCTTCTTTTCATAGAAGTTTTACATCAATATAATTTAACCAAGTACATGCTGCAGTTACCCCTCTTCACATTTTGAGCGAGAGAGTTGAAGTGAGAGAATCAGCCTCTGCTATTCCTGAATATAAATAAACCCAAACTAGAAAAAAAGCAGCACTTCAATACATTAATTCACTAGAGTCCACGACCACTTCTCTGCTCAAAAAAATAAATGAAAAAGTTCTAAAATTAAATGCCTCTTTCTTTCCTATGATTTTCTTCTTTTTAATCTCTGTTCTAGTTAAGTCATTTTACAAAGTCACTAGAAGGGCTTCTGCACCATTCTTACTGACAAAGTTGTGGAGACAATATATTAGGATGGATTGAGGGGAACAAAAATCTCAAGTTCTTAAGTGTTTATTTGCTATGTGACTGATTCTGGTCAATATTTCATGAAAATGAAAAAGGTAATGACTAATAACACTATCAACTGCTCACAGTGTATTAAGAATATACCTCAGTAAGTGCTCCTTTAACTGTTCTAACTGTTCCCTTCTCCTTTATTCAATGAGGAGTATGATTATCCGACAGTTGCTTAGTATCTTCTAAAAAACAGACACCCCTGTGACTGAAGGCAGGCAAAGGAACAAGACACTGAACAACATGCAGAAATCTTAGAGTGAAAACTGCATTCCCGCTGATCTGCTCACATGCTTTAAGAACAGCTTCCCACCACTAGAAGAGTAATCTATACTGTTATATTTTAAATCATGCCTGACAACACTATCATTATTATAAATTCTCTGTTGATCTCTCTGTAGCTGTGAATATAATTTTTTTCTTTTATGTAAGCTTATTTTTTTTTTAGAAGTCCAGATATTGGACAATAATAGCTCCACCTAGCAACCATGGATCCCCAAAATGGCAGGATACACTTGCATGAATTATGGTTGATCCCAAGAGTATCATTGGCAGCATTCCAACAAATTACATTTTCCTAGTCCCTATCTTTGGTCCACTTATTCATAAAACCCAGCCGGTAAATACCCTATTATCTAACTGAGATTTCCAACTGCTGTAAATGTTTCATTGTGGTAACATGGATCACAATTCATTAGAATCATACCATCACTTACAGTATTTAAGGTTAGAGAATCTCATATTTCATTTTAAAAGCTGAGCCACACTCAACCTCAAAAACATCAGAAGTACACCCGTCACATTCAAAATAAGTAGACTGAACCGAAAGTTCCTATCAGCTACTTTATGGCTTTGTAATTTCTGTATTTTATCTGTGAGTACAAAGCCACAAAGTACATCATCTTCTATGGGTATTATATTAAGAAAACATTCCAACAATTTAGACTGCAAATGCCTTTTCCCTTATAATTTCTTCCTCATATTTTTAATTGAAGCAACAAACAAGGAAGCAAAAGACCCACTACAATTTACTGGGTTGACAATTTCTGTTGAAAAAAGAAGTGAGAAACCAACAACTGAGGTGTATACTTTTTACCTCAAAGATTTTAGTTGTTGGCTCAAACACAGTATTTTCCTCAGGGATTCTGGAAAAGATTTAATAAAGGAAATGGAATCCCTAAATCTCAGATAGAGAGTTAAACATCAGGCAGGGTACTGGTACATTGATTAGTCCAAAAGTACACAGTGGGTCAATAAAGGTAACTCTGCTGAAGGGAAGCGTTACGTAAAACAGGTGTGTACAGAGTTTTGTTTGTACTTTGGGTCATCTTCCTTCACAGAAGTTAAAGTTAGGCAGCATAACCATGGTAGTTTCTGCTAATGATTTACAAATCTTCAGCAAATACAGCCCACAACTTGTAACGAGTTGTTGAAGCAAAAAAATAGTGTTTCCCAGAACTGTTTCCTTGCGTTTTTGCTAACTCCTGTGCTAGGGGACTGCTGACTGAGTACAAAAGATCAATTAGTGACCGAGGTGAAAAGCTGGATTGAAGAAGGGACGTTTTTTAGACATCCTTTGTTAATCATCATCAAGTGTTATTCTTGCTCCCTTTTTCATAGCCAGGCCTGAGAGATAAAGGACAAGCTTTCATGCACACAGTCATTAGACAAGGGGATTATTTAGGATTTTTATGTCTGAATATCAGTGCTTTGCCATGTGGGAAACCGTAAAATGACAAGGATCTGGTTCAGAAACAGTCACTGTGCAAGGGTAAAACACTGCAGCAGGGAAACAAAATTCACAGGAAAAAAACATTTGATGTGACCCACGAGCACAACCAGAACAAGGTTAAACAAGCTGATGTTTAAGCATATTGGCAAAAGCTTCTGTTTTAATATTGATGTGCCCTTGACATGGAGCATCTGCATGTTCAAAATGTAGTCAGTATAACTCTAGGTTTGAGATTTTAACAGTTTAAATACAATTTGGATAAGAGTTTAATCTGCTGTAGATACAAGGTATGTTACAAACACAAAGCGAGGCCACAGAACTCCACAATGCCAAAATCTGTTTTACCAGCTTCAGCATTTGTGTTTCTTATCATATCAACCACCAACTCCAAAGGAATCCTGGAGATTCATCATTCCTGGGAGCTATGTTGAAATGATCTTTGTTAGTCAAGTAGCACACACAGACTGTTTCCTGATTTGCATCATCGATGTGCACTGGCAACCCTGCCTGTCACTCTGGCCCCAGGCATCAAGCATTTATTCTATTGTGTTTAGGTGGACACGGTTTCCCCCACATCATGGGGGAAACCCCCCCTCTCTTTGCTTCAAGTCCTCTGTGTGCTTTTTTTTTTACCAAGTGCTCATCTCCCTTCTGCATCAGTCTCCAGCTGCCAATATTAAAAGGTATGTCCTGTTGCTGTAGTTCTACTGTATCTGCGATAAGATTATACTGACAGCCCTTGGCATTTTGAATCAAATCTGTCCCCTTGACTGTCACCATCTCTAAGGTACAGTCACCATCTGAGCCAAGCTATCAAAGATCTACTATATAAAACATGCACACAAACCCAGCTATTTTTAGTTGAAACAGGTACACAAGTACTCATACTAACTGCTCAACCAGCAGCATAGAATAATCTAACAGACAGGCATATTCCTTCTTCTGGCACAGCTGGCATGTTTACTCATTTGTCTCAGAAAACAAATTAACTTCTCCACTAGATCACAATAAAAACCTGAGCTGATCAAGAGAGATACACATACTTCTAATAAAAATGTGTTCATTATCTATTTCATCTGCAGTACTGTTACTTTTTGCTTTCTGACCAGTCATATCCCAAGCTCAGCAATTCAGCACTTCTGGACCAGCACTTAGAAAGGAATTCAACTATTTAGTCTGCATTCTGCAGTTCTCACCAACTGTTCATATTCTTTCATTTGTGTGAATGTCTATTTACAAAGAGGGAGGCTATAAATGCTCAGTGAGAGGTAGAATCCAGCCTTTCAGATAGTTTTACAGAATACTGTAATCAAACAAGTGTCAGAACAGCTAGAAAACCAAACAAATACAAAAGAAATGGAGTAAAATCTCATTTGTTGAATAATGCATTTAAATACTGTCCAGACAGATGTAATGATACACATGGACAGAGAGGAGGGAGAAGGGCAGGTAGACTAAGAGATGGATTTGAGATAGACAAACCTTGACCCTGTTCCTTGCAAGTCTGACGATCCTGAAAAAGTGACCTGGGATTTCAGCAGAAGAGCAAAAAGTAGCCTTCACTTTGCAACAAGTACGTATCAGCAATGATTGGTTTCAGACGAGGAGGTAAACTTCCAATTCCTAAATGCACCTTGAGGCTCCAATCATCATTTCATCATTTCCTATGCAGCAGGGGAGAAGAAAAGGTGTCAGGATTGTGTGGCTGAGGTTCAGTCTTGCCGCTGGCTGAGAAGGGACTGCACAGGATAAGGCCATGCAGCAGCCAAGCCCAGGGCAGCTCCCTTTTGCAGCTGTGATTGTGTCAGTTTTATGTGAAACCACAACCATAGCCTGACACGATCACCAGCCTCCTAGAGGCCTTGGCATAGGTTTTCAGTGACCAACTGTATGGAAATCTCTGTTAAGGGTTGTGGAGTGGTGTTTACTGTTGCCGTGTCGTCAGGCGAAAGAATGTGCTGTTTCCATGTATAGATGCATCGATCAAAGGGCTTAAACATTTATGTGCTGAACACAGCTGGTCATCAGTCCTCCTGTCTTTTCACTAACCAAGCATTCCATGATGGTTCAGGAGGAGTCACCAGTTCTCTGTCCATTGCTTTTTCCAAAAAACATATTTTTAATACTTGAAATTCTGGTCAAGATCCATTCCCACGGAAATAAAAATCCTAAATACTGATCAAACTATCTTTTCTGCCCCCCATCTACAGCAGTTAGAAGATGTTATTACCAACAACATTTCTGTGTAGCACAATTAGACAATCGGTAGCTAGGTAATGTTTGCGTATTTGTTGACATGTTCTCCATCCTGTGTGGTTGTTGCAGACTGTGTTCTTTAGGATGTTCACATTAGCAAAAGATGTTTCATGTCAAAGCCTTATTTCCCTCAGGACAAGGAGTGGTTTGTTAACTAGTCTAACTTGTTTCTCACTGTATTGACACTGATAACTCCTTGTCAGATTAATTCCTTCCTTCTTTCTCCTTTTTTTTTTGTCAGTCTTTTGTAAGTACAATCAAATAATTTTCAGGGCTGAATCAATGCCTAAACTAGATGCATTTTCCTCTAGAGAACTGGAATAAACAGTTATTTACACTTCAGCTCTCTAATGGGCTGTTTTAAAGAATGACTTCTTATTTTAGTGTTGAGTTGAACAAGAGACAAAGATAGCTTCATGGTTTAGACAGCAGGCTTTTCAAAGCAAAGTTGGATCACTAATTTAATTTGGAATTGGAAAAATCAACGTACCATGCAGAACTCAGCTGGAGTATCACATCTCAATTCAGTTTTACTAAGCAAAAATGAAATACCAATTCTCAGATTGCATTTCATATCTAAACTGTAAGTAAGCAAATAAATAAACATGAATTAATTTCCTTTTTAACATATAATCTGCTATCTTACCTCATTCTAATAAGCACATTCATTCACATCAATAACAAACTCACTGATCATTTTAGAATGCTTTTTAATTAATGCTTTTCCTTGGAAATCTTAATAGAATATTATGTATGCAAAATATGTAAAATCTCAGCACAGAGATCATCCCAGAGGTCAATGGGATTTTTGTCATTAATATTTAATCTTTTCTTTTTCTTTTTTTTTTTTTTTTTTAAAAAAAAAAAAAGGAAAAGTTTAGCTCTTCCCTGTACCAAATACATTAAGGCTACCATAAGAACAACTCCAAGATTTTGGCATTGTCGGAAAATTTGATGTTTTTTCACAGATTCCCTGATAAAGTGCTTGGAGGACTAATCCACTTGCCCTCCTGTTGTTTGAATAAAGTGAACACTATAATAATTTTTATTCTACAAAACAGAATCCAGCGGTAACTTTTGCAAAACGCTTGCTTCAGAAGTCATTTAACAAGAAGTCCTCCTTATTGTAGCTTTTTTTTTTTTTTAACTACCTATGGAAGTTTTATATATCCTGCCCTACCTGTAACTCACCAGGGAAGAAAAAATATCCAATGTAAATAGTGTCAGTAAATGTTGATACCTATATAATAGAATGCAGTGAAATTTCACCTGGGCACATAAGCATCTTGAATTTACTTTTTAAAAAGACCTACTAAATAGTAAATTGGAGTTTATGATAAATTACATTATACATACAGGGGCAGGGGAAACATATACTTGGGGAACAATACCATGTAAGAAAAGGCATTTTGTTTGTGTGTGCCTTTAAACAATGTGCTGTGTCTTAGTTTTCTTGTGTTTGTCACTTCCTTCTATGCTAGAAACATGAGTCAAGTGAAATCATAGAATCATAGGATTGTTTTGGTTGGAAAAGACCTTTAAGATCATCAAGTCCAGCCATTAACACAGCACTGCCAAGCCCACCCTAAACCACGTCCCTAAGCACCATATCTACATGTCTTAAATACCTCCAGGGATACTCTGCTATTTGGGTACCAGAAATGTCTCTTCTCAATAGATCACAGAAAAAAAATTCTGAAGGAGAACAAAAATTGTCTGAAGGAAGGAGAGATAGCAGTTCACTTACACACTTTTCATTTGTCAGTAATGTTTTTAGTTAAGTCACTTTGGACTTAATTAAAGTAAATTAGTTCTATTAATCAGACCGAATGGAAGTGCTTAATAATGATGTCTGGCTATACTGCACTGCAAAAAAGGAGCTTTATCAATCCCAAAGAAACATTATGAGGACCCAGGCTACAGATCTGAATGCATAATTTTGACATTGCATGCATCTTGCAAGCAGGTTTGCAAGTCACTGTAGGAACCCAAATTCTATGTAAATAAGATTCTTCCTCCCTCCAACTTCTACCTCTTCTACCATCAGTGGGTAAGTATCACCACATGGTTTATAGCTTTCTGAAGCCCTACACAAAAAAGGACATAATTATTCAAGAAAACATTATTTTACTGCTTTTAATTACAAAGTGATGCAAGAATGTTAATGTGTTTAGCATGCCTTTAGCCAAGGTCGGCTTCATGCAGTTTCTCCTGATGCTTTAATCTGGGGTCTATCTACTATACATCTTTCTGCCTACAATATAAGCCAGGGCTCTTGTTGGTACACAAAAAAAATGAACAAAGTATTTGAACCAGATGTTCTAAAATATCTTTAGGGGAAAACATCCAGAAGGAGTTTGAGACCTCTACATTTCCATAACCTGGCTTGAAATATCACCTCAGAAGTAGTTGTATCAGCGGAAAACAAAATACAGCATGATAGCAGAGTGAGTAGCAAGTGGGGTGCACATGCCATATTTCTGCCAGAGTACAGGTAAAGTTCAATTACATTTTAGGTTTGATCAGCAGGTTCACCTTGTCAAAGGACAAAGGGATTTCTCCTGGGAATCACTATATTCTAAGCTGACATAGGCACTGCGTAGTTGTGCTGTCAACCATGCTCAAGCTGAACATAGTTGGGTTACTAGGATCCTTTAGGCTAGAATTCTTCCACAGGTTCAACACCTAGTTTGACAGAGACTTAAAAAAAAAAAAATTAACAAAGCTGGTTTGCAAGACAAAGAAACATGAAATGTTTTGATTCTAAGACTGTATTTTCAGTTAGGCACGATATAATGGACCTATATGTTAAAATTAAAAACATGGAGAAACAAAATCTAGCTTGACAAACTATGAAGGACAAAGTTTGAAATTACATGCTCTAGTTTAACATCATAATTTAACAATCAATTTTTTCATTAGGGAAATAAAACTTCTTCAAACAGAAACAATCCACCTTTGGTAGGGAAGACTTTTCTCTGCAACATGAACTCATGCCACAGAAGTTACTTTTTAGACAGATAAAATGGATGAAGTAATAGAGCAATCTAGAAAGAGAGCATAAATGTGGTATTAAAGACTGAAAATGAAATCTCTTTGTGTATTGGCCCAGTGGAACTGCTGTATTTTTTATGGCTTTCACTGAATAACAGAGAAAACTTAATAACCCCTTTTTTAATTTAATTATGGTGTCAATTATTAAGGGAAACATAAATTGTGTGACTGCATTACTGTCTGTCATGTGGAAGAGAGCACATATTAATATTTAGGTCAGATTACATTTAAGTTTAACTTTGGATTTCAGTGTCACAGAGGGAATTGTAACTCAAATAATGGAAGAAACAGTTTCTGTGCCCCAGCCAGTTTCCCTTTTTTAATAAATAAATATCTACATAGCAGCATTGTTTTGGCTTTCATTGAGAAATACAATGATCCAGCTATTAGAACTTCAGACTGTATCCTGAAGCTTCTGATTAAAGACATATATTAATTCATATCCCCACTCCCTCATACATGAGCAGTGGTAGAGGCTTTTTGTAAAAGACTTTGTAGGTTCCTGCCAGAAGACCCATAATTTCATGCTTTAAAAACCAGCCTGAACAAAGCTCCAGAGAGCACAACATAAGAAAAAATTAAGTTCCATTCAAAAAGAAATATACAAGATTACCCAATATTATAACAACAATTTCCCCCGTCTGGTCCTGATCCAATAAAACAACTCAAACTGATCAAGACCTTTAAATAGACATCAGAATTAAATTCTGTTCATCAGATTCACATAAAAGGTGCATGAATATTGCAAATCAAGACGACTATGCATAGGTTCCAAAGGTTTTGTAGAACTGAAAAACTTTGAATGGTTTTTAATTTTTATCTCCTTAGGTAGAAAATTTATTATTTTACGTAATACCAAGTGAGTTTGACATGGGTTGCATGGGGAAATTGGGAGAAGGCAACTGAGAAAAAGTGACACAGAAAAATATAAGCATTTTTAAAGGCCAGTGAAAATAAGATCTACATTATCTGGTTACAGAAGCCTTCTAATGGTTTTGTACCAAACACAGTATCTTTGCAATCACTCAGCCTAACACAGGAACACATCTGTGAAAAACTTCTGAGAAATGCCTTAGTTCTCAGAGTAATCTTAAAAAGCTCATAAGTTATTATGCACTTCATTCATTGGGAGTAGACGCAAATGAGCATCACCATTAGACCTGTTTTCTGAGTAGATGAATGTGCAAACACTGCTGGTGAGATTAGTTTAGGAACGTAAATTTAAAATCCATTTTCCTTTCATCATCATGCATGTGACTTTGAAACTCACTTTGTGCAAACTGCCATGACAATAAAACCCAATCACATAAATGTACACAGAAAGTGAACAAAAAGGGAAAACAGAAGAAAAAAAAAAGTTAAAAATATGAATGGTCATCGACCTCTGTTGCTTACAAAAAAAAAATTTAGTGATCCATATTCTCTCCAAATTCATGCCTTTACAGCAAAACTTGAGAAATTTTTAGTAGGATATTCATTGTTCTTAAAAATAGTGCTGCATTATTTGCACTGTAAAATGTATACATTAATGCAGCTAGTTTAAGCCTCCATCAGGTTTAATTCTCTTAACACCATTCTTCTGATGCACATAGACACAGTTTACTTTTTCATCCCTACAGTTTTCTTTGGTAGCTTGTATTCCTCAAGCACCTTTTAAACTTGATATTGCACTACACCTCCAAAAATCTTAAACGTTCTTCATTGTGTCATTGCAATTTATGTGCAAACATACTGTATATAGCCAGCAGTAAATTTCTGCATCTAAGGATTTTCTCAGGGAATCTGTCTTTTTATCAATAGAATTATTTAGGACTCACTTTTTTCATATGCAAGGCTATAGGCCCCAGAGTATATGCAATTTTATACCTATTTTGTGTGTAGGAGCATGAAATGCAGATTAACAGATACAGGCAGAGTGTTTCACTAGCTATTCATTAATATAATGCACACACATCCAGAAATTAATATGCAAATCCTGGCTCCCTTGATGCTGATGGCAGAATTTGTATGGACTCCCACAAGGCCTAGTTTTCAACTGTGATTACTGAGTGGTAGACTATGTCTCTGTTAGTTTAAATTATGAAAACACTGAGGACACACCTAATTCTCAAACAGTATTTTTGAGGAGCCTATGTCTTCTGCTTACTGCTAATTTGAAAAGTTCTCTTTTTATAGCCTAGTTACAATTCTCTGGAGCCAAAGCGTATTTGCAGCTTAGCAATCTTTTGTCTCCCAGTAAATAAAAATGTACCCATTTAGTTGCTCATCAATGTTCAGGATACATTGAAAAGGTAGCCAACTTCTTATATGTCCCAAAGAGCAAGTAGTTACCTGGACTGTCCTTTTGAAGTCTTAATGTTACACAAGTTAGTAGTAGAGTAATAATAATAATTCATGTCTGCATAAGCCACATTAGATTTGTGCCAAATTATTCCTATAGAGATATACTAAGCAGCCACATCAATACAACAAACCCTAATACCATTCACAGAAAAATTTGAAGCCAGAATCAAATATATGCCAAAGTTTTGACTTTTTGTTCATTATATCCATAGGGTAATGAGTGACACTGAGCTTAAACCACTGATTTCAGCTTCACATTACAATCTTTCCACATTTTAGAGACATTCAAGAGTTACGGGCTTGTTTCTAACGCTATTGTCTTTGGGGCAATATATGTTTTCCTGTCCCTGGTATATTAGTTCTTGTGTAGCCCATTACCTTCATCTGCAATGCCCCTGGTTTTGTACTCTTCATAGTGCCAGACCTTGCTCTGAAATGACAGTCACCCAAAGTCAAGTTTAAATAATAACATACCTCATTGACAGTCAGAAAGAGATTTCCTGGCAGATGTTCATGCAGGTATTGTAAATATTCAGTAAATCCTGTTCTAGAGCATGTATCAGCAAGAGGCATCACTACTTCACCTGACTTTCATCTCCAACTATTTCTGCTAAATACATTTCCAAATGCACTTTGAAATATTTCCATTTTTCTTGCAGCATTACAGGACAATTGTACCTGTGATGACGGGTGCAATTTCCCCGATTTAGAAAGGAAGGAACTTTGATCTGCATTCCAAATTTATCCAACTGTTGGAAATACGTAACTCCAAATTTTACTTAATTAGACAGCATAGAACAATCACCTTGCAAACACAGGACTGATCGTTCTTTAAAATCTACTTTCCCTGAACCTATGCTGTCATTTCATGTCAGTACAGCTAAAGACTGGAGCAGAGCCTTTTCTGCTGTTTCCTTTGTGCATTTCACATTAGTATTAAAACACTGCAAAGCAGACATGTACAGAACGTATTCGATTTTTTTTTTTTATTTTGCCCGTGTAACATGTTTTTACCAAGCAATCGTAAGTTTTAAAAGCTCTGATTATCAGCATGTCGAAATTTAAGAAAATTCAGAGGAATTTACACACACACCTAAAATGGCAGTGGCCATTTTCAAATGTTCAAATTTATTTCCCTGTGGTGCAGATGTCCAGCCCTATAGGCATTCAGGAAAACTTTCCAAGTTCTGAGAGGAGGTCTGGCCTCATCCACTTCAGTAAAGATGTACTGTCCCAATAGGCCATAGACAAATTTAATTTCCAAATTCAGAGCTAAAGCTAGTTATAAAACATCTCAAAAGTTTGAGAAGGTTGAACCAAAAATTTTGTTACAGATCTGTGTTTATCTCCTATTATAGCTTCTTAATCTGCTGCCTTTTATCTTGTGAACTTAAAATTTCTTAATAACCAAATTACAAATATTCATTTCAGCAGAATTTAGCATGCTTTATTGGTAAAAAAAATAACATTTTTACTTCACAATTGTTTCGGGATTTTTCAGGGAGTAACTCTAAAATCTGATGTCTGAATTAAATACTCAGAGATTACTCCAGTGTTTAACATACTATAAAAAACTTCTGGAAAGTTTTGTTTGCTGTTTACAATCCAGCTAGGGATGGATTGTTGGGGTTTTCTCCTTTTGAAAAATAGCTTCCACTTTTCTCATGTATGACATGGCCCACAGAGGTCAACTGTTCTTTTTTCCATCTTCCCCTTCTTCTTCAGATCATTTTCCATAGTCTAAATACTTTTGCTTCCAGCTACACTCCCTACTATTTCTGTACTCCTATTTCGGATAAACTGTAAAGTGCAAGATCAATGTATTTTTTTTCCTCAGTCTTCAGCTCTCTGGATCCCACACATCAAGCTAGATAAGAGCCAAACAACATAAAAGCAGCATGCTATGGTGAAGAGCAAATTCAAAATGTTTTAAGGCTGCTAACCTCAAATATAATTTCAGTAAATATCAATACCATGCTTGACATGGTTGGTACAAACATGGTAGCTGTACTGTACTGCTTACTTCAGACCAAACTTGATATATCTCTTGGGAAGAGACAAGAGTACATTCAATCGTTTTGAAATATTGATTGATTTAGGTTGAAAATCATCAAGAGCAATGACTAAGGAATTTATATTCATCTTTATAAGGCTTAAGGGTGAGTTTTTCAGCAAAGGTCCATGGCCAGTATAAAGCCAGAGTTAAATTCCTTCATTCGTAAGATTAAAATAAGCCAAGACTATTAGATCAATTTAGCAAAGTATTTATTAATAATTCTTCTGTTAATACCAGTTCATCATTTTATCAGGTTGCATTTAAATGCTGTAACCAATAAACTAATGTCACTTAATGAACAAACTGGTTCTGATAACAAAAAACCCGTAATTCAGAATACTAACAGCTATAAACAAATTTTTTGTCTCAGTAAGGAAGTCTGGTCATATTCTGATGGAAATAGAAACTACTAAGCAAATACATTTGAATTATGTTTTTATTTATACCTTGGCAGTAGATAAATCACTTAGGAATATGTCTTTTTTTTTCTAAATCTGACTGAACATACCCTATTTAGCAGTAAAATCATTGGTCAGAGAAGCCAGCTAAATCATCCTATATCCTTCCCCTTTCATAGAATGGTTTGGTTTGGAGAAGACCTTAAAGATCACCTAGTTCCAACCCCCCTGCATGGGCAGCGACACTTCCCACTAGACCAGGTTTCTCCAAGCCCCATCCAACCTGGCTTGGAACACTTCCAGAGATGGGGCTTTGACAAGTTCCCTGGGGAACCTGTGCCAGTTTCTAACCACCCTTACACTAAAGAATTTTTTCCTAATGCCTTATGTCCCAACAAACTTAGAACAGGAAAAACAGAAAGCATGGTCTGAGATTTATTATTTTAATCACCCCAATCATCCCTCTCACATTCTCTTTCCACAGAATGTTATCACCTACTAATGTGATGACTGAAATTAGTCATGAGGGTGAGCATATACGATGGAGGTGAGAATATACAGTGAATATTAACATAGGATTTAATCAGAACATGGAATAACAGTGACTGTGTTAGAAATAGATGGGTAAAGGATTTAGTGTATTTATTTTTTCTTCGCTATGTGAACTGAATAACAAGCAAAATATTAAATTTTCATCACCTGCAGAAAACTGTTACATTCTGATAATTTATTGAGGGGAAGGATTGAGAGAAAAACTTTAATTTTTCCACAACTCTGTATTTTTAGTATAATTTTCCACGTATTTCTTAATAGCTGCATATTAATGAAAAAGGAAGAACTCTTACTTTGAAAATAGCATTAAGGAAAGATTCAGATTTCTCTGATCTATTCCTTTTTATTCCCTTGAAAGAACTACTGGCCAAATCTCTCCAAATTTGCAAGTAATTTAGATAACTTCGCAAATGCTGTTTTCAGTAAATAGAAAAACAACTCAAACAATTAGATTTGAGGTGCATGCCATCTCCACAACTATCAAAGAGCACTTCCTGTGATTGTGACTATCCAATTCAGAACAACTATCATCTTCAGTTCTTTATCAATTAGTCCAGAACTCACGGCTGTGTGAAATCCATGTCCTCTCAAAACACTCGCCTCACTGCTGCTATTCACTTCCATTAAAACACAAACTTTTTCTAGAAATGGCAAGTTCAGAGATCACTTTATAAACTAAAAAGCAGAGTACATGAAAAGTCAGGTAACTATTTTTTAAGGGAATTAAGTATTCTATATCTCAAAATTAATTTTAATGGAATCCTTGTGCTGCAGCTGTTCTCCTAACAGTGAGTTTAAAATGTAAGTAATATCAGAAATGCAGACAAAACTTGTCACAGATAAATGGAAAATAGTATTATGAAATTATTGGTTTCTCATATCTGTATTAACTTCCTACACATATTTTCATAGTGAAAATTCTAGCTTACTACTTCTCACCTATTTCACTAATAAGTTCATTTAAATGGAGATGTATCTCTCAAATAGTTTTTCCTGCTGTCTGACTCACCCAGCTCTAAATACAAACATGTAGCCCTCAATAACTTGTACATAAATGTCTCTAGTAACCATTGGAGGTGGGAAGGTCAAGATTTTGGATGAGTCCAAAGAACACTTTTCATGAGACTACTTTAAAATGTTTATTGCAATAATTCCCTTTAAATGAGCCTAAATTAAGACAGAACAATATAAAACAGAATAATTTAAAGTCTCAAAGAAGGGCATTAAATTGAAACTGAAAATAGTTTTTAAATATTTTCTTTTTTCTTTAATTTTTAGTGACTACCAAAAGTTATTACACCTGTGATAGTTATTTTATAAAGTTTTTATAACATTTTAAAAGTCAATTAACCTAAAAACCTTATAAGAAATAAAAATTTCCAAACAACTACATCACTATTCTCTAAGACTATAACCAAACTCAGTTTTCTCCTGTATGATGTAATCCTCTGCAGGTGTTGGATGCCTCAGGGAAGCACTGTTTCCTACTGACTCCCTGCTTGCTATCTCTAGAGAAGCATATTTGCTTACAGAATTTTGATCTAGGTCAAGGAAAGCTTCAGAAAAAAATACTGAAATCACCTTTGACTACAGAAGAGAGGGAAAAAAAAAAAAGTATGTTTTGCAAATTTTCATATAATTTAAGTTCTCAAATCTCAGGAAGGGCATAAATTTGAAATCACATAGCAAAATATAAAGAATTCCCCAGTTTAGAATGGTGGTTGATTCATAAATGTGACCATAGTCAGAACCTTTATCAATCTGATTGTAATACTAAGTTTAAATCAAAACCTCCTCAGGCAGCTAAGTCACATAACTGCTCCAGTGTAAGAAGTTCAGCAAAGGTCTGCATAAATGTCCCTTTTCATATCTTGAAGTTCTCCTTGCAGTCGAGACCATATTCTATTTGATACAAAATTCTTACCCACTAATCTTATTGAGGATGCACACATGGTGGTGTACATTCTCTCCTGCCTCCACATGAACCACAGTGCCCAGGAAACACCATTTCTTCAAATTATACATTTCCATTTCCTGGTTCTGCTGGCAAGCAAACAGCTTTAAAAAGCCATAGTCAGGAATGGACCATATGACTGCATAGCACCATCTGCATGCTACAAAAAGGTCACAGAATACCAGGTTGGAAGGGACATCAAGGATCATCTGGGCCAACCTTTCTTGGCAAAACCACTGTCTGGACAAGATGGTCAAGCACCCTGTTCAGCCAAATCTTAGAAGTGTCCAGTGTTTGGGAACCCACCTATTCCCTAGGGAGATTATTCAAATGGCTGATCATCCTTATTGTGAAAAATGTTCCTCTTGTGTCCAACTGGAAGCTCCCCAAGCATAACTTGTACCCCTTACCTTTAGTCTTTTCCATGTGTCTCCTTGTAAAAAGGGAGACTCCATCTTCTTTGTAGCCATCCTTTAAATAGTGGAACATGGTGATGAGGTCTCCCTTAAGTCTTTTCTCCAGGCTGAACAAACCTAGTTCTCTCAGCTTTTCCTCATGTCTGGCTTCCCAGCCCTTTGCTCATCTTTGTGGCCCTTCTCTGGACCCTCTTCAGACTGTCCATGTCCTTTTTAGGCATAGCAAAAATCATGAAATAGTTTTGCAACAGATGAAAACATATTGGTGAGTGCTCCCAAACTGCAAAAAGTATACTAGCAACAGCCTGGGATTTATTTTCTTTTTTGCCCCAGAGTATTTATAATTTCAGAAACTTAAGGTCAGATACTATTTGCCATAACTATTTCCTCAGTCTAGCAAGGTGAAAATCCCATTAGCGGGTCACAGAGTAATCTGAATATTGGGCAACCGGCCTATGCTGCAAGACTGCACGTCACAATTCCACTTGCCAAAGTGGAAGAGGAAATAAGACAGCTGATAACCAAGCCAGGCTGATACCAGACAGTGTATCAACCCTTTCATAACTGCAACTATTCTAGGCATTTATCAGGTCTGTTCCAATAGAAGGAACAGCCACTGTTTAGCTCTCAGAATAGCTTATGCATTACTATGTACGATATCCCTAACAATTCTGCTGGAGCAAAAAGCCATCCACTACTACGTAATAAGCTCACTAGTCTTTTATTCCCTGTACAAAACAAATGGACTTCATATTCAGCATGAGACAGTAGTTTACCACACTTAAGAATTATGCAAAAAATTTAATGCAGTGTAATTCGAAATTACTACTACCAAGTTTCATCCCCAAAGTTCTTCAGGCGGTAGAATATTCCACAATGCACTATTTGACATACTATACAGGCAGAGGCATACGCATGATGAGAAAATGTAATAGCATATTGTACCATCAAAAAGAGCATCATAAACTTCAGCAGCATCAATCATAGATGGTTGTAGCAGCTACACCATTTTACAGCTCCATTCACTTAATTACACTAGCTAAAGATTTTTCCTGTAAATGATATTTGGAATCCACAACAATCCACATTATTTCTGCTATTTTCTTTTGTAAATAGTTACAATATGTAAGAGTAGTAATATCATGACAACTTAATTTTCCTAGACAAAAGAAACACAAAGATACACAAAATGGAGAACATAGTGAAATTTGGATGAAAGGAATGGCAAGTGACATGCTCAAATCCTTCAGTGATGACAGTGATTAAAACTTTGATTTTGCTAAAGCAATAGTTCCACTAATATATGAAGCTATCAAGGCGTGGGCCCAAATAATCTATCAGTATGACCAACCCATGTACAGTCTCCCCATCACCTATTTCTACCACCAGAATCACTCAAGCTGGTGGCTGATTAAAGTACCTGTGCTGTCACCACAGGCTTATTTCAAAATAACTACAGTTATTGACCTAGTATAAGCAAAGCAATTCCATATGCACATATAGTAATCCTTCTTGTTTTATCTGCACTACCACGTAACATCCCTAACAGGCTGTTCAACAAGCAGCAGAACTGTAGGTGTCCAGTTCTGTATGGATCTGCATGCAGCACCACCCTCTAACTCTCCTCCTCCACCCATCCCCTTTGCTCCCTCAGTCTTCTGCCTCTTTCACAGGCACAAAGGCCAGCTCAGAGCACAGCCTACGCTGACTGCTAAGGTCACACCATGGCTGCCTGGCTTGTGCACCACTCAGCTGGCTGGCACTGCTGGCACTGCAGAACTGGCACAGGTTTGGATCTCCCTCTTCTATCCAGCCACCAATTTGCACAAGCTTGTAGACCTTTCACACCTTTGAGATCTCTACCTTCTGCCAACTTGGCTGAAGACAGGCAATGAGTTAAAAGAATATTTGTGCTAAACTTGACAGCTGCACAGCATGTAAGCCTCATTTCTTAAGAAAATAAGGCTGACACCTGTGCATTGATTTATTCATCAGTGAAACTGCAGGAAACAAAACTCTGAATTGTAATAAAGCAAAGAAAATGGGACTAGTTACAGAGGTTCCTGGATGTCTAAAGTTTAAGGAAAGCTAAGAGTTGAACTTAAATCATAAAAAATATTGAATCTATACACAACAAGAAGTGCTGTGAACCTAGGTAAGATAGGTTTAGTGCTGCTACTTAAGTGGCACAAAACTAATAGATAGAATTAAAGTGAAAAACTGAGCTTAATCTTAACTAGTAGAGTAGCAATGGTAACTCAATAATAAAATGAAAGTACACAGAATGAAGATATTACCTCCTGTGTAATTGTGTGTCTGCACTGTAGGATCATGGATCCTAACAAATGTGATTATCAGCCGCCTGAATGATGGGCATTTTGTCAATTCTGCACCAGTCCAGTAAGCACAAGTGCTAGAAGCAGCAAAATTAAGAAGATGAAATAAAATGAAATAGACTTAACAGAATAAATGGTTACCAGAATTACTGAACCTATTATTCAACATTTAAAAATACTACCAAAGAGTACTTGGCATTGCATTATCTTTCTGTAGCTACAAATCTCCAGCCATACTAAAAAAAATTCTGAACTAGGAACATAATATCTGACTTCGGACTAGAATTTCTGCCTCTAACCACTGTGACCACCTGTGATTAAGATAGCCAAACATAAATATTTACAGGACAAACTAAAATGTTATCTTCCTACCTTGAAATATGTAGCATTATGTGCAAAACTGAAAAACAAACAAACCAACAAACCAGAAATTTTAATGCCCTTAGAATTATTAAAAATGCTCAATATTTTTACACTCACTTGATGCACTGCCAGGATGATCACTTCAATGGGGAGCTCTACAGCTGCCTCTGCCAGCATTTCAGAAAGGAAACAGGTCAGGTAATAACAGCTCATTCTTTAAGTCTCCCCTTTTATATCTTTACACTAATGGTTTAGAAACTGTCAAAGGTTTCATGAAGGCAGAATATACTGCTCCCCATCACCATGGTTTCAAACATAATTTTTTTCATTCTAGCTCAAGGAAGCAAACAAGGAAATATGTTCATCAGTATCAAGATCAAAACTCAACTCTTCCTGAAGCAGTACACTTCCAGTCCCACCATATTATCTTCAGATGTCTTAATTATAAATATATTTCAGGTAGAACATTTGAGAATAACACAGCTTCCTCACTGCTGACACAATTACTGATCACAGTTGCCACTAATATAGTCACAGAGAGGAAGCCATGTTAAGTTTGAAACAACCCCTCATTTTTATTTGCATTAACCTTTACATTGCTAATAAAAAGCACTGTGAAATCCTCTCTGTGCTAAACAGAAGTAGTGCTCTTGTTTAATTTTTTTTTTTTTTTCAAGTTTTCTGCCTACAAGCATGATTTGTTTTATTTAGAAGTTTCTGCATTCCCCACTGTTTAACAAGCACCCACAGCTGAATAGCTCTTTCACCTTCTCCTTTATTCCTGCTGTGCAAACTAAGCAAAATACTGAGGGTTATTTTATCTGAAGTGTCACCTGGATTTGCTAATTCAAGTAGAGCAAGAATCAGCTAATGCTAAGCATATACTAAGAGTTTCGTTTATTTCCCCCCTAAAACAGAAAAACTGGTGGTGGACTCTGGAAGAAAAATAGGCAAGAGTCAGGAAAGGTATTTGCTGTGCTAAATTATATTAATTCTAGTATGACTAGGAATTTAAAGCCCACTTTAACACTGAAAACTCAGGAAATGGAAAGTTAGGGTTCCCACAGGCATCACAGCTCATGCTCTTAGACACATGCATTATTTTTTATCACACCCTGTTAAATTTATGGGAGCCATGTAGATACGTCACGGTTTTTTAAAGTATTAATCTGAAATTCTTGTCCAGGGAACATGAGGTCATGCAAGAAATATTCAGCAGTGTGTTACACAGCCACAAGCCTGAGTAACTTTGGTCTCTGCAAATAAGCAGAAATTATATGTAAAACCTGGCAGTCTTTTGCTAGGGCTGGACTGTACTGTAAATGCTATCAGTCCTAACTACATAAAGTTCAGCAAAAATCAGCACTCCACATAGACAAAAAAACCCAGAGAGCTAAGTTTTGAAGTGCATTACATGAACAGGAGTTATTCAGTGGTCAAAGTAAGGCAAGATGAGTTCTTGAAGTTCTACATGTTGATATGTTATAAAAAGTAAAGAATTATAGGTCTCCACTGCAGGGAACTGGAGTAGCGAAAAGCTAACCAACCTCCTTTGATGCCAAGGATCAAAGAAGAGAATATAGGAAGAATTAATCTAAAAACTGTAGCCATCATTACGTTTTTTGTTCCGCATAGCTACAGTCTGCCTCAAAAGGGCAACTTTCAGGCTGCCTAAGGTCATGAAGTTGCATAAGACTTCTTAAGCAGAAAAAGGTTTACTGAATTTTACGATACTCAGTAAATGTTCACTTACTTGAAATTTAAATAAAGGTGACTTTTCAGTAAACTCAGGATACATGTTAGACTTCTAGTCATGGACAAATAACATCTAATAAAGTCATGCCACACCAATTTTTATTTTTGCCATATTCATCTAACCATTGGTTTCCAGATGGCATTAACTTACGTTAACATCCTTCATAAGCCATTGACTTGAGTAGTTTCTTTATAAATGTGTTTGTTAGCTTTTAAATATAGAACTTTCTATGCTTAAAAGTCATTCACAGGAAAGAGAAATACTTACATGAATGGCTTATACTGGTTGTAACATGCTTTTTAAGGACATCCTGAGAATAACTAGAATACCTAACAAGACAGTAACACTGATCTCATGTTAAAGCATGCATAGCCAACAAAGAGATACTGCAAATTACTGCACTTTTTGCTAGACTAAATACATCTCTCAAACTCTTCCTCTTAGCTCTGCTATGACTTCAAGGAATGTCTCAGGAGGGAAGAGGCATTTTTTCCTATCAGTTGTTCTGCAACAGCATTTGGTAATGACCCACATTTAAGCCACGTGGCACAAACTGTCCATTTTATACAGCTTGGCAGAAGGCAAGTGTAACACGAGAAGAGTCTCTTCAGACTCCAGAATATTGGCACCATAATAAAAAGATTTCCGTCAAATGGCTCTGTCCTGCAGCAAGATATGGTACCTTCAGGGTTGCCAGGCCATACTTTATTTGGTATTTTTATTGCTTTCACTCCGGCTGAAGGGCTGAAGGCTACTGAAGAATCTATGATTTTTCTTTAGGGTTTTCAGCAGCTTTTCAGGCTAGCCTTTCTTGAAATAATACAGAGAGGCATGAAAACTAGAGCTCTTCAAGTTTCAATAACAAGTTTAATAGTTGCACTTCACAATTTGCATGTTTGACTGGTGAGGTTGGAGCTCCTGAGTCGGCAACACTTCATGATGTTATAAAATGCTAATACTTCACCCTGCATATGGGAGCACTCAGAGAAGCAAATGCCTTGTTTAGTATAGCACCAGTTGCCAGTCAGCTCCAAAAAGAGACAGGACAGACCTGCCCCTGGCATTCAAAACAAGGACAGAGAATCTGGAAAGCCTCCTAAAGATGATATGGGTGTCATTTGCAGCTTACTCTTTAGCTCACCTCTCAGAAATAACTTCAGTACCAAAACAGCCTTCCTCTTCCAGAACACAACCAACCACTAGAATCAAAAACAGGTTTTTGTCCTCAAATGCACCCATCTGCAACAACTGGAATACTTTGAGCAATTTCAGGTTCTTTGCTGCGTACTTTAGCATCCCTTGTCAGACTAGTATATAATGCAGCTAGACCCTGGGCCTTAATGAAATTTGGATGACTTTACCTACACCCAAACTCTCGAATTTGGCCTGGCAGCAAAGAAGAGCACTTTACCCTGATAATCACAGAAGGAGGAGGGCAGTATTTCAGCCTCACTCATGTAAAACATACTTTATTTTTTTCCTCTGTCAATGTAAGATGTACCGATATTAACAATGTAAGTGAACCTGAGGCAAAATCAGGAGCTCTTGGGAAAAAAATAAATGCAGGCAAAAATGCATCAGAGCAAGACAGTTTAAATAACTATGGTGGATGACCAATGAAGTCCAATGTTTGCACAACATGAGGAGTCTATATCCATAGCTTGGCATTGGAGGAAACATCCTGATTTCCTAGAGGTGGTGCAGGCCTGCAATTATTTAAACTGTAAGGAAAGTGTGTGTATTCTGCAACTCTGAAAATCAGCAGTGGCATGTTAGCCACAGGTGATTAGAGCCCAGGTTGGAAAACTTCACTGAAGTATGAGAGTGCATCACAGAGGTCTCAGAACAAGCAAGCAGCAGAGCTGGGAACACATTTCTGGCATCGGCATTCTGTAAGTCTCCCTGTTAGCACTCACCATTATTTCTTCTTCTGCAGTATCGCAGGAGCACAAGATTGTTTAAAGTGAGAGACAAATAGGAAGCTCTAGACTAATAGATGTCTTTTACAATTAATACACATGCATGTAATGTTATCTAACTAGATTTTTAAAAAAAGATCAAATTACGTTTTCCAGGTTTAAGAACTAGCAAATAACGGAAGGAAAAACAATAGCAATTGCTAAGTACATTTCTGTTCAATGTGAAAAATCCAGATTGTATTATACTGTTTCTAAAAGAAGCAAAGAGCACCAGGAAAAATGCAACAAAGTATTTTCAGAACAAAACTGAAAGGAAGACTGGCAGGGGGCAGTGTGCTCACCAGCAAGTCAGTGACTTTTAAGATTTGACTCAAACCCTAAATGCACAAGAGCTATCTTCAATTTGCGAAAGAAAGGGTTTGTTCGCAGATGGAAAATGCCTTGAAAAATTCATAAAAAGTATAAAACTCATAAAAAACTTTGCTGAAGATTTTCCTGTTTCATATGAGACACTGCACTTGGATTACAATAACACAGAATACAAGGAAAGATAATACTTTTGACGTAAAAGCGTGATACAGGAGGTGCAAATTCATTTTGCAACTCAGACATCCACCTTCTGCCACTACTTACTTAGGGCATAAGCTTTAGCCAGTCCTTCCTATTCACTTTTACAAGAAGAAATTTCATCTACCTTTAGTCTCCTTCTGTAAAGCTAAAATAATACTGGTTTGACTTGGCTAGTCACAGTGCAAAGTACCCCAACATTGTTAATAAAGGGTCTGAGACATTCTTTTGGATTGCATTTTCACTGAATTGCAGGATTTCCTCTGCCTCCCTCTTTAAGCCATGTGCTTAATAATTCATTCACTTCCATAGCCACCTTAGCAAAGTCAGTCATCTCAATTACACTTCTTTTGTCAGCTTTGACTATGAACTTATAAGCATTCTCTGTTTCTCTGTCCACATATGGTGGGTGCCCTACTAAGCTTACTGTACTGAGGCTCCCTTGAGAGCAAAGCCTCTAGGCATTACTACAATGCATTCAGCAACAAACCCAGCAGGATACTAATAGGTTGTCTTCATTAACCTTTGCTGATTGAACTGTACTCTCTGCACATTTGTGATGTCTCATAAAGATTCATCAGGGGGATTTTAATGGCAAAAGAGCCTATATATTAAATTGCCTATCCAGTGAAAAGGAAGAGTGTTTGTGGGTAACAATAGACTTACTTTATTTTTCCCTCATCAAAGCTGTGGCACCACTTGAAAGGGCAAATAGAACACAGGAATAGATCAATAGAGGAACTGTACAGATTATAATTAATGTAGGGAAATGGCTATTTAAGCACAGCAATAGAAACTAAGTATCCAAAATAAAAGGAGACAGGTTCAGAGAAAAGGAGCCACATGGGGAGTCCAGCATGACATGTCTTTCCTAGAACACTGCTGCCATTCCTCACAACACAACATGAAAACCAGACAGAAAGTTGAGCTATGGAGCAACTCTAACAGAGGTAATTTTCAAGGGTAATACCTTTACCTTTAAACTACCCGTGTATTTAAACAGGTTTTTCAACTTACTATATTTATGAAGGTTGAAGAGCTGAAATTCCAAGTAAATTTTAAGTCATGCAGAAGGTGATCACAGCAATTTAGAATTTTATTTTTTTATTTATTTATAAAAACATAAAAATCTCCTCCTGATTTTCTTAACCAAATATCCCATACATGTTAATCTCTTGGTTTCTCACCTTCTCAGCGTGATAATGAAAAGCCTACAGGTTACAATATAAATTACTTACTTGTATTTAATTAGTTTGATCCAAAGGAAAGAAAAACAAGAGTTAGGAAACTAACAGTTCAAATACATGGAAAACCCTAAGTAGAGAGTTAGTTGAATTAACATAAAAGCAAATTTGAGATAGCCACGTGAATAAAAACACATTTTCAGAGCCATCAAAAATATATTATGTAGGTCTCGCAACATGATTAATTATTAGTGTTAGCTTATATAAAAAAAGGAGGACAACAGAACAAATGTTGATGTTGCTGCTTTATATTAGACAATGGGTTTCCTTCTAGCTGCCATTTCAAGGAAACTCAATAACTTCCTGTAGCTGTGCCCTTGCCATGGAAAAATTAAACCATAATTCTGTCAGTTTAATCAAAGTCAACAGAAGCCGCCTAACTGTACTGTACAAGTAGGGTAGAAAAGGTGAAACCACATAAACTCTTCAGACTTTAGGGAGTGGAGACAGAATCATACAATGCCAGGTTGGAAGGGACCTCAAGCATGATTCCACTCTTCCTTCCACCCACGGTGGGTGGGTCAATGTTCGCATAAACCTGGATTTATGATCCCACAGCCTGGGCCCCAACAGTGCCTGTCATGACAGAGGTGAAAAAAGTGTTGAGAACCTCTGCCTTTTCAGCACTGTTGGTGACTAATTCACCTCCCCTGTTTAACAGTGGGCTAACGTTCTCTTTCTGATTCTGCTTATTGTTTACTTACCTGAAGAACTCTTTCTTGTAGTTTTTGACAACTCTGGCCAACTCAAGCTAAGCTTTTGCTTTTCTAACTGCATCTTTGCATACCCTGGTAATGCCTTTGTAGGTCTCAGTGGGTGCTATTCCACTTTTACATCTCAAGTACCCCTCCCGTTTGGTTTTGAGCAGACCCAGAAGCTCACAGCTAAGCCAAGGGGGTGCCTTGCTCCACCTACTTTCCTTGCCTTTAAAGGAGATGAACTGGTTTTGTGTTTCCAGCCAAGTGTTCTTGATAAACTCCCAGCGCTCACTGGCTCCTTTGTCCTCCATGGAAGCACCCCATATAATCCCTTCCAATTGAGCCCTGTGTGAGCTGAAGTTTGCTCTTTTGAAATCTAAAACATTTGTCTTTGTACTAATCTTCAGCGTGCTCAGCAGGATCCCAAACTCAACAATATTGTGATCACTGCAGCCAAGGCTGTCACTAACCAAGACATTATAAAGCAGAATTTGAGCTTCTGTATTTCCTATTTATATTTTGTTGAAACAAAGCAATTCAAAACATTAACAAGTCATGTCATGTTCCTGCACTGATTGTGACACCTTGTGAAACTACAGCATATCTTCTTAAGTATTTTCCAAAGCAAGGGGAAAAGCTTTATAGCTCATCAAGAAACATGAAAGTATAGTCTTACAGAAATTTAGCCAGGATATGTTATTTCAGTGGAATCAAGCAAGTCTTAACATTACCCTTTAAGAATGAACTGAAATAAGAGAAAAACTTCCATGAAGGGTCAAATGTTTTAAAAGCTTTGCTCTACAGCACGGTGTCAAATACGAAGAGATAACAAAAAAGGTACAGTCTTTTTGATGGCTGTTTCTGTATTTTTTATACATTACGTGAATCATTAGTAAGAATTATTTTCATTAAAACTGTACTGTTAAGGAACGAGGACCATATTTTTTGTTAATTACAGTTCTTCATAGATGAAAAAGATTATGATCATTTGTAACCAATGATCTGGAATGTTTTTTCTCTTCAAAACTCAGACAGGAATATTTAAGATCCAAATTACTGCTTGGATGGTACTTTGTGCTTATGACTTCGCCCCCGCCCCAAATGCTGCTAAAATTGATTCATTAATTTTTGATCTAAAAACAATTAATGTAGGATGTGAAAGGTTAGGTTTGAAATAAGGTGTGATACAAAGTGGATGGCAGGCACCCTGATGAGCAGCAGATTGGTTTTGATCCTTTGCAAGCCAAGTGAGATGTTGTTGTTCTGCTATGGATGAAGGGCTTCATTATCCCAAAGATAATTGCCCAGATGCCACACCAGTGAGGTCACACGAAACAGGGCTGTGGTTGCTGAACCAGTATTGGAGTTAATTAACAGTTAAGGCTGCAGGCAGCCATTCTGTGCAGACCTCTACTTAGATGCATAGCTTTCCCATCCCATTAATGTTAACCATTTGCTCATCTTCTTTTTGCTGCTGAATTAGAACATCATCTCACCTGTCAGAAAGGCAAACACTTTGGTGTTATTTTTACAGCATTAAAATTTATCGTTTCATTTATCCTGTGCATATGAAGGAGGACCAATCGTTTTCATCCTCATGTCAACCAATATTTGGTGTCTCTCCTTGTTTAATGCAGAAGAAGATTTCATCAGAAATAAAGAGTAAACCTGAAGTTCTAAAAGGAGATAACTCATACTAATAGGAAACATGACACAACATTTTAACTTTCCCTCATGTCTCTATTTTTCCTGCTGTCTTTCATGCTAGACTACATTCCTTACTTAATAAGGTCAAAGCATGAATTGAGGCTTTTTGGATCTGGTGCTTTCAGAGACTGATCTATTTTTTAGCCATATCTGCCTTAGAGGGACAGTTTACTCAATAATACAGCAGTAAATTCTACACTTGCAAACTCCCGAGACTCTGCAGACTCCCCCTTGATTTTAATGAGTATTTCAACATGAGTGCACACATCCATCCAAGCAGAGACCACTGAAGCAACAGAGGATTTGCTGTGACAGTAGTAGGCAGACCAAGGAGGTAGTTTTTAAAAGGTCTTTTTCAGATGCTGTAATTTCTTCCAGATTCTTTGACTGACATCTGTTATGTTGTAATTGCCTTGAAAAGCAGGAACTGAAACTTGGTAATTCTGCATTTCTGTAATAAAACTGTTTGCCCTTGTGAATTCAAGTCAAATTAAGTATCTCTTTATAGCCAAGAAATATTTAATATAATTTTAAAAGTCTGAAAAAAAAAAGTCTACTTCCCCTTTCAGAGTTGGTTACATTTAATCAGAATAGTCAGTGACTCATTCTGGATTTTTTTACTTTTTTTCACCAAGGGAAAAATTTTTGTTTTAAGCTGTTACGAGATAGTACCTACCCTACTTTTTGGTTAGTGATAGCAAAGCAAAAATAAAAAGGAATCAGAGGATTAATCTCTGGGAACCTGTAACACCTGTCACGGAATGGCTGTAAATGGGTAAAACCTACACTGGAAAAAAGAGATAGTGATTATTTTTTCAAGGTGTGCAAGAGGGGTCCATAGAATGTAAATCTAGTCTGAGAGAATTTGCAAAGATTAAGAATAATGATTTTGAATATATGGTAGGTAATAGGAGCTTTTTCTATCCTCTAAACCTAAAAATGACAGCTTTCAAGCAAAAACCCCCCTATAAAATTGTCTTTTCACATACACATGTATTTTTATGCCTATGCTTTTGCCTCAACTTTGATTAATTAGGAGAGCACACCCTGTGAGAAAGGCAAGAAACTCTCGCCCAAATGCAGGATTCATTCAGGCTCTGCTCTAGTTCCCATCTTCAGATCTCCATCTCACTACAATTATTCTATATGTCTGAGCTTTAGCGGTTCTGGGGATTTAAACTTGGAACAGAGAAAAGACAGAACAAGAAAACCAACACAAGGTCTGACACAGCAAACACTATACTGACTTCTTTAAGACCTGGACTTGTGCAAAGCAGTCAACACTGTCCCACATGACATCCTGGTCTCTAAATCGGAAAGATGTGGATGTGACAGATGGACCACTCCATGGATAAGGAGTTGCCTGGACAGTTGCACTCAAAGAGTTCTGTTCAATGTTCTGATGTCCAAATGGAGACCAGTGACAACTGGTGTTCCTCAGGGGTTGGCACTGGGACTGGTGCTGTTCAACATCTTTGTCGAAGACATGGACAGTGGGATCGAATCCACCCTCAGCAAATTTGCTGACAACACCAAGCTGTGTGGTGCAGTCAACATACTGGAGGGAAGGGAGGCCATCCAGAGGGACCTTGACAGGCTTGAGAAGTGGGCCCATGCCAACCTCATAAAGCTCAACAGGGCCAAGCGCAAGGTCCTGCACCTGGATCAGTGCAATCCCAAGCACAATTACAAGTTGGGAGGTGAATAGATTGAGAACAGCCCTGAAGAGCAGGACTTTGGGGTGTTGGTTGATGACAAGTTCAACATGAGCAGGAAATGTGCACTTGCAGCCCAGAAAGCTACCTGTATCCTGGGCTGCATCAAAAGCATGGCCAGCCAGTCAAGGGAGGTGATTCTACGCCTCTGCTCTCATGAGACCCCACCTGGAGCACTGTGTGCACTTCTGGAGCCCCCAACACAAGAAGGACTTGGAGCTCTTGGAACCAGTCCAGAGGGCCATGAAGATGATCAGAGGGCTGGAGCATCTCTTCTATGAAGACAGCCTGAGAGAGCTGGGATTGTTCAGCCTGGAGAAGGCTCCAAGGGAGACCTTAGAGCAGCCTTCCAGTACCTGAAGGGGGCCTACAAGAAAGCATGGGAGGGACATTTTACATGGGCTTGCAGTGATACAACAAGGGGTAATGGCTTTAAACTGGAAGAGGGCAGATTTAGGTTAGCTATTAGGAAGAAATCACTTCTTGTGAGTGTGGTGAGACACTGGCACAGGTTTCCAAGGGAAGCTGAGGATGCCCCGTCCCTGGAAGTGTTTGAGCAGCCTGGGCTAGTGGGAGGTGTCCCTGCCCATGGCAGGACAGGTAGAACTAGGTGATCTTTAAGGTCCTTTCCAACACAAACCACTCTATGATTCAGTGCTTGCCAGTCCAACTCATTAAATCATTTATAGCAAGAATCACAGAATGACAGAACTACCAAGGCTGGAAAAGACCTTCAAGATCACCAAGTCCAGCCTATGACGAACACAAGAACCTAAATCTATTCATATACTGCTCCAGAATGCAAAATGTCTGATTCATAAAGGTGTCAATCTTGAAAAGCCTGCTTTAAAAAAAAATTTTTTTCAAAATAGTTCTACTGCAGGGGTTGGACTATATGACCTTTTGTTTTGGTTTGAGCAAGCTCTTTGCTGATTTTTTTCTTCCTTTCAGTGAACTTCTTAGCAGTGCCAGTGGACTGATAATAACCAAGGTCACTTCTGACTGTCTGCAGCCTCCCCCCCTAATGGGGTAGCAGATTAGACTGAAGGCAGGATCAGCAAACCAGAATATTCCCTTCTCATAATATTTTCTCTATTTGGCTTTCAGTATAGGCTAATACATCATGGAAGTCAAGCCTCTCTTTTTCCTTTTTTTCCTCACTTTTCTGCTTACTGTCGTTTCTATCACCCTCTCTTTGGCTCTCTCTTTTTTTTCCCATTTTTCTTTACAGCCGACACCCGAGGACCCCGTCCTTGCACCCGGACACTCCCCCCTTCAGCTGGGAGTCACCAGGGAGAAGAGTTGCTGGGAGAGTCGCTGGGGGAGGAGGGAGGGGATCGGGTGTTGCACATCCCTTCACAAAAATATATATATATTCCCTTATCACTAATAATTAAAATCAATCTGTTTCACTTTTCAACCCAGAGAGCCTCTCTTTCTCGTTTTTCTCCCTCTTTCCCTACCTTGGGGGAGGAGGGGGGGAGGGGTGAATCGAGAGACTGCCAACTCGGTGCCAAACCAACACGTTAATTAATTGGCGAGCCAGGCAGGAGAGAATGAACACCAGTTGAAAACTGAACAGATGAATTTTGCACCCGACATGCAGTCGTATACGTCCTATGTGGCTGGGATACTATTGCTGAGTGTCTCAGTTCTTGTTATTGTTCTGTGGTTTATTGATAAGACTATAGCCATAATCAACCGTGTAATAACCTATTTAGTGATAACAGGGGTCATGATATTGATCAGTATAGGGATACTGTATGTGTGCAGTGTGAATGTGCATGTGGATAAGAAGGTCTATGTAGGTAATGGCAGACTCAATTTTGCCTTTCCATCCCCACTCAGGCTGAATATCCCAGCTCTTGATCTAAATAGCATAGTTTCACTGGGGATGCTTCTGTTGAATGCTTATAGTGTCCTGTGGATGCATAGAGTGAGGTGTTGTTCCACTCACTGCCAGTTCCCCCCAGGCAATGCTGCTGCCAATGCTGTTACTGGTGCCGCTGTTGCTACCACTACTGCTGCTGCTGCCACCACTGGTGCTGCTACAAAAGCAGCTACTTCTGCAAAGATTAAGTCCACTCCCATTTGATTCAGACGAGTAAGAGTTAATCCTGTGACCGGGGCAAAGGAAAGGTGACTGATCCTTATACCTGCTTCCGTCTGAAATATCCAGAGTTTCTTCAAGCAGCATCAGAAGACGTGATTGAAGAAGCAGACAATTCTAAAACAGATGCTGGAACAGACCCATCTCAAGTAAAGAAACAGGCAGGCCCCTCCCAAGCAGATGGAGGAGCAGCCTCTCCTCAAGCAGATAAGGATGATGATCTGCTACAGCCTTTCTCCCTAAAGGAATTGCGTCTCATGGGAAAGGACTTTACCCGCAATGAAAATGAGGGGCTTCTTACCTGGCTGCTCTGATGTTTTGATGGTGGAGCCGACACCTACACCCTGGATGAAAGAGAAGCCAGACAGCTGGGATCCCTGGCTAAAGATGCTGGTATTGATAGAGCAATTGGTGACAAGACAGGAAATATCAACCTGTGGAGCCTCCTTCTTTCAGCCAAACGGAGCAGGTATCCCCATAAGGGCGACATTAACCCATGCTGAAGCAGAGCACCCACTCTTGAAAGAGCCATCACATACATGAGAGAATTAGTAGTGCGAGAAGTGATCTATGATGACCAAGGGTTTCTAAATCCTGATGATGTCGTGTGCGACACGACCATGTTCCGGAGGTTTGCGCAGGCTGTACCAGCAACACATGCCCATATATTCACCTTCATGGGATGTTTTGATGAATCCAATAGACCAACGGTGCGTGAATTGGCTTTCAAGGCACGACAGTATGGAGATATGTTTTGTGATTATCGTCAGTTCCACACCTCAGTCATTGAAAAGGTGACTGACAGAAGGAATCTGGACAGATGGCAAGGTAAACCCCAGTCTCTTCCTATACCCCAGTATCTCCCTAAGGACAACTGGGCTCGTGTTGCAGCCATCAAGAGGAGACGCCCTGCTACAAGACAGCAACGAGAGAGACAGGACCCACTTCAACGTCACCTGTGGTTCCTCTTGCGTGATTATTACAAAGAGGATATGAGAACCTGGGATAACAAACCCACTGATATTCTCCAGCTACATGTACAAGAGCTGCTAGGTAGAAAAGGTGAAGTAGATGGTTCTTCCTGGAAAATGGCAGCTCCGATTTCCAGCAACCAGTCCTTCAACCAAGATGGTGCATCGACCTCTAATGGTCAGTATTAGAGGTGCCCTGCCTCCAGCCAGGGGGAGGAGAGGGACAACCGAATTTATTGGACTGTGTGGATTTGGTGGCCTGGCACATTGGAACCACAAAGGTATACAGCCTTGGTTGACACTGGTGCACAGTGCACCTTGATGCCGTCGAATCACAAGGGGACAGAGTCCGTTACTATTTCTGGAGTGACAGGAGGATCTAAAGAACTGACCACTGTCGAAGCTGATATAAGCCTCACTGGCAATAAGTGGCAGAAGTGCCCTGTTGTGGCTGGCCCAGATGCTCCTTGCATCCTTGGAATAGACTATCTCAAAAAAGGGTATTTCCAGGACCCAAAAGGGTATCGGTGGGCCTTTGGTATAGCAGCTGTAGAGACTGAGAACATTGAACAACTGTATACCTTGTCTGGCCTTTCAGATGACCCTTTCTTGGTGGGGTTGCTGAAGGTTGAAGACCAACAGGTGCCAATTGCCACTTCAACAGTGCACAGACGACAATATCGCACCAAGAGAGACTCTGTGATTCCCATCCATAAGCTGATTCGACAGCTGGAGAGCCAGGGAGTGATCAGCAGGACTCACTCACCCTTCAACAGTCCTATCTGGCCAGTGCGGAAGCCTGATGGCGAGTGGAGGCTGACAGTGGACTATCATGGCCTGAATGAGGTTACACCACCATTCAGTGCTGCTGTGCCGGACATGCTAGAACTTCAGTACGAGCTGGAGTCGAGAGCAGCAAAGTGGTATGCCACTATTGACATCGCTCATGCCTTTTTCTCTATTCCTCTAGCACCAGAGTGCAGGCCACAGTTTGCTTTCACCTGGAGGGGAGTCCAATACACCTGGAATCGACTGCCCCAGGGGTGGAAACACAGCTCAGCTATTTGCCATGGACTGATCCATGCTGCACTGGAGAAGGGTGAGGCTCCAGAACACCTGCAATACATCGATGACATCGTTGTGTGGGGCGACACACCAGAGGAAGTCTTTGAGAAAGGTAAAGAGATAATCCAGATTCTTCTGAGAGCTGGCTTTGCTGCCAAAAGGAGCAAGGTCAAAGGACCTTCACGAGAGATCCAGTTCCTGGGAATTAGATGGCAAGATGGATGTTGCCAAATTCCAATGGACGTGATTAACAAAATAGCAGCTATGGCACCACCGACCAACAAAAAAAGACACTCAAACCTTCTTAGGAACAGTCGGTTTTTGGAGGATGCATATTCCTGAGTATAGTCACATTGTGCAACCTCTTTACAAAGTGACCCGGATGAAGAATGACTTTGAGTGGGGTGCCGACCAACAGGATGCTTTTGAGAAGATTAAAGACGAGATTGTGCATGCGGTGGCCCTTGGACCAATTCCAACAGGTCCAGAAATATACTCTATACTGGAGCTGGGCACAATGGCCCTACATGGAGCCTCTGGCAGAAAGCACCAAGGGAAACTCGTGGTCGTCCCCTGGGATTTTGGAGTAGGAGCTACAGAGGTTCCGAGGCCAATTACACCATAACTGAAAAGGAAATACTGGCAGCATATGAAGGAGTTAGAGCTGCTTCGGAAGTGATCGGTACTGAGGCGCAGCTCCTCCTGGTGCCCCGATTACCGGTACTGCACTGGATGTTCATGAGTAATGCCCCTCCCATGCATCATGCCACCAATGCTACCTGGAGTAAATGGATTGCTTTAATCACCCAGCAGGCTAGGGTAGGGAACCCAAATCATCCTGGGATCGTCTCTTCCAACCCAACACATTCTATGATTCTATGATTTTCATATGGAAGCAATTAAAATGTTTTAACCATTGAAGCAGCCTTCTGAAAAGAAATTACGTTACACTTTAAAGATATGAATATATTGCCTAAGTCAAGCTCCAGGTTTTACATATTTGCATGTTATTATCTATGACATTAAACCACTATAATCTAATATTCTGTTATGGTGTCACAGTAAAAAAAAAATCAAAGCAACCTAATTACAGATCTGCAGGAACACAGGAGCTGAAAAGGCTCTACAGCATTTATACATAACTAACTAATCTTGGAAACTGAAAATGTTGGAATCTTGAATTTGCTTGAAAATGGGTGTAAACATTACACAGATGTCTTGCTCCTATGTATGAATTAAGAACTTCCAAAGCAGGCAAGGCATAACAATACGAAGGGGAAAAAGAGTATTTCAGTTTTAATTTTAATGCATCTTTAGTAGTAGCTACTTAAACTGGACTTGCAGAGCAACAAGAAGGAACTCAAGGTAAATATTTTTATTGGAAATTTGGAGTGATTTGTTCTTTTAGCAATAACAGAAATTAAAGTCACAATCCTTTGATGCCTGAAGACTAAACACTGGTATCCAATTTGATCAAGTATGTGCACATTTTGGAAGAACCACTGGAGAGCAACGAAGATCAGGAATAGAAGCACTATTTCAAGAAAGAAGACAGCATGGCCCTTGAGTAGCGGAGAGGAGGCTCAACAATCACTGCGTCTGGTCAGTTTTGCCTGCAGTGCAGCTACTTATATTCTTGACAAGTTGTGTTTTAGCACTGTGATAACAGAAGTTTGGTGCTTCTGCAGATGGCGAGATGGGGATTGCCTTTGAAATAACCTACATTAACTTGGTTTCCTAAACCAAGTCCACCAGTGTAGCATATACAACCATTAACTTCTCCCTCTGAAGGTGAACTAGGCTATATAAAATAGAAAGACATCTTTCACCTTCCTCACAGTACATCGAGGTGCCCGTTTTGGAGACACACCATATAGTTGGTCTAGTAATAAGCAAATAAAGAGGTGCTCTGTTCCGTTCCAACAGTATCAATATTAATGTGGTATTTCTACCCATCACATATATTAGATGCATATACTTATTCCCTAGGTGGCAAAATTTGATCCGATACGTGGTTAGCCAGCTGAAGTACCTTAATGATACTTTAGCAAACACTGAACACAATTCTGAAACACGATTTTGTGTGTCTGTGGTATGAGTCTCTTGCATATAATGTTTGGATTATAACTTTAGACTAGTGTTAGTAATGATAATATTACAGAGCAGGACATTTGCTGCACAAAAAGAGTACTCAGAATTGGAATATGCAAGAAAGTATACTGACTTGTACACTGGAAACAAACTCCAAGGGACAATCTCAGCAGTAGAGCACAGCTATGGGAATGGGCTAGTTTTGGATGACTTGAGCAACTGTATGTCTATGTTTATAGATAAGATATTATAGTCCGAAATCAGTGCTTCATGGTAGCACACAGAATTTACAAACATGTACATTACTGCATTCATTTTATCATTTTATTGTGTGCTTCTTTCAATATTGTTTCTGTTTACCAGGGCTTTACAAAATCACAAGATGTTATTAAACTATTCCGATGCTAGTAGAACAGGCCTTTCAGCTGACAAAAGTATAAAGGAAAGAGAGCAGCTAAAAAAAATGTTAAAAATTAATATCAAAGTTCAACAACTTACAGTGTAATAGCAAGCATAACAGTGAGCCACCAGAGCACTCCAGGTCCACGTCCCAAGGAAGCAAGCAGTGCTTACCACAAGCTCTCCCTAAATTGCAGAATGGGGTAATGTGGATGCTCTGAGATGGCAAGTGTGCATGTATCTGGACTATGACCTTTTTTCCCCTCTGTATTTTTCCTAGGCTGAGAATTACAAATATTGTCTCTGAAATTCACTGTCCCTCTCTGTCCTCTCCCAATTCATCCAGCAAAAAAACACCTACCTATCACCCTTCTTTCTCCTCCACCACTGTCATATCTGTTGTGGCCTGGCACTTATACCCTGCTTGCAGAGGTGGAAGTTAGACTTAATTTACACCATTTATTCTTTAGAAAAATTAAGTATCTTTGGCTCAAGACTGCAGTGTCTCTGAATGTAACAGAACCTCATAGCATTGGAAGGTTCTGAAATAGTATGGAGTAGCCATAAACTAGATTGAGCAATTTTCTCAGTTTCTTCTCAGACTGTTAATGTCAGGGAGGAAAAAAGCAGAAATTGCACCTCTCTCTCAAAGCTCATTCCATGGCATCCTGAAACTACTGTGCCTGTTTGGTACCAGGATATCTGCTTCCCAGTGAGAAACCAATAAATTTCTATCTTAACCCTTTTGACAGGTATGCGCAGTTGAATAGGGTAAAGATACAGGAGCAATTCAAAAGCCAGAAAATGGCAAGAAGTACTAAGGAAATCAAACACCTTAGAATCTTCCCTGTAACTCAATCCCTACCACTTTTTTTCAAAACAAAAACAAAACAAGTAAACAAAAAACAAGCCCTCCCAATTTCCCTAAATAGTGAAAATAGCAATGAGATAATCCTTCCCAATACCAAGAACAACACCGTGGTTTCTGAAAAGCAATCTGGCATTCCCAAGTAATCCCCTCCTTTGTCCCCAAAGGGTATCACTCTTCCTTGCAACAGCTGAGGTGCAAGGTGCACCTTTTTCAGACTGTGAAGCTTCCAGGTCTTTCAAAAAACTTTACCTGCTTCATTTTTATGAACAACTCATTGTGGTAATCAACTGGTTTATTTTACAGTGGCTCAGGGATGATAAAACAGCATAGCACCAACCACTGTATTATCCCTGGCACAACCTCAAACAAGTTCCCTTTGCTGCTGTTTCGTTCTCACACTACCTGTAACACTCATAATCTTGTAACAAATCCTGTGCAAAGCAAGGCTTAGGTCACCAGTGATGATGCAGTCTGATCAAAAAGCAGGAGTCTTGAGATGGCGTTGCCTGCCTCAGACTGCTTTGCTGTGTGTTTCTATGAACTCTTTTCCTCTATTCCCCATGCTCAGTTTAGACCAGAGCAGTGCACTGCCAGTCTCACTAACCAGTAGAGAGGAAGGTTTTGGAAGGTTCTGTGTGGCACTGTGCAAATATTGACCGATACATTCACAGCCTGGCTGGAAAGAGGAAGAAAAAAGCAAGGCTCAGGGAAATTAACTCAGTCTGCCCAGCTGTGTGCCTGCTGCCCACAGTATGCTCCTCTGCATGAATCACTTACATTGTCCTTTCTTTTTTGCTACTAACACTGATTAAAATTCCTTTCCAACTCTTCACCCTTACTCCAAATCAATGTCATCTCATAATAACCTAAGCAAATGATACCACCACACTGCAGCTATTTTTTTCTTCAGACAAAGCTATTTGCTCATTTCATTCCAAGTAGTTTCACAGTAATGGAAACGTCATTCAGAGATGAATAACTTAATCCTTTCTCTTAACAGTCTTCCCTATCTCCTCCGTTTGATATGGTATCTTTGCTGGCTCAGTACCTGTTTCACTGATACTTCTTGGAGCAAAGACCTTATTTTCTAAAATATTTGTACAGTGGCTAGGCCAACTTATGAATATGCTTTTATAATTGCTTTCATTTCAAGGGGAATGCTGTGGACAAGATGCTAATTTAAGTCATTACAGCCTGTCAAAGATCAGTTAACTTCGACTTTTCAGGTAATCACCCTTTTTAAATATTTATAATGTTAAATATATAGAGAAATAAGTGGAATTAACAGCACAGTCCAATTGCTGATTTTATAAGATCTACAGCAATGAGTATAGAGGACATGGATGAGATTATCTGAAGAAAGATGGTCCAATTTCATTTTTTTAAATATACTGCAAATTATTGGACAGCCTCATCTGAATCACATTACACTTTTATAAAGAACCATTATTATGTTGGAATTTAGTCTTCCTAAAAGAGGATTGACTGGTATGATACTTTCATTAGTATCGTACACATCTGTCTTGTGCACACTGTAGAATTTAGTGTACAAGCACTAAACTTTGTGTCTCCAAAGCAAGGAGAGATCAGCTTCATTTGGTCTCAGACTTCTAACACAACACTGTTCAATATCAGTTGTTACACATCAATCAGCAGCTTGTTCCAGAAACTCTTAAGCGAACAGAATCACAGAATCACCAAGGCTGGAAAAGACCTTTAAGATCATCAAGTCCAGCCTATGACCAACACCACCACACTGTCTAGACCATGGCACTAAGTGCCACATCCAGCCTTGCCTTGAACACATCCAGGGACGGTGCCTCCACCGCTTCCCTGGGAAGTCTATTCCAATGTCTAATCACCCTCCCCGTGAGGAAGTGCTTCCTAATATCCAACCTAAACCTCCCTTGGAGCAACTTCAGGCTGTGCCCTCTTGTCCTGTCACTGGTTGCCTGGAAAAAGAGCCCAGCCCCCACCTGACTACAACCTCCCTTCAGCTAGTTGAAGAGAGTGATAAGGTCCCCCCTGAATCTCCTCTTCTCCAGGCTAAACAACCCCAGCACCCTCAGCCTCTCCCTATAAGACTTTCCCTCTAGTCCTTTCACCAGCCTTGTTGCTCTCCTCTGGACCCGCTCCAGCACCTCAACGTCCTTCTTGAAGTGAGGGGCCCAGAACTGGACACAGTACTCAAGGTGAGGCCTCACCAGTGCTGAGTACAGGGGGAGAATTACATCCCTACTCCTGCTGGCCACACTATTCCTGATACAAGCCAGGATGCCATTGGCCTTCCAGGCCACCTGGGCACACTGCTGGCTCATGTTCAACCGGCTGTCCACCAGCACTCCCAGGTCCCTCTCTGCCAGGCTGCTCTCCAGCCACTCTTCCCCCAGCCTGTAGTGCTGCCTGGGGTTATTGTGGCCAAAGTGCAGGACCCTGCACTTGGTCTTGTTGAATTTCATGCCATTGGCCTTGGCCCATCGATCCAGCCTGTCCAGGTCCTCCTGCAGCCTCTTCCTACCCTCTGGCAGATCAACACTCCCCCCCAGCTTGGTGTCATCTGCGAATTTACTGAGGGTGGACTCAATCCCCACATCCAGGTCGTCAATAAAGATATTGAATAGGACAATGCACTGTCTCTTACCTTCCCATGCAACTATAACAATGATTAACGACCAGCTTATATGTAATTTGGAATTCCAGAAATATACATATAAATATATACACACACACACATATATATATGTAAGCTTAATAGAAATGTTTAAGATGTGGATCCTTTCATTTTCTTGTAATCTCCCAATCACATGGGCACCAGAGTTATCAGGTGATATTAAGATAATTAATTCCACAAGTTAAAACTCTTCTGTCTGTTGTCTATCACTTTGTCAGGCCAGCTAATTCAGATCCTCTATCTTGTTTCCTTCTGGAACCTACAGAAACCATAATTTTAGAATATGGGACTGCCTTGGAATGACAACCTCACTCAGTACAACGACCATCTCTTGAGACATTCCTGCTGTTCATACACTTTATTTTATATTTTTATATTCTTTAATATTTATTTATTCTATTTTATTTTTATTTTCTATTTCTTCTAGCCTCATCTTTATGGATTAAGGGTAGCTCCCAGGATGCAAAAGCATACCAAGAATCCTTTTGGTTGGAAAAAACTTTTAAGATCATTCAAGCCCAACTGTTAACCTAGCACACTGCCAAATCCATCACTAAACTATGTCCCTAAGCACCATATCTACATGTCTTTTAAATACATGTCTTTAAATACAAAGGTTTGGTTTGATTTCCCTTTGCATTTGTCTCCATATACATCTACAATTGTGTGCTGACATTGTTTTTTTTTTTAAATTATCGAGCCATTTTTTGTTTTCCATTCCTGTTTGAACAAAGTGTCAAAGATGACAAAACACACTTCACTGTCTACATTATGCAATATAGCAGGGCTAGAATAGATCGCAGACCCACATACCCCTCCCACGGGCACTCAATATTTTGACATCCTTTCCCACCAAATCTTTATGCATAAAGACACAGATTACACATGCTACACCAATACTTCACTGCAACCTCAACAGCCACCTGACTGGTGCCTTCTCTGATCCTACTACAGCCCTTTCCCATGACGATCCCTTTCTTTTGAAACAACTTCCCAAATTTTAAGAGCTTCCTTAATGTCATTCTTTAGCTGAAGAAAGCATACAGCACCTATGATCCTTCTCTCATCTGTTTTCAATCTTAAGGGTCCTTCCTGCATTCTTTTTCGCCTATTATTCTAATCCCTCAACATTTCCAGATTTAGAACCCATTAATACATTTTCACATCAATACAGTTCTTTGCTTTTTTCCTCACTTCTTTTAAACTTTTCTGTCACGTGTTTTTTTGTATGACGGAGAAGCAGCTTCTGCTAACACATTTGTACAGTTATTACTGCCAGAGTACATTAAGTGCTCCAAAACTAGTCACATATAAGACTACTGCCAGACAACGTTGGTTTTTGCTGGCATATAATGCTTGGAGATACAATAGAAAGCAAAACACTGCTTAAACTCTGTCCTGATTATTTTCAGAGCTTCATCTCTGAATGGGGCTCTTCTTGCCCTCATTTACTTTCTCAGGTTATTTTCTTAGTTTGTTTTATCCCTTTACTGTGTTATGGACCAATAACCACTCAGGCAGAGACTGGCAGAGGGGTTCTATTTCACTCAGCGTCTGTCTTTTAATGTCTCAGCTTTTCAACAACAGGGTCCCTGTGCATCAAAAGCCTATCCAGCTGGCTTACAGCAGGATGTCTTTATGGTGCAGCTCTCAGTTGCCTCAAGCTGACTCACTAGCACCTGTCCCCTGCTATTGCAGGTCTTTATGCACTGCTGTACCCAGTAGAAATAGAGGATTAGCACTACTTCTGGTGACTTCTGGATCAGTTTAATCTGGCTAACCGAGTAATTTCAGCTCTCTTTCCAAACCTGTAATAATTACCATGTTTGAAACAGTCACTGCCAGCCAGATGCACTGAACTAGAGTGCTATGACTGGCTCATAATTAATTATCTTTAAATAATTGTAATTTGTGAGTAAATAACAACCAGGATGGATGAAAAGAATTCTCCCTTCCACTCTCAATTACTGATACTAGGTGTATCCTTGGCACATCTTGCTCAGAACAAATAAAGTTGGAACACATTATACCTTCTATAACAAATGGCATTTGTTTACATAAAGAGCAAAGCTTTCTGAACCCAGGACTGTGTCTTGCTCATGAGTAGAAGCTACCTCCAGCACACCAATTAGCACGGGGTAATTTAATTTATGTTCAGTCAAGTAACGCAAGGACTCCTTACGAAGAGGAGGAGAGCCAGAAGGAAAGGTACTCTTAAGGTAATGCACTCTTGAGCATGCAAAGGTTGCAGGCAGATTTTCAGACATCTGTGGTTCACATTTTGTAGCATACTCCTATTTCAATTAGAAAAAAAAAAGGCAACAAAAGAAAAAAAAAACCACACACAAACCCCAAGAATTCTCGTCAGCCTCTGAAGCTGATGCTTCAGCGGTGGCTTTAGTTGTACAAAGCCCTATATGGAAGCTTGTAAGCAAGCCCCTTCCTATTAGTTCCAAACCACCCCGATGTGCAGCACCTCCTGCACTGAGAGCCTGGGGTACAGGTGCCCGGCCAGGGCCACCAACAGGGCAGCTCCGCAGTACCCTGCCTGGAAAGGCACAAGCCGCTCCCCTGCTCCCCGCACCTACACCAATAATCATGCCTGTCTGCTAAATTAACTTAAGGGGCTGGGCTTTGGGTTCCGTTCTCCCCTCCAAATCAATCCATTGCATAATAAAAAACGGTTTTAGCAGTTAAAAAAGAATGTTTGTATCTAGAAATAAACGTGTGTGTACGTATATGGTTTAATCGAGAAGTCCCCCCTCACCACGGTCAGAAGCCTGTTGCCTCAGACGTCTCCGAGGGCGGCCGTGTGTAGGGGGCGGCGCGTACCTGCGGTTGGACAGGCCACAGCAAAGGGCCCTTCCGCGCACCACCGCCGCCTGTCTTTCCTGAAGACACATTGCCACCTAGCAACGGCACGGCGTAATATACAGCACACCAGCAAAGCCTCTAAAAGATGGTGGGTTTTTTTTCACACACACAAAAATCCATCCAAGCAGAAGTACTCTGCCGCTCAGACGAGCGCCAGGCGCAGGCCCAGGGCGGGAGGCCCTTCCTCTGTAGGCGGGAGGAAGAGGAGGGTGGCATGACGCAGGTGGCTGCCGGCGCCGCACGTTTGGGTTAGAGGGCACCTGCCAGCAAGCCGACCATGCCTGAAGTACCTGTGCCAGTCGGAGAGTTCAGTACCGGCCCTGGAGCGGGGAAGGCCCTGGCAGGCGTCGAGGCAGCAGCTCCTTTCCTTCAGGTCTTTGCCCAGCGCTTGGCCTCTGCCAGCATGTTGCTGCCGCTGTGTCCACCTCAGGGACTGATGTTTCCCTGGTTGATTATGTTCTTACACCTCAGTGCCTGGGACTGACTGACAGAGAAGGAAAAGGGGGGAGGGGAGGAGTGAACAATTTTAGTTCTTTTTTCCACAAATATAAATGTGGGCGAGATGGTGACTTCAGGCTCCCTTTTCCACTACAACCCAGTTAGCATGTACAGAAATTTGGCAGCAACTGACACCTCTCCTGGACAAATCTCACTAATTCAAAATTATTCCAGTACCTTTCTTGGTTCCTTGCTTGTGCCACTCAGGGCAAAACTCCCTGTTGCATCGATCTGCTTGTTGCCAGGTCACTCTCTGCAGCAAGATGGTGTCAGCAGCGTGGCTTCAGAGCAATGCCCATCTTGCCTCCATCTGCAGGGAGGGAAGGTGCTTGCATCCTGTCTGTCTGCAGTAGGCACAGCTGGCATGCTGCAAAACCACAAACTTGTTGGGAAAGAGGGCTGAAGGTACAGGCAGGAGATCAGCAGGTAGAGATGTTTTAAATGGTGTATCAAGATGAAATCGCTATTTAATGCTTTTTAACCATCTTTTGTGGTCATCTTTGCATACCAGCACACAGGCAAGAGAAAGACTCACAAGAATATCTTTAAAAATGTCTTTGAGGTGGGATTACCCCCCCCCCCCCCCCCCCCCCCCATTTTGCACTATTAGTTTTTAATAGGAAGTTGGGACTTACTGAAAGACAAGTACCCAATTTGGTATTGCCGAAAGTAACTTGAATTAACTTTATCCTGCTAAAAGTACTACAAGTTTTCAGTACCAAATAATGTTTTTCACCAGTAATCGTGTCCACTCTCATTATGACAAAATATTAGATAAGGGAACAGGGTATGTCAAATCAACTGTATTTCCTCAGAAAGCACACTGGAATTATTTGAGGGTTTTCAGCCGGGAAACCAGCTCAGTAATTTACCACTACAATGCTCAAAAAGAGGAAAGGAAGAAAAAAACAAACCAAAACATTCAGTTATTTTAATCAATAGCATCCTCTGTCAGCAAGGCACCTACAGGTCCTAGAACAAAGAAATGAGAATGCATTCACCAGGTGCCTAACACATCTTCCACCTGGCTGCTGAGACTGAGGTGAGCAAAATCTTCTGTGAACCAGTGCGAAGCTGAAATCAAAATAATCTCTCATTGATTTAGTGTGCAGTACTGTACATTGACACTAGCTATTGTTTGCTCTATAAACTGCCTTGCAATAACACATGCTCTTACAAAGGCCTTACACAACTGAGCATTTTGATGAGTGATATGGTGGTGCTGAGAATTACCAAGCTGGATTGCAAATATTTATTTCAGTGTCTCTTCAAAAATGCATTGGGAAAAGACCTCTCTCTGAAATTGCACAGTGGCTTCATTGACCTTTCTCTAATACATTTCTAAAAAAGTGTGACACTCAGCTAAAAATAAAATACCTTCAAATTACAGCTGTGGTTTTGCCCCAAAACTATAAGTACAGTAAAAGCATCTCTTCCAACTGTACAGAAAGTTATTTCATACCACACACAGATTCATTGCAGGTAATACTTTGGTGTTCTGTCTTTATGATGGTATCACACATTTCGGTACCACATCACACTTCTTTAAATATATGGCCCAGAAAGCCAGAGTAAAATATATTAATAAGGTTGAGACAATTGCATGTCCATATGCAGATGAAAACACAAAAGGGATGGATATATGCAGCTATTCCAGAGATGGCATTAGAAGAAAGACAGACACATTTACAAATCTAAAAGGTAGCAGTGCTGACAAACCTGCATAATAGCAATAGCATTGCTTGAGGTTAAAGTAATTCTTGCTGAATGTGACCCTTCCTTCAGCAGTCCTTACACAGGAATTTTGGAATTATCCAAGAGTGATGAGTGCTTTTTACATATCACCTCAAAACATGAAGGTCCATCAGGCTTGGCTGTCATAGCAGGGAGAGTTCCCCCAGACCTTGGCTGCAGTATTTGCTGGTTCAGTAACTGAACCAATTCTAATCTGTCCCTGTCAACACTGCTTAGACAAAGGTGATGCCCTTTCAGGCAAAATGCCCAAGTCTGACGCATTTACTTCCCCCCCATCTCAAGTTCAGTAAGCATTGTTTATTTCTCCAAAGCATGTTTCTGTTTGGGATGCCAAAGTCATATGAGTTTGAAGGTTCTCCCTTATGACAGCACTGGCCTTTCTTCTCCAGCAGTTACACACAAGGCACGTCTATGCTGCACAGAACAGACTGGTGCAGGCGTCTTCGAACCAGCCCCAGCATCAGAAGCAGTGCAGTACCATCCTCACAGCATGTTCCCAGGCTAACTAGCTTTGTTGTGATGGTAGCTCAGGAACAGCCACCATAATGTGGGTACAATGATTCCAGAAATCAAGTGTGGATCTTTGCATAGTTAGGTAGACACCAGTTTACTTGAGCTAGTTTAAGTCTTTCCAGATCCAGTGTAGTTGCAGAGAGGATGGAGGTGTAGACACAGGTCTGCAGTAACTGCTCCTTTCTCAGATAAATAGAAGACTCATAGGCCTTTTATTCTTACCTCTTTCTGGGAGGGTCAGTAAAAGCACTACATATTTGTAACCTGGGGGTGCAAACTTTCATAATTATGGGAGGTAGTCTCTCAGTAACTGTCCTGGCCATTGCACAATGCTTCATTGCACCATGTAGATTCCTTCACATGATTATAATGAAACAAGGAGAATTCCCTGCACACTAAATCATGCCAAGCTTGGTTAGGTTTACAGGGTAGGGGGTTTGGGGGATTTTGTCCTTATCTGGGTCTTTGCATGCCTGCAAATCCCAATAGACATCCTTCTAAGTAGCAACCAAATTATTAGCACATGACAGTGTATGATTCATTGCCATTATTCTGGAATTTAACAATGTTAAATGTGGATCAGAGTGATACTTTTGTCCTTCCTACCATGACATTAATTATTCTGATACCATTTCCCAAAACTCTCTTATACTAGAGATAATTGGCTCTAGCATTTTCATGCCTAAACCTCCAATCTTCCACCAATTTTCTACGTTCAGTCTCAGCAAACGGTGTCCCGTTGTCAGAGTGTTGCATCTGAAAAACAGGTAAGATGGCAAAAAACCAAAACAAACCAAAACCAACAAAAACCCCACATTACCAAGCATAATCACCTATTTAGTTTCAGCATTCTCTGGTGAGTTCATCTCATGGAAAAAGAACACAGTATCACAGCAAGTAAGTTATTTGTCGTCTTTTTTTACTTCAGTGTAAACAAAATCTCTGCCTACCTTATTGCTGGCAACATTTTTTCCTGTAGCACCAAACGTGATGTATATTGTTTGATTTAGTCTGTATTTTTGGCTTGTGTGAAAGTCTTAAGAATTTTTGCAACGCCATAATTAGCTTGAACATAATATAATTCTGGCCTTTCAGTTAGATTTTACAATCCCCAAATAACCTTTCTGTATCGTTCACCATGCTGTCCTTGTCAGACGCAGGCAGTCTGTACAGATACGTGGCTGCCTCCTGCCAAACATGCAAGCAGGACACTTAGATTCAGCAAAACACAGTACCTTTACTCACACCTGTAAATATACACCTTATTTTATGTTTCCCTTATCATTTTATGTAATTATTCAGCTATCACTTTAATAATCACAAGCCACCTTGTGTAGGTTGTTTGACGGAAGTTTTCTAGTCAGATTCATGGGTACTTGATCTAGCTCTGAACCTTGTTCCAGTGGCCTTTTGTTAACTCCTTGCAACCACTTGTTTTCTCTAAGGCTTATATTCCCCTTACAAATCATGCCCTGTAACTGGAAAAAATAATTTCTCTATCTTGGGAGGGTAAAGATCACTCAGTCTTCAAAAAATTTATTATTTCTTCCTTTTTATATAAAAAACCCACAACTTTGGAGGCTTTATATTTCACAGGTTCTTCTGTCTAAGTTTGATTGTTAACAGTTGGAAAGACTAAATGGCTTAAAAACCTGTCGCCCTCCCACTCATTACACCTTCCTGCTTTCCACTCCAGCTTCAAGCTTCAGGCTACTTACCCAAACCAGTTGCAAGTGAGTTCATGTCTCACCATGCACTGCTGTAATTCTGTATCAGCCAGCATAAGATTTTCTGGAGTTGCAATCTACCAATGGGGCATGACAATTTAGACTGCCAGAATGTACTATGGACAAATAGGAGCAGATTTTTAATGAAAACTAATTGATCCTGAGGACCTGACATCCACACCAGACATTGTTAGGGATTGTCTGTTCATTCACTCTGGACTAGATCATATTTTTTTCCCCAGGAGCAAAACACCCATCTGGCTGGTGAACATCAGGTGGCTCCTGGAGTGTTGGTACCAGTGTTTCACCCAAGAGGAACCCAGTTCACTGACTTTGAGACTGCTCCAGGATGCAAACCAAAGTAATAAAGGTGGGGATAGTCAGCAGATTGACTTAATAATCCACCCTGATATGCATTAACACACTTAACATCAGCTTAGCCCTTGAACACTAAGCTCCTTCCTACTCAGATGCATTCCTGCTTTTGCTCACTAACTTTTAGTTAAAATCAGAACTTAATATTAGTTTCTCTTTCAGTCATGCATTTTCTTTTTATGTATATATTTTTATAACAATACAAGCTACAAAGGGATCTGTTCTGAAATGGACATTTTGGATGCTGCCATGCAATAAATACTAAATAATAAGCATTTGGCAGTTTCACACTGAAGATCCTTTTTCAAAAGGGAAATCTAAATTAAATCACTGCCAGTCAATTCGTATTCATGCCAGCATAAGGATACTTCTGCCATTTATCATTGTAAATACATTTTCCAATGGAATGTTATGCTTGCATAACTCAGGAAAATATATCCCTATATTAATAGCCTGTATATGCAGTCAACTCAGTCTCTGTCTACAGAAACACTAGATCCCTGCAGTCAATCATTCCTTCCAACACAGCAAGGCCTGGGCTGTTCAGATCACTTACTTAGCTCATTTATCAGAGGCTTCTAGGTCACCGTGGACACATTTAAGCAGTAAAACCTGTGGAAAAAATTGAACTTGTAGTGTTGCAGTATCATAACAACAAGGCTCAGCTAATGTAGCATTCAATATTTCTGTATTCTAAAATCAAAACTTGATGTAGAATATCAGAACAGACATAAAAAAATCAATCAGAAAAGGTTTCTTGGCTGGTAGGAAGAATCTCAGAAAAGACTAGAAAAAGAAAGAAAGAAAGAGGTTTATGTCACAGAACAGCTGGTATTTGAGGTAGCTATTTTGAATGGAAAAAAATTTAGAACTCAGTTTAGTTGCTCCTGCTTTATGTCCAAGGTCTACAAATGCTCACCGTAGTGCCAGGCACCTACCATAAATCCACAGCCTTTTGGAGACCAGATAGGATACCCTGTGGTACCTCCAAAAAATACTGATCCATGCACAACTGAACTGAGTTCCAAGAGTGAGAGCTCTTCCAGATAAAGATCCTGAGTGCAGGTATCTAAAAGTTATTCGCCTAAGCTTACACCACAGTAAACAGGGGCTTGGATCAACTCTCCGAACAGAGAGCAGATCCAAGCAATTACTTAGTGAACAATAATGTTAATACTGAATCACCTAATCTCCCTGGCTAACTGTTCGGAGTTTAGCTGTATAATTTTTTTGTAGTGAAAGTGCATAATGCCTAGAAACCAGCTCTGTGTAGGATGTGAGCCTGTGATCCCGTTATATTATTGCACTGTTAGATAGTATAGATCACAAATAATTCAAAACTGTATGCATTTTTTAAAAACCAAGTGCGGATAGGGCTAGAGATAGTACTCCTGGCTGTACCTTACGCTCCATGTTATCTAGGGCAGTTTACAGGTGTAAGCTTTTTAAAATGTGACTTTTCTATATTAATTGTGCATTTGAAGGCTTACAGAAAGAGGTAAGTTTTAGATTGCATAAGTAGTAATCTGTAAATGAGAGCACTCCTAGAATATACCCCCTTAAACTATACTTGGATGGTAGCTTTCTCGGCGTGTGAATTCCTGACTGCTTATGCAAGTAGCTCAGCTGCAGTTCCTCCAAGTCACCACTCTGGGGAGACGGTTAACCACCAGCACGGCAAAGACAAAGCAGATGTTAACAGCAACAGCAGCTAGAGAAAAGAAAATTACTAAAGCTTTAAAGAAACTGAAACAAAAATAAACCAGCTTTCTAAATTATCATCACATTCCTGTAACGTGTCATTATGCTTCAAATTCGGAAAGCAAAAAGCTGCCCTATCCCCCTTGGGATAGTAAATAACAATAGGAAACAAGGGGCCAGAACTCTTTCCATATAAAATTGTTTTCAGACTTTAACTCTGTGTTTATACTACAAACATTACTAAGCTTGATATTCCAAGAAGAATTGTTAACACTATATAAACTGGTTTTAAAAGTTAGCTTGTGTGATGTGGTTCATTTGTGGTGCAGTAAAACAAAGCCTCATTCTGCCTCAAAATGTATTTATATAAAGATAAAAACCCCAAGCATTTTAGAGCTAAATGGAATTACCTGTCACATTAGAGAAGTCTTATTTAAGATTAAGCTTGGAACTTATGCGTGTATATGTACATATATACATGTGTACAAAAACAGAGACAAAAAAAAAGCAATTGCTACTTCACCTTTTGAAAACTCAAGGCCCTAGTGAAGGAGAATAAATTTCAACTGTACACATACCCAGCTCAAAAATGTTAAATTCTTCTTCACCCTTCCTAGTTCAGCCAGCCACTATTTATGTATTAGAAAGGTAGCCTATTGTTATCATAGCACTTATATGAAATACTCAATCTAGTAATAATTTGCCTGTCTCTAACATAACTGGAACAATATCTCCTTAGGTGCAACAAAAGAAAACACAGATCCTCCACCTTGGACTTGAAGGCACGTAGATGGCTGTTGTCAATGCAGCTTTCTGCTTGCAGAGGTGTCCTTAATACCTTCTATTACACTCCGCCCCCAATCTCAGGAGGTATAAACTTGCCTTTACAATTATCCCAAGAAATATTTACTTTCAGACAGGCACTGTGAAGACTCGATTGACCCCATTGCCATGTACCTACAAAACATTACCTGCTATCTACCAAATGCAGCTCTTCTAAGTTAGGGGCAAAAAGCAGGTAGCATGGCTGTTGGACACTACTGAGACTCTAGGCAGACCCTCTCTGTAAACTGTTTTGTAAAGATTAATAGTACTGATGTGTAGGGTTAATATGCCCGGTTTGGCAATAAATGTAGTTTCACCTGAGATAACTTCCTGCAATATCAAGAAGTTTAGAAAGTCTGATACAGAGCAGTGAATGAGTTTGAATGTCGAGGTCCTCTTTCATATTTGAGGGTTTTCACTAAAGATAGCCGGCATGTTCTTCACTGACCCCCATTCCTTAGACTACATCTTATTTCCTTGCATTTCCTCGTAACACTTTACTGATAAAACCTTGGGGGTTTGACATGATATGAAATGTTGTGATTGACTGCATTCTTCTACCTCCTTGGAAACCAGGGTTTAGCTCTTGACTTCTGAGGACTAAAGTAGACCATTATGAAACCAGCTACCTGAAACTGGAACTGAATTACGCTGTAAACAGTTCAGAGTTCAATGAAATCTTTAAACTTTACAAACAGCACACTTTAGTATATTTAGTGTATATATCAGTTAAAATGAACCTGATCATTTTAATACACAGATCACAACGTTCTTTAGAAACTTATTTAGACAAAGGTTTTTTTGTTTGGCTGGTTGGGTTATTTTGGTTTGGGTTGGGTTTTCTTTGTTTGTTGTTCTTTTTTTTGTGATAGACCCAAGGAATCACTGGAGTTTGAGGTGGTTGTTTTTAGGGTTGGGTGGTTTTATTTGGGCCAGGGGGTTAATTCAATTTAGCATTATTTTCATCTCACAATCTGTGTAGGGACTGTATCTTATTTTTATGAGTTGAGAGTCACTTTTACAAGCCATTTGCTCACCCCCTTCAGATACCTCTGTAAGTGGTATCAGGAATTCCTCTCTGCTGAAAGGAAGCTGAGCCACTTGCATTTGTATCAACAACGTAACTCCAGTTTATGCCTAGAAAAAAACACCATACATGGAAACACAATTTCACTGTGGCTTTCTTGCTAAATACATACAGAGAGTGCAAATGTGTTGTCATATGCACACACAGAGAGCTTAAGTAAAATAGAAGTAAAGGGCACAGCTAAAATATAAGGAAAGTATCTAGCCCAAACCAGGAAAACTAGTGTTAGCGTACATTACCCAAATTTGCATTTCATGTATAAATGAAGCAAACATCATGTTTAATCTTCTGAAGCCTGCAATACTGAATTATCCTCTTCCTCTCTCTCTCTTCTTTGAAGATCCACTTGCAGTGTCGCATCCTTTATAGAAAAATGTCTTAGCTGCAGTATGAGTGTGGCATCATCTAAAGCAGCATTGACATGACTTGGAAGGAAGCAGACTCCATAATACAGACAGAATCCCTACATATCCCTGCAAACCTGGCTGCACTGACTGCCTGGGCCTGGGGATGGGGCAGAAGACTGCAGGGCCAGTGAAGTGCTGCACATTCCCACGCAATCAAGGAATTGCCCAGCACCATACAAGGGTAACAGAAGCTGGGATGATAAGGAAATAGAGGATGAGTGAAGGCTGTAGTTGCCAAGTGGGATCATACTGCTCTGTGCCGTTCCCCTTTCTGGCCACATGTTGCTTTTTCTCCTTCTGTGTCACCACTCACTATGGGAAACTGATCCAGCTACGTTTTTTTCCTTGAAGTTGTTTCCAGCCATATCAGTTTCTGTATCTGGCATATCAAATGTCTGTGCTAACACAAAGCAGGAACAGCTTGCCAAAGATGGAGCTGCCCATTTCAAAGGCAGTGGATGCTTGGATCATCTTAAGTAACACTATTATGCTACACATTGGGGGATGGGATGGGGGACACAAGAAGAAAAAAAAAGCAGAGAAAGATCATTTTGATAATGAAAAAGAAGCTCAGGCTCAAACGTTTTCCCTGTAAGATGTCTAATAACTCTGCAAAAAGAGTGCACTGCATTAAGCCCTATTTTGGATGTGTGAAACTTGTCATCTGAGAAGTCCTTTCTTCTCAGAATAGAACAATTTCTCTTCAATTATTTAATACTGTCATATTTAAGGGTTGAAAAATGTATTATTATACTATCCAACATTAAGATGATGACTATAGGAAGAATATTGTTTGAAGGCAAAAGCTTTCTCAGGCTTGTGAATGATTCTGCTAATACACATTAAACAGAACTACAGTATTTTTTTAAACCTCCATGTGACAGTTTTGCACCTGCACACGTGCTCAGTGCCCATATATACATCATGAGCTGTGCACAGGAAGGGACTTTGGATGTGTACTAAAGACACTTGAAATTTGGCTGACATTACTCCACAAATCTATTCCTTGGATATGTGTCTGAAAAATGATCAGTTCACAATTCAAAGAAACTGTGTGATAATAAAATTTCTGAATTAATTATAGGAATACAAATGAGGAGAAAAACCCAGATTAAAAAAAAAATCAACAAATAAACACCTCATTTTCTCAGAACATTATTTCTTGTTTTATTTTAGTGGATAGCTATCTCACTAACATAGACTATACTTTCCTATTCTTAAAGTAGGTTATAGTAAGTTTCCCCTTATACGATGAATCTGTTGAGATAATAAGTACCAGCTGCATCTATCCCCAACAGCAATAACAGCATGTAGAGCATGATTATAATGTAACAGATTGTGAAGCAGAAGAGATGGTTTAACTTGTAATAAGGCCCTTATGTTAATACAGAAACAGAAGAGAGAGTTGCACTTGTTCAGAATGCCTGTAGCAAAGCCCTTATGTTAATATAGTAAATTATTTCAAAGGTACGTTCTCTGAAAATATTGCCTATGGACATTTTTAGGAGCTTGATTGCACATGCACAAATGGGAAAATGTGGGCCCACTCTTGAATGAAGCGCAGCACCTGGTGACATAGGAAAAGGTCAAGGTACCAAATGCCTCCTTCACCTCAGTCTTTACTAGCAACACAAGCCTTCAGGAACCCTGGATCCCAGAGACCAAGGGGAAAAGATGAAGTAAGGAAAATGCATCCTTGGTAGATCAGGTCAGGGAATACGTAGGCAACCTGTCCATGTGCCCTGATGGGATGTACTCAGAAGTGCTGAGGGAGCAGAGAAATGTCATCACGAGGCCATTTTTTATGATCTTTGGTTGACCATGGTAATTGGGAGAAATGCCTAAAGACTGAAGGAAAGCAAATACCACTTCTGTCTTCAGGGAGGAGTACCCAAGACACTAAAGCTGGTCAGCTTCACCTCAGTCTTAGTGAAGGTGATGGAGCAGCTAATCCCGGAAAGCATTTCCAGGCATACGAAGGACAAGAAAGTGAACAGGAGCACTCAGCAGGGCTTCACCAAGGGGAAGTCATGTCTGACCAACTTGATAAATTTATACAATGAAATTACTAACCTGATAGATGAGAAGAGAGCTGTGGATATTGTTTACCTGAACTTCAGTAAGGCTTTTGATGCTGTCTCACGGAGGGTCCTCATAGAGAAGCACTTGAAGCATGGGCTGGACAAGCAGTGAGGTGAATTGAAAACTGGCTGATCATCCTGGCACAAAGGGTGGAAACCAATGGAAGTCTAGTTGAAAAACAGTAATTAATAGTGTACTGAAAAGGTCAATTACTGGGTCCAGTCCTGTTCAACATCTTCATTAATGGTCTGGGTGATCAGGCAATGCACCTCAGCAAGTTTGCTGATGACATAGAACTGGGGAGAGTGGTATTGTGCTGCCATCCAGAGGAACCTGGACAGGCTGGAGAAAAGGGCTGCGAGGAACCTCCTGAAGTTCAACAAGGAGAAGTGTAAAGTCCTACACTCAGGGGTTAACAACTCCATTTAGCAATATGTGCTGAGGACCACCCACATGGGTCCTTTGGCAGAAAAGGACTTAGGGGTCCTGGTGCACACCAAGTTGACCATGAGCCAGCAATGTGCACTTGCAGAAAAGAAGGATGACAGATTCCTGGGCTGCATTAGAATAAGTGTTGCCAGCATGAGGGAGCTGATTTTTCCCCTCTGGTTAACACTGGTAGGGCCACACCTGGAGCGCTGTGTTCAGTTCTGGCCTCCCCATGACAAGACAGACATGAACATACTGGAGAGAGTGATGATTAAGGAACTGGAGCATCTTTCCTATGAGGAAGGCCTAAGAGAGTTGGGACTGTTCAGCCTGGAGAAGAGAAGGCTTAGGTGGGATCTTATTCATGTGTACGAATACCTGGAGGGAAGGTATAAAGATGACAAAGCCAGGCTTGCCTCAGTGGTGCCCAGTGACAGGCACAGAGGCAGTGGGTTCTTACACAGGAGGCTCCATGTGAACATGAGGAAATCCTTTTTTCTGTAGGGGTGACTGAGCACTCACAAAGCTGCCTGGAGAGGTAGTAGAGTCTCCCCCCTGGGAGACATTAAAAAGCCATTTGGACACAGCCCTGGGCAACTGGCTCTAGGTGGCCCTGTTTAAGCAGGCTGGTTTGACCAGGTGACCTCCAGAGATCCCTTCCAACCTCAACCACTCTGTGATTCTGAGTGACAAAGCAGACAAGCTGCCTTGCAAGTAACACATACTTTTAGCAGGCAAGAACATGTATGCAGGCAAAGCTAAATATCAGGCACAAGGAGATGGCAAGCAGAGCTACAGAAAACCATTCCAAATATCAAGTAGCTTAGAGGCAGATCTATGTTCAGCACTGAGTCTAAATGCAAACAGTTTAAATTATTTGACAAGGGAAGTTTTTGTTTAAATCCCTCATGAACTGAATTTGTTTCTGCTCTAGGCTTTCCAAAAGCCATTTTGCAGAGCAGCATTTATTCTTGATGTTGAGATCTTTAGAGCTACTCTAGTTGCTTGACAGATTTTGAAGTTGTCTGTTTAGCCATAGCTGTTGGTACCTTTCAGTGAAAAGTATTTTTGGTCTTGCTGTTGGCAACACTTACCAGGTCACTCTTCCTACATGTCTCCCAGTACTAAAAAGTATTTGCAACTTCCCTTTTTTTCTTCTAAAGGCAATGACTGAGTAGTCAAGTGGAACACCAGCTTGAGAGAAAAGCTAGTGGGAACATTCGCCTGTTTGCCAAATATCTGCGTACCAGCCCTCATCCAAGATAGCCTGCTGACCGCTGAGAAACATTCAGTGACACACTTGTTGCTGATAGATCAAGCTGAAAAGAGATACTTGCTGTCAACTTGCATTATTTTGTTTTTTAAACAAGGCTCACAGCATTTGGTGCCTGTTTTTTTCAAAAAGCTCCAGTGCCCAGATTTTTGCTTCCCAGTTCTGATATTATAATAAAGCAGCTTGAAACATGCTTCTTAATATCATGTTTTGCAGAAGGCAACCACTCCTCTAAGCATTTAATTATTACTGAAGAAAATCCATAAAGTTTTGTAACCCTAATGATGCGTTTAGGACACTACATTCCTGAATAACCAAAATTGTCTACACTATATTGTACTCACATAGAGCTCCCATCTCTTTGAAATGTGACAGCATCCCTGGGATGTGTAACTAGTATTCTTATGACATGTAGAAAACTGTAGGAGAAAGGTTATTTGGCTTCAAACATCAGAAAATCCATGCATTAACAAAGATTTTAAAAAATCTCCAGTATTCTGTTTCCCACTCTTCAGTTGCTGTCCCATTTTTAGATTGTATCTTTTGATACTGGTGCAGTAACAGCATCCTACATAGATCCCTACCATGACCAAAAAGGTTAAACTGCATATAGCCTGTAGCTGCACAGTAATGAATTTATAAGCGGAAGTCAATGTAACTGCAGTAAGTTTGGAAAGACCAATATTTCATTCCAGAAAAGAGACCTGAGTTCAAGAGTTTACTTATTAGCTAGTAACTACATTTTCCCGTGATAAGAGTACATTTTTTATGCAATCGGGTTTGGATACACACACAGAGGTTCTTGTAAACCCTTGCAAAGAGCAATTTCAATCGCTTATCTTAGGTCACCGGCTTCGTCTTCAGAGTAACGATCTCCAAACGTAAACAGGATACATGTGCTCCTAGAACTTGGGCTTGAAGGCAGACTATTCAAAATGGAGTAACAAATATGGTGAAGATGGATTCTTTATTTGTAATAGCTTAAGTAGGATTACACAGTTTAGAGCATCACATTCTCATCTCTTCCATTCTCCTTGGACATGCTAACCCTTGCCAAGAGCTCACAGCTGGCTCATAGCCACGTACTTTTTAAAAAAAGAACAAACAAAAAAACTAACAAAAAATCCCCTGCAATTCCGGCATTTCTGAAATTCACTCTACAGTAAATGGTACCTCTTCAATATATAAGTGGTTACCATGTGTGGATAGCATATAATTTTCTAAGATCTAGCTGCTCTTCCAGTCTTGTTTCTACCTTAGGAGATTCAATTTTTTTTACAAAACCATTACTTTAAAAGCAAAGGATTTTAACGCACCATCTTTAGGGGAAAAAAATAAAGAAAAAAAAAGCAGCCAAGAAGTCATATCAGGATTTTTTTAGGCAGAGACGTGCAACACTTTCACAGGCAATGAAATCAAACTATGCTTTTCAGGCATACCCAGACGTGCAGTACCGCACAGTCAGCACACGAGGTCTCCGGCACACGCAGAGACTCATCCCTCAGCCTTTCCTCATACATCGCTCACTAAAAATAGGATTTCACAGGTTAACTTTGAAATCTGAGACCTCTCCCCGAAACAGGCAGGCCCACATAAGCAAGGTGCAGCTTAAGGGCTTGGCAAGTTCTGCAGAAAAGAAATGGAAAGCTGACATTTTTTTAATTATTACAAAAACCCCACGTGGGAAGTACAGCTGCACTTCAGCTGCAGGCACACAGGGACATCCTCGGGGCAGTCACGCTGTCATTGCTCATAGTCCTTGAGCTGCCTTCCTCCTCATCCTGCCTTTCCCTTATTTATTTCCACTCTGAATGCAACTAGATCACCTATTTGTAAAATAATATTGGCATGCTGCTGTTGGAGTACACTGCAATAGTCAGGCACAAACTGGTATCAGGAATTTTAGGAATACAGCCTTTATCTCCCCACTTCTATTTGTGACTTGTTCAAACAATTTCACTGTGCTTGCTAATCCCATCCATACTAATCTCCAGATGTTTTAAGATTTCTTAAAACACTGGCATAGATCTTGTGTACAGGTAAGAACCTAATCTTCTGTTTCCATGTAGATTACAGTCAAAGGAAGCAACAAACACACTAAACATCCCATGCTTGCCTTGAGCTTTCTTTGCCCAGGCACTCATCTGTAAATACATTGTGGGCACGGATGGTTTATTACTTACTGTGTCTTTGATGAAATAAGAGACCTGAAAAAAGCTCAAAGTGATGATCAGCTGGCAGAATCAGCCTGTCAGCTTACAGACAAAATTTATTTTTATGAATACAGGTATTTCTTCAAGTATTAATTTCCATAACATTTTAAGTAGTAGTTTTCTCATTATTTTTATATTCTGTTCTCTGAATTGTACATTGTTCTTTGTATTAGTTTGGATTACTTTTATCAGTCATGTATGGCAAGGAAAGAAATCACTACACAAGAGATCTAATGTCATCTGATTGACATTTCTAGCACTAATGGTTGGTGAAAGAATTGCTGCCATTCTGTCTTGCAAAACTAAGTACATTTAAGATGGTTTTGGGTGTATTACACATGCTCTGCATGCTTGTGGTTTAGCCAGAATGGGAGTATACCTAAAAGATTACTCAGAGAGGTTAGATCAGTGCAATGTCCAGTCTGAACTTTCTACCTTCCTTGTACATTTTTCTCCATGGAGTGCAACATGCTACTTTGTAACAAAAAGCTGGAAGCACTAAGGTCATTGTTTGCAACAGCTAAAAGGTGAGCCCTGAAATCAGTGTCATACTTGTTCACGTTCTCCAGACCATTATAACAATAGTCTTAGTCATTCCATCACTATTTTTCTTCCTTAACTATGGATGAAGAGGTCGATAAATTTATCTGAACTCTCATCTTTGAAAAACCCAATTTATTGTAATAAGAATAAATGCTATATCATCAAAATGCAGTATTCTATTAAGTACATATTTTTCGCGGATTTGTGAAAGGTATTGATTTGGTACATCTGGCCAATTCCATGTCTCTAAAATCCTAGCACATTTCATTTATAAAATAATAATTCAGGAGAAAGAAGGTGACCTTCACTGAGCAAGCAGTGTTTTTTAAACCATTTAAGTGTGCATCTATAATTTAAGAAATCTGCAACCTTGACAATGCAGACCGTGCTTCAAGAAAGAAAAAAAAATTGTTAGGGAGAGAAGAGTTAGCCACTTATATTTTATAAATCTATACTGCCTTTTCTCAATGGACCTCCAGTCTAATTTAAGCATCCATATTTGATGTAGTAAGTGGAAGTAAACAGTGGGAAGGGACTGGAATGAAGGGCATATTACAGTGCAGTGAAGGCTCATATGTGGAACAAATACTGGTGTAGGCTAAATTTACAAAGATTGCAAGATACACAGCTGAAGGGAGAAGAGAAGCAATAAAACAATGTATAATACATTAACCTACAAACCCTAAACTCCCAAACAGCAGCAACAGCAATTTATTTGACAATCCTAGGTGAATGATCAAAAGACCATCACTGATCGCTAGGCTAAGAGTCAGCCTTATGCCCTTGTCTCCACAAGGACATGAAACAGGCAGGGATTCACAGCATAGTGAAAGTGGGACAGCCCACAAGAGAGCCTTCAGCCCATCATGCCCCAGGAACTTGAACTACTGTCAAGCAGCTCATTCAGATGAAGGGGGGACATGACCTCTTTCAGCAATTTACATTTTTCCCCTTTTATTTACTTGTGCCTTTTATTTATGCACACTTCCAGAGCATCAGGAATCTACAGAAGATAGTGCTTCAAACACTATGCTGCTTTATAGTGCTGCACACCAATAGGCAACCTTCATAAATGTCCACAGGGACAGAGGGTAGGACCTTCTCAGCTACTGAGCACAGATTGCTCCGGAGTGAACTAAACTGGGACTTCTTGCTCTGGAAAAGTAAATCCTGTAGCCATTGGGATGGCTCACTACAATGAAATATGTCTACATAGGTCTACATCATAATAAAACGGTGTTAGAACTGAAACTGGATAATATAGCTGCAATATTGGGGAGGAGAAGGGGGGAATTAAGGTAGACCACCTAATTGAAAGGAGTGTACCCTTTGCTCATAGAAATCTTGTTAAAAAACATAGCATTGTTGGTTTTCTGCTGATTACAAATAAGCATGTTTCTCATTCCACAGTATAAAGTGTTGAGAATGCCAATGACATAGCTTCTCCATTTGACAAAGACTGGAAGTACAGACTAAGGAAGCCCTAGTAGCTATCTGCAGCAGAACAAGGCATTACAATACAGGCTGCCATGAGAAACCATAAGTTCTTCAGGCACTTTTGAACTGCATGAAGAATTAAGAATTATATCAGAACAAGCCAGGAGTTCTCAGGATACAGGAAAATCAACATTTATAGCCATCTGTTTGCATGCTGAGATGCATCCCCAAGGGAGAATGTCCTGCTTTTTGGCCAAAGACACCAACTGCTACAAGTGAAAGTATGCCCAAGAATAGCTGAAGTGTTGTGTATCTTGTGCATACAGCATTACTGCACTTCAAAATGAGTAAAAGGAATTGTTTGTGACTCTTGGACTAGCACCAGATGCAAAGAGGAACAGAATATCAGCACATCAACAAAGAGCAAATGCATTCAGCTGCAATGATTTCTTTAGCAGTTTGCAGAAGAAGAAAGTGGAATTTCAGCCAAAGCTATTAAAATTACGAGGACGCAATCATCAGAGCACTACAACCAAGGACCAGTTTACAACTAAGAAAGGAATAAAGGCTGACACTGCACCACATACTCCTGATTTCAGTTAAAACATGCAAATTCAGAAACCTCGATGACCCTAAACCCCCCCCCCCCAAAAAAAAAAAAAAGATTTCAAACAACAGTTATGTGAGGGGAGGGAAAAAAAGTAGTACTAAGAGCAAAGAGTACTGTAACCTCCCAGAAGCTTAGAGGTCTGCAAAGATTTCAAAAGACACGGTGTGCAACACCTACCTTGGGAAGAACTCACTACACTCAAAGAAAACACAAATCATGGAAAACAAAGGCAAAATTGCCAAAATTAGACACTTAAACCCCAGACCAGTAGATGTAAAGAAACCAAAACAGTATCTGCATCAGATTCAAATAATTTAAACAAACACTAAGCCAATTCACCCCTTTCATGATAATTAGAGACAGGATCACTTGACTGAATAGAGTCACTCTCTGCAAGTGTAGCGACATTTTGAAAATTACATTTCTGCACAGTGCATGAAGCAGATGCACAAATAGGCCTTTAAGGGAGCTTTCCCAACAAGTGATGACATTTTTGTGTCCCTAGTGCAAAGATAACATGAAGGAAGCTATAACCACAGCCTCCAAGTGCCTGCCAAAAATACCTGGGAAAGTGACATTAAAATTGGCTGCAATAGTACCGGCAGGATGCTTGCTGAGCTCTGCAAGCCTTAGTCCAGTCCCCTAAAGGAAAAGAGTGATACTAACTGCCTAAAGACATTACTTCAGCTATTCAGAAACTATCACAATTTGCAAACTACTCCACACTAACTCAAACTGCATCATTACATCCCACTTACATGTCACAAGAAAAGAAGATGTATCCACTTGGCTCCTGAGTCCAAGTATTTCTGCAGCAGAAGCACCCACAACCTAGTAGCAATCTTCCATGAATTACAGAAGATGCAGGGAGACTTCAAAAACATTAAATAAACCTGTGACATACCAGTTCCATAAAAAGAATGGAAAAGATCCAACCTTAAAGCTACACCAAAAAAGAGTACCTATGCTGACCACTCTGGAAAGCCAGACATTTGAAGAGCAAGGGCCAGAACGAAGACATCCCAACCAACCAAATGCTGTAATATACAAAGGGAAGGTAGTTCGGTCCTGTACAGGTCGTTAACAACAGATCTCAAAAATTATTTTAGAATGAAACACATTTTTATAGAAAATGCATATTGATCAAACATTGTTAAAGGCAGCAGCAATGTGATTTTAAAAAATAGTTAGACAGACAAGACCCTTTTAATTACACAACAGACCCCTCTACCTTGTAAAATTACTGTTAGGATTCGAGAAGTCTGACCAGAACCACCCTATCCCTCCCTTCCTTTCCCTCCTCCCCAACTCCCTCCACTGCTGCTAAGCCACACACAGTTTCATATCTGACAAAGACTTCAGCAAATTAAAAAAAAAAAAGTAGTTCTGTATTCATCAGATCATAACTATTTCAAGTGCAACAAAGTAAGCATTATGCCACAGATATATATAAGGTACTACAAAGAAACCTGAACAAACCAGCTGTCAGTGAACAATGGAGAAAAGGGCTATGTATAATGCAAAGAGCTAAAGTCTGAATTTGCCCTGCCTGGTTACACTCCTTTCAAGCTTTTTGAGCACTGAAATGCAGCCTCCTTTCTTTGTTGCTGAAGAGCACATACAAAACACACTTTGAGAGGAAGGAAATGGGTGGTACTATGTTCTACAAAGGAGGAGAGAGAAGCTGTGTGAGAAAGCAGCTAATATAATCAACAAGAAGAGGTTAATGGGGGGGGAGAATTCTGCATCTAAAGAACAACAATGGTTAGCATGAGAAGGAAGAAAAGCACCTATGTGCTGGGAAGCAGAGAAGCAGCCAAGTACCCCCTTAGTCAACAAAGCTCTTAAAACATGAATGATTTCATAGAATCATATTCAAGAGGAATAAATGCATAAGCCTTATGAACATAAGTTTAGAAATGTCTTTGCTATGAGCTTTTCACAAATGTAACAACTGACTTGCCAAATGAGCTTAATGCGGACTGAGGCACAGCATGCAGAATTTCAGGAAGCCAAGTGATTTTGTCAACATTAATATTATTTAAATATAATACAAAATAAAATACAAAATTCTTTAGAAACTTTTCTGTTCAGCCTTAAACACAGAGTCATCGCTATCAGTTTTCAGGTCTGTCGAGTTTACACAGTTGCACTGCTAAGATCTCCACTCACAACCATATGGACTCAAAGGCATTATGCAGAGCTCAGTTCTTCACTTAGAGAGTCACTGAAAATAGGACTCTAGCTTTCCTTGGAGGTTGCATTTCACAGACCTTTAAGTATTCTTATTGTCCTCTGCTTCTACCAAGAAGGTACAGACTTTCTTGAAGTATGGTACTGAAACTTGGGTGAAATTCTTCAGCCAAGGTCTCGCTTAATGTTACATAGAGTGAAAGATTAACTTATTTCATAGGTGAATAGTGCTTTCATACAAAAACTGTCTAGAATGTATGTCATCAGCAAGGGGAAGAAACATGTAAGGCAAGGCTCCAAGATAACAAAACAACAACAAAAAAAGGAAGAAGAAAAAAAGATTTTAAGAGTAACCAGAAAACCAAACCAAAATCAGCAAAGTAAACAAAGATTAACAAACTAGTTTTTTGGAGGATAAAGGTGAAAATCAAAATTGACAGGAGTCAAGCTGAATTAGACACTTCCATTGACACAAAAAGCAGAAGATTCTTCAATTTAATAAATACCTCAAAAAGTCATCAGGACCACTATATGGCCTGGAAAGAACAGAGCTTGAGAATAATCCCCCTGCAGCTACATAACAAAGTGAAACATTCTTCTTCAATATGCAAAATGTCAGTAAATACAGAGGCTAATGAAAATGGTGAAAGCATCCAGCCCAGAGTTCTGAGATACCACAGACTGAGTAACAAGACTTGATGAGGCTATCAAGCGAGGAACTAAACCAAGGGGACTAAGAATAACAAACAACTGAGAGAAGTGGGGGGAAACAAGCAATTCACCAATGGGACCTAATAAATATACAAAGCTTGAGAACAAGTGTCAAAAAAGAAAGCTGTTATAGATCCTGGGCTAAACACAGAAATTAATACAATGCAAGGTGGAGATGATATCAAGACAAACTACTTCTCTGCATGGAAGGGAATGGGAATAAACTGTGCTTGAGAAGGATAAGAAGGGTATCAGTTTGGAGAGAGACTACTCTTCTTGATTATGAGGTTGGGACCAAATACAGTAATAATCATCATCGTAATAGCACAAATACAACTGGCTGAGAATAAAGTGTTGGAAGGCATTGATAACAGATAGATCAGAATATTGTATGACAACTTGATGACAGGATAAGGACAGTGACAGAAATAGGATAAAATTCAGATCAAAATGCAGATCACATTTCACTTCAAGCAGTAGTTTTAGATCTACGTTAAAAATCTACCAATGGCACAAGATACAGAGGGCTACACAAGTTTCCATGCCCCTACTTGTTCTGCTGTAGTTTGGCTTATTCTGACAAGACAGACAGAAAGAATACAGCCACTGTAAGAGACAGGTACAAGAAAAGAAAAAGGCAGAGAGCCTTTCACCTTAAGGAATGTTTATTGCAACAATGGTCTACACCTGTAAACCAGCACACGGAGGCTCATTACCTTTTGAGTACTGCAGCTGTGGATCAGCCTTCCAATAAAGAAACACGGTAACAAAGGCTCTCTCTTCTTACTAGCAAAAGTGTATCTAGGGGGTTATATCAGGGTTCCCTGAACTGTCAAATAAAAACCATCCTTCCAGTTCTATACTGCTGTTGAAGAGCAGGACCTCAGTCTGGAAAGTTGCTTTCTATCAGTGCAAATCCTTATGTTTTATTTGGACTCTGACCACAGACACCAAAGCCATCCTGGGCCACAAGAATTGCCTCCTGTTACAAAAAAGCCACAGTTCAGATGATCTTACTTGTTACACAAAACTCAAGAGAAACAAAACCCCTCCTATTTCTCTACTGATGAGAAAAGCCTCAAGAAGGGATGCACACACCATCTAGGCAGTTTATCTCTACCACAGCTACTGACCCTGGGGCAAATGGCAATTTTTTTTCTGGGAATATATCAGAAGGTAACAACTGCATGTCAAAATACTTCAGTGATGACTGAGAAGACATTTTCAACATCAGTACTCTGGCAGAAGTTTGAACAACAACAACAAAAATTTACTAACTGCAACCCTCAAATGCCTTTAAGTAATGCTGAATGGGCTTCTTTTCCAGTGCAGACAACCTAGGTAAAAAAAGTGGATGCTGCATTAGTTTACAATGTGTATATATATATACACACACAGTTTTATTGCCAGCAAGGGCAACAGTGCTGCAAAGAAAGTGATTCTGCTTTCAGGGTTTAGGATAGATAGGACCAAAACTAGCCATTTAAGGATCCATAAAAAACAAAAATAAACCCTCCAAACAAATTGTACAAACTGCAAGAGAAGACCAAGCATTCCAAGTCATGAGAAAGCGTCACCCAAGTAACAGGCTGAGGTAGACACATCTACACTTGAGGAGTCAACACTTCTCATTACCACAAACTGAGCCTTAACACAGAGAGCCAAGACTCATTTCTCCACAGGGACAATGCAGCCCTGTGTCTTGTGTGTCACTGTATAAACTTAATCACAGGCAAACCAAATGAGAATAGTTAGGATTATGCAGTTGATGGCTGCTAGTAGCTGAACGCCTTCAAGGTTTATAGCTTCTTGATTTGTTCCTATGATACAATTATGTCACTTTATGAATTTAAAGAATAGCTAATAATCTGGTACCTGAGTACCAGTAGTTTCTCTTACTTGATACCTAAATAGTCACTGCATATAAGCAAGACAGAACTTTAAAGAGCGTTTTATTCTAGTAAAACTACAATTTTCATTTATCTCATTTTTAGTCGAAAACAGGAAGTAGTTGATTCTATCTTACATCAGTAATAAACCTATTTTCACTCCCAGCCTTCTCTCAAAGCATGCCATTTATAGACACAAGACTGGAAAGCTTACTTAAAGGACAATCTAGGGATAGGTGACCAAATTATACTAATCATCTCAGATGGTTGCTTTCTCCCGAGGGGGTCAATTTTCAGAGCAATTTTAGTGATGTTCATATTTTCCTCAACAGGTCTGTGTTATTTAATGAATGTTGGACAGGTTGTTGCTGCTATATAAACTTTATTCACAAAAGCCTTCTTGGTATTTCATCACATACAAAGTATTATATATAAGGTATTAATACTTGCAATTAAATCATTACTTGCATTCTCCAGACTTGATTTTATCTCAGCTATTATACAATCCATACGAGACAGGAAGTCTGGAACTTCATTACATTTCCTGCTAGTTTTGAAGCAGTTTTTTTTTGTTTTTAAAGTAGCAAAACTGTTCCCCACTTCAGGTAGACCATGTATTTTAGTCCCAGATTTGTAAAACATGCATACTTCTCCAGATGACCAAGGTTAATCCAATAAAGCCCTATCTTCAATACCTCACCTTTTAAGACATTCATGCCTAACTCCAGTGCATCTCTACTGTGACTCTACTGCATGAAGAAGTAGCCTCTGCCCCAACAAGTTTCAGGAAAAGAAAAAAGTCATAAAAAAGTACAGGTAATGGAATTACATGTCTGTAGACAAAAAATTTCCTTAGATTTCAGTGTTCAGTGCAATTTTTGTTAATGTCACAGCAAATCCCAGCAGCTTCTTGTCCACATCTTCCTGTATCCACATAATAATTACAACATTCATGTTACAGGTACTAGAACTATCAAATTGGTTTCATCAGAAGTCATACCATAGCAAGGTCTTCACTTCTACTGAGTGGGTTGCTGTGTAAAGGGTTCTTTATCTGCCAGCTCACAATGAATTAAGCTATACGTATTAGACTACTGAGTGCTGAGGGTGTCTCTACATAATGTGTTCTAAAAATACTAATTACAGAAGGCAGACATAACAGAAGGATAGGGAATGTTGCCTAATTTAATACTACATCAAGCATATTGAAAAAGTGTGCAAACAGTTCATATACCTCACAAGTTGGTAAGAGGAATTATTTCCATAACAACGTACCATTAGTATTACTGAAGGACAAACTTGCAGGTAAGATATATAAAAATGTATGTTCATTCTACTAATACCAGAACCAACAGCAGTTCTTTAGCTAGTGGAAATGTACCCAACAAGTTTTAGCCACAGATTCAGAGATTAGTTCCACCTCCACACACACACCATACAAATCTGATAGTCTCCATAATTTCCTTCCTTACAGTGCTAGAGACTCCAGTGATAAAAAGTGAATGTTTGAGTGTCCTGGTTTGAGACCTCCATTTCCTATGATTTTTAACTTGCTTATGATTGTATTTTAAGTGTGTAACATTTCTAGTTATGCTAGGAAGAATTAAATTTATACAGAGTATTGTGTTGCTTCTCTTTGCAATGAACTGATTTTAGATTTAGAAACAACAAGGATTTTAAGGCTAAATGAGATACAGCTGATAACGGCTTTAGCAGTGACATTTTGACCTAGTCTTCTGCATACTAACTGAAACTAATGAAACTAACTTCTGAGAAAAAATAATCTACAGTTTTGACATTGAATTAACATCAACTTTATACCAGTGATGCTATTGGGTGATCTTTATTACTTGAAATACCTTCGAGTACCTTTTACCTTTGAGTAAAAATGCAAATGAATCACTTTCCCTACTTCTCCCTACCTAAATGTTACAACATTTATTCCTTACCTGCACCATAGAGAATATAAAATCAACACAATCCTTCTTTCAAAATGTTTACATTCTACATATACCTAAAAGCAAATCTATACTCCTTTTCTGGCATCTCAAATGTTTCTGCTGGGGACACACAACATACCAGCCATTCTCATTCAGCAGTACACACACAACAAACTTTTCAAATATTGCCAGCAGCACGACTGTATGTTAAGAAAAACTCCACACAAAAGGTTTGCCCACATCACTTGGCAATGTCCCTTTAATATTAATACACAGAGAAGTAAATTTTTTCATAAATTTGTTCAAGTATGTGGAACATGTAAAATGCATAAGAATCAATATGGACTTCATTAATGTTATATTTATTTATTTTCCAGCTTCATACAAACTGGATGTAGAAGCATAAACATAGTACATTTCTACCATTTTCAACAAAAATATAACCAATATGTACAATTATTGTATTAAAAATACAAAAGGGATACAGACTCCACCAATGTCTTTCTAAAAGACATACAGGTACAAGTAGTATCAAAAGTATGAGGAAATCACCAGTTAATTGTACATTCTGCACTTGACATCACAGAGCGAACTGAGATTAGCAGTCCTATGGTCTACAATTACTTAATGCTTATATAACATTTGTGCAACTCGTGATAGAGCTAGGGTTTTGTATTTCTATATGCACATGAGGTCCATAGCCTTGAGAATAAAACTGGCAAATAATGCATATTACATGTAAAATCACAAATGCGTAATTGACAATGTGATATATAAGCAAATAGACAAAAGCTATGATTACAGGAGAGAGAATTAAATAAAGCATTGACATTTGTTTGATACAGTGAAAAAACACTGCAATTTGATCTTTAAAAGTTGAAGCTATTTACTTTTATCTACTGATCAATATGATCAGCTGAGTTCAATGGAAAAAAAAAAATCCAAGACCAGCAGTTCCTCACATTTGAGTACTACTCGGATTGGCAGCCTTCACTTCTCCGGAGTCTGTGCAAAAACAACACAAAAATAGAGGGGAGGGTCATTTCAGTCATTAAAGGGTTAATAGCAGCTGTGAGCAGGTGGTTGCTACACATTGGCCTTCTCTACACATGCAGTGTTCCATGAAGCCATTAACAGTTGTGACTATTTCTGCATTGCAAAGGCTGGCAAATCTAAACATGTTATTTTCCGTTACTTAAAGGCTCGTTTATCCCCTAACGCCAAAGTCAATAGATGGAGGTTATCAGATCAGTGTTAACAGCTGACACAAGCTGTGACATCCCATCTTGCCTTCACTGCAATGTTATCCAGTTAATTTTTCTTTTAATATTACTACTGTATAGCACAAAAAAAAAAAATTATACATATAACTTAAAGGTGGGGTTGCCATCTGTCTCATTAGAATGAGACACTATTTTTTTAGTATGCCATCCTGTATTCCGCAAGGCACAGGTGTGAGACACACAGTGTCCCCTTCCATCACTGGCAGCTGCAAGCACACGTTGCTGCATTTACACCAGACCCAGCTGAGGATGCCACTAGCACTAACATTTCCAAACTACTGAAGATTCCAGGGTGGGGCACATTAAGAGAGAAGCGAGATGGTCAAGGAAAGGCTGCATCCCATAACCTCTGCCTCCCCTTCTGCCCCACTCAGCTCTGGGATGAGCAATATTCTCTTTCCAAGAGCTCAGGCTGGCAACCCTACTTACAGGTATGAAACAATACTGTAATTACTATGCAGACGCCATATTCGATCTCCAAAATGCAAACATACAAAATCATAACAAAGGCATTTGTAAACAAGCAAATAAGCACTGCCTCCTTGAAGGATTTCAATGCATTTTTCTCTGTGTAGCTTAAAGGCCAAATGTAATTTGACAACTAGCTTATCTCATTATCCCAATGAGACTAAGTGCTAGGATCGTGATTAAAATCTAAAAGGAAGATTTAAAAAAAAAAAACCCTTCCAGGCATTGGGAAGTGCAGCCAGAGTTAATCATCCTGATGTGATGATCTTGGAGTTTGGAATGATACTGTGTGATGTGGCAGACAGCGACAGTGGTAGCTTGGAGATTGCTGCACTGTGCATTTCAAGCAACACAGTTTGAAAAGTGCCAGGGCGATTTCTTCACAGTATTTCACATGCAAGGGGAGAGGGGACAGAAGGGGGAGGGGCGGAGGAAGAAGCCCCATGCTGCTTTAAGGCAGGGAAGGAGGCAAATAGGTCCACCATCCTTTAACTATTGTTCCAAGGCTCCTATTCTAGGGACGTCTTCTTGTGCTCTCCTTTAAGGTGGCTCACTCTGGATCCAGAAAAGCCCCAAGTCTTAGACAGCAGAGACTTGTTCATCTTCTGCAAACACAACAGGATAAGGGAAAATAGAATTTAGTTCATATAGAATGAGACTGCTACTGAATGAAACAACCTGTACTGTGCTTATGTGTTTTCCATTTTGTTGTACTAGGTATGTATTTTAAAACAATCTAAATACCTGCACATTTCAGGTCTCATGAGAAGTACTCCTTTGTAATTTTGTTCTCGAAGAAATTAAAGACAGTTGCTATAACTGAACTAGATGCAGTTCCTCAGCCTGAGGAACACGAGTTACTCCTAGATACCAAAGAGCTTCATAAAGCCATCTTACATTTTTGCTTGAATGTATCTGTGATTTATTTAAATTAAGATTGCATAAAAATTGAGTGCAGCTTTGGTCATCCCTGGTAGAAATAATCAAAACTCTGTCATGCTACTTCTCAAAGTTTGAGGCAATTTGATTAAGGTAAACTTCTTTTTTTTTTCCATCGTGTTCAACTGCAAAGTTCATCCTGCACATAATACTTTAGTAACTAAGCAGCTAGGGAGGGAAAGGGAAAGGGAAAGTTAGCCTGTCTATCATTAAGCAAAACAAAGCATTCAAATGTGTGATTTGGGCATCACCTAACTTTTGAGCACCTAGCCCTAAAGCTGCAATCCAGCTGCACTTGCCCTCCCTAGAAAAACAGCTATTGTTATAGCTGAGTAAAACATATAGACAGGCTTGGGAAAGCAAGGTAGCAAAAGAGTAGTGGGCTCGTTACGTGAAGCAGTTGGTGTGGAAGACTCAATGTTCAAAGGGTAAGAGTATTTCAGGTCGAATGTGAGTGATTATCCAAATGAACCTGACCAACAATGCTCTGTGGGGCAGATGGGCAGGATACTTTTTTGACCATTCAATACATGGTAGTGCCAAACATTCAGTATGCTGGAAGCTTTGAGGGCAGGCAGGGCTGTACCTGGTGAACACAGGCACTTCCAGAGAAGCTGCCTAAGCCAACTACTTGGTTGTCCGAGATTCAGGTGGACCTACAATCCAAATTTCAAATTGTATTTAGTAGGAACTGAATTACTCCCCTTCCAAAAAGTTAACGAAAAGCAAGTTATGAAAGATGGAAAAGAGCTCAAATTATGGCAAGAATTTATATGGCAGAACACATTTGCGTAATTTGCTTTGTTTCTGTGAAAGCATTGATCATTTGTGCATGCAGTACACTCAGAATCTAACAACTAGAAATTTACCATCTTCCTCTGTGGAAAACCCTTGAGATGGATAGTGAGCAAGACGTGGATCTGACTCGTTTGGTTTATGCCACTGAGGTTTGTTCACAGGCCGGCCAGTTGAATGGCCATGCTGCTGTGGAGTTGATGACCCATGGGTTTCACATGTCCGTGCCATCATTCTGGACCTCTGAAGTGCTATGTTGTAATCAGGAGGCTTTCTGGTTGGATGGGAACCACCTTCGGCAAACTCAGCAATAGGTATTCCTACATAACCAGGAGGAGTTGGAGGTGGTTCCCGATATCGACCCTCTTTCCGTGCTGCAGGAAAAACAAGATATTATTGTAAGAGATAGTAAGAGAAAAACTGCTCAAAGGAAAATAAACAGTTAAATAAACATCAACCAACTCAACAGCCCAGGAGGAGAAAACCTGAAGGACCAAAGTTAGCTACCATATGGCAGACAATGAAGTCTTGAAAAATAAACCATGCAAGAAAATACAGAGTATACAACATACACAGGATATAGCTATTCTTCCAGTAGGTGAAGCATTACTTTAATAAAATTCACCAGATTACATGGGGAATTTATTCAAACTTAGCAACTGAAGCTGTCCATCAATTCTATAGAACACAATGTACACTGATCAAAGTAAGATGGAAGACAAGTCCACAGAAGTGGCAACCACCAGGACTACTGGCATCTCCCCAAATGCATGACTTGTCTTAATCCTGAAGATGGGCTTTATACCTAAGAGCTCATCTCTTTTGTTTTTAGCATCTCGCAGGAGGAAAAAACGAAAACAAAAAAACCAAAAAAACCCAAAACCAAACCAAAAACAAGCCACCACAAAAAAAAAACACGAACAGCACCTGAAGCATTATTTCTTCCTACAAATCTTACTACTTAATGACACATAAGCTCCAATTCCAAAAGTTAAAGAAGAGAAGTGGGCTTCATCTTCATACTTTTTGTATGCATTGCTGCCCACTGCTTACTGTTGTATTATCTGCAAAATTAAAACTTTAAAGTAAGTCCATAAGAACAATGATTGAATATGATTTTATATAGGAGATGGAAAGACCACCACCAGTTTGTGCATGTCATTGAGGTGCAACTGTTTACCTGACCAAGACTTAACTCTGGGCATACTTAGAAATTCCCTCTTGCAGAGAACTCAAAGGGAGGAAACAGCGATTAAGAATTTTAAGCATCTCCAGGGACACAGAGCAGATAGGAAGGACTCTCTATCTGGAAGTCGTCTATTTAAAGAACTCACCTGGGGCTTTGATACTGAAAATGTTTTGTGGGTCTAGCCCTATAACACATGACCATTTACCTTGCAGTACAAAGGCAAACACAGCATGAAAAACCACTGACACAGACAATTTACTCTCCACAGCTTGTCATGCACTGCATATTCTTGCACAGTGGTGATGACAACATCAGCCTGCATTGTGCAGCATGGAATTGACTGAAAGGACAGCACAAGCTTAAAATGGACTGGTGACTTGGATGAGCTTTTATAGACTAAAAGCAAAGTCTCGGTATTAAAACAAAACCAGACAGTTTCCAATAGAATCTAAGTATTTTTCTTAGACAAATTGTTTTAACTGAGGAAAGCAGCATGAAGAAGTTTCTGAGAAATTTTATCCAAAGAATTCCAAAAAGTAACTTTGCTGCAGGATAAATTAAGTAGAAGAATTCTATTGAAATACTGCAAGAGATCAATGTCTATTCAGTGCAAAAGAACCATGTAAAAATAGTGGCTTTGGTTGGACAGTCATATGCAGAGTTACATTTGCAGGATAGTTAGTTAATAGCACTGAAGTGCATGGAAATGTGTGGCTTGAATTTCCAGATCTTTTTCACATTGTCTTAGGTCTCTAAAAATGTACTGGGAAGCACTGCCTTGAGACACAAGTTTGGACATGCTTGTTCCACAATCTGGTGGGAACGAAGGGTATCAAAGAGTAAAATTAGAGAGTGGCATGAACCAGAACCTGGAGTCCTGAACTGACTAGTTCAGGGATTCAGATCTGCACCTAAGCTTTGAGGCAATGGGCCATTGCTAAGTGATATACTTGGCCAGAAAATGGAAATGCAGTTTATCACAGTGGTCTCAGTCTGGCAGGTTTTTTTAGCTGTATTAGCACAAAATGGCTTTTAGATAGTTCTTATTAACCTGAAAAATGTGAAACTGAAGGGGAATGAAAGGAATGAAAGAGGTAAAAATGCAGAGGTCTTGGATAGCCCAAGGACTGGGATACATAGAAGGAACAGTATGAGAAAAATGCTAACCTCTGCCAAAGACACCTTTATATTAATTTGTTATCTGATCTTTTGTAAATTACTATAAATGTATTTTAGCTCCAATTTCTTAGGAACCTCTTCAGTTTCAGCAGTCCAAAGAAACATCTCAGTAGGTATTTAATAATGAAGTGATCCCATTTTCAGAAGTAAGGAATATTCACAATTACCAGCTAAGTCACACAGATGTATAAAGTAAAAAGGCTTCTAAAAAAATCAGGCCACATTTATTAAGCTATCTAAATATAGAATGTGGAGTCTTACTGTGAAGAGAAATTCACATTTCAGACACCTAAATACATCAACCTCTCAAAAGACTGTCCAGCAGTTGAGTTAGTTTTTTGATGTACAGGAGGCTCTCTTGAAACACAAAGGCGCTGCCAGAACCGTGAATCAACAGTAAGTGGTATTTTCCCTAGCAATAACTGCACAGTTAAAGGAGAAAATTTGAGAGAGACTGCAAAATGTTTGGTTTTGCTTTAAAAATATAAAAAAATCAAACCAGACAAAAGAAATGCCATTTTAAAACAATACATAGAACCATAAGCAAATGAACTAAAATATTTCACAGTAAACAAAACTTAACTTACCAATAACCCCCTTTGTATTACTTGATGATACTGCTATATGGGTGGGCATGGGAGTTGGCTTTGACTCCTCTGCTGGTACAGATGTTATGCTACTGGTTTCAGCTTCAATCGAAACATCCTTCCCACCCCTCCGCTTTATGGTACCTGTATCACCTTCTGAGTCCTCTCCCCAGTAGCCTGTTGAAGATGCCCAGCTTGCTCTGGACTGTGCTTGATCAAGGCCCTCCCTACCTTGACTTTGCCTGCCATACTTTGTGCCATGATCGGGGAACATCAGCGGGTCCATATGACTGCCCGAGGCCCACAGTCCTGCCCCATCGGCTGAACTATCAAAATGAGCATGTCCAAAAGGCAGAGTCTCCCAGCTTCTCTGGTGCTGTATTGTTTGGATGTTGTCATGAGAACCACTCGAACAAGAAGTCCAGCTACCACGGCCACTGTCAGCTGCATCCAGCGAAGCTCTGTCCCCCTGATCCTGTGACAGTTCTTCTGTACTAGGTGAAGAAAGCACAGTTCCTGCAGCATACAGGCCTCTGGTCTCTGACAGCGGTGCATATGAGCTAGATGCACGTTAACGAGGGGAAAAAAAGAAAATCCAGTGTTGGAATCTGAGATCTTTTACAAGACACGTGAATTCAACAGCCAAGAGAAAAGCAAACATATTGGGGGGTTGCACTAGATGACCCTTCAAAGGTCCCTTCCAAACCAAACCATTCTATGATGGCAGGTTTTGATCCAATTTATATTAGCTACTATTTGCATTAATTAATAATTTAGTTTTGAGAATAGAACACTTTCCTTTTGACTCATTCTCAATAAAACAAGAACGACAAAAAACATATTGGATAGATATCCTGATGAAGCTTAACGCTTCACTGGAGTAACTTTAAAAGATAAAAGCTTAATTTTGCAGCAGCCCTTTAATACAGGCCAACTGCACTGACATATGTAAAGATGAACAGACTGAAATATAGGGTTCTACTGCTCTTGAACCATGCAAAGCAAAGGATCAAAAGTTAGAAACAGTTCTAGCAGGAGGTGGCTGAAACTCAGGTTTAGGTTTTAGCTCTGCAGATTATTTTTTTCTTTTGCTTTGGAAACTCTGAAAGCAAACTTTTCAACAGTTCTTGTAAATGGAAATGTATTTTAACTTTAATTTTGAAAACACATGATACTTCGTAGAGCAAGTATGTTCCCCACAGCCTTCCAGTGTTTAAGTCAGGCTGACACTATGGCTTCCATAGCAGCAGTGAAAACTGACAAAGTGTCACTTTTGTTTAGCACTTTCGTTTAGTTTGGCTCCTGGGTTTTGTCCTTCCAGGGCCACTCCATACGCAGACTGGAACTCTGCTCTTCCAAATATTTAAGACATCTGATTCAAGAGTTTGCATAGCCTGGAATTCCCAGAGCTGAAATACACCAGTTTTAGAACAGGCCTACCATCCACAGACCCCTCAGGATTAAAAGCCCTGACATCATTCAGAGGACTGAAGCATCCAAATAGAAGCTCAGAAAAGTAAGTGGAGACTGGAGCCAGAAGTCCAATTATTTTCAGACCAAGGCTCACTGCTAGAGATTTACATGACTCCTCACAGCACTAGCTTCCTCACCATTACAGGAGTTAATTATCTAGAAAATTACCTAGGAAGCCAGAAGCCGAATGTGAATTTTAGCTTCCACTTATTGTTGACTAGGAGAGAGATTTGGGGAAACATATTTTTGGGGTTAGATAAATATGCCCACTTTTCTATGAAACAGACTGGAAAATTACTAGCTATTTCTGTTCTCAGCTTGATCACTGAATAATTGTATGAATAATTTCTCATCTAATCCAGTTAATTCTCCATCTAGAAAATGGGCTAGGATACTAGTCTGCCATAAAGAGGATAACCAAAACAGCACTACTATATGCTGAGATGATAAGGTCTAAAGTCTATTAAAAATATAGTCTTTCTGCTATAGACCTCATCATACACTCAGGAGTGCAAAACCTTTTCTTGTCAGAAAATGGAGGATTATCACAAAATGTAGCATTGACATAGTGGTTTTTAAGAGCAGAAGGGAAAAATATTTAGGAGGGATACAGGCAAAGTTACACAAACAAATACACATATACATGTCACATACACACTATATGGAAGTATAATGTAAGCAAACACAAGTAAAATTCCTACCCTAAGCTGTATTGATCTGGTTCAATCATGATTCTTCTATCAATCCTTCCCACACCAAGGTTGGTCTCCACGATGCTGACAGAATGCCTCTGTCTCCTCTCATCATGCAGGGAGACTGGCATGGAGTCAAAAGAGGAATTGCTGACAATACTAGATCTGGAAGAAATTTCGCTGTGACCAGAATCTGAAAAGTTATCCACTGTGCCGCTAGGAGCCAAAGTATAGCCTGCAAAAGGAGTATCACGTTAATCAGACTCTGCAAGAAACCTCCTCAGTTATTGCCAGGCAGCCAGCAACACTGCTATCAGTGTAAATTAAAACTATGATTACATTTACACAGAGGCAGGACTGCAAAAGGCAAAGATATGTAGCAAAACTGTGTAACACTGTGTATTCTGTCTCTTAGTAAGAGGTTTAAGATTGTGGGAACATGCACTCATCAGGAATCAAGTGCTCACTTTCCTGCCTCTCTGCCCTCCTCCCCCAAACATACTTGTATCCCCACATTACGAAATCTCACCTCTCAAAAAACTGCCTGTATATGAACACTGTCACGAAGGCTGGAACAAAATAAGATGCCCTGAACAAGATTAATGCTTAAAGTAATCCAAGAGACCCTCTCCCACAGTTTTTCTGCTCTGCAAACCTACACTTCAGAGATGAACAGCAGATACAACATGAAGCACAGATGTCTGGGCTGACTGCTTATTTCATATCTTGGCCAAGAGAAGGCCTGAAGTGTTTTTCAATAAAGTTTAAAAATCATATTCAGGATTCTCAAGGTTTCCTCATGGTACTTGGCTTACTAATTACGTTCCAAAAAGACAATATTCTATAGCATATATTACCAGAATTATACTTTCATTTGGAAGTAGCATTGACACAGCCAGACTGAGATAAAATCTGCAAACCATGAAATGTCACAGAGGCAAATTCAGCTTTTGTTTTAATGTTAGACAAACTTTTGCTGAATGATCTTGCCATCTAAGTTAAAGATCATTAAACAACATACATCTACAAGGAACTGCAGATTTCATTTTTTGCTTTCAGTCTACATGTAAGTTCCACTGATCCATCTCAATTCACTTGTTGAGACCATGGAATTAATGCCGCCAGATTTGCCTGAAAGAACATACCATGAGCCTCACGGTACCATCAAGTCAGGGATTTTTTTAAAAATTTATGATCATGTTTACAGGTTGCAATTTGCAAAAATAAAGTACTTTTTCTGCTCTTACCAAGTACAGAATCCAAATTCCTTTGTAAGGAAATACCCAGGTGTGACCAAATGTATATAAATTCACTCTTTACTAATATAGTATTTGGGAGAAATCATCCCAATATCTTACAAGGACTTGAGATGGTATCATCTTCGCTACATAACATCCTCCTCCATCCAACCTTAATAAAGGTCACTTCAATAGAGATACGTCAATAGAGACATTTGTACTTCCTTGCCATAACCATCTCTCCCTTTTTCAGATGTCTACTTTTCCAACTCATTTTTTTCCCCCTTTGTTTCCATAAGCCAAACCTATCCCAGAGGTCCTTGGTGAATTGCTGCCGTTCTCGCTTCCAAGAGGAGAGAAGGCAGTGGCTAGGTCCATTAGTCAGGATAAGGCTTCAGCTGATCAGCACTGAGACCTACCACACTAAGTAAAGGGCTTCGCTATCCATTTGATAAGAAAGTAGAAAAAATTTATAAAAAAGTTTCAAATCCTCACCATCCCTGTGCAGCTTAGGGGAAGTTATTGCCCAGGGAAGTCTCCAACACATTCATCTCTTTAGCATTCTGAACTTCTATTATGGAGACTCAATCCCAATATATATATTTTACCATAATGTTATATTGTGTAACTGTTAAAATGAACTGTTATGATATTCTGAAAAAAAGAAAAACTCAGAAGTTATCTGCAATACAACTATGCTATCATACTTTCAAAGGAATTTGTTTTTTGTCTGGTTTGTTTTTTTTTTTGTTTAAACTGCAGGAAAATGCTTCCATTCTCTTCTGTCAACTCATAACCAGAACAAGTGAAAAAACAAAAAATCAGAGGCTTAAAAAAAACCCTTTAAAGTCCTAAATTCACTTTAAAAAAATAACTCTATGAAGTTGAGAAGTTAAGAACTCAGTCAAGAAAATTCCAATGTTTAATGCCATACCTAAAATATACATATACATTGTTTGAATAATTAATTATTAATAATTAATTAGTAAAACGTGTATTAGTAATTTGAATCCCAAATATCTTCAAGGTCCCTGGCATACATAGGTCACATCCCATCCAGATGCATGCAAACAGTTCCTCTATTAGGCTAATGTGCTCAAAATTGTACAAAGATTTTCAGTTTCAATCCGCACATGATTCCACTGGCAGACTGATGATGGAATCTTTTTGTCAGAAGCAGCTGTAATGAGAGTGACCTACGGCATCAATTCCTGTATCAGATGGGTCTATCTTTCCTGGCTTTTGCTAACCAGAAGGCTTTCAGGTATCCCTGAAATCCAGTTCCCAGGTAACCTTTCAGGTATCCCTGCTGTTCACTATACTTCCTGCCCTCTTGCTGACCGTATGTGACAAAAATAGGATCAGCAGTAATTTATTCTGTGTGCCCAAATCCTCTCTTAGAAGTTTCCCAAGTCTAGGAGCTTCAGGAAATAGGATGAGAAATTCTGCATGTCTAATACCTTTCCTTGGAGAGCTCTGTGGTGACGTGGGAGGAGAAGACAGCTGTGAAGATGCACTTGATATCGCATCTTCAGATTGTTTCTTGTGACGGTCCAAACTTCCTTCTTCAGACAATGAAAGAATTTTCTTTAAAGCTTGCGGGGAGTTAATGCCTTTAAACAAGAATGAATGTAGGCAGATGTAAAGTCCAACATTAACACAACTTTCTGTTTCATAAGGCATTTATAGAGCAGACACCATGCAGGAAAAAGATGGTGTGTTTTTTTTCCTGAAAATTTGTGAGTTTCTGACACCAGCTTAAATGAAGCAAGAAGTTTAAACCCACTCCTGTTTAAAATATAGTGGTTTTTTTCTGCATATCAGTGAAGCCAGTCTTCCTTTTTGGTCATCTAAAATAAATACTTTGCCACAGAAAACACAATCCAGAGTTGGTGTTGCAGTATACAGTCTATACAATATATATAAATCAAGGATATGCATAGTAATGGTTACTGAGAAACTTGAACTAAAACGGTGTTGAATACAAACACAAATCTCATTGGTTAGTGAAGGCAGTAAGAAACGAAGGTATTCTCCTGTTTCTTTTCTTTTCAGAGTAGCCTATAAAAGGTCAAAGAAAGCTAGAAAGATGAATAAAATTAGGCTTACAAAACAAGGCCATCCTGCAGCTGTCTTCCTCCCTTTCATTTTGACAAAACTCTCTGTACCAGCTTATTTTGGGAAACTAAAGAGTAACAACATCCTGAAGATGATGTATGATGTAAAGATCTAGGGCATCAAGAATTGCTTTTCTCAGGCAACACTTATCCATCTCTCTCTTCCCCTCAGTTCAAAAATCCACCCTAGCATAGTCTTAAAAGTGAAGACAGAGCTTCTCTGACAGTTTTGCCAATGTTTGTGATAGAGGTTATTTTCAAGCATTCTATAGGCTTTATCTTTGATCTGCTGGATCACAATGCTGCTATCAATAATTTACAGGTGCTTCATCAACGTAACCCAGTCAGTTTTCAGAAACTTTCCCACCAAGAGAAAACACAGTATATGGAGCTTCAAAGTAATTTTAAGATTAAAATTTAATGGTAAAAATCAACAAAAACTAGATAAAGATTGAATCGTTTCTTGATCTGCTTCTAATGTTTCTCTAGCAGCCTAAGCAGTGCACAAGTAAAATCAATAATAAGGAAAATCAGAATTAAGCTCTTGTGAAACTCCCATAATGTAACAAGAAGAGTCAGTTCCTCTACATATACTTATTAAGAACGTTACCATACTTGAAGTAATATTTAAGAAGTTCTTTAATAATGCATATTTGTTATGTACACATACTGGGACACAGATTTGAAAGCCAAATTAGAAGAAATCCTGTAAGTCCAGTACCTTTGAGTGACATGCAGGCAGCAACAACTAAGTAACAATTCAAAAAACCACTAAGGACCAGAAGCCAAAGGGACTATTCTCAAAGTGAAACTTTAGGCCCACATTTCCAACAGGTCCATCAGCTTGAAGAGGCCTAAATTTCATATTAAATGTTCAACTCTTGGAAAAAGCACCAGAATTCCTGAGGTTTCTCAGATGAGTCACTAAAAAACTGCCTGAGTCACCAATCCTTCCGGAAAAGTTGAGCCAATAGTAATATAGATAATAAAAAATAATACAGATAGTAAAAAAGGTTCATTCTTCCCAGCTGCTAGTAACAGGTAAATACTTATACTGATTGAATTGACAGGATGCTTTCCTAGATTGCTTTCTTTCCATTTCTAGAGAAAAGTATCATGCATACACACTGCATGAACTGGCATAACCTGCATATTATACTAGCAGAAATAAATGTCTTAATCCTACTTGATTAAAAACGTCTCCTTGACATGAGCAAACAAACTTCAGAGTAGTAAGCTGAAGACTACATTTGTTCCGCTTACCAAATGGTGGGAGGTCTTTGACTGGCACTTTCTTGCGAGAAGGATAAAGAGACACAGCAGGGACCTGCAATGCTTGGTTTGCTTTATGTTGCTGCTGCTGCACTTTCTGCTGGATGCCGGCCCGGGGAGCCACCGGTGATGTTTCAGATTTTCCAGATCGCTTGTCTCCTGTATTCTTTGGCACTTTGCAAGAAATGGGAGAAAGCAAAGAATCACTACTAGCTAGAAATATTATGGGAGTTTCACTGCACAAAGTCCTCCAATTAAGAAGTAAAAGGTGCTCAAATACTCATACAATGAATGCAGTAGGATAGATTTAGAGAGAAAAGATGAAGCGGAAAAGAGGAGGAGATTTAACTTAATTTAAAAGAACAAAGAACCTTTACTCTCTTTCTCAAAATAAAACTTTCATAAAGTTACTTATTGTTATAGTCATCAAAAACATGTCCAGAAGTCAGACTGGGCTATCATAAGGACTGTAACTGGTTTAGAATTGATATATAATTACTATTTTTGCTACCCTGAAGGAAGGGAAGGGCGTAAGATACAGCATTCCCTCAAATCAACAAGAAACCAGTTTCCAGCATAAGGTCTCCTTCCACTGCAACCAGGTACAGGGCTCCAGGTGCCTCTGAAACATCTGGACATAAAGAAATCCCCTTTCCCCTCTAAAGGCCAAGATATTCAGGATGACCATCTCTCTGCAGAGAAACTTTTGGCTCCTCCATACCCTTTGTACGGACACATCTAAAGCACCCTTGTGCACTTCAGCATGGTATGATCTGAAAAGCCCCATCTCCTATATAAATGCTATCTTTCTATATTGTTAACCTGCAAGGTGATTTCCTTAAGATTCATGGATGCTTACTGCTTGCAAGTGATTAGAAACATTATTTTCCACCTCGTTGTCTAGTTACTGTTTGAAATTACTTCCCTGAGAAGAAACAGAGGCATATTTAATAGTTTCCTTAAAATCCGTAACAAACAACGGTGCTCACATGTGTTGGTGGCTGGCTCACACTGCAGAGACAGTGTCTGGAGGCTCTCTTCATCCATTTCCAGATCCAAGTTTGAGAGATACTGCTTTACTTTCCGTGCCATCTGAGCATCTTCATACAGTTTTTTAGCATTAAGGAAGGAGCTGCGACGGACCCGCTTTTTATGACCCCCGGTTTGTGCAACATCCAGCACAGCTGCATTTGTACTGCCCTGGCTGAGAGACCTGGAGTGAAGGAGGGGCAGGAGGGGGAGGAGAGAGTGGAAGTATGACTTAGTCCAACACAGTATCACTTGATAAACATGAAACGTGCAAAAGATTGCATGAATGTCAGTCTATGGTCAAAGCTTACATGCCTCATTCCAGTAAGTCAAATAGCTATAACAGACAGAAAGATGAGGGTCAGGAGATTTTTACTTGCTTACAGGCACTATTTTAATTGCACAAATAATTTAACCTATTCTACTCCAACTAGGCAGTATCACTTCACACATCTAGAAAAGCATTCAAGCTAGCTCTCTCATGTAAGCCAGCTATGGAGAAGATTGGAGCATTAGGAAAAGCTCATGCAGTAAGGCAATGCTGACAGAAGACTACGGTTGAGGTTTCAATTTATATACATACAGAGATGGCATTTTGAAAGCTCTCTAAATACTTTTTTAATCAGACTGTATATCGTTCAGTTTTATGGAATAGAACTTCCTTGATACTTGCTAGGTTGAAGACAGCTTTTTGTTAAATAAAATTATCAGCTAGTTCATGATGAAATAAATGTCAGGCACATGTTTATGAGTATATGCCTATATGAAAGCTATGCATTGTTCCTGCGTAAGAGTAAAAACGATGGCTGAATTGTAATATGAAAATAAGTTAGCTTAGCAGATACTGTAAGTTTTAGCTTTTGAATTTGATTGTGGTAATTGCTTATTAGGTATTAGAAAGGTAACAGCAATTTTCAGCTGTTATAACTTTGCCTTTTTGTGTCTCTCTTACTGAAAGTCACTTCCTTTGGCAATTTAAACTGGAGGTGGAAAGAACACCTCACTCCTATATAAAGCCATTTACAAATAATTTATAACTTTTGTGTTTTAACCTCAAAAGCAAAAGCACTCCTGTATTAAAATGTATTGTCAGTAAAAAAGGGTTAACAAAAGAAAAAAAAAAGTTAAAGCACCAGAAAATTAAAGATCACAAGTAGGAAACAATGCAAATGGTAAGGGAAGAATGAATGTCTGTGTGTGTTTTCTCCAACCACTTACCCCAAACTCCTCCATTTCTTCTTCCTGCAAGTGAGAGCCAGGAAGAGTAAAGCATGGGTTTAAGAAGAGACAGAGAAAGATCACAAGCTCAGAAAGAAAAAGATCAGACCTCAGGACAAGCAGTTCTGGAAGCCCACAAACATTAAAAAGAGCCTTGATTTGGGCATAAAGTCAGATATTACAAACTCTTCCAGCTCAAATTAAGAAAAACAGTATGCAATAAGCTGGTCTAACATGAAGCCAAAGAGCATTCACTCCACGTTTTTCAACACTACTAGCTTGCACTGTTTCAGATACATTCCCACTTCTACTAAATCAAAATGATAAGGCTGGCAGACATCAACATTTCAAACAGACTAATCTATATGTGTTCAAGACGCTATCTCCCCCTCCCTCCCATTGATGGAATCTCATTTTTGTGAAGTAACTGGCAGCTAAGGAATAATATAAAGCATTTTAAAATATATTGATGAACACAAAATGTCATGATTTCTCCAGTTTTAGAACACCACGTAATTTTGGTAAATTGTTAACAACAGAAAAACCTCATAACTGCTCAAACACAACATGGGGCACTTGAACAGCACACCTCTTGCTGACACCTAGCCTTCTCTCAGCTGGGAAAAGCTCTGCCTAATACAACACACTTACCTCGTTCTAAACATTAAAGCAGGATCCATGTTCACAGATGCCATGCGACCAACATGGCGTATCTCCTTCGCAATCATTCTCAGCTTCTCAAAATTGACCAAGCCCTCCACTTTTGAATCATTTCCTACAATGAACAATTAATAACATCAACTATTAGGTAGCAAAGTTAGTTTTCCTTAGCTGGTACAAGATTACATATTTCTGCTTTTACCTTCATGAAGGAATGTAAGGTCTTTTTTGATAACAGGAAACAGGGGGATAATGGGAGGCTGGAGGTTTTGGCTGTTAAGGACATTACGATATTTTGCCATGTTCCTAGATGGATCAAACAAGTCCTGTAGATCTTGAAACAGTTTTTCATACTTGCTTGGAAGCTTTTCCCAAGTAGTTCGGAGCCTTGCAACTGGTGCCAAATTCAGGCCACTTGAAACAAACAAAAAAAGTGCAAAAAAGTTCAAGAACAATAGAAAGAAACAAAAACTCCTAGGAAAGACCATCTTAAATTTTGTAGAGGAGAAATACTATATAGCCGGAATACCATAGTACAACAATGTCAATAAAGTAATAAAAAGTGAAAACTTCCTTTTCCCAGCATGTAGTACAGAATGATTAAAATAATTTTTATAAAAGTTATAAAACCTGGAGATATCTGCATGATGTAACCATAAACAGATAAAAGTTACACCTGGATTAGTAACTAAACCTTACAGAATGTAGGTACTTACTCTTATTACTTTGGAAGAGTGTCTGAATTTGATAACAATACTATAATCTAGGGGTACACCTCAGGATCACCACTTAGTTCCAGATTACCAGGCTGGAGGAAAAAAACATCTTTCACCTACGTAATGTTTAGGTGGTGACAGCACAGTGACCCATCTTCTTGCTGTAATAATCCATATGACTTTGTTCTGTCTAGATCAGATTGTTATAACAGACTTTATAAATAATTTGAGGTTGCTCTGCAGCTGTAGCTGGTACAAAAATTACAAAAGTTTTTTTAATTACAAAGTTACAAAAAGTTTTTTCCCTTAAACAGCATTGCCTGTCTTGCTATGCATTTCTACCCATGGGAAAGTTTGGTACCTAGAATCTTTGCTTCATTCAAGTTTTTGCTAGAAAGCAGGCTCCTTTTATTCCTCATTGAGATCAGCTGAACTAGCTGTGCTAAATATCGAGATTTTTATGTCTCACAGATGCTGCCTGATTATCAGCACAGATCCTTGACTTTGGAACTTGTTACATTTGATTGAATGATAATCAAAATCAGTGTTCTGCAGAAAAAGTGTCACAATCAATCTCTTGATTAAATGTGACAAGGGCTTTTGCCAGAGACAGTGATAAAATTATCATTTTAATGCAATTTACTCAAGCTTTTTTATAAGAGACAATATTTAGGGATTATTTTTTTTACGTTCCTTCTGCCTAACTTGGGAGACTCTAAAGGAAATGTGAGTGTTTTCAGAAATGTGTGTAAACACACTCATTAAAGTTTCCTTTTAATTCCAAAACTAAGAAAGGTTTTCTGTCAGAGATTTTCAGTACTTTTTTATTCTTATCCAAAGATCTTTATTGACAGCTATAATATGGCATCATAGTCTGCTGCTGACTATACCATCCAAGTAACTAGTGATACAAAGAAAACCAAAGGCAACATATCACAGTTTAACGAACTCAAGATATGGGGAACTATGTGTAACATTATGAGCTCATTTTGGGAAATTAACCCAGTAATTTATGACAATGTTACTATTTTTCTACATATAACTGCTGTTACTTCTGGTCTTTGTTTTTAAATAAATGCAGTAATTTCTGTAGTGTCACATTCACCAATGATTCTTGCCTCACTGTCTTGAACAGTAAGTACGTAATAGTAGCATTCCAAATGATATTTCAGCAAACATTTCAATGTCGAGTTCAGATTACAGGAAAATGCCCTCCTTATTGGACTGCCAAGTGTCGATATTAGAGTATTAACTGGTTTATTCTGTTAAACACTTTTTTTTTTGACTGGTATAAGCAAGACTTTGGTTTTTACTTTGAAGTAAAATTATTAAAGGGCAATACCTAATGATGGCAAACATTGAGTTGAAGTTCTTGCATTCTCTGCAGTGTAGTGCTATCTTAATGAAATGCTTAATGATCTTCATCCTTTTCAGTTGGTTGGTTTCTCTTAGAATCTCAGAAGCCACCCAGAATGTTTCTTGATTTATCACCTCTTCAAACTTTTTTAGATTAGTGCAACCTGTTTTTGATTTGAGTTTAAACAAGTCATCTATGTATTCTGTGGGTTCAATATTACGGAATAGCTCAAAGTTTCTCATGGAGAGTTGGGTAGCCACCTCAACAGTACTGAGCTGTAGTAGGGAAATTTGACTTTCCCTCAGTAACTCTTGAGCATCTTCATCTGAACAAAGAGTTTCTGTTTCCATATTGTTCTTCAGGTAATACCTGTAAAAACAAAATTCAAAAATACACTAGATACAATATACTCAAATACTAATGAAAGTCATAGTAATGATTCAGTTGGAATTGTAGAATAAATTGAATTTCACCATGTTCTCAATATTAATTGGAAGCTGCAAAGGAGCAATTTTTTGTAAATAAAAACACTAATAATTAAATAATGCTCCTGTTAACGGGATTTTGACTTCATAAACCGACATCACCAGCTTTAGCTCACAGTCTCCAATCTTACCTGCCACTGAGCTGTATCCTGTCAGCAAGCTTGGATAACTGATCAGGAAGCCTCCTTTGCTTGATCACACCCTCAGGTGTGACAGAGACTTCACATAGTGAATAAGCATCAGGGGTTGCAGTGAGAGCAAATTCCCTGATAGCCTGGATTACCACTTCTTTTGCTGTTGTGTCCTTACTGATCATGATGTAGCGACTTTGCTGATCTGCCTTGAAAACCCTCAGGACTTGATCTGGTAAGTCTGGAAAAAGAAATTACATGCAAGGTATGCAATTTAGTGAAGAAAAAAATATAATGGTACAAGATCATAGAACAGTTCCATTGAGTATAACTACTATCAGTTTTTATTTCAGTATCTCTGGTTCACCTCTCTCATTCTTACAAAATAGCTGGGTTTTTGTTCAGTTTGTTGAGGGTTTTTTTTAATGAAAGACTAGTTTATTAACAACAAGGAAAATAAGTTAGGCTATGATGGAGCAAGCTGCAAAAATACGTTAACATTTCCAGAGTTTGAAGAAACAAACTATTGAGCAGTGGGGCTTCCACAGATGTTGAGTCCTGATAAATTTAATTCAAGTCTGAGAAAAATCAAGGACACTCAACAACACTACCCTATACATTGACACAGGAGAAGTTTAAGCAAGTAAGTGTCAATCTTCCTAAGGATATTTTTAAGAAAATAGATTTAATTTATTGAGTCTGACACTCAACCATAGTGCCACACACAGGAGGAAGTCATGTCCATGTAAGTAGCTAGGAAGATGCAAGCATAATGGCCAGCACACATGTATACACAAACTGCAGTAGTGTTAATGCATCCAAGTACTTAATTATAAAAAATACTCCCTCCTTGATACATTTAAATAATCATAATAAATGTGTAAGTAACAGACTGAAAACTTGCTCTTTATTTCTCTGTCCCAATGTTTTAGTAATTAAGACTAAAGCAGCTGGAGATAAAAAAAACAAGTATTCTATTTCTAAATATATTATTGTTTCAAGTGACTGATGACAGAAAACTTACAGTAAGCACCTACAAGGCAGCTCTTTTTAGTAAATCTGGAAAATTACCAGCCTAACTCCAAATGTTGGCTTTGGTATTTCCATGAGCCATACAGAATACCACCAAGTCCATATGTATTTCCATATTTCCATTAATGTATTGAAATGTAATCAATTAATCGACTGAAGTTTGATTGTTATCATTGTATTATTAAAAAAAAATCCAAAATTGTACAGCTATCCACCACTGGAGTTTTTAACATAGGCATTTTTAACCAACAAGTCCTTTCAGTTAATTTAATTTCTTGCCTCTGTTACAAATAACCTTTTCTAGTTATGGGTGGCATAACATCTGGTCGCTATTATTTTTTAAATTTTAAAAAGATCTGGTTTTTTTAGAGAAAAGTTCATATGAACAAGAAAATATATAATAAAAAGCCTTCTGAATCTACAGCCAAAAAAATTATCCTTATTTAAAAAAGCAAAACTGAAGAAACAGCTGCCAGATGAAAACAATCACTTAGATATAACCACAATCTTTTTTGACAAGAAGTAAATGTGCATAACATATATTCAGGTCACTACAGAAAGATATATTCAGCAAATCTTATGAAAAAGACAAAAATTTACTTCTTCCCATTGCTGCTGCATGTCTTCAAAATAATAATTTGGAAAGAATGAAGATAAATCTCTCTGATACGAGTTGATTCAGATGCCACAAAAGTTGTTTAGCCTTAAATATATTACTTTACAAATTTAATGCATCTAAGCCTGTAACTTTTTAGCTCACAGTAGTATCTTGCAGCTTGATAAGCACCAATACTGAAGCACATTAGAACTGAGTGACTACATCATCCATTACACATAATGGGTACCAGTGCAGGCCAGTTTTCAGCCCTAAGTACTTGAGTCAAAAGTACAAATGCCTTATAACTAGCAAGCAAATTTTGCCTTTTATCACCAACTCTATATTGACCCATTTTCCTTTAGTAGCTAGCTGAAAAGGAACACAGAGCAGTGCCTGAAATTATTTCTACATTTTTTGACATCTTGAGCCAGGTAGAAGCCAAAGACACAGCTTTTCAGAGACATTGTTAAGCACCAGTCTGCTCTCTAGATCTTGTTGCCTCTTGCTGTTACAGAAACACTTGCCACTCAAAGAAATGCCACGAAGATAGGGAGCTACTGTAAACACTACCAAGGTGGGAACTTGCTAACACTCCCAAGAAAAAATTGTTATGTGCAAAAAGAAAATAACCTGCTCTGCTGGATCACTGAAGGCAGTATGAAGAAATGCAGAGAGCAGCAAACAGAAAAGTATCATCTTTGCACTGTACTTTACAATTTCTGAGGCTGCCTACCTACCAGAGCTGGTAGTAGAAGCACTACACAGAATACAGAGGAGGCTGCCAGCAATGGAAATGATTACAGCTATAGCAATGGTAGCAAGTAATCCAGCACAATAATTTTTAAATAAAACAGCACTTGAAGAGAATTGTAATCACCTCCCTTCACTCTCTTTCAAAAAAGGAAACTGGAGTGGCAGGATGAAGAATGCAATGCTGTATGGTAAGAATCTAGTCACTTAGAAAGCTTCTGTGGGGGGAAAAAAAGGACCAGTGACTGGCAGCTCATCATTACTATATTATTTTGACTTCCAATTGAATAGCAGAGACAGCATAAGAGAAAAGAAATCAAAGTGCTATTGACTATTTGAACATGTAAAAATAAACCTTTAAAAGTATATTTGAAAAAGCCTGAGCAAATCAGAAGAGAAACTAAAACGACTCCTTGCAGATTTCAAGCTGTTCTCATTTTCTCCTCAAAGACTACCCTTCCAAAACAGCAAGTTTTTTTATTTTCTTTCCTGAGGGATGTTCCTCAAAGCCTCAAAGGATGGCTGTTCTACCACTTTTCTCTTTCTTCTCCAGTGCATTCAATTTCCTGCAAGCTGCCTCCATCTCCATCTTTAATTTAGTCCAAGATAATAAAAGAAATTAAAAATGCCAGCTTTAATTTTTTTCCAAGTCTTAAAGTATACAGAGGTATAATTCAACTTTTCTGTCTACAATGCAATCATCCCTAAAGCCCCTAAGCTATATGATTTTTTAATTTCAGTCCCCCCTTTCCCCTCCTTTCTCCACAGAGAAAAAATATACCTGTGAATTATTTGCAAAATATTCAGTGCGTGGACATTCAGGCAAATTTTAAGCAAAGAAAAAAAAAAGGAGCTTTTTTTTTTAAAAATGAGAAAGCACTAATTACTTAGTACACTTTCTATAAAGATAATGGAAAACCTGCTATAATGCTGAAGCAGTGGCATTGCATCATTATTTATCTCCTTTCCTTAAAGCAAAAGGCAAACAGTAGAACATTATTCACTTATTAAACTTTTCTGAACTCCATCTGTATTTGAAGGATCTTCAAGACCTGCAATGCCTTTCCTTTTCCATTAATGGAGTTTGTCTGAGCTGTGTGAGACAGTGAAGGCCACAGCTCTGGAAGTTAGCTAGTTGCTGTGCTCAGCATTAGGGGCACATTAATGACCTGGAACCATCTGGTCCCATTAAATGGTAAACTGGAGAATGGAATCTTCAGCCATTTATAGATAAAGTGCTGATGAAAATTTGGGCTTTTATTGATAAAGAATATCTTCAAAGTTTTGGACAATACTCATTAGATAAAAAAATACTCATCTTCCCACTCAGGAGCAGTCTTAGACACTGGGACAAAAATCACACGCTGCCTGCTTGTAGTCTTCTCTCGCCCTAAAAATCCTGAGATGAAGTCATGCTCAGTATGACAGTTTCAAGGGTGGTGACTGCACCAGCTTGGCCAGTATGTAAGCTGATGTTTAAGCACTGCTCCTTTAGGTAAGGTTTGAAATCCCTCAGGCTTAGGAGGGCACTGAATTTTTGGTTCTACTTTTGAGAAGCACTCTAAAGATTAGACTAAAATAACAAAGTGCCTGCACAGCTACCAACACCATATCCTCCTTCAGCAGCTAAGTTTTAATAGCAAAGATTTGGATACTTAACTCAGAGAAGGCTTACTGCTAAGAATCTTCCTCCAGCCAGATAAGAGCCCAAATCCCAACACCGCCAGGAGCTCCAGCTAAACCCTTCTCATAAGATAAGGCTCTCAGGTTTCTCATATTCTTCCCATTTTTCTCCCTCACTCATCCCCATGCTTTGTTCCTCTCTACTATTTGTGTTGATTTTGAAATCTATTTCAGAATGGTATTTTACGTGACTTTAAATATACATAATTCAGCATACAGCTGCAGGGCAGGGTGACTAACAGGGAACTTGGAAACTGTCCCTTACAGACATAGTACAAGATTATATGTCTGTTCAGAAAAAGGCTGAAACATATGTCCCATGTCTCAGTCCAAGCCCTGTTGCCTAACTGTAAGCTAATGATCTACTGTGCTATTTGAAAATATTGCAGTCTTGTGAAGACTGAGCTATCTGGGCAAATTATAAAATACCAAGCAAAATAAGTTTTCACTGGCCAAGAATATCCCATCAGTAAGAGGCACTCTGTATACAACATACCTGAAAAACAGACATCTAATAAACTCAGGTGAAGTATATCAGAGCAAATGCAATAAATTCTAATGTACTATTACGTGGCTAATCTGTGGGTGGCAGCATACAAGCTAATAAAAACACACGGATATTCAGACTCTGGAAGTCCCAAAACTGAAGAGATCAATGGAAGAAAACTCTCTGGTCAAGTACAACAACAAAAAGGATCCTTACCCGGAGTAGTATTGAAGTCTAAGATGCGATGATGAGACTGCAGTAGATCGGGATTACTAGATGAGAGGGTTCCACTGACAGGTAAAGCAGGAGGAATGTGCTTCGTTTGCCTCAGTCCCACAATGCTGTCATCCTGAGACTGGCCAATTCCAATGTCACTGCAACCAGAAAGAAATAAAATCAGGACTTACACACAGTTAGAGCCTGGGCTATGCTAGAGGGATGCAGGGATGTCTAATATCGCTACATTTTCACACTTTCAATGTTAGTACAGTAACCACTATTTAGAAGTTAAAATTCCCCAGACAAAAGTGCTTGCTGTCTACCTTTGTCAACAGCACCCATATGTCCAGTCAAAGTTACTCGATCTGCTTGCTCACACTGCCTGAAGATCCTCATGTTCACCTCTAAGCTCTGAGGAGCTGCCAGGCTCATTATTTTTTGATGATTTCTCACAGCAGCCAAGATCTTTACTCAAAAGATGGTATATACCTCATCATTCTTGTACCACCCCATCACCTGAACTTTGACTAATACTGCTTTTCCTTTAGTGCTGTTATGTAAGACCTGAATTTCACACATCTTTTACCCCATCACAGACAGGATTTGCAACTCTACTTCAGGATGTATTGTAGCCATACAATCTCAGATCAGTATTGCTAGATGGATCAGAGAAAGAGGTATCACATTATAGAAGGCACTAATTTGGATATTGCTTTTTAATTCATAATCAGCAAGTGAAGCAGAGCAACTGTTACAGGATGGAGCTGGAGCTAGCCATGGAAAAAAATAAATAAATAGAATGTATATGCAAATCCTAATAAAATGCTCTGTGGGTGTAAAATGTTAAATAGCAGCCATCATATAAAATTAAAATAATTAAAGATGTAGCAACTACAGACAAAGCGTTTTTAAAAGCCAAGCAAATCTAAACCTGTATTTACACTCATAAATAAAGTATAAACCAGAACTTAGCTTTCACTGCAAACTGCTGCAGCTCTAAAGAGTCAAACTACTAAATAAAATGATACAACAAAATGACCATTTGTACCCTAAGTTTTGGCACTTAGGCTTTTGTCTAGGGTTCAATCCATCCTCAGAAAACCTAAAGAGAAGTAATTAAGGGCCTGATAATTACCCCTGTTGAGCTGTTACAGTACAAGTATCCTTTTGTGCTTACCAATGAATTACATTACCCAGTACACTCTTGTACCACTTCTTTAAGTGCTATGCTTTAAGAGAACAGTTCTCTGGGAAGCTAGGACAGTATCTCTGGGCTTTCAAGGACCAATTTTAGTAACATGGAAAGCAACTACTTTGTAGAAGGCAATGCAACTCAAAAAAGGTCAGAGGGGTATCTCTGTATGATGTGTTTGGGTTTCCTCTTTGTTTTGAAAAAAAAAAATACTCTTTATTGCCAAAATGTTTTATGAAATATAAACCCCAAGCTATGAGAGTGACAGAAACACTCAAGTCCACTGAAAAAAAAAAAGTTCTTGGATTCTCTCTCAGAAGTTAAGCTGAATCTGAGTATCTGTATTTTTGTACTTCCACATAAAGAACAAAACACTGTGACAAGCAGTGATGATCAACTCAGCACACAGCAGCTTTATGCAAAGCCACAAGCAAGTCAGTCTTTCACTACAACTCAAACCATTCCCAGCAATCCACATCTTGTCTTTCAGGTAGGAACCACTCCACACACACAAATAAAAACACCCACAAAAACAAGTAAACAAAAAACCTAAGGCCTCCAAACACTTCCTAGTGGTCCTAAACAACTACTGTATTTCATAAATGCGCCAACACCAGTATTTTCTCTAAATTCAGATCAAATGAAGACAATGTGACCCTGCCCCTTATATTTGTAATAGTTTCACTTGCATTATGTATTACTTCTGCAGTTTGTCAGTTTTATATATTCTTATCCTGGCCATCATGACTGAAGCAGCATCAGTAAAGTGAATCAACTGACAAATGTTAGGTTGTAAAAAAATAAAAGTAATGTTTCTAAAATTCTTCTTGATTTTAAGTATTCGGATATTACATTGGAAAGTATTTATCTTAGACTCAGTTTACTCTATTTTTAAAACTTAAATCAGAATCTCAGTGAGTTCTAACTCATGTAAACAAGAAACAAATCCCAGAAATTTCAGATACAAACAGCAACACTAGAAAACTCCAGGTCCCATGAAGATCAACTGCCTCTGATGGTAGCTAAATTATTTTGTTAGCCAGTGAAAGGAGATTGTAGTTTTAAAGGAAAAACATTTCCATTGCTTTCTGTACACATCTGTCATATAGGGAAATAACATTTACTGATAAAATAATTCCTGCCGAATGACAAACAGGTTAGAATGGAAAATGGACTGGCAGATCGGACAGAATGCTTCATCCTTCAAAATACAGTATACTGTGCATCCCACTGCAGGGCTGCAAATACAGAGGAGAAAGGGGGTCTGCTTCTTCATCTGGGATGCTGTGCCATGGAACAGGCAGAACTTCACTAGAGATAGAGGTGAGGGCTGTGTCTAATCCTTATTTGGAGCAACTGAGCCTACAGACTACAGAGCCATTCTGCATTAGAAGGGTAAAGAAAGCAAAGACCTCAAGCGGAGGCTGTAGCTAGAAGCCCCCTTCAGGACACACCTGGTGGAGACATAGCTGGTGGAGAAGGAGATTTCCCAGTAGAAGCAGACAAAATGGTACTGCTTACTCAATTTGAGAAGTTACTTAACATTATTGGACTAAAAAGCAAGACTGAAGGAAGGCATTATCACCTCCTCAAACTGATACTGATTTAACATCTTTAACATTTTGATACTGATTTAACATCTCAGAAAGTAGACAAGCTCCCTCTAAGAGCGACCTCATTCTAGTTTAAAGATTGCTTTTATCTCAATTCATTCTGGAGGCACTGGAGACCTTTGCAGTATTCACATTCAAAAAAAAAGTGGATAGTTTCATCACATAAGCTGGCTGACTCATTAAGTCTTTAAATACCTACTTTAATAAGTAAATCAGGTTTTTCATCCCTCTTGATTTTTGGTATTTAAGAGCATGTAAAAATAGGTAAAGTCTCTTAATATACGAACCACCAATAATTATTAGGAAAAATAAGCTTTGAGTTCCTACGCAATAAGGAAAAACAAGCACAAACAGGAAAGTCTACAGCTACACATCTTTATGCAGAAACCACGCAGACACAAACAACTGAATGTCAACAGGCTTTGCAGACAAATTGCTATATATAACACAAGAAGTAAAGCTAGCAAAAGGAAAGGAAAATAGGCCAAGTGTACTGTTTTTCTGAGTCTTACCCAAAGAGGTCCCTGCTCAGAAAAAGTGAAAAAATGAAAGGAATCAAAGAAGAAAAGAAATCCAACAAGACAATTTTATGCAAAAACTGTGAACAATGGTGAACAATGCAAGAAAATCACACACAACACCGTGCATGGCTCAGAGTCACAAACATACACAACCAGTAAAAAGAGAACATTCTGAAGGCAAACATCATAAAATAAGGATTTACAGATCCTCCTCTACTGAAACATATCTGCATCAATTTAATATATCCCACTAATGGATCTTTATGAATTTTTATTCATTGAACCTTTACATTACTAACATTTTATTTATGTTTCTGAACAGTATTTATGTAGTAGGGAATACCTAATATTAAAAAAAAAGTTTGCTTGTCTAAAGTCATAGCAAGAAAAATTCCCAGATTTTCAGGAAAAGTGTCTTCATCATGAATTGACACAGAATAGATTTCTTCCTCACTGGGATGCAGAAAAGAAAAATGCAAGAGACAACACTGATTACACAAACTATCCTCTGCAATTCATATTCCCCATTGATGCCATATGTCTTGGCCAAGAACCAGACTCCCATTAAAAAAATTATTCTACTGTTTCCAACAATCCTAATCATAACTCTATTTCTAAAATGTTTTCATAGAATAAAAGTTATCAGATACCAAGTTTAGCTTTCATTAAAATAATAATTCTATTAAAGAATCCAAGTTTTAACCTTAGTCTGCTTTACGGAAGTACACAAATTCTTATAGAGGTTTGGAATGTGGATAAGCTGAAATTATTGCTTCCATCAACCATTTGCAAGCAAACCTGCTTGCAGAGTTACTCTGAAATTAATTGCCTGGGATGTTTCCACTAAAAAGTCCTCTTAAAAGAAAACTGTATATTACATTAAAAATATTTATGTCATCGGACTATCTATAAATAGTAAAATACATTCATACTGATACCAGGAACTGCATTGTTACTAATCTATGATTATTCAAATATTCCGACCAGTATTTTCAACTATGTTTTTCCAGTTATAAGCATGTTTTGCATTAATAAATGGAAATATAATGACAAATGTTAAGTATCACGATAAATTATTAAAACTTAACACAAAAAAATATTTAAGAGGAAATAAAAAACTCACTTGTACGGCTTCTGAGGCAGGATACTGATTCGAGTCTTGTCAAGTATCTTCTTTAATTTATTTCTTCCCCCAACTGTGTTGGCTTTACTTTTCTTATTTACTTTTTCTAATCCTATTACCTGCTCCACATCAACAGCAAGATCTGGGATGGAATAACGACTTGCCTTTTTAATATCACCAATTTTAGGCAGATGGGGAGCACCATTTCTTTTTTCCTCTGACAACCGTGTTAAAAGTTCCTTAAAAACTGCACAAGACAGGAAAAGAGGGGAAAGAACAACAGCAAAAATGTAAAAGAAAGCTCTGTTTACCAGACCAGTTTAATATTAATAATTACAAAAAACTGATTACAATATTATGTCAATTCAAGTATTAAATGCATTCAAATATAAGACTTTTTTAAAATAAAAAATAAATGACATGTTTTTTTGGTAGAATCAGAAATCAGTAAATTGGCCCAGCTCAGAATGGAAATGCACTAGATGACCACAAGGTTGCATGGATGGTGTCAACAGAAGGGCTTTGACTTTTCAACCTAAAGGACACAGGCTTCTGCAGAATAGTAGCATGGATAAAAAGATCACGCTAGACAAAAATGGAATAGAAAAACTAACAATTCAGAAGGAAGGTTTTAAACTGATAGCCAGCAAGAAAAGCTCTTAGATGGACAAGAAATTATTAGCAACAGGATCAAAAGATCTGAAATCAGAGGGCAAACTACAACAGTGTCATAAAGTCAATGTAAGAAATTATGAGACTAGTGAGACACCTTGGATGTTTGATATGGCTGTTGCGTCCATCTGCCAAGATATATGAAAAAGCCTCTTAGACTTCCCTCAGTTCCCTAGCAAAGAGTTATCTCGGAGGTAGAAATACCTCAGGAATTTGTGAATTAGTTCTACTGCAAATTTTAGCACCGCAGAAATGTTGATATATTTAAATACATCAAACAAAACCCATCTGGAGAACAAGTCAAATATTCTGAGTGCAAGAGGAAGTCTCCATATATAAATGGAAAAATCATCTGATGAGTTGTTTTGTAATAATAAATTAAAATTAGTAATCAAAACCAACAAATTGTAGAAAAAGTGGGAACAAGGGCAACCAAATAAGGATGAGCAATAGGGCCTTGGTTTTACTATTATGTATTAATTATTTCCTTAATATTTATCCTTATCTCCAGAGATATATGAAAAAATCAACAAGAGACTTCAAAAGCTTCAAATAAGACACACAAAGAGAAGAAGAGGAGAGTAACCCAAGCTAGTAACTGTACTGTCAAATAGAAGCTAGAGAGACAAATTAGATACAGATAAGAAGATGCTGGTAATAAAAAAAAAAAAAAGAGGGAAACTCTCCTTTTGGGATTTCTTTATAAGAAATACTGCATGCAATACACAGAGAGTAACTTTTCTGAGACTCCTCTGTGATGTGATTTCAGTATTTGCAGTAGAACAACAAGATTAAAAACTTAGAAAAACACAAGAAATTAAGAAATAGTTTACTCTTAAACATACTAGAGCAACACATGAGATCCAAAAACCTAGTGTATGAAGGATCATTACACAGAACTTACATGTAGAGAAACAAGCACAAACTGCTAAACAAGCATATACAGATACATTAAGATTTCAGTTATTAGAAACAATCCAAATATTAGAAACTTCACTGCAAACCCAAAAAATAAAAAAAACCACCCAGGTAATAGATTTGACTCTTGGAGATAACCTAAGCATACTTAATCACCAGTTAGTGCAGTGACATCCTGTGGTAACATTCTGCCCTACTTATTAGTGATTAAGAACCTGATCCTGAAAGAGATACATAAAATACAACACTAAATTATATGAATCATCCAAGTATCCAGTGGTAAAAATCAAATAAACCCTACAAACTCTAAACTACATATGATGCTGAGGCCCTGAGCTGCTTAAAGAATCCTTCATGAGTGCTTTAGCATTAGTGAGAGGGAGAAATTAAGATTATAGATTCAGCAGGTAGCAAGATTGTTTTCACCCAGCTAGAAAGAAAGTTTTTATTAATCTTCTCGTACTCATTGTAGGCATGGACTGAAAAACTATGAGCAAATTCAGCAGACAAATCAATATCCCTGATAAACTGGAATTCCAAAAGAGGCTTCTTTCTTGAGAAAGAACTAGATATTACCGCTATAGACACATTTTATAAGTTCAACTATATGGTCACAATAGCTCCCCTTAATCCAGAAACATGCACTTGTGAGTGTGGAGTCACTTCATGTAAAATCCTATTCATAACATTTTCTCTGCAATTATGAACTAAGGTATTTTAGGACCTGCAAGCTTCCTTTTTCTATTCTCCCCAGTACAAAAGTGTTTCAAACAATACTGTTTAAATTTTTAAGACTCCATCTAAATTAGAACAGAAATCAGATCAAAAAGCGCACACAAACTTACCAAATAAATTGGTTTTCACAGTGATAGACAGATGAGTGTTATTTCTAAGGATTTCCATGGCTTTTGACAGCTGAATGTTTTCAAAGTTTTGACCATTCACTTCCAGGATCTAGAAACACAAACAGGTAATGTTATTATTGGTTAGTGAAGAGAAATAAAAAAATGGGGGCGTGGTGGTGGAGACATTTTAAAATTACATACCTGGTCTCCACGTTTCAAGCCTGCTTCTGTAGCTTTGCTACCGAAATCAACACTGTCAACAAAGATTCCAAAACCCTTTTCTGACCCTCCCAGCAAGATAAAAGGCAAAGGGGCTTCTCGAGATGGCTTTGTTAAGGTTATCAATCTTCGTTTAGCTTTAGCAGCACAAGCAATATTTAACAGCCTCAAATGTCCACCCATTTTCTACAAAAGAAAAGCATAATGAGTTATATGTAACAACACCCTGGCTACTCCTTCCTGTCCCCCAAATTGTCAGAAAAAACCCTCACTCTTACCTCCCTCTCCAAATTGTTCTCAAATTCTTCCAGAAATCGAGTCATAGCAGGATCTCCTTCAAAATCATTGAAGTGATTGTTCACCCACAACAATACTACCCGTGTAACCTGAAAATTAATCAATAATACAAGTATTTTCCAGGAATACCCAGAACAGCACTGTAGTGCTAAATCCTTTAAAAATACTGCTCCTTTAAAGCTTCTGTAAATTTCAATTGGAATCCTAAATATTACATGTATACCAAATCCTAACTTTACTTAATTTGCCAGGTGGACAGAATGAATTGAGTATTAAAATTGCTTATATGTTATATTTGTTACAAAATAATATGAGTCAGAAAATTAACACTCACTGTATCAAGTTTGATGGGGTAGGGAATACAGCACACAGGTACGAGGCAATGAGTTAGACACATTTCTGACTTAGAACAGCAATTTCCTGTTCATGTACATTTCCAAATCTGCTTAATTCTTTGAGCACATGATCATAAAGCTTCCGGTACTGCTTTATATTGGCTCTTGAATCTCACAAATCTTTAGATAAGCCACCATTAACTTCATTAGGCATTTACCTATGTAAAAGAGCTATTGTATGTTTAGAGATGAAGGAAAAAAGACCTATTGTGAGCAGCAGGAAAGAGGTCTCAATAGTGAATACATGTAATTTTTTTCCTTAGAGTCAATTTTCCAGTTTATTACTCCTGCTTTCTCTTCACCCCTACTCCCCCAAAACAACTATGATTATCAAGTTAAGAAAGATCTTAGCTGGTATTTTACAGTTTGTTAGGGAAAAACCTAAAAAATACTATGAGTTAAAATTAGTGAAAATAAAGTCACAAAATAAGAGCCAAATGTGTAAAACAATACATCCTTCCACTATAAAGTTTTATCTTACTATGTCATTTGACATGGGACATGAGCAACACTTGGCCTGAAAATATGAGAGTTTTAATGTCTTGAATTAATATCAATCCACCACTTTTAGAAGCTCCTGAATCCAAAATGGGTGTGGCACTCAGTTATCTTAAAGATACAGCTGCATTTCTTCTGTTATGCTGGGAAAACAAGTTAGTAAGGGGAAATACCTAAACATTTGAAAAAACGACAGCTTCAGAACAAAATCTCATACAAATTTTATCATCTAAAGCTAGCCTCTGTCCATTCTCTGCATCTGCACAAAACCTAAACCCCTGAAGCCTCTTATGCTAAAGGTCTGACACCAGGGATCCAAAACAAACCCCTACACCCTCATGGGAGCTGGATGGTTCAAGTAGTTTCCCTTTTATCCCAGAAAAGCAAGTAAATTCAGAAGAGTTGCTGAAATTAATTACCAAATTAATCAAGTACTTCAGATCTCCTTGAATGTCCAGATTTCTAATGGGAGGCAACTGCACAGTACTACCACTGCAGCTACCAGCCACAGGGATGTAGGTTACGGAGAGCATTTCTGGCATATTTGAGATTTTTCCACCTTTGAAATTGAAGATGAACTTCCTCCTTTCTGTTAAACATCTGTGGTATTTTTCATTAATGTGGATGACATTGGAAGATCCAACCAATGTTTGGTTAAATTTAGACTAATTGCAGATTTTTAAAATTGGCTGGGAAGTTGCAAGCTATACCGTGTAACACATTTTTAAAATCACTGCAGTGACAGGTCCAATATCAATGCTGTTTTCAAAGTTGGGACTTAATCCTGTACCCAAAAGACTGCACTGGAAAGGGTTCAATGCTGACTTCCATAGGAATGCTATTACTTCTTGTCAGAAACAGACACAGCATTAGAAGACAATTAAAGCTATAAAGTTAAGTACCTGCTACCAAGCTCTCCTTCCCCTCTCCTCACTGAGTATCAGCCCCTAATATAAAACAGTCAAAACTTTCCAGATTCCTTGTTCCCAACTTGCTTATCTCCACTTGTCCCAAGCTGTTCTCTGACTCTTGCCTTTTTGTCAGCACTACTCAGTGTCAGGAAGGGTTGGTTATTGAGATGGCAGAACAAAGAGCTGTTCTGTTTTCAGACCTGATACCAGCAGCCGTGCTGGCTCATTTACAGAGGCTGAAGGGATTAGCCACAGGAGGACAAGAAAAAAAAGTTTAAAGATTATATCCAGTATTATAGCTCTGCAGCTGTAACAAGCCTATGCTTAACAGCAATAGCTGCAAAGCCTGTCCTCTCTGCCAGACGTAAGCTCCTTCATCCAAGGCACAGATATACTAGCATTTCTAGAAGAAATACCCAGCTTCAAATAGAAGTTGAAAATCAAAATTTTCTTTTACCTTATTGATATAATTCACTTGGTTTAACATTTGCAAAAAAATCTTGAAAATTTTGCTAGTTGTTTCACATATGAGAAAGTAATATACAAGTGAAAATAAAGCATTACAGTATAAAGCACAGCACAGGCTCAATATACAGTGTAATCAGTGTGCCAAAACTGGACATACAGGGCCTTATTCTTCCACGATGGCAGTTTTGTTTAGGGAAGAGGATGTTTGATTGCTTTCTTGTGTTTGAGTGAGGCTTTTTTAATGCTATGTAAGGCTCAACAGATTCCTAACAATGGCTCTGTCTTCATACAAAAATAAATCATAAAATGTTTGCCACATTGTGTTAATTAGTATTATGTATGAAAAACACAACTTATTTATACGCTCAGATTTTGAGACACAATATAATTCTATTGAATTACATTAAATAAAAATGCTAACTATTGGAATAAAGCTTCCTGTATACTTGCAAGCAGCTGTGTCATAAAAACACAGCAAGGTAAAATATTGCTAAATTCCCTTGCCTGAACATGTTAGTATTTAAAAAAACAAGGAAAAAGTATTTTATTTGTTTTATCCATATATTCTGCTATTAAATATGTCACCAGCTATTTGTGTCTTAATCAGTTTAGTCACTCCCTCTAAAACCTATTTTATTCTTTACGGTCTATGTTTCAATGCAAAGAGGTTTGTAATTCAGGGGATTTTAACCTTATCCCTGAGGCTGGGGTCATTGAACCACTCCAACAACTTCTTGCCCACTTCCATTGGGCTGGAAAGAAAGGTCCGATATGTCAACAGGAAGTCTTCTATAAATGTTGGGTCTACCACAGAGTGCTCTTCCACCAAATGCATTGTTAACCTTTCAGCTGTTCCCTGTAAAAGAAAAACAACAAACCAAACCTTAGTTATTGAGAGAGATTTTCAATAAATGCCATTTTTTTGGTCTCATAACATACTAAGATACATTACACTAGGAAGAATACCAGCATCTATTGACTGATGAGCTAAGCAAACATAACAGCGTAATCACTGTGATAAAAAATGTAAAGAAATTCTGTAATTGAATTCTAGAACAATCACCTAGTTAATAATGTGCATAATTGTAAAGAGAAAAATGAATTTTTTTGCAAATAAATATTTTTCTTATATTTCTTATATATCGTGGACCTAGGTTGCCAAGTTAAGAAGTTAATAGAATGCAGACTTTTGAAAGACACTGCCTCTTTTGCTTTTACCTTGATAACAATGTGACCTTTTCTTGTTCCAGTGCGATCAAGCTCCCTGTGCTCTTTCACCATTACAATCTCCCCTTCCTCTTCTACCTTCTGCATGTTCTTTTCCACTTGATTGAGGATGCGGCAATAATCTTGCTGGGCTATACAAACAAACTGGAAAGAGCATTGCACACCAGTATTAAAAAGTAAAATCTTCAGAAAAGCATTTAGACTTAAGATGCAAGTACTCTATTGACAGAAAAGATAGAGTTGTTTCTCAACCTGCAGCGAGAAGTTCAACAGTTCAGCTGTAGTAAGCAGATGAATACATAAGTACAGTACTTCCACTACAATCATGCAGTTAGAAGAGACCAATATTCAGTTAGAGCAAAATGATTTAGCATTATTAGCCATTTTTACTTAGCTGCTTTGACCTTCCCTCTACTGGAGATGCAGCTCAATATCCTAGCTAGTATTCTCTCTCTGATGCAAGCTCTCGTATGGTATTTTGAAGGTTTAAGAGATTGAAGGGAAAACCTAACTTTTCTTTTTTGTGCCTATTGCTATCATAAATAATTTTCATTTTTCATAGCTATTATTAATAAGTCAATCATTAAGAAAATTAACATTTACTCAATTACATGAGTGCAGGCGCACAGAAGCAAATGTCTTCTGGATTAAAGCACACAGCAGGAAAAATATTTTCTTCAATCATCTGTTCAGCCAAGAATAAATGCAAGAATCCTAGAATCACGGAATGGTTTGGGTTGGAAGGGACCTTAAAGATAATCTAGTTCCAACCCGCCTGCATGGACAGGGACAGCTGCCACTAGACTAGGTTGCTCCAAGACCCATTCAACCTGGCCTTGAACACTTTTAGGGAAGGGGCATTCACAAGTTCTCCTACTGTCTAATCTAAATCTACCCTTTTCAGTTTAAAGCCATTCCCCCTTGTCCTATCACTGCATGCTCTCATAAAAAGTCCCTCCCCAGCTTTCCTGTAGCCCTCTTCAGGTACTGGAAAGCTGCTATAAGGTCCCCCCAGGGCCTTCTCCTCTTCAGGCTAAACCACCTTAACTATCTCAGCCTGTCTTTGTAGGAGAGTATCTTAAGAACATTCCTACCACCTACACTATGCAAATATACTTAAGACATCCACTACTGAAACAGGCTGCCCAGAGAGGTTGTGGAGCCTCCTTCGCTGGAGACATTCAAAACCCGCCTGGACAAGTTCCTGTGGGATGTGCTCTAGGTGACCCTGCTCTGGCAGGGGGGGTTGGACTAGATGATCTTTCAAGGTCCCTTCCAACCCCTAGGATTCTATGATTCTATGATCCACTACAACTTAGAAAAAGAAAATACTGTACACACTATGAATTGCCTTCTGCAACTTGTTAAAAGTTCTATAGCTCTGTTCTCTTTTTGGGGACAAGATTAAATTGTCTTCTCATATATACTTGGGTATTTAACTGAAAGGAAATAACAGTGTTTATTCTGATTGAAAAGTTGTTAAATCATCATGTACGTACTTAGAACAAAGGCATGAGATTCACACAGATAGTATTTTCTCCTGGATTCTTTATAATTAATTTACATAACTTCTCTGATTCCAGCAGCTTCTAGTAGCAGAAACAGAAGTCCTACAGTTTGGATTCATTGCAAAATATTATCCTAACAAGATGTCATTTATGAACTTTCAGTAGTTAGATGGGCAAGCTAAACCAGATGACTGCATTAAGATACATTTACACCCATTTCAAAGGGCATCTACTGAGAGCTAATTAGCCATCAGGAGCAAGAAAAATGCTTAATTCATCCAGGATGAATTAGCTACTATTTTCTGGATAGGAATAAGCAAACAGCAAACCAGATTAGGCTAGTAGTTTTATGCTATGAGCAGCATTGCTTATACCTGACTGCTTGTGTTATAGCAAATGTCAAGGCATTTTCCTTGAAAGGCCAGATTAGCTGAAACTATAAGTTTTTTTCACTCAAACCATGAAAGAGAGAGCTTGTATTATTTCAAGATTCAGTAGCTGGGTTGAGTAAGGAAGAATGGCTATTATCTGTAGAAGTAAAGGAGCCTGTAATGGCTATGTAATGGCTAACGGACCTTCAGATCCTACTAAGGGAAACTTTGAAGCAATGGATGTATGCAACACGCTGCTGGGCCTCATGTTTTGGAGAAAGCATGTAGACAAACCCAAGTTTGTTTTTGGTTTAGACTGACCATCCAAAATTATCCCTGTCCAGGTGAAGAGAACTCAATTTCCCAGACTGTGCTTATGCGGGAGCCATCTTTCCCAACTGCTCTACAGGGTTACACCGGAGATTTTGCATATATTCAGTTTTAAATGGTTATGGGGTTGCATTATGTCTATATGTATGTGATTTTGCACGAATTACTGTCCAACACTGTACCTGGCAGTCATCCACTTTGGTTCTCATCACTCCTTTCATATATTCCTTTTCCATGGTAGGGGAAACACCAAAACTGTTCCCCATGCAGAGTATCTCTGTTCTTCCATCAGGGTACGTCACCTCCACAGAGCCATTCAATATGACTGACCAGGAATCCAGCTACAAATCAAATATTGCAGGATACAGGAAGACTGAATCACTTAACATTGTAATATTATACTATACAGGTACAACCCTCAGAATTTTTCCAAAGGGAGAGTTATTTTGTAGCACCTATTAAAAATATTTATAAACCAGTGTACCTTAAATGTGCAGCTATTTCCAGTTCAAGAAAACTGTGACCTTAAGTTTATCTTTAATGTTAAGAGTTTATGTAGGACCGCAAAAAAAAAGAAAAAGGAAAATTTTAAGGAAGAAAGAATGAAGGTTTTAAAACACCACTGTAGGACTGCAATAAATTCCCCAAATCAGCTCCAATGGGCAGGAAGCATTTTGTACATTATGAAGAGTATTTTATTACACTTTTAGTGCATAAAAATACATTGTGCAAGTGCTTAAAAAAAAGTTTTCAAACTATTGCAGAACCAAAAGAGGCTTAACTTACCTGCTCAGTGTTAGTTTTTCTGGGTGTTTGTTTTTTGGGTTTTTTTTTAAGCAACAAGAGGACCTTAACCTTGTAGAATCTGCAATGTTTGGTATAACAGGAGAGTCAAAAGCAACTTCTACTGACCTCTTCCCCATCGTTTAGTACAATAGTTCCTGCTCTCTCCACAACTGCAAACACCATTACAGCACAGAGCTCTCTCCTCACTGACATTGTCATGTTGGCAAAAGCTGGCAACTGATGCATGAATTCCAGTAGTTGTTCTGAAGGAGAAAAAGCCCACTGAGTCGTGCATGTCAAAACAACAAAGCACAGTAAAGACAGTTCTTCAGCAAGATGCCCGAGGCTACTTAAGCTAAAATGCTGCACAATCGTTTCTGTATACTGATAAATCATGCACAGCGGCCTGTTGTAATTACGGTATTTTGTAGACACAGGCTGGCTGGTCATATCATCAATAGAAGCCCTGCAAAGTAAAAGTCAGCATAATGGAAGAATTGTAATGTAACCAAAAGCTCTGAATACAACCAATGACATCTATAATACTCCAACCAGGGTAATAACTCCCTTTAAGATTATGACAGGCCTATATAAAACACAGCAAGACATTAACAAGGGAAATTTCACAAAGCTGAGTCATTGGTAAAGCCATCCCTTCCTAGGTTAAACTTTACAGTAAATTGCACTTTATCATCATCTGTTGCATTTACAAAGTTCCTCTTGGATGGACCAAAGAGGATTACTACTGCTGCTCTGTCTTCTATGTGCACTGGAGTTGCAATTGTACTCAGCAGTGAACTTCTCCCATACTTAAATGCTTTTACAGTGTTCGTAACTACAGAATTCAGTTTTTCTTAGTAGTCCTGTGGAGGGATTATATGCCCTAAATGCTACATTTTTTTTGCATTGTTTGATCTAAAAGCTTACTCAAAGTAGCCAAAAGGACCCCATCTTTTTCCTAAATTTTTATTCACTCAGAATTACTGAATGGTTCATGTTGGAAGGGACCTCTGGAGGTCATCTGGTCAAACCCTCCTGCTCAAACAGGGCCAGTTGCCCAGGACCATGTCCAGATGACTTCTGAATATCTCCAAGGAGGGAGACCTCTCTGGGCAACCTGTGCAGTACTCAGTCACCCCCACAGTAAAAAAGTGTTTCCTGGTGATCAGATGGAGCCTCCTGTGTTTCAGTTTGTGCCAACACTGGGTACCACTGAGACAAGCCTGGCTCTGTCATCTTTACACCTTTCCTCCATGTATTTGTATGCATTGATGAGATCCTCCAGAGCCTTCTCTTCTCCAGGCTGAACAGCCTCAGCTCTTAGACATTCCTCACATAAGAGATGCTGCAGTCCCTTAATCATCTGATAACCTTTAGCATCATTTAGTCATACTTCAATAAAAGAAAAAAAAAAATTATAACTCAGCCCAAGACTAGAAATTGTAAGAACCTTAACTCTAGTTCTGCTTTACTTTCAATGTACTAACCTGTACATTAACATAGCAAATTAGATTGATTAGATGCACATTTATGTAAAGATCTTAGCAGCTCCAATGTTTAACACAAATGGGTATCTTTGGTTAAAAACAGACACATCACCACAACTTACAATTAAAAAATTTAATGTCATAAGCATCCAGTGTTGACGTTAACATTGAGTTTGCCCAGGTTCTGTCTTAGTGTTTTCCAGTATACAATGATGTTTACTTCATAAACCAGTTCAAATATAATTTAGAAGTTGAAGCTTAAGATTGAAAGGGCCAGTACCTCACAGTTTTCACCCATAATGTGTGTTTTCCTCTTCTTCTTCAGCTGTACTCATTCACTGGCTGAATTGATGGCATTTATGAATCAACCTTAGAGAATTAACACTAAACTTACCAATTACAAAAGCCAATGATTAAATTAAAACCTGAAGCTCAACCAGTTTGTTTTTTTGTTTGTTTGTTTTGGGGGTTTTTTTTGTTTGTTTCTTTTTTTTTTTTTGGGGGGGGGTGGGTTTTTTTTGTGAAGGAGAAAAGGTTTGACAGTATTTTACTACACTGCAATACTTACCAATGTCATCATCTGTCCTGTCTATTGGGTCTTTCTCCAAGCAGTCTCTAACAATATCCCTACTCATCAAAGGATCTGATGCCCGTTCAATGTCTTCTTCATCATCATCATCCTCTGAATCCACTGCTGTCTCTGGCAACCCACTGAGATCCATATCACCAGCCTCGCTTTCTGTAGCCTAAGTTCAGGTATAAACAACATTAAAAAATAATGAAAACATTAAAATGTGTTCTTAACTGCTACACTTTTCTAGTTAAACGTACAGAAATTAATTCTGTCACCTCACAGATCACTCATAAATTCACTCAATACTTTTATATTGCTTTTTTTTTTCCATATCTTTTTAAAACAACTAACAATTAATCAACACAAAGCCACCGTTTGAACCAGGCTCTTAACACTTGTTTCAATTGGCACAAATAGGATTCAACAGACATAATTAATCAGTAGGTCCTGGGGGAGTTGAAAGCAGTTAGATTTCAAGGAACATTTTCTTGGAATATTAGCAGAATATTTTTTTCAAATAAACAGCTCATTTAAAACAGATTCTGTTCCTGCCCCAACTTTACATATTCAGAGACTTAGGGATACAACATGATTAAAAGTAGACAGTTTGGGGAAATAAATACAGCATCAAAATTGTACAGGAAATTTACTATCTCACAGTAACCTAAGGCTGTATTTTTCTGCTACAAGTCCAGTTGAACATAGTTAAATATGGCTTTCATTTGCTGAGAAACTGTATCAAAATTTACAGATGCAGAAAAAATGCAAAGTCATGGCTAAAGACCACAGATGGATCACACAGAATATCTGCCAAACTTAACCTTCTTCAAATTGTATTAAAATGAGGCAAAACATAGTCCATATATAGTCTGAGGCCATTGGTATAGCACCTAAAGGTAAATACATTTTCATTATTCAGTTTTAAGACCAAACACTTAATAAATCCCACAAACATTTGTCTGTCACAGATGACAAAGCTGCTTTTTCTCAGAACCTGATTTAATACCACAGCAGCTGCCAAGGCTCAGCTACAACAACTTTTAAGGAAATGCAGGCCTCTAATGAGCAAGTTTTCATCCATGGCTTGATAAATCAAGTTTCATATCCCTCATAGGGATGGTTCATTTCCGAGACTCTGGAAGCAAATGATGCTTTGATGTCTGCTTTAAAAATACTACTCTCACACCGGTAAAAAAACCCAAAACACACCTAGCTACCCAGAACTAGGTCACCCTCTGAACATAGAGAAGGCAAGACAAATTATGTTGGTATTTTCGTAGAATCATCTTCCCTCGTCCTGCCTCACTGGCTGTGGCTGACATCTGTTACTTTAATGCCATTATCCAAAGCTACCTTATGAATGGCAGCATATGGCTGGAGAGGGATCAGAGCAGCTACCATTATTCTTAAATGCTTCTGTCCTACAGCACAACACAAGCTTTGTAACAGGGTCTTGTTCCTATAAAAAGCATAACAGCACCTACACAATATTAAAATTATTCTCACTTTGAGATGGTTTGTTTTTTGTTTGTTTTCTAAAAGAAAAAGCGCTGAGCATTTCTTAAGCAGGATAAAAAAGGATTTATAGAGGCATACAAACAAATCACAAAAATGACAGCACCAACAGCAGTATTTTCATTAGCAGCCTCACTGTGCTTAACAGGCGCAGTATCTGTGATATATTTGAAACAGTTGCTCTAACTACTCTTCCAAAATAACCTTCATCAAAAGCAACTGGTGGAAAAATTAGTGAAAATGAGTCAGTAGACACACAGCTTATGACACGGTTCTGTCAGAATCAGAAGCCTCCAACAGTGACAATTCCAGTGACAGTGGGACTAATTCACAAGTCAATTTTGCAAACCTTCCCATGACAAACCAGAACCTCTCCTACCTTGCCCAGAATAAGCTCTCTCAAAAGCACGTTGGTAAGATAAATGCAGAACTAAATTTAGTCACATGATGTTAACATACATGAGAAAATTACACATATTGTACAAAATCAATGATTAAAAGACAAGTTATTTGACTGTCTTAAAACAAGAAACCAAAACCAAGCAGAAGTCTAAGCTCTATCAAATTGATGCCATTTAAAAAAAAATAAATTCTCACACAAATTAAATGCAATGATGTATTCAGAAAATAGTTTTTAAATTACAACTGAAGGTTACAGTATTTCCTGAAGATGATCACTTTTTACAGAGCTAAGGATTGACAACTGAATTGGTAGAAATCTGAGTGATAAAACAACTATTTCTAACTTACTGGTTATCCAAAAATACAAGCGACTACAACAAAGAAGTTCAGAATTGAATGCAACAATCCACAGAGTAACAAGAAAATGTATTCATTTAACTTTAACCTTTAAAAATAAACCTTAACTTTTGAGGAAAAAACTTTTTTATCAAGCAATTTTCTGAAAAAAATATGATTATGCAAAAGTTAGCAAAGGAACACAAACACAGCCTTTCCACAAAGTGAATATGCATTCATGGGAATAAAGAATCAAACAATTCATCCCACAGGGATTCCTTCTCAGTTTATACATGCAGTAAGTTTTGCATTAGCTTTGTTACATTAAGAATAATTGGATCTGTCTCTATGTCAAAAGCACACATCAATTTTTCTACACTGCAAATAGCTTCTTTAGGCTTAGTAGCATCAAGTATGACATTAAGCACTCAAGGTCCTCTTGCTGACACATTAAACTTCATAACCCACCTACTTTGAGTACTTTTATACTCCATCACATGTTAGAAAAATCAAGGATGTCTGCACAGAAACCCTTAGTTAGGAAGCAATAGCCATGCATTTGTGTAAGAAGGGAAAATCTCAATTAGCTCCTTTGAAGATGGGGGCTTCCTTACAAACCTCAGTAGCAGAAAATCCAGAACACAAGATGAATGCCTGACAAGTATTTGTACTACAGTCAGTCATGAGGCTTCAAGCTTCCCAGGGCATTTAATCAAGGATGAAATACACCTGGGAAGTCACTGTTTTCAGAGATGCATGTTGTCCTTTGTTACTTGGGTAATAAGAGAAATTAGCTTCACTTCAATGTGAAGAGACTGCATGTAAGAAAAATGCTGGTTGCAGCTTATAGTACAAAACAACATCTCTTCAAAGTCTGAATACCAGCTGTAATGTAAATTTTCTTCACAGTTGGAAAGATGGCATGAAAAATTTGCTGAAGCTTCAAAGGAATCACCAAATAACAGCCTAATATTTTGTCATACCACCAACAAGACAGTCAGGAGACTTAACACAGACATTTTCAAGCCTGAGGTGAAGAGTCATTTCACATTTGGTCCCTAAGTAGACCTGCCCAATTTTAAGCAATGTCCATACAGGCTAATAGTGTAGTAATGGACAAATGGTTATTCCAACTGCTAAGGACCTCCAAGACCACTTCCTGGAGATTTGAGTAATATCAGCTAATGAAACAAATACCATTAAATAACTAGAAGATGGAAAGTAAAGGAGCCTTGTATAAGTTTGCTCAGTTAGCCTTTGGCTCCTTGATTGAGTGTAGGAGTGAAAACTTATTATGCCCAACTCTACTGGTCTATTTTTTGGAGGCAACATGAACACAGGCATAAGGAGAGGTGACAGGCAACACAAACAGCTAAAAGAAGATGACCTCCTTTACTGCTTCATTTCCTTCTCCAACCAATTTGTGGGTATCTGTTGAGAAGAGCGTCAGAAGAGACTAAGGGGAATGCTGGCTTATCCAACAGATACCTTTACAACCTTTACAACCAAGTAACACTCTCTCCTGTGCTATAACTGGTTCATCACACACACCTGCACACACATACCAGCCTTACTATGGGAAAGAAAGTGAAGAAAGTGGGAAGACTTGGAGAACTGCTTACAAGATAAATGGCTCTGTTTTAGGTAGCCTTTATGGTTTTCTTTTCCACACTGGTTTGGAGAAAAAGCTTCCAGCTGACCTTCACAGCATAAAGAGGCAAAAAAACTAGAAAGCCCTTAAAATTAACTAGAATAACTACTGCTTTCCTAATATTCTAAACAGGCTATTTTAGCTCAGGCTATTTTTCATTTTTATTTTAACCATTTTTTAAGAAACATTAAAAAAAGCATAATTTTTGAGTAATAAATCCCCTTTGCAACTTATGTCACCACCTAAATCATCAATATAAAATCTCCAAACATGCAAGAGAAAAATACTGGGGGGGGAGGGGTAGTGGTGTGATAAAAAACGCACTGAAGATGCTTGTTGCACAAACCAGAAATATGGTCATCATCTGCTGCAGTCCTTGAAGTCCATGAAGCTGTTAAAGCTGCCAAGCTCAGCTCAAAAAAAAAACAAAACAACCCATTCCCATCTTATTTTTTTAATCAATGTAGCGTAAGGGCTAAAATATAAATTTAAAAAATGAAATTAAGAATGTTTATTAGTGAAAACAATAATCTTTTACTTTATGATTTATAAACTGATACTGATATAAAACACCAAGAACACTAGCACTACATTTCTCATGAAATCACTTGCAAAAGTTCCATTAGCTTGAAAGGTAAGGTGCATTGAACCCAGCTTTTCCACAGAGAAAAAACATGTCTGGGGTCTTGGTTTACACTAGGTTTCAACTCACTGGGCAAAAGTTTACAACATAAACTGCTATGACATTTGATCCATGTAATTATACAATCTGTTTGCTAAAGAATTATCATATATATAACAATTAGAACTATTACATGCACACAAATCATACATAAGTCTAAAGTAATAAAATTAATTTTTCATACTCTTCTAACATAAGAGTAAATGGCCATGAAATATGTTAAAACTCTTTCTGTCTAAGATCCTTACTGCTCTCTTCATATTTTTTTTCTTTCATTATCTGCTACAAAATTTACATCACAGCAGCCCACAGCTATCGCAAGAGTCGGTCTGAGCAGTATTCCTGCCTGGAGATGGAAAAACACAATAATCCAGCCAATACACTAGGAAAGGTGTCCTTCCCAATCACCAACTAATTGCCACTTTCTCAAAATGGAGCAACGTTTGCTGAGCCCACAGGCACCCAGTACAAGGACTCTGGAAGTTACCCCTAGGCTATAAATTGCAGAACAGATTAGAGGACCTGAACTCATCAGGAGTGATAAGGCACTGAACAGGATTTAGCCAAAACTGGGGAGGAGGAGAGGGAGGCAAGGAACTCAGCAGGACCTAATTTACCTGAGTTGTTCCAGATATCCATGCATTACTCAGAGTCCTGCACTGCAGAGGCTGATACAGTCAAAAAGACTGACTAAATCTTAAGGTAAAACCTCTTTATTTTGTATAAAGCAACTTAGGGGCAGGCTGCACAGACTCTGGTTTGAGAGATAAGGGTTTGGGCTCTTTCAGGAAGACTTTCTGGAAGGTGAACCTTTCTTCCAAGAGTTACTGTATCAGACTCATGACAAAACAAAGTTGACATCTTGAAAATTTCCAAGCAGTACACATATCCTGGGAAGGTCTCAGAAAGGATGTTGCTGGTTTCCTGGACTGCCTGGGGTATCTGGGCAGACACGAGAGGGCATGCAGGGCCAGCAGGAAACCACTGGGCTGAGGACAGGATAAGGCAAAGAAAGGCTGGGAAAGGAAAGAGCTGAGCCAACACATCAACGCCTCCAAAACAGGGAGGGGGAATAGCACACGTACACAGGTTTAGATCTCCCTGCTCTCCAACAGGGATCATCATTTGGTAATACTCATGACAGGTATAGGAAGCATTTAGGATTGTATAGGAACAAGTACATGCTTCCACATAGGAAGCATTAACTAAATAGGAGCAAGAGCAGCAGCAGCAAACAATTTGCTGTGCCAAAGCAGCACAAGTATTGTTCTCGGCAAATACAAGCCAGCACACAATCTATTAACATTCAGCATCCCCTTCCTCTCCAGTCACAGTAGAGAGTTAGTCACTTTATAAACTTATTTCCTAAAATAAAAGTAACAACATTTAAGCACCTTACTGATTGGCACCTGAAATATTTCTGAGACTTGGGTGGGGTAAACACAAGGATTTTTTATATTTTTTTTTTAGGTTTTTTTTATTGTACTTCTTATCCTAAAAGAAATTCTTTCATGTCCAACATTTGACAAATAAATTTAGTTACAGCATTAATATTTAAAAGGAAATATTCTCAGCTCAATCCTGAAAGCATCTGACGATTCAGCTTCATGATTTATTAAAAAAAATCTTACAACGCCATGAATGTTTTTTCACTGCAAACAGCTGCTCTTAAGGCTACAGAACTAAAATTTACTAGGATACAACACATGACATACCATTATCTCAGATTTCAACAGTAAAGATGTGATCAATGGTATAAGTTAAAAAAGAAAACATTTACCTCATTTATTAATTGAAAGATGAAATGGCAATCTTTCTAAATGATTCCTTTCTACTTAGGCATAATGAGCAGAAGTCAACTCTACTGGACAGTAAATGCCATAATATACAGAACGTAACAATCAGAGGAACAACGGTACTGAGCTTTGTCTAAGACATTAAATTTGAAGTAAAAAAATAGCATAGAGATGACTTGGTTACAGTTTGCTGTTTTTGAATAAACACTTGAGAGAGAATTAAAAGGCCAAAAATTGAGATAGAATGACTGAACCAATCTCTTAATTTAAAAAAGTTTTTATGTTTATTTAACTCTTGACTTGACCCTAGAGGATTCAAATTACAGCCACTTTATTTTGTTGTGGGGTTTTTTGGCAGTACTTTAACATAACAACATTGCTACATTACATTCCTTAATGACTGAAATTGAGGTAAGAAAGTAATAATTTACAACAACGTTAGAAATCATTACATTAAACAATACTTGGTACTATAAGGTTAAAAAAAATAATTTAAAACCTTAAGTTTATCAGTTTTCGTATCTGAACTTATAATTTTTTTTAACAGATGTTTCTTTAGGCTTGTGTATTAAAACAGAAACATGAGGTTTCTTTCTACTATGCATGCTCATATTTCTTAATGTTGATTTGGACATCGGTTACTTTAATAATTCGTCAGTTCTCAATGCATCTGTGCCAAGACATCTTTAAATGAGGTATTAGCTCTTGAGTAATTGGAGAAAACAGATAATATTTTTCAAGATCACCAAGAATTACAAGGTATCCTCAATTTTTTTTAATTAAATTGAAAATAATGTTTTAAAAGTAGATGTTCCCCATGTAAATAGTTCAGAAAACCATTAACCCTCTTCAAACACCAACCATCTCTTTGATTCTACTGTTGCAAACAAAACTTGTTATAGGAGTCACAGATTAGGTTGGTGGCTACACAAAGAAGTAATTCTCTGAAGTACAGTATTTTTTTTAATTTCCAAAAATTCGGTGATCCTTCTCAAAGTTATAAAAGTTTTGGTGAAACTGCAAAAAATTACTTCGAACTTATCTAGAGAATAACTGTATGATTATAACTAAATGCCACCTACAACTGTGTCTCTAGAGGTACTTGCTATTCTTATGTTATAATGTAAAATCTTTGGAATGAAAGGTATGAAAATCTATAGAAGACTTGAAGAACAAAGCTGATTTCACATGTTTTTCACCCTTACATTATGAACCTCAATCCTGTCTCAAAATAATCCTCTCAGAAGAAATGCTGACAAACATACTTGACTGCCATATGCTATGCCTAAAGCATCCAGTTACTTTGACATTTTTCACAAACAAAAAAAACCCCTTGCATTATTGTAATTACTATCTAAATTGACCTGGGATCTTTTCCTAGCCTATCTTCTCCCACGGAATAGCCTACAAGCTTATTCACCTGAAGCAGACTACGTGCTGCAACTACGCTCACAACTGAACTTGTGTGTATTTGTATAGATGATGCTTTTCCCATTGTTTAAATGGCTACATTTGCATTTTTAAAAGCATCACAAATGAACATAATTCCTCTTCTAGTAAATAGCACTTCACACAGAACTAGTCTTGTTAATTTTTTTATGATAAAACATTTTAATTAGATCTTCAGAATAACAAATTACTATAGTTTATCAGAACAACAAATCCTCCTCTTTGACATTGCAAGAACTGTCAACACTAAATGAAGGATCTAGATCTTTTTATTTCAGGGTTTTGTCTAATTTTGATTTAGAAGAAGCACACCCCTAAGTGTTCTAGGGATGCCCTGGAGCAGTTTCAAGTAAATCTCTCCAAACTCAAGCTGCTCCAAATGAAGAGCATAGGTCTTTATGACAAGAAGCCCTCCCCCAAAAGTATTACAATTCCAAAAGTCTCACCAGTTCAACCTCTCCGTCTTTCCCAGGACAGACAGAGAGGAAGCACTACAGAGATGCTGGCATTGGGTTTTTCCAGGGTAGAGAAAGTGGAATATGCCCTCAAGTCAGGCAAGCACAGGCTGCTCACTGCAAATTTCTTTCTCCCTACCATGAAACATGTTCTAGATTTTGAAGCAAACACCTCTAAGAACTGTAAAATACAGCATCAAGAAGAAAAAACCCTCACATTACAAGGTCCCCAAATCTACAGTTTTGAAATTCTGATACAGCTTTTAATCACAACGCTCAGCTCACATGAACTTTTTGACAGCAGGTCTTGAAGTCTAGTCTTCTAGCACTAAGTGTCACAGCTGTTTTTTTACACGTGGCAAACTGGACAAACAGAAAGATGAGGTGAAGTGCTAGAGTCAGAAATAGAACCCCTTTACCTCCTAGGTCCCACCAAGGACCTCTGCTGGAGATACCACACTGGCTCTCCATGCTCAAGTTGAGGAACATTTCCTCCCCCAAAATCACAAATTGCAAACAAAATTAATGAAGCACAATCCTGAACTGTTCCCAAACACTACACCTCTACATTGCTGACTCCAATCCTGACAAAGTAAGGCAACACCTCTCATATCTCGCTGTGCTGCAGATTACTTGCTGAGTTTCCACAAACAGCAGATCCAGTATGTGGCACATAAACCCCTGAAATTATTAGAATTCAAACTCAAATTAGTTTTTTGAAATCTACTGAGTGCTGCTTCAGACAAAAAATTGGCAATAGGCAATAGCACAGGAGTTCCACTATGAATGTCAAAACTGCTGGCAACTGCACCTCCCATCAGCATCCATTCCAGTCTTACCTGGTAGATATCAGAAAGGCTGCTGCTTCCTGAATCACTAGTGATGCTACATCCTGAGTGACTAGATGAAACGTGGGTCACCTGTGGGTGGAGACTGTCAGTAAGGTGCAGCTTTGTGAAATCTGCAGGAAGCTATAGGTGGAGCAAAAAAAGCATCATTACAATTTGAGGTAGATACACAGCAAAATTAATGCAAATAATTTATGTCACACTTTACTCTCTGCCAGTACCAAGTGCATTAAGAAAACCATCGGGGCCTGAGAATGCAGCTTAAAAAAATTGAGTTTTGTAGGTTTTTTTAATTAATGCAGAGGTCAGCAAAATACCACCAAATTGCTGCAAATATAAGAGATCTTTAAAAAACATGTATCTGAAGACAGCCACCAGTGAAACAAAAACCCTTACACCAAAATTCTTCAGTCTTCTGCTATGGAGCTTGGATAGAATTAAACCACATACTAATATTGTACTAGTTTCAATAGCAATGGTTTCCTGTAGAATGGGACTAACAGCGAGTAAAGTCACATACTTTAAGAAAAAACAAGCACTGCTCTTTCACTTCTGAAGTTGACAAAATACATTAGAGACAAGTAAAATCCAAGCCACTGAGCTATGTTATACTTTGAGCCAAATAATATGATGGCAAATAGGAAATGTGGGAAGACTGACACAACTGCAAAGAGCTACAATCCTGAAATGAGTTTGCCCACATGCATTGCTGAAGTACAAATTGAGATGTTATATTTGACCACTTAATCATCCACCAAGATTTGTATTGTATATTTTTACTATTGCTTGGTGCACATAGCTCCCATGAAAATCTTTAAGAACTGTAAGCTTTGCCAGGCTGCAGAAAGTGAACTTTGATAAAGGAAAATATTTGCTCTCTGAAGAAAAATTTAAATGCTATTTCAGGAACATATTACTCTTCTCCTCAAGAATCTTTCACCCCACTGCTAGTTAATAAAAGTATGTTAATATATCAATTTTGGTATGCAATGAAAGGCTCAATTATTTTAAAAAAAACAAAAACAAAAAACAACTTTGCTCATTAATTTTTTTTTTTTTTCAACTCAGACAAGGTAGATTCTTTCTACAGAGGTGTGTTTGTACCAAGAATGTCATACACAATGTGTCCACCCATGTCAGTTATATAAATGCTACCTTGGCACTACTACCATTCTCCCCAGATGGGAAAGAAAACAAAAGCTCATTCAGCATTAAGATATAATAGGTCAATCAGTATGAAAGGTTATGAAAAAAAGTCATCTGCTAGTCACAAGACAGTATGATTGAGAAAATTATTAGCTCTATACAGCTAAAGGTACTGAATTATTTTAATTCTGTTTACCTGGTTTAAGTATGTTTATGGAACATGCCCTGAAAGAACCTTGGCTTTAGGATTTGTGGTGAAAGCACAGACAACTGGAAACCTTAGTTCTATTTAGACTGACTGGCACTTCCTGCTCTAATACACCTGAAAAACATTTCTTCCTTATCATAGAATGACCACCATCAGTGACTGCAGAAATGGCTACATTTTAAACAATCTTAATATTTTATCTGAAAGAGGGGCTAAAAAAAGGAACCAGACATTAGTAACCCTAAAAAGTTTCAGTAAGCCCAGAGCTACAGTTGATCTTCATATACCAATCAACAAAGAAAGGGCAATTAACAAAAGCAATACTCTAATACATACAGCCATGGATATTGCCTCCAGAAAAATCTAATTATGCTCACCATTGTTGATAATACACCAGAAGAAGAAAATAGTTTGAAGGAGTGTATTAGTTATAGTATCTGTTGTCTCTGCTACTTCCCTTTTCAATCTGTAAGTTTGAATTAGCACAAAGCTGAACAGTATTTATTAATAGAGGCCATTATATCAATTTTGTCGTTATTTGAGCCAGTCTACAAATAAGTATACATTCCATAGGTAGAATGTGTAGTAAATGAACCACCACAGCTTTTACAATGTATTGATGAATACTCCTAAAAGTACAATCTCACAAAGTTGTCCAGGTTTCTTTCCAAGTATAGTATAAATTTGAGATATGGGCACAAACCATCTAAGACTCACACATTCAATGATAATGCACAAAGATACCATATTCTGAGAGCTTTACCTTTTATAAAGTGATAGCTATTACAATCAAAAATAAATATTAACTCTGCATATCAAAACAGTCTTGAGCCCAGCCAAACTTGTTTAATTTTTCATAGTGCCCTTCAAATATCTCCATGTCATTAACAATTGCATTTATTTTTTAGCAATGCAATAACAATTCTTAGTAACCTTACATCAAAGCAAATCCAGTTTGTCTGTTAAAAAATGAAATTAAGCTACGTTTACTATAATGACTGCACTTAGTGCTTTAAATGGACAGGAAGGATTTATGTTTTGTTACTATACAGGCAATAGGAAGAGTCAGGGGATTCTACAATAACTGATTAAACACATTGCAAATAAAAGCAAGTTTTCTGAATATTTTTTTTACTATAGACAATCAGCTGAATGTTTGGTGATTACTGGTTTCAGAACAAATCCTCAAGTCAAAGCCATGCTGCATGAGCTGGACTTGCCAAGTGGCAACAGCAGAAGATCAGAAGCAGACAATTTACTTAGAGCAACCTAACTAGTCACTTTGATCCTAATCAAGTTTGACTATTCACAAGCATAAAGCACATGCTCGCATCTTTGCAGAATACTACTTCTCTGTGCTACGTGCCCGAAAGCGGTATCCAGTTCAACTGGCCTACCCACAAATAAATTAAGGTGAGAATTTGTGCAAGGAAAAAAAATATACACAAAAATGAAATAAGCTGAAACATATAAATTGTGAGGTCAATGAAAAGAGCGTGTGAGAAATACATACATTTCTATCTTATCCACATACTGCTATTTAAAATATTCAATGTACAGAATTGTACCAAATGGGGAAAAAAGTTAAGCACCGATTACAATTTTTAAAAGCACATGTGCTTAAGTCTTCTGTGTAAGACGCTACAGCTGTAACTCGCAAAGCACAGCATTTGGTAAATGGTTTTCAGTAAGCAGAGCAAGAATGAAATACAGTGTTCAAACAAACTCAGCAGTGCCAGCAACCAGTACAAAGTTGTCTGACCCACGCCAGGGTATCTACACCTAATTTCTCACTTGCTGTAGAGTATTATTAGAAAACAACATCACGAAACTGTGACACTGTATATCCAATGAAAATATGGCTAGCAACATCAACCTCTGCTTTTGGAAAGTATATGACAGTTAACTTCACTACAACAGGTATATTTGCTGTGCTACTGACTATCACTTTATTATGAAATTTTTAAGCACTCTGTGCTTTTATGCAGCTATCAACCCATTCAACAGTTTAGTAGTGACTTTAATATTTAGTATCACAGTAAAACTAAAGGTTTTCTTGGAATGTTTTAAAGCATGCACAGGGTAGATCTAGCACATGCCTGCTCTTCCTGATTGTGCAGTAATACTGGGAAGTCTAAGGACATATCCTTTGCCTCAGCAACATCATCTGTCGCAGACTGGAGACACCACAAATGGCATCAGAGCTGAAGAGTAAATTTTAATCTTGTTTTCCATTTTCATTAAATGATGGCTAGTTTTAAGGAGTGATTCAAAGAAATAAGGATCAAAAGCAACTTGCTTATTTTATATAACATATAACTTGCATATTTTATATTTTTCTGCAACAGCACTAAACTATAGCTCTGCTGAAGCCAGCAAGTCCAACATTTCTTAACTTTATTACTGAACACTTGGAGTCACAGCATCAGAAGGAATTACCAGAGTAAAAACATTGCAGGGTAATTTAGAAAAAAATAATGCATGATTTGTTCTTAAGTAAAATAGCTTCAAAATACATGTATACTACATTAAATAGTTATTAGTCATTAAAAGCATCAGATAACTGACCTGATAACCTATTTTCAGAACAAGTTTTGTAAGTAAGAAATAATCATAGAATCATAGAATGGTTTGGCTTGGAAAGGACCTAGATCATCACCTAGTTCCAACCCCCCGGCAAGGGCAGGGACACCTTCCACTAGACCAGGTTGCACAAAGCTTTGTTCAACCTGGCCTTGAACACCTCCAGAGAGGGGGCATCCACAGCTTCCCTGGGCAACCTGTTCCAATGCCTCACCACCCTAACAGTAAAGAATATCTTCCTAACATCTAACCTAAATCTCCCCTCTTCCAGTTCAAAACCATTACCCCTCATCCTACCACTACATGCCCTGGTAAAAAGTCCCTCCCCAGCTTTCCTGTAGGCCCCTTCAGATACTGGAAGGCCACTGTAAGGTCTCCTGGGAGCCTTCTCTTCTCCAGGCTGAACAGCCCCAACTCTCTCAACCTGTCTACATAAGAGAGGTGTGTCTTCACAGGAGAGGTGAAGTTTGCATACGTATAGATCCAATGAAGTATAACAGGGGTACAAAATTTTTAATAAAAAAAATGAACCTATAAAATAGTTAACACCAAAGCCCTAACCTTAATTTGATTGAGGTCAAAACAGTATTTTATAAATATACATGTAGCTCTTCACAAGTGAGCATATGTGTGTACATACACAGTTGACATGTATAGAGACCATAGGAAAAAACAGTACATCTGGAAACTTCAAGCTTTTACTTCTTGAAAACCCTAAAACAAATGAAAACTTAAACAATTATCTGGAATTATCTTAAGGACAAAGAGGTATCTCCATTTTGAACTGTACAGTACCTTAAGCCTATCACATCTTCCTATCAAAGGCAGCATTTCATTGCTTCCACCCTCAAAGTGAGTCATCGCTTTATGCATGCAAAGCTAACAATTACTTTGCTCTGAATATGTTCCTCCTATTTTAAGCACATCATGATTTTCTCCTACCCTAGAGCGTGCCTTTCTGCATAACAAAAGCCAGCTTCTACTCCAGAAATCATTGGGCTCATCCTTCTAATACAGTATTTTTAGATATATTTTTTTCAGAATATTTACTGTACAAGAAATTAAAATCCTTGGCTATAGCATAAAAAGGTGTGAAAACAGCAAAACATGAGTTAAATGATCCCAACAACTCTTCTTCACTTTAATAGTATTCGTTGTGAGGGTTTGTTTGGTTTGTTTTTTAAATTGAGTTATATGTGAAAACAAGTATAAATGCAACAATGGAAAAGACAGACACAAGAATGTCATTTAAAAATACAAGAGCAAATGTAGCAGTATGCATTTTATAAACAAGGTCTTCTACTGAGGGCCAGTCAGCACTTTATGAAAGATTTATAAAGCCTGCAATGTGACCAAAGTACATCCGCAGAAAGATGGGATTTAGAGAGCAAAGGTGTAACGTTTTGTTATGCAACTCCGATGAAGGACCCTATAGGTAATTAAGTGCCACTGAGACAGGCCAAGCAAGTAGAGTAGACATAAGACAACAGAAAATACCACCTTTGTAGCCTCTATTTCCACTTTCTGAAATTAAAGAAATGCAAACACCAAGTCCTCAGCCTCTAAGCACATGCTTCTGAGTGCTTATCCTGTAGTACCTCTTTACTAATAAAATAAAAGCCACCATAATTAAAAAGTTCTTTGTTTTATAGATGTTGCACTTAGTCCCACACATCTAAGTAAATTACAAAGTTATTTTGGTATTCTGCATCTTCTCTAGCAACAGCAGCCAAATAAAATAAATACTATGCCTTAGTCTTTCCCAATTTTTCCCCACTATGATAGAAATGTTAATGTTTATTTCACTACACGAGTGTAGATCCCCAATCCAATATTCTTCAGTATTCTATCAATTCAGTAACATTTAATTTCACTGTTTTATGTTAAAAATTTATGTTAAATCTTTGTATATCTGTTGCACGTTTTAAGGATATACTCAGATTTATGATATTTAATGACTGAAAGAAGAAATACTTCTACTAATGGTGGGTATTCATCAACATGCTATTTCAACATAATTCTTCCACTAACCAAGACAGACATAAAGGAAAACATATTTACGGTTCAGTGATTTAAAACACAGCAGTCAATGTTAAGTAACTACAGAATAATAAAGTAATTTCTATTGATTCTGCCTACAGACATGATGCAGGCTGACATGTCCAGTGCAGAGTTAAATGGAAAATAAAAGTTTAAGCTCTATACACATCTAATTAGGATGCAATTTCCAAGCAGGATTTCCTTGGACTCTGGGGTAGGATGGAACATCTTAAGAAGTTTCGATGTATATTCTCTGAAAACTTCAGCAAGAATTAAATGAAAACATTCTGAATTGAATTATGTCTTCTGTATATCATTCACTTTATACAGTAGTATTTTGTGTGTTTTGAATCTCCAATATTTCCTCAAATAGACATCTTTATTGAAACTATCACTCAGACATGAAGGACTACTCTTAAAAACATTCTTTATCTTGAGCACAAAACAGGATACAATCCATGTTCTGAAAATTTGGGTACTATTGCTTTTAAGCAGTTGTTTATATGCAAAGCCCACAGCAGAACACCTGTGACAGAAAAATAAGCATTATAGGGATCTTTTCTGACAAAATCCTCATATTTCCCTGCACTGACACTTTGCTGTAGATAGCAAAACTATTCAGAAGTTTAAGTTAATGCAACATGATCTGCTGGTCTGGGGAAGAGAGCGAGACAGAGCAAGTACAAGGCAACTTCGTTTCCCATACAAAACACACAGTGATTGCCACTTACTGTACATCTCATAGCTCTCAGCAGCTAATCCTATGAGCATTTAAAGTACTGAACATCCTTTGCTTGAAGGATTATTGACTTCTGCAGAGGACAGAGGTGGTGAAATGTAAATGGGTATCTGGGGAATGGTGAAAAGCTCTCAGGGACTACTCTTTCAAAAGGAAAAAAAAGTGTGAAATGCATCACTGACACATACCCATTCTTATTTCTCAGAGCTCCCTTATCTGTTGAAGAACCAGACCTGTCAGTATTTGCCTATTCTTTTGACAGCGTTTTTGTCACAGATACAATGTAGCACTTTATATCCAGAGGTGCCTTCCTTCAGGAAATCCAGCATAAACAATATTCCTTCCATAAATGTGAATGTCAATTTATTGGCAACAGCTCAATGTAATATAAATGTAATGTAAATGAAATTAAAAAAGAAGAGGAAAAATTGTCTCATACAGGTTAAAAAAAAGCAGAACAAATTCAAACTAAATCATAGTAAATTAAACTAAATGATACTGAACTAAATAATGCTAAACAAGTTTTCCAAAGCTGCTCCTAGGTTTGTTTTTTTAAATTCTGAACTCAAACCATTATATTTACAATGAACAGCAACAAAGCTGCAAGATCAAAATATTTTTATTTAGAACCTTACTCAGAAGTCTGTCTCAGTCTTGTTAGCACCCCGCTGCCTCACCAAACACTTGCACTGAGAGCCCCAACACAGCCTGCACGGTCCACACCCCTCACACTAACAGCTGTGCAAAAGCACCAAATAAAATGGGGAAGAGAATTCATGTTGCAGAACTCTACATAATGAAAACTGATGAGGGACAGGCACTCCATGACGATTGTAGTTTCGGCTGAAGGAAAGACCCTTCTGAGGCATTTCAGTTGACTTCTGAAATATCACTATGGTAGGAGCATAGAAAACTGAGCTCAACCACAGAACTTCAGTAAAAGCTCCTCAGTACTTAACAGCAGTAGACGTGGAAGACAAAAAAATGAATCAAGTCTGGTTTTGCAGAGATCTCTCTCTTGGGAATAACTGATTTTCATACTAACATAATGCATGTTCCAGTTGATGTTTTTTCCCACAGTTAAGATATTTCTAAACACTTCCTCTTGTGGCTGTTTGAGCATTTAATACACTAAGAACTACTGCTGGGCTGGAAACTAAACTGCCTACTTTCAGGGCTTATGAAGACCTATAGGGTTAAATTTTTAACTCTTTGGCATGTTAAAAGTAACTGTGGGAGAGGAAGTAGCAGAGCAGCTGGTCACAATCTTTACTTCCACAGGAAATCAGACAAAAGATATATGCGTAGGGGTGTAAAAGCAAAAAAAGTTCAAGAACACTTTATGTGGGCACATATGTTTACAGGAAATGATAATTCCAACATTTTCAAGCAAGAAGTTTTAAATCCTGTGAAACATTTTAAGTGAGGGGATGCCCATGTACACCCTGCATAGAGACCCATTTTGGTTTTCTTATACAGCAGGCTAACAAGTGGTCACGGGGGGTGCTAAAGAGCAATTACATCAGCAGGGGTAAAACTGGTGGCACCTGCAGCCAGATTTTATTTTCAGCTTTAAAGCACCACTTGGGATTGAAAACCACTACAGAAAAGTAAACAGTCTAGTCTAAAGGTGAAAAGACCTATCCTGGGCACATTTTCAATGGCTGAAGCAAAGACCTATGATACGTACACCATGTTAAGTGTTGAAATCTCCACCACGGAAGAGTTCTTACGTAATGTGTTGCTTCTTTTGCCTTATACTTCATAACAGAATATTTCATTTCATGATTACAACACTCTAGTAAATCTAACTAAGCTTGGTTAAGTTTTTCCCACAGTCATGAAGGGACACCACAGTTTGAAGTGTAGCTGTTTAATCTGAACTACTGCAGTTTACGTACTGAACTACAGCACTGAACTTTAATACACTGAACTAATTTACAACAGTAAAAGAAATCAAAGTGAATTGATTCTAGAATAAAGAAAAAATAAATTAAAGGCTACCCAAATAACAGATATATTTTAAAGATGGAATATGAAAAACAATAGATATAGGAAAGATTTTAGAATTCCTCTCTTTCCAAGTGGGGTAAAAAACAAACATGCTGGTAAAACCTGCTCGTATCACAGTGCAAAGAGACACTGTTGGTACAAGGGACAAGCAGGACACTTCTGTGAGAGCAGGATGACTTGGAGTAAGAGAAATAAAACGCAGTATGAGAAGACACGGGATCATGGACTTGCAGACAAAAAACGAGACTCTAGGAACTCATCTGTCAGAAATGACCGTGAAAAGAGTTTCCGTATATTCACTAATCAGAAGGTGACTGAACTGCTAAGGTGAAGCAGCAGAAGGAAAACTCAATGAGATCACAGCATGCATTATCCAGAAAGACAGAAGTTCTGGGCTCCTCTCCATGCCCCCAGCAGAGACCTTCTTTAGACACGATGCACATGTTCCCAGCTAGATGTTTTCAATAAAGATGGACTTACAGCCATAAGACAGAGATTCAGAGAAGAACTATCAGGATTCTCAGAGGAAAAAAACCACTATCTGAAAAAGTGCAAGAGGAGCACTGGTTTATTATGGCTTATTCAGCCAAAGCTGAGAGAGGGTATGATCAGTATCTAAATATAGAAAGGAGGAAAAAGAAATATTCCCAGTAAAAGGGAATGCAGGCGCAAAGCCTAACAAGCAAGAAGTTGAAAGAAGGTTGCTACCTAATGAACCACAGAGATTCTCAAAACCAGGCTCAACAGGAGCTGTGGTAGAGAAGGCTTTCAAACTGAAGCTAGACAGTTACGAACGTGCTGTGCAACAGTGTGTAAGGGCAGTGACCCAGAAAATCCCTTCCACATCCATGTCACTCCTCCAAGCAAAAAAAAACCTGAAGCCAACTTGGTTTTTTATATATTTATCATTCAGAAGCAACTAACCAAAGGAGGAAAAAAGACAAAAATCAACATGATTATCTTAACATTTTAGATTTTCTTACTGGTAGCTTCTTAGTAAAGACTGAAGCATTCTGTACACTTCCAAGGAAAATATTTTTTAAAGGTACAGATAAGTAGGGAGTTGCTATGCACAGATGGAAAGACTGGAGAATTTAATTTATACACTGAGTATTACCTCTATAAAATATCAAATAAATTTAAAGAAATTTGATGAAAATTTAAATTGAGACCTTGCAATTCACAAGTAATTAAATTGAATTTTTAGGAAAATTTTTGATGGCTGCAGCTGTGTCAATGCCACCCTTAAGAGTTTTAACTAAAGGATTACCTTTGCTTTGCAGTATGGACGAACAGCTCATAAGAGAACTGGTGTTTGGTGGTTTTGCACCAAAATGCAACGCCTTTGCTTTCCAGTAACTTAAGCAACAGCAGAGCAACATCCAAAATTTCTTCTGCTAATGACTGGCTCCACAAAAGAAATCACGCACTGCAACTACTTGTTTTGCATGTGCATGCCATACAATGGAAGTTTTCTCTTGTTCTCCTGTCTGACAATGAAAGATGCACACTTTTGCTTCACCCCGAAGAACTGAAGAAACACAGTATTGCAGGATGCATATTCTCAACAGTCAAGAGGCTGTAAAAACGCTTGTTCACCTTGCTTTTAAGTACATTGTAGCATTCTTGGATATAATGCAAACATGTGTCTTATGATAATCAAAGTTGTGAGATTCTTAGTTGCGTAATAGCGAGCATTTCAAAATAGTTATACAAATGTTTTTTAAATGGCTGGTAAAAAGAAAAGGAAAATACTTTTGCTTTAAAATGGGGATGCTATTTTTTAAATGAGGCTAATTTCGAAAAAAAGTTTATAGATAATACTTCTGAGACTGACATGCAGAGAAAAAGAGGTTTCATACTTGCATTACAAAGTACTATATGTAATGTCTTGCTGGTTTTCTGGATAACAAAAATAGCACAGCAACAAGATGACTCAAAATATTTTTAAATTACATGCATTTCATTTAATACATGACTAAAGTTGTATTCTTCACCTTATCTATGATTTTTAATGCTATATTAACACACCTACTAGTTAAATTACTTTGAGTTTTGAAAGTGCAACTGTACCCATGCCATAACAATATAACAGTAGTGAACGTTGCTGTAACATTCCTAGCTTTGTACCTCATTTTATTTACATTTTCCCTCACAAGGTAGCCAAAGAAAATAAATGAAAATTTTTCATACAAACACAAACTTTTAAAACAGCACATGGTATCATGCATTCCTAGTACCCCCAGTGTTTCTGTTTGGTCTCACAGAACAAGATTCTGTCTTCTTTGAACTACTACATATATTTACTAGTTTGAACAAAAGACCTACTTGTGTGTCCTCCCTGTGATCATAGGAAGAGAAAAAATTAAGGACTGTTTTTCTTCTTTTCTACTAGGAAGTACAAAGATATTCCCTAAATTCTGAAGAGTGGTGCAGCAACAACTATCCAAAGCAATTGAAAATTATTTACAGAAATCGACACAGAGCCATCTTTTACATTAAGAGTATTTCCATTGAATTTTTGAAACAACCTGCAGAGCTCTTCCTAACCGCAGTCAGTTATTCAAAACTGTAATATCAAATGCTAAGTTCAATTAGCCCTATTTTTTTTGTTATTTTCTATCACCTAACTTTTCCAAATATCCTCAACAACTTATTCACAAGGTATTGGTTTTCCAACTTCCTTCAATGACAACACCAAACAAGAAGGCCCTATGTGGTGCCTGCTAAAACCAAGGCTGCTTTAGAGCAAGTAGATATCATCAATTAAATTGAAGCACCATGTTATTATGCTTAAAAGGCTGACATTCAGCTGTGACTTCCAAAATTTATCTATTTGTGCCTGTGCAGGTGTGCACACAGTTTAAATCACTCATATTCCTGCCTTAGGTCAACAGCATACTAAAAACTACATTTCATGTAGCAACTTATATATTCCACTGACACCATGAAATATTTCAATGGTGCCTATTAAAAAAGATACCTTAAATCAGACATTGCTAATCTGCATTAAAAATAAGCATCACAGAAATCAGCTGGAAATGCTAGGGCAAATAACTGTTCTACAAATACAATGAGTGAAATTCATCTTTTTTTTCCTTCCACCTAACAGAAGATAAGTGATAGAGACCTAGGATGTATGCATGTACATCACCTACTGCATTAAGTCACCTTGCAATAACCAGAAAAATTGAGAGTCAAATCTTAGTCACTGATTTATGACAGAGCTAGAATGGTCTTTGCTATAACACCCCATGGAGCAAGAGATTAAGGAGGTTATTTTCTTTTACGGAAGTGGTAGATTTTTTTAGTCATTTACTACATTAAACATGTTATCTCTGCATGCTTAACTGAACAAAATCCCAGCTGGAACACTGAACCTCCACTTAAAAAAAAAAATAAAACCATATTAATCTAACTCAGGAATTCCTAAATTTAGTTTTTCCCTGGGTACCACCATCACAGAAGAAATAGTAATGTACAATACTAATGGAAGTGGCAGGTGGAGAAGTGACATTTAGCTGTCTAAACAACCTCTTCCTTCAACAGGAAAGAGGTAGATAACTAGATTTTCTGTATACTACTGCTGACATGCACGCCACTGTTTGTGGAACTGTGCTTTAGTATCCATTTGTTTAGGAATAGCAGCTGTATCTGAAGACCTTGGAAACTCTGCTAAACAGACGTATCTGAAATCCTTTGCTGTGAAGTGTCAGAAATCTCTCTTCTCACAAAAAAAAAAGAAAAATTAGCAATAAAAGAACCTCCTGCTTTGGAAACAAGCAAGACTCAACAGGACAGAAAGTCCTGAAGTCTGACAACAGAAAATGTTTGCAGAAGCCATAAACCAACAGGCAAGGAAAGGTACACATTCTACAGTTATTAACAGAAACTAACACTGTTTTCATTTTAGTTTGCTTTTTATTCTGCTCCTACAGCTGTGAACAGCTTCACTTTTAAAAGAATTAGTATGAATCTTCTCTGTTGCCTTGAAAAAATCAGCAGACCGCCATTTCCATTGGTTAACTAGGACACTTGACAAAGGCTCTGAAATCCATAAATTCATGCATTTCTCTTTTCCTGGTAGTTTCTTAAAGGTGAGGACAATGGGAAAAAAAAGATCCTCCTACATTATTTATGGATATTTCAAACAAAAGCCCCCTATAGTCAGCTTCTTATTCAAAGGCCAAAAAACCTAGCTAAAAATCCACCGGTGGTGTGGGTCAAAACAGGAAAGGCAAGTACACCAGGGAGACACATCTAAATCTGACATCTGGCTCTTTTCTGAGCAATCTAGAAGAGTAAAGAGCTACTGCCTGCCAAGTATTTGGATTTTTTTTTCCCCCCCTAGCTCATTATCAGGAATACATTAAGATTTGGAGGTCAAGCTGTATGCTGATCAGTGAAGCAGCAGAGGCAGAAAGTGTACAATACAAGCTTTGAAGTACCTTTAGCTGCTTACATATAAGAAACAAACAAATCAAGTGCACAAAAAATGGAGTTCAGTTAAAAATGAGGACAGGGCTGATGGTTCAGCCACAACCAAAGACATTCAGTTTTCAGGTACAATGTCCTTCATCACCCTGTTTTCAAGCCATCAATCCCAGTACCAATTTATGGTCCAGTTCTGCAGCAATATTTTCTTTTTTCACGCATTACCATGCTCTTTCAAATCGTCCCACATTAGACATCCCTGACTCTAACATAACTCCTACAGCATTCAGTAGGTTAGCAGGCACACAGCAGCAGATAGGCATTCAGGAAACAATGCTATGGATGGAGTCCTCACTGCACAAACCCAGCTCCCATTCTCCTGGCTCTGCAGGAGTAACAGTAGCACTGAACAGTAAAAGCCTATTTTTAACTATAAAGCAAGCCAACATGACTAAATACACAAAGGGAGCAAACCTACAATATAGCACATTATCTTCATTAAATCATTCTTCAGAGGAAAAAAAAAGCTTTAATCTATTTTTTTCTTACTGGCAAAGTCAGTTTGGAGTCAAGCTATCAACTATAAATCCTACCCAGTCAGCGTGTCCAAATGACCCAGTGCACAGCGCTTGTGCTTGTAAGCAAGCAAGCTGACAGGCTGCAGTCAGATAAAATGAGGCAGTATTTATAGACTGAGTGAAAGAAATCACAGGTTGAGGAATCTGACCACTGGGTCATTGTCTGGGTTTACAATGTGGTTCCTCCCTGGCTGTCCATATACCTCTGAAGATCAGGTAACTGCAGATACCATGAGGATTCAATACTGCTACCAAATACCAGAAATGTTTTCACTTGGTCATCACCAACCCTAGGATAGCTGAAATAAGTTATCTACAGGTAGTAAGTTACAAGGGCTACATGGAGCTAAATTTTACCATTGCCATAGCGTCTGACAGCTTATTAGCAGATACTAAACACAGCCATAATGTAATATTTCGCACTTCTTTGCATCCTAACTCATGGGCTTGCTTTTCCTCTATGTAGAAATGTAATTGGCTCTTGATTCAAGTCAAGAAGCCGGGGCTGAAAAAGGCCGCTGGCTGGTGTTAAACCAATTTTAATGTTCCCAGTCCAAAGAATCATCATCTCCATTACAAGCTGCAAATGCCATGGAGGTTTGCATGCATTTAAGCATCGAGTCACAACCATCTTTACACTCAAGGCAAAATCTTCACATTTTGTCATATAGCTTTCTTTTTGTCATTTGCAGTAGTCACTACACTGGAACTCAGAAGACATGTAAAAATCAGAGAACCCCTTGTAACTGAAGGAGGGATATCAACTCTCCCCTCCACTGCCCAGCACAGGGACCATGAAGAACAAGTACTTCGGGAATTTTTAACAGATCAAATAATTTGATACCTTTAAGGCACTCTAGACAGGCTTTGGTAGGAATGGCATATTACAGGAGACATCAATTTGATTGCCTTAACACAGGACTCTGGGAAGGCTAGAAAACTAGCCAGTCCAAGCTGAGATTCAGCAGGCTACTCTCCATTTCAAAAACCTCCTTTCACATTTCATGAAAAGGCAACTGAACATGCTGGAATTTTTTGCTCCAACATTTGCAATGGAAGACCATGGATTACAAAAAGAATGATGCCTTTATTTTTATCTTTTTGAGCAGAATGAAGTTTAGGCCAACTAGAGAATGCCAGGTTAGCTAAATACTGTGTAGTTGGGTTCACAGTAGCAAGCTTCAGATTTGCAGTAAGAGCAACCCAAAAAGGCAGATGAAGCTTTTTGGCCGAAGGCTGGACCCACATTCTTGCAGCTTGCTATACTGCACTAGTCTCATAACAAAGTCCAGCATCACAAGTGCAAATTACAAACACCTACATAAAATTTCATCCTATCTTCCAGTCACTTCACCAAATGTGATTGGTTGTGATCCTTCATCTTTTCTGAGAGAGAAAAAAATAAAAAAAAATAGGCACTAGCTGATCTCCACCCCTATGTCTCAGATGTATTAAGGACTAAGTAGCAGGACTATTTAGGTCAGGTGCTATGTTGACATAAGGTTATATACCTTCAATATTACCCATATAAAAGCACTGCAACCTGTTGTCCTTCATCTGCCCTTCTAGTATCCTCATATAAACACAAAGTTTAGGAAGGAATGACAAACGCTCCTATAAATTCCAGTTCCTGGGCATAGGATCAGCTTTTGCAAGCAACCCACTGAGCAGACTCCTTCAGTACAGTTTATTCTTCCTGGGGTTCTCAGCTGAATCATCACACCATCTCAAAATGAGCAGAAAAAAAAAAAAAAGACTACTGGCAAGTTGACAAAACTGGAAGAACAACCAACAATCCAGTGCTGGGATATCATATGAGTGCCAGTTACATTTCAATAACAGATCGATGGGTTAAGTACAGAGAGGTGAGAATCCTATAAAAGCCTGCAGCCCTGCAGGGGTCACCCCATGCTTCTCTTGCACTACAGCTACCAGACTTTTAAACCCAATATTGAAAATGAAGCGTAGCAGGTAAAAGGTTCTTTGGTCAAGGGTAAATCTTGAGACATTAATCTCTTCTTTTTCTCAAACACCTAACATTAACTACCCTTATCATGTAGGGTCTTCACAGTAAGTAGGACTTGTTATCTACTGGCAATAAAGAACACTGGAAACACTGCTTCACTGTTACACTTATCTCCATTAACTCCTGAAATATTCTATTGTGTTTTTCTTGTATTTCTATTAATTTTTAAATTTCAAGAATGCTAACAAGAATGCATCAATAATAGTAAATGAAAATAATTAATAGTCTAAATGTTTGCTATTGCAACTTGGATATAAAAATTAAAATCAGATTTCAATAAAATAACCTTGAAATCCTGAAATATTTTTTTTTATTTCAGTCAGAAAAAAAATAATACCACTGTGTATTTATGAAAGGGTTAGTAAAATTAGTTCTGCTTTTCAAACATCAGGGATGCTTTTAAGGACTAATTTGTAGCAATTTAAAGCCTAGAATACACCAAGGAATAAAAACCATCTAAGACAGTCAAAGAAAAATAAACTTCAAATAAGCTTAAAAAAACCTCATTCTTAAGAGTTTCCAGCATAAACATCGCTCGTTATCCCAGAGAGCTGATGGTCTGAACGCAGTTTCAATGTTTATCCAATTCTAGTTATTAGAAAATTAGAAAAAATAGTTCCTAATGTTCATATTGTTAAACCATGTGCAGTTTTGATATTGCATGGATTTGGCAGACAATGTGTAAAGCTATCAAGTACAGAAGTATTTTGCAGATGAGCTTCAGGTCATCTCAGCAGCAGATACAGAATATGAGACACTTTCCCCTTGCCTTTGCATGCTGGAGTAGTACCAGAAGCAGCAACTGCAAAACCAAGCAACACAACAGGCAGCAGTTTCTAGTCCTCTTGTAAGCTTCGTATTTCTTTGCGTATCACTGTCTGAGATTCCCTGCCTCAGATAATCAAAAATGACATTTCCAAAAATCTAATTTACTTAATCTTACTGGAATATTTTTACAGGTCCATTTGGAAACTTGGAAATTGTTTAGGTACAAGCATAAGTACCACCATTTAAAACTCTCAAGCCAGTATCCTGCAACAGAGCACAAATATTTTGCAGATGGACAACTAATTTGAGGTACGGAGGCACAGGATTTCCTTAGCTGAGTATGCTTGCTTCTAGTTACAATGGACTTCATGCTATTCCCTGAGCATGTTTTAATTCCCTGATATTTTTAACCTATGCTACTTAGGCACATATTCCATTATGTTCTGCTTTATAGAGCTTCTGTTACTCCTCTGTATTTATTAACTTGAAGAATTGGGAACAAATCTACAGTACCTTAAGGGCTTTAGGATTTTTTAATTCTTTTAACATTCAGCCTTTTGTTTGGTGTTTTTTGTTCTGGTTGGTAGAATTTGTTTTTTTTTTTCATTGTTGGGTATCAATAACTCTCAATTTTAGCTGCATTTTCAACATGCCTGATAATCAGGCAGGAGTGCCTAAAACTCAGTAATGATAAATCCTATTAGTCTGTTGGTCTCAAAATAGCATTTTGGAAGAAGCCGACTTTCCTTTTCAGGTTCACATCTGTATTACAATGACACATTTTAGTGTGCACCATCAAAAATATCACTTTGCAAGCATTCTCACACCACCACTAGATTTGGCCACCTGGGAACATAAACCAGAACAGGTAACAGTGATTATGTTAGTTTCTCAATTCTCATCATGAGGCCTGAAATTTTCCTACTTCATAAACTTGCTAAACAAATTCCCTGTTGTGAGATCTTCTATGCCATCTATCCATGCTGACCTGAAAAAAAAAAAAAATCAGCTACTGCTTAAGAAGGTAAAGAAAGCTTTGTGCACACACACTCAATATACATATAGATTGTGACTTTGTTGGTGTGGTTTTCCTTTTTTTTTTTTTCTGTTTTTCCCTATCAAATACGTTTTGCATTCCCCAGGCTTTGAAAGAACAACAGAAAGATGGCAGGACACCTCCTAAGCATCAAGGGTATTTTCATAGCCATCTCTGCAGGTCACTAATAGATTCACTGTCATTCCTATGAAATGACCCACATTTTGCTATTAATAAGCTTTTGAGAAAATCTGCAGTTAAATGTTGTCCTGGAGAACAGGAATTTAGCCAGACTCCACCACAGATCTCTGATAGGGTGCCAGGCAAGTCACTTGAAATCAATCTTTCAGGCAATCATTAGGCCATGGCTGTGTGAACTGGTCCAATACACAGATAATTCAAATAACAAAATCCCTACTTACAACACTTACTTAGGTCTAGCTATGCTGAGAAATAAGCAACCTGAGTTCTCAAAATTCTGTCCTTTTTGCCAAAGATTTCCTTCAGCAGAGCTACCTGAAAAATGAAGATAATGTCCCACACACACTATTTTAATTACTCACATGAACACTGTAGTTACAAGCACCTAAAAAAGCCACAAAAAAAATTAATGCTTTCATCTTCTGAGTAGAACTTGAACAGTACACCATAGACACAACCTAGTGGCCATTTGAGCAACAAAGCTAGAGTAAAATACCAAACAGCTGCTCAGTAAACCAGAGTGATCCACCTTGAGATGAATCTCATGGAAGATACATGGTCATATAATTAAAGACTGTATCATAATGCATCTATGAAGAGATTAGATACTTTTCCTAATCACATGAAAAAATCTACAACTCCTTTCTTAATGTTCAGAGAGGATTTTTTTTTCCCAAAATAAACAAATTTAAAAAGGAAATTAACACGTTATTGTAAGAGTTATAAAACAGTACTGATTATATCTTCCAGAAAATTACACTTATTCTATATAGTTCTAGATTTCTTAGGAAAGCACACCAACTAACAGTGTTACTGTACACCAAACTAAAATAATCTTACTTGAAATATTACACTCAGGACTCGTCCTCAAAATACCACCCATTTCCTTCTCATTTCTAGGAATGGCAGGGGGGAGCTCACACAGGGACACAATCATTTTGAACTAAAATACGGTAAAAAAAAGCTAAAGATCTGACTTGCTGCCTTCAATAATTTTCAGTAATTCAGTACAGGTCAAGCACATCAAAAGACTGCAGTAGCTACAAGACCTTTATTAGCAGACTTCACTTCAAAAATACCCAAAGTAAATCTGTAACATTCTTTCTTACAGGTTGTGCATAAGTCACTCCAATGTACCCTGCAATTTGATTTGTTAATCATTGCACAGTCATGGAAGAACTACGCATCTCAAGTCACATTTCTAAAAGCCACTACACCTGTCAATTTTTTTCTTTTTTTAAAAATAACCTTGAATACTATTCCTACAAACACCACATAGAAGGGAAAAGGAGAAATGAGATCAAAAGATAGCATTTATAAGGCCTTAGTCTACTGTGAGAACCTGAATCTGATTCTTCCTCAAAATAAAGCAGGAATATGATGCAATATGTGAAACTTTTCAAGAGATAGTTGTTTCAACATCCGCAAAATTACTGGTTTTGGAAACATCCTGTATCATCCTAATATTCAAGGCTAGGGAAATTATAATGAAAGCACTACAAAGCTAGATGAGACACTGGGACAGGCTGCCCAAGGAAGCCGTTGAGTCACAATCCCTGGAGGTACTTAAAAGACATGTAGAAGTGGTGCTTAGGGACATGGTTTACTGATGGACTTGGCAGTGTGCTAGGTTAAAGGTCTTTTTCAATCAAAATAGTTCTATGATTCTCCGATTCTTAAAATCAGCAGGGATTCAGCCAAATGGAACAAACATACTGAACTCCATGTATTCATACAACAGATAAACAAAACTACTTTTTCATCCATCCAGCTTCCATTTCTCTATCATCTTTCACTCATAGTTTTACTTCATGTTCAAGAGATGAGAACAGCTGACTATCTAAGAACATCGCCTTCAGTTGCGTAACAAGAATCAACACCATCAGATAGGTGCCGGTAGCACTGCCTGCTTAAGACTCTTTCAATTTATGAAGTATGAGCCATGTAGGACTAGTACACTTGATTGATGCTGCAGATTTTATTTCTTACATTCAGTAATCTAGGAAATGCAACATAATTTTTCACTTTTCTTCCCTCCATTTTTCACCGTGATGAACACAGTGGTCAGTCTGCACACCATTTTTACAGAACAGTAGATTTAACCCATATCCTTCATTCCATAACTCAAGTAATGTGAAATTAAGATTTAACAGCATGAATGTTGTGAAACCTTGCACAGGAGATTTTTTCATTCAACTCCAGATCGTCCTAGCAAATCAAGCTGTGAGACTCTAGGTGGGGGTGTCACCGTAATAAGTAAGGCTTTCTCCTTGAAATAAGATAAAGTGAGATACCAATAAAAGATTTAGGATTCTGGGAACATACTAACATGAAAGTAACTCATCACCAAAAAGGATTAATTCAATAATTTGTCCTTTTAAGCAAAGCAACACAAAGCCTGTATACCTTGAAACTCGACGCTTGCCTTCCCTCTCCACTAAGAATTCACATCTTTCAGTCCTATTTTCCAAGTAAAATAACCTCTACATGGAAAACAACCATGGAAAAGCATCATTGCCAAGGTGTTGTTTTTTCCTAAGCTACATTGTGTCCTAACAGTTTCATTTTTAATGTCTATATAAACTCTAAACTATGGCTTTTGTTTATGCAAAATCTGCAGTTGAATGCCAGCCCTATAGTAAAGTATGATTTCTTTCTCTTGAATATATGTGGACATTTCTTAAGGTCAACTACTTTTCTTGTAAAGTGATACTTGACCTTTCCCTTTTTTTATGCCTACATTTTGGTCCAGAGTGAAATTTATCTCTGAGATAATTAACTCAAAGTATTTCAACTAAAACATGACAAAGCTCTAAAATGCCAGGCTATTTTTTTTTTCCTCTATCTATAAGCAATCATTTTCTATCAGTTAAACTTGCTGTGTTATCAGAATCAACATAGAACTTTTCATCAACATTCTTCAGAGAGTGGAAAAAGCAGGAAAAAACAATACATATAAACACAGCTTTCCCATCTTATTCCTGTTTGCAAATTCAAGGTATTCTATTCTACTTCAGCCTCTTCAGTACTTGGGTTTCTGGAGGAAAGGCTAATTTATTTTTTTTAATTTTTTTTTAGTTTAAGTTCTAAATACTTCATGAACATCAAATGATTTGGTAACATGAACTTCTTTATACTTAGAATGTAATTAAGAAGGGAAAGGAATAAAACACTCTACAACCAGAAACTGTGATATGTCTGCTACATGTATAAGAACCACCCAGTAGACACATTCTTACTTGTTTCCATTTCTACACAATCAAAGCTGAATTCTTGAAGAAAATGTTTGTCCTTTAAAAAGTTCTTGCTATCACATCTTCCCAATATTTACAATTCTTAGTTGCATATGCTGAACATACTGCACACATTCCTATGCACATTCTAGAGTACACAGTATGCACAGATGCACATTTATATAAAATTGTATTTTCAAGAAACAAGTGGCAAGAATGAGAAGTATATTGAACCATATAAAGTCTAGCATCAAGATTTAAACATGTTACCTGAGCGGTAAGAATCTATACTTCTAGAATCCTTTTATAATGTAAAACCTACACTTCTAATTCCTGACACCTGAGGCCTTGTTAAATAATGTTTGCTCTTCTGCTTATGAATGCATTTTTCCCAAACAATAAACACAGGCAGACTATGGGATTAAAGCATGACAAAGGTGTAGCTGACTCATGGGATCAATTAGAAAGCATCGGTACTTGTGCCTTTTGTTCATTCCATGTTATACTAACAGTTTCTGCATTTTCAGCATAAGTGTATCACAGATGTTAAACACCATGCTACAAAGCAACAGTACACTAGTACCATACACTAGACAGAATAAATCTATTCTTATCACCACCTGCAATTATATCACTTGTTATACAGCTTGAATATTTATTTAAAGTTTTAACAAATGCATAAAGATTTTAACTGAATAGTCCTAGCTTCTTGCCCAGTGAAAGCATGTCAGCATTTTTTCAGCAGATTTTTAACATTCAAAAAGAACCCAGAGTAGCCTTTTCCAAGCTAAAAAATATCTTAAATACAGCCACCAACTCTAACACCACCTCAGGCACAGCTTTCCCTCGAAACTCGCTGTTAAATTCACAAGCAGGAAAGCCCACAAGCAGGACGACAAGCAGCTTCAATCTCCATGCAGTTTGCCCGTGACAGGTTAGTGATAGAACAAACAGAATTTGCAATACTTACTGAGTGTTTCTCCTGCTGGCCCATAACTCCATGGTTAGCTGGGATTGCAAGTGGTTTCATAATGAAGAGACATAAGCTGAACTGAATTTACACATCATGTACCAATTTCTTATGGATGGCAAGTCACCCTCTACAGCATTAAATTCAAAAGAGGAGGGGGGGGGAGAAACCAAGCTGGAGCTAAAAGTGTCACTACTGGTAAGCTCAAAACCCCCCTTGCACTTGTAGTGCAGAGCAGCAATCCAAACGACAGCGTTAGTCTCCATTTTTGTAACACTGAGAGCCTAAGCATGTCAGGATGTACACAGCCTGATGAAACCCTACATATCCAGCATTCATCCAAGGGAACAAAACCATTCCCTGAGCCTCAGGAATGGGAAGAAAAGAAAAAGGAGGAAAAAAAACCTAAAATGGCTGACTGCACAGACTCCCTCAAAAAGGCTTAAAACACTATTATATTAGTCAGGGTGCAGGAACCAGCCTCCAGCATTCAGCCAAGCATTGTTAATACTCCTGTTTCATTTGCAATCACACACACAAGCAGCCTCTCCCCCTCCACCACTACCCTCCACTCCCCCAAAATCAGGGCAGAGCACGCGAATAGGGACCTCCTCCCCTGGCTGCTAATGATGCTGACAGAGTAGTGACCAGTGATCTCTGTTCCACTCAGCTAACCAAGTTTGCACAATTAATCTTAGCAGCATGACGTTGATGGACATTTAATTTTATGATGCCTGTTCCTCACAATCAAGACGAGCATGTCTACCACCCGAAGAGTCAGCAACAAAAATACAGTTACACACACACAAAAACCCAGAGAATCATGAGTCTGAATGCAATACGCCAATATAATTACGTTATTGTGCTTACTTTGGAAGACCATGGCTGCAGGCAGTTGGCATAGCAACGCACAAGGAAAGCCATTTCCTGGGTAGAAAGAATGCTTCCTTTTCTAAATAAAAAATTCCTCTTAGGATATAAACGGCATTGCTGCTTCCTGCAGAAAGCAAAGACACTGTAGTCTGTCTCTTAACCTGCACACAGGCACACACTCAATGCAGTTCGAGTGATGTAAGTGGATTTCTCCCTCTCTCTCCTCTCCCTCCCTCTCCCTTTATCCACCGAAATATTCAAGTCAAATGGAAGACACATTCCTTGAGGCTCGCCCCCTCGGATACTTAACCATTTCTCTCATTAAGGTAGAGATGGACAATGCAGATAAAACAGCAAGCTCTTGCCTGTGTCTGGTATCAGCCTCTGAAGATCAAGGCAGCCCCAGAGGGGAGGGATCCGTTCACTGCTGGCTCCTAAGAATTTCACTGAAGCCAGGGTGGCAATAAGGACCCACGTTTACCTCACCAAATCCTGAACTGAATGACTTTTCATGAAGATGAGGATAAAGCAGGGGATTTGACATGACCTCCCTTTGCCCCCCCACCAAAAAGAGTGCTGCTGCAGAGCTGTAAACATTGTTATCAAGTATTTATAAACAGCACACTTGACGAGCTCTACCAGATTTTCAGCAGCTTCGCTCCTATGCGGGCCACAGATACCCAGGGGCTGTGGCAGGTAAATGTCCAGAACCCTTTCATATGTCATTCAAAGTCTTTCTGAATATAGTTCCTGCTTCTCCTGGCACACCAAATACATAAATTCCACTAAAAACAAAAGGGGATGCAAGATCTGGAAGACACTAACATGCACGACTTTTATAATTCTCCTTTCTGACTGTAATTATATCTCAAACTCAGAAATTTCCTCAGTCCCTCCCATTTACTATACCACTTCTCGTGTCATACTAGCAACATCATGCTGCAGAGGAGCCGAAACACAACGGGCAACACACACAAGCAATAAACTAAGTGTCAGCCCTACATAACGTACATCTTAAGTGCCACAAATTCACTCCACTTGACACAGAGACCAAGCCAGGACAAACAGGAACATTCCACTCTTCCATTAGGCTTCAACTTTCGTACAGTTCTCTATAACATATTCACAACACATTCTTTAAAATCAGAGACCATCTGTGCTTAAAGTCACTTCAAAGTATTTTTTTTTTTTTTTACAGGAACAATAGAAAAAAGACTTAACAGTTGTTACACAGGAAAAAATGAATCCTACAGAATACTATGTCATACAATAGGCAGCTGCCTCCCAACAAAATAATATGTGCACTGACAGTTTAGTTTGTTACATTTGTGATTTCTTTCAGTAATGATTGCTAGTAAATGAGGCTACGCAAATTAGTGGAAATTAATTCTAGTAGAATAAGAAAAGATTCTGAAATATCTGGTCTATTTTTTGCACAGATATTCTAAGGACACCATTTCATACACAGCACATTTTTAAACTGAATATATTTACATTTATGAGAGTTAATGACACTTGTGCCCTTGGTCTTCTAGTATATGCTAAAAGATAAGCTACTGTTTAAGCTATTGAACTACAAAAATTAGTGTAGGATTTTTAAAAGTCTTTGTAATATGTCAGTGCAACTAACAGATTATTTTAAAATGTTAAATTATGCTTAAGCCTTGTAAAACAGTCTAATGCTGAGCACAATCAATTTATCTTCTGATAGAGTGCTGACCAGAAACAACGGAAGTTATTAATTCTAGGAAGCTTAGACAAACCCTCTCTGGTACAAAATCAAAAAGTATTACTTGTTGACAAAGCAATTAAAAACCTATTGAGTCTGATTCGGTGGCCTTGCGGTTAACACCATGAGCAGAATTGGGAGCATGGTGTTATATGCTTATGTCAGGAAAAATGAAGCTCTGCCAAGACAGAAACATCTCCCCAGTGTAGGAAGGGAACACACCACATTCTGAACTCCATTACATATGTAACTATCAACATGGATCTTATTCTGCATCAGTTAGTAGTTCCAACCAAAATCTAGCCTACGTTTTCGTGGCATAAGCCTTGAAGGATAAGATTAAAACATCAACAAAACCATTTTTCAAAATAGTGAAAGTCGAAACTTCCAGATGATGATGCCACTACACACTTTGTGCTACTTATGCTGGTCATTGCTACTCATCTGCTAGAAAATTAGTTGATACTTCACACATGAATGCAAAATTTAAAGGAACTTAACAAAGTGTACCTGATGTTCACATGCATTGGACTGATGAAAACTTGGTAGTTTCCAGATTAGAAAAAAGCCTCATTACTTTCAAAATATTAAAAGTGATATTTATGTAATTAGGTGAAGAAAACACCACTCACAGGCAATCTGTGAGTCAAAACAATTTAAATAAATAAATGGTTTATTCCATCTCCCTATTCCTTCGTCCTCAACTGCCACCACTCCAAACACTTTCCAGGTAACACTGGTGCTCTATAATCATATGCACCATCCACTGACAGTTCAGAAAATAATTACATAGATATTGTATTTATTAAAAAAAAATATTAAAGCAGAACTTCATTGAAACCTTAGATGTTTCGGTGAAGAATGAATGGAATTTAAATTGGTTTAAGACACTGGAACAATATATCCCCAGAAGTTTCTATCACCATCAAGTATGAATAGTTTATATAAAACCTAACTGCAACTTTGTGTTCATGTGTATTTCAAAACTGATGTAAGAACTGCTCATTTAGACTTGAAGCTTGAAAAGAGCAAAACATTTTTGCTAATGCTTTAGGCAAGTAAAGTGAGATGTTAATAAACCTGATGTGCTGTAATTGGACATGACAGGCTATCCCCAGTTGCTTTCAGAGTACTGTATTTACAAGAAATCTGGAATCTCTTTATGAGTCACAGAAAAGAATGTCAAAAAATCCTGTCAAAAGTAACTACAAACATGAGGACATCCTTGGACTACACACAGGATTCAGGAAGTCCTGAATTTCTGGTAAAAAACTGATAGATGCTGCTGTGGTTTGTGACTGTAATGCCTCTCAGCTATTTTACATTCTATAATATAATCTCAGATGGATATTATTCCCCTAAGCAGTGTCAACAATGCTTGGAATATTAAACCTTTTTTAGGTTAATGAAAAATGCTGCAACAACAGATTACCTCAAATCTTAAATTCCAAGCAGTCACCTTAACTCACAACTATTTTACAGGAGTGCTTAAAATTTTATACAGATTACGCACACAGAAACCATTGTTTTACCAAAGTACCTCAAAAATTATCAGCACATTTTCCCCTTCCCTTTAAAACAATATAAAGTATAATTTCCTTCATGTTCAAAATCTTTGGCAAAAAACAAAAGAACACTGTAAGGTCATAAAATTTACTGCCAATCCATGACTCCAGTAGCTAGAAAACTAGGGGAGGGGGGTCTGAAGTCAAAGAAATGGGAAAAAAAGATCAAGGAATCAGACAACCCACAGTCACTGTGGGTGCCCCAAAAACTTTCAAAGTGAAGGGACTACCTCACAGAAAGTAAACAGTTGTGTAGGAGGAATATAGACAGCTAAAATAAATAGTCCAAAAATGGAGTACATAATTTTAGGTATATAATTTTTTCATTTCCCTCTGCCTCCCTCACTTAGTAAGAAATGGAGGTTTAAAACTCAATTTTAAGTTCAGGGCTATTGGACACAAAACTGTTAAGATCCCAGGAGCATGCTTCTCAATTTTATAACACTGATGCTCTCTCCCTCCTATCAGCCTTATGAGAGAGATTGCTAAATAACAATTTGATACTCCCAACAGATTCAAAAACTCCCACTGAAACTGCTAAAAACCCAGAACAATAATTCAAAATACATTTCAATGTCCCATACAACATAAAAGTCTTATTCTAATGTATATGGGCAAATTTACTGCCAGTAATTTAAATGTCAGGTCATATGACCCAATTTCATGCAAGCAAATTCCTGTTTATCAGCATAAGGCATACATGGGATGGGCCAGTCACACCTGCCCTATTTGTATCTTCTCAATAATTTTGAGAACTTTAAATAAAATGCTTTTAAATAAAGGAAAATTACCAAATGTGCTCCCCAAGGTGAGTTTCTATAACTAAAACGCCACTTCGGCCAAAACACTTAGGTAAAGTAATAGCATTTGTCAATTTATTTATTTATTTTTTTTATTTGTAAAGCTGTGGCATTAACATTATCATAACGATATTCTCCACACTGTTGGCAACACCAAACAGTTACAATGAAGCAATGTGTGCTGTTTTGATAACACATTTACTAATGTTACAGACCATTTGAACAAATGCCCTTCTGTTGAGCTGTTGCTGCAGATGAATCTATAATCCGGATCTTTAAAATAATGACAAGCCCAGAGCACTCAGGCTGGTGCCTCAACTGGGTGGATGTGCCATAGACTGCCAATCTTCCCTTTCACAGCAAACTCATTTGTCACCTTTTGTGCACAACTCTGTTTTCACTACTAGCAAACTTTCTGTTCGCATGTCATTCATCTTAAAATGGGAGCAAGTTCTAGTATTCATTTCAAATACTTGACTTTGAATTCTCTTACATACAACAATTATGTTAGAAGAAACAGGAAGAAACCTGTAACTGATGGATACTCATTCCAAATGTCCCAAGATGTCCCATTTCCAGAGTATCTAACAGCATACAAAACCAACTTGAGCAAAGGCTCTTCACACATCTGAGCACACAAACTTTTCTCTGGACTCCATATTTATTCATGCTTTCGATTTAACAATCCTTCTAACAGAAAATTAAAAAAATAAAATGAGCATATCTTTTGTTCTCCTGCAACACTTATCATAGAATCATAGAATCCTAGGGGTTGGAAGGGACCTCGAAAGATCATCTAGTCCAACCCCCCTGCCAGAGCAGGGTCACCTAGAGCACATCACATAGGAACGTATCCAGGCGGGTTTTGAATGTCTCCAGCGAAGGAGACTCCACAACCTCCCTGGGCAGCCTGTTCCAGTGCTCTGTCACTCTCACTTATAGTGGTCTCACTTATTAAATATTACTTGCAAGATCAAAATCGTACCTAGTATGTATGTTTGTGAAGTCCCTTTGTGATTTTGAACTGCTTTACCAGCGTTTTTCACATGAAGCAAAGGGTTATTACACAAGCGTAAATTTTGATGTATGTAATACAGCTTTAAAAGTATATATTAGAATTACTAAATTTTAAAACTTAGACATTCAAATTTGAGATATTAATTACTTCAATTGGCAGAATGGTCACAGAGTAGTTTAATTTCCTTAATTGTTTCAGTACTACAGGAGTGGAAAAAATGCAGTCTGTCAGGATAGATGAAGATTTTTCCCAATGTTTATAAGATATTCTTAGCTTGGTCTAAGGACAAGTTTAAGGTAATATGGTAATTAAATCAGAGAACACGAGAATGTGCTTTCTGCTTTTAAAATGTAAAAAAAAAGCATGAAAGCAAAAAAACAAATGTTCTTTTAAGGTCAAGAATGAGGACATCAGGCATATAGGACTAGCACAGCCTCTTTATCACACCTAAACAATACCTTGACATCCATTCGTGCCAGGAACAAGGTTCACCACCAAGTTACAAATTGCCTCACTATCTTGGAGGGAAAAAACAACAAAAAAAAAACCACAAAAAATGCACATATCATTGTATCCATACCAATTTCATAGCAGGAATCCAGGGACACAGGTTCTTCATTTATGCAAGATGCTCCCAAAATATCAGTGTTCTTCATTGTCTAATAATACAGGAAAACTTCATGGAAGCTTGATAACCATATACCTCTTTCATGTGTATGCTACTGCTGCACTGTTAAAAGGTAATAATAAAACTCAGGGATTTTTCTAAGGTCATTCAACTGTCCAAATTTCAGACCTTTATGTTCTTTACCAGCCTCATTGAATCCCGTTACCTGAAATATGCTGAAATGTTTGAATCACAAGGATGATCTTTCTGGCAGAAAACTCAATGTATCTGAGACCACCCAAGGCAGGAGAACAATTTTTTAGTCTTTCAATATAAAATATTAATGGACTAAAACCAAACAAAAAAAACATATTTTTTCCAATCTTCTCTAAATGCTAGCTGGTTTTCTGCTGTTTATTTATTCATTAGGAGATTTTGGCAGTAGTGGAGGGGGGAGTATTTTTGTTTTAAGCAAATACAATATGCTTTCTAACAGTTTTCCTTGAACTAACTTAGAAACTTTAAGGGAGAAATCTGAGACTCTCATCACTATGTTCAATGTGCAGACATAGACAGGACTAGTAGAAAACCTCCAGCCTGCTGTTAAGTTTCCAGGTTCCCCAAATAATGGTGGAAATTGTGTGTCATTTTTGCTACTATATGTGATGTTGAGTCCTTTCTGTGCGTCTTCTTGAATGTTTATTTCAACATTTCCTGGGGTAACTAACTACTTATCTCTAGTATTTTTAGGAAGCTTAACTTTGAAAGGGCCAGTTACTGTAACAGAGGATTTTCAGTCACTTCAATTGTCTGTTGGAAGGAAAAAACTTTTGTTTCTGTCTCCAACCACAGTCTTATCCCAGGAGACTCTCCGAAGAGCCTGCTCCAGGGATTCCCAATTAAAATCACCACTAAAAACATCTTACCAACATAAGATCATTTTCCTTTTGAAGAACTATCTCCCCATGCCCCTGTATATCCTCCCTTGTGTAATGCACCATGGATTAAGGTATCTTGAAAACTTTGTGCTCCAGCAACTGTACAGAAACCATTTATCCAGACCTTTTGCTTTTGTCAGTAGCAAACCCCATGCAACTTCAGTTGCCCCTTGCTTTTAAAAATAATTATCAAGCAAACCAAGCCAAATTGGTTTTACATAGGAAAAAGTCAAAACACAGTATGTCCTTCAAATAAAGAGACCTTAATAGAAACTTCTAAGAAATGCCCTATTCCTCTGCTCTCTCCCTATCAAATAAATCAGGGAGCCAACTGATCATCAACAGATACATGCCCCATATGTATATATATATACACACACATATATATACACCATTTTGCAAATTAAACATTATGTTGTTCTCTTGCAATTACAAGATCATTTACCTAGATATAGAAGTGCTACATAACATTAGGTAGAAGTGCACAAACCAGAAGGAGTATCTCTAATAATTTGGTTCTACACTGTTTTGTATACCAAGATTACTATTGGAAGACTTGTCAGCATGTTTACTTTTAAGATTATTTTCTGTGCACCATGGATCATTTGCAGAATTTAAAACAAGTTAGCTGCAGGCCTCACCAAATTACAGCATTCGAGACTAATACTAAGAATATAATTTAGTGAAGTGAAAGGATGCAAAGGTAAACTATTTCGTATTTTAGCACATGCATACACATACACGCATATACAAATACACACTGAGAGCAAAATTGATGTAGCTTTTATGCCAGCCACACCAACAATACACAAAACACCTGTCAGCTGTTCCAGGTGCATGTCAAAACTTTACTATCTGAAAATTCAAAGATAATTAAGGCTATGCACTCAAAACTAAAGCCCAGTTCCCCATACCCATTACTCATACAAAAGAATACTAATACCTTGACACCACCATTAAACTACCATGACAGACAGTATCCTGAGTATCCTGGTCAACTCCCTTACTACTTTGGCATTTTTTCCATCTCTGACTCTGAAATGTTTATTTTTTAGGATTTTATTGCACCTTTTTAAAAAAATCTTGAAATTAATAAATAGGAATTTTAGCATTATTTCCACATAGCAAAAGTTACAAGTAGCACAAAGTTTAAAACACATGAAAACCCAAGCTATGTTAAACTAAATATATGCAATTTACTTCTAATTTACTATCAACAGTCTGATTTCATTTCACAAATTACTGTTTAAGATCATGACACCACACTAGTAGACAGCAGTTACAGATTACAGTTCTTCTTTTATTACTAAATTACTTTTATTGCCTCTAATTTCCTCCTTCCTCATCTCAAGCTCATTTGATGCTCACGTAGCAAAACTCATCATGGAAGGGTCACGTTTAAACGTGCTGGAACAGGTTCCAGTCTTCAGTAGAGCCTTTAGGCATGACTGTAACATCAATATTTCAAAAGATGGAGAAACAGTCTCACTTCCCCCTCCCAACTGTTAACTGCAAGACCAGTGAGGAACTAACCTATGCCAGTTGTCCAAGAAAAAAGAAGTATTAGCGATCCAAAATAGATGGCAAAAGAGTCTTCTAAATACCTCCAGGGATGGTGACTCCACCACTGCCCTGGGAAGCCTGTTCCAGGGCCTGACAAACTGTTCTTTACTTCAATAAATACTTTTTTCCTAATATCCAATCAAAACCTCCCCTGGTGCAACCTGAGGCCATTTCCTCTTGTCCTGTTTTTGTTACTAGGGAGAAGATACCAGCTCCCACCTTGCTACAACCTCCTGTCAGGCAGCTGTAGAGGGCAATAAGGTCTCCCCTCAGCCTCCTTTTCTCCAGGCTAAACAACCCCAGTTCCCTCAGCCACTCCTCATAAGACTTATGCTCCTTCACCAGCTTTGTTGTCCTTCTTTGGACATGCTCCAGCACCCCAATGTCCTTCTCGTAGTGAGGGGCCCAAAACTGAACACAGTACTCGAGGTGCAGCTTCACCAGTGCTGAGTACAGGGGGACAATAATTTCCCTAGTCCTGCTGGCCATGCTAATTCTGATACACGCCAGGATGCTGTTGGCCTTCTTGGACCATTCCATCTTTCCTGTATTTCAATTCTATACGTACTTCCTTAGTCACTCAGGATATTTAAACTACTATTTTTATTCATTTTTTAGATATTTGAAATTCACTCATCAAAATTATAATTTTAAATTAGTCAAATCAAATACAAAAGTACTATTAAAAGTACTCAGAAACAAAACCTTTTGTGGAAACATTGACAACAAATGCTCATCGTTTCATCTTTAAGTTACTATCACCAAGCACAGAACACACAAGTGTGGCTCAGACATTTAGGAAAAAATGAACTGACAGCTTCTTTCTATGCTTTAGTGGGCAAACGTCCACATTAGAACTGTTACTCATGATGCTGATCTGTATAGAGATGCCAGTGTTTACAGGATCTGTACTGGTATTCTACAAACATAATGCACAGGCAGACTCTATATCCCTATGCCCTTCATCTGCAGCCATTGTTTCCAAACAAACAACCTCACGCTAATACGAATATCCTATTTAAAAATATTTAAGAACACGTGTTTGGGTTTTTTAATCTCCCTCAGCTCTAATCAAGTTTAAGTGGTGAAAATTCAATATTTGTATTTAGTTACATTATGCAAGGATCAGTTCAGAAAAGAGTTACAAAAAATTCATTTCTTTGCTGCCCTAACAACTTTCTGCTTTGATGACAAACCTCATATTTAGTTCTATAGACCACAGAAAACCAATCTGGTATATAATATAAAAGAGCACATCAAGCACACAAGTGAGTAACAGCAAAAAACTCACTACTCTGAAAAATCTATGCTATTATTAAACAGAGTTTGACATATATATGTGAGGTCAAAGTATTGGCAACTCTACAAGACACAAACAGGACCCAATGTCACTAATGTATCTAAAAAAAAGGAAACTATCAGTAACAGTACTGACACCTCAGTTGCAGAAAATAATGCAGAGCTTCAAGTATGTGTTCCTCTTTGAATTTCCTAATCTAATCACAATTACAAATCCATTTATGACATAAATGTGAGCCCTTCTAGAGGGAATGGAAGAACAGTAAATCCCAATGGATATATGAGTTCTGCAGCAGGGATGATGTAATATTTAAAAATAGAGATCCTCTGACAGAAGCTGCAAGTTGAGTAAATAACATGTCATTAATTTTGCATTAGCTTGCCAGTAGACATTACTAAAAGGATGATGAACTAACAATTTTGTTTTGCTTCGGGTGCTACACGAAATAAAATGATAGCATTGCTCATATATTAACTATACATAATATAATACATAATTTTAAACAGTAATAGTCCCTTACAACACACGGATGAAGTAAAGAAAATATGTGGCTAAGAAGGTTAAGTTTTGCCACAAAACGTAGCATGTACAGATGAGAATTACATGTTGCCATTATAACATTATCAGTGAAGGTTCTCATAAAGAAACACCCAACTTCTATTAAAGTTAACCAGAACTGCCCAAATCATGTCAGGAATTTCACATTTCAGACAAAATTACTCCACAATTTTTGTTGCTTCTCACTTCAAAAATAGACCTCCATATATAACATGGTCACACACTGCAAGAATTAGCGTTACTGTATGTGTTTAAATATTACATATACAGACTATACATATCCCTCTAATATTTTGTATTACTTCATAGTATGATGTATATATCTGTCTCAGTCCAAATCATGAATAGATTATCACCATCATGGAATAATAAAAACAGCTGCTTTTGAAATTGCATATGGAATTTAGTAAATTAACAAAAGCAACTAAACAAATATTCTGGTAAAAGGACACTTGCACTTGACAGTGTTATGAGCTAACCCGTTTCTTTTATTAATGGAACAATCAATAGAGTATATTTTATTTTATATATAAACATTAGAAATATTAAATTATTTCATAATGAACTCTTATCACTAGAGACAAATTTGTCTGAGCAAACAAATCCATTATTTGGGCAAATGTGTGATTAAAACACCCTTGCATACCATGCTACTTCCCACTGGCAATATACCGTAAATCTAGGTGTGTGTACAATTATGTTTTGAATTACCACTTCCCTGCTTACATTACTTGATTTGTTTCATAACCAAGAACAGAATGAGTCCAGTTCAATTTTTAAGTGAGGTGACCTCTTTGCTTTCATTTTGCCTATGCCATATAACACGACCTTCTCAGCTTCCTTTGTCCTTGCTCTTCACGTTTCTTCTGCCTGATGGAGAACTAAGTTAACATCAAATTCAAAAATTACATCTATTTAAATAGGTTCAGCTGTCGTAACTCACACGAGTCTCTAAAGCCAAAACCCACAAACATCCTGATTCCCCAAACATTTTTGACAACCCAATGTACCTGACACTAGCATAGCCACCAGTTTTTTTGTGGCTTTTTTCCTTAGTGAATGGACTTGCTTAACACTTCCAAGGTCAAGGATGTTTAAAAACTATTTTCCCCACCACCACCTCTTCATGTTTTTTATTTTTACATAAAGTCAAGCTTTTAGTGAGTCCACTTGTTTGCTGCCCTATCCAATAATATCCAACAATGTGAATGCAAATGGTATCAGGAAAAAAAGGCTACTTGGTTAATGCTTTGCAATAACTATTAGTTACAAGAGGAGACAGGGGCAACAAGCAAGGTTTCTCCAATTTGGTACTGACTTACTAGGTGAGCAAGTTCTAATACTTAAAAAAAAAATAGTATTTTAAAGAGCCAGAAAAAACCCTAATACTTATTTTTTCAAGCAGTGTGACCGCAGATGAGACTTGACTCTGCCACATTAGACACAGTTTCATTTCCAGCCCTCTTCTCATTCAGATTTTCAGCCACCTCCTTCAAACAAAATCCAGAAGGACAACACTTGTCTTCCCTTAATGCATTGGTACCAAGACTGGCTCCATAGCACAGTGTGCCAGGATAAAAATGCTCCATGCTTGTACCTTGCAGAGGAGGCTGGGGTTACTGATGGCTCCACGCCCACCACGCTTTTCCTTCCGACACTGGATAAACCGATTGTCACCTCACGTGAATCAAACTGAATGGGATAAGAAAGGCTACTAAAGGCAGAGACACCTTTCTCAGGGATTTCAGCAGCTAGCTTTAAAGAGCCTGGCTGAGGATGTACCAGCAGCAATCTTCATAAGCCTGTTAACTAATTCAAATCTGGACAGATTCTCACAGAGTGATAAACCATACGCTACAGCTTCTGTTCAGGGCTATTCACAGGTGCTGCAGCATTTTACTTACAGGCCTACCTACATCTCTCTAGAAATTCCCCAGGAAGCTTTAATATTCTACCTTTAGCAAAGTAAAGACTATAGTGCAGACTACTAAAACCCCACAGTGCACTTTACCTATCAAGTCTAAGGCACAGAGAAACAGGATCTCACAAACTAGAGAGTTATACTTGCAACATCTCTGCTTCTAAGGAACAGCATCAAAAGGTATTATTTTTGAAATTTATTTTTCTTCATGAAGTTCTGTTAATTTACACCAAACAGGTCATGCATTGAATACATGATAACCAGCTCAGTAACACACAGATTGGGCATGACCAATTCTTCACAGATGCACTACAGCAGCCACAAAGTTTATTGGCAATAAACTAAAAAGGCTATAAACTGAAAACATTAAGTAGCCTTAAGTATAGATACACACAAAAGTAAATGCACCTTCAGATGTTAAAATCTGATTTCTATTATTAAGTAAGGAGGTGTTAATGCTAATCTGGTTGAAAAACAGTTCCTGACATATTACAGGCCCAAGCAAAAAAGTTTTCTATCAAAAATTCTGAACAAAATTTTCCAGACTCAAGTAACAGCTCAACCTAAACTTATGAGGATTTTATTTTTCTTCCCTGAAAAAGAACAGATCCATTTTACCAAACCACAAATGGTGGCAAAAAGGATACAACGTTATCACTCTGATAAAATGCATTAATGTCATATCCATGCATTATGAAGTTTGTTTTTCCTCACCCTAGAAATCAGCAACACTTGTTCCAAAACTAACATGCCTAAGTACAATATTCAACATTAGGTTTAACTTGAAATAGTCCTTCAAGCATTAGGCCAAGTTATCAAAATATTATTAAGTATTTCAAATTCCTCTCATAATTGGAGGAGCACATTATCACTCTTAGATGCAGTATTTTAGTAACCGTAGCTTACTCAGGACTCATTCCACTGAAAAACCAGTGAGCACTGATCTCAAGATAAGGAAGTGGCTTCCAAAAAGAAACATACCATACCTATTGAAGAAAGAGGTAACTTCAGCACAGAAGTCACTTGCCTACAGTACTACAAACATACTGAAATTTGAACCCTCCAGGTTTTTTAGAAAAAAAATAAAAATAAAAAAAATCTAACAATATGACACAGAAGGAACTTTTAAAATAAACACATCTCCTGATAAAATATCAGAAGAATGGACCAAAGTAGTACCTGAGGAAAGGAAAAAATTTTAATCTAAAGGAAATAGTTTTAATTTGTTTTCAGCTCTATCACAAGAGATTTCTCAACCATAACAGTGAAGACACTTAACAGTCTGAAAAGACAGGTTTTAACAAACATATTTGGTAGATGCTCACCATTTACTCACTTTGGCTCTGAAAAACACTATTACAAATACAAGTTAAGTTTAAAAGACGCCACTCAGATCTTCGGATTACTTTGACTACATTTGAGATCCGATGTCAGGCAAAACTTCTACGTTTTGTTTCGTTTGGTACCATTCCAAGATCCTTAGCTGGGCACACTTTTCTCCCTTGGCACGCCTGTGCTTCTAATAATGGCTATTTACACATACTTTGACAGAAGCCTACAAAACCCAGCTTCTTTATACTAAAGCAGTACATATCATCACAACAGAAATCTAGCAAGAAACACTGCTGCAAGTTTTCAGCTAACAAAAACTTCCTGTTGCTTCTTTGCTGCTCATCTTGTCACACTCCATTTCCCTGTTCTAGTGACATACAGGTAGTAAATAGTGACAGGGGCCCAATTTTTTAAAATCATTATTGACTAAAGTGTCTGTCAAACACTGAATATTTTATATATACCCTTTGCTTATTGTTCTCAATTTTCTCTGAATTACAGGACATCAAAGCAAGGAAGAAAGGTCAATCAAGATGGGCAAGAGATATTGTGCTGTCACCAAATTCCTCATTTACATCAGCATTTTTATATCATAATGAGATTGTTCAAGTATCAAAGCAAAAGCTAGGAGGCAATTTTAGTCATTGCATTGCATCAGTATTACTATATCACACTGCAAACCCACAAGCAAATTGTTAGTGGACCATACACAGTAAGTTACAATACCTGAGGTTTAGTGCATTCCTGTGAGCCAAAATGAAATGAATGCCATATAGGAGGAAAGGAAAAGATGAACATTATCAGACATGCCATAGTATATTCCACCACTATGAAGATAATGTTAAAATTATGTTAATGAGGGTCCACCATCCCCTAAAGTTGACTCTACTGCAGAAAGCCATGCCACAACTGAGCACTACATTTAATTTTTAATTCTTGAAAAGCACAGCCATGTATCTTAAGTTCTATGCTTTGCTCTGTTTCCAGAGAGATATAGAAAACTTTCTTCAGAAAATACTGCTTGAACTTTCTGAAGAAAAGCATTCAGAGGCTACTGCAAATAGCACATTCATAATTTATCAAGAAAAAAATTCTACATAACTACAGATTTAGGGTAAAACAAAAAGAAAATTAAACATTTTGTGAAAATTTTGAGGATGCTATCAAAGCAGCTTTATTACTTTGAATCTCATGTACCTAACACCTAAACCAAACACACCCACAAGGAAAAGCAAACTTGAAAACAAATATATCAAAAAAGTCAAACTGCAAAAGCATTAAACACATTATTTACTGCAATATATCAACACCTGCATTTTTTAATGCTTTTTTCTTTATTTCTCCAAAATCAAGTAGTAGAACCAAAGATTAGACCCTGACAGATCCCAACCAAAGAATGGATGGGCAACAAACCCACAAGATAGGTGCTCTAATATGCTTGGAATTCCTATGTGCTTAAAAAGAAACCCTGCTTCCTTCAGTCAACTTTTCAAGAAATTAAAACTAAACAAATTAGGTCAAGGGACATAAAACAGGAAGGAGAAAAGACAACGCAGCCTTTAACATGTATGGTTAAAGTAAGAGAAATAATACTGGTAATAAAAGTGAATGAGAGAACAACGTACACCAGATCACCAAATACTGTAAAAAATAGGAGGGACTGAGCCAGCATGGAGACTACATTGCAAAACTCATTTGAGCTTGTTTGACTCTATTTGCTTTGGAAAAAAAAAAAGTCAGTCATATTAATTACATTATACTTTTAAAAGCAACATTTGACTGTAATTATTGCAAATTTTACAGTTTATTTGGCAATCTCTTCCAACTCAACACAAGATCTTGCTTGCAATGAATTTCCCAACAAATACACAAAATAATTATGAACTCGCACAACAGAATGGCACACAATGGGCTTTTACTCTTAGTACCAGTTAAGCTTACAAAAAAACTCATTAGGCATATCTAAAGTGAAATTTATACAACAGGCACGGACCTACAAATGCAAATGGCACTGTGTGTAATCCAAATACTGTCCTTCTAGAGTTGGATAAAAATCACACTACAACCGTTTGCTAAGCACAACATACACATCTAAATAATACAAACAAAAGTAATTTTTCCTGTAATTCCTACCAAGTACAATACCATGTGTTTATTTTTTCAAAAGCAGACCAGCAAAATGTTTCATCTTCAAACCAAGTGAACCGGCTCAATCCATAATAAATTTAGAGGCAATTAAAACTGCACTGAAAATCAAACCAGTAAAAGCTGTTGTATAAACAAAAACAAATTGTTGGCATAAAATGTAATTATTCTACTCATGAGGAAAAGCCTGTATAATTAACAGATGTAATCAAACATCTACACACTTACAGACACACATCGAATATACAGGGAACTGGCAAACAAGTCAATGAATAAGAATAAAGAAGGAAAAATGGAAAAAACCTACCACTGCATTGGATGGAAGACTGTTTAAAACACTAAAGCTATAATCCTGCAAATTTATATGCATATGGCTTACATTGTGCAAAATTCAGTCCAATGAATTCAATGAGATGAAATATGCACAAAGTTATTTATGCCCATGCATTTATGGTTCTAGTAGATTTGGGGGCTTAAACAAATGAGAGCCAAAGAGAAATAGCTTTTCCAGTATTTTGCTTACAGTTTAAATCAATACTGTTGAAAACAAACTTATTATTCTAATAGAGCTTTTCTCAAGTTAAGAGCCATATAAATATTTGGTAGAATAATTTTTAATTATTAGTTTCTTTTCATCTCAAGAGAATGCCTGGAAACTTCCAATATGCAAGATTACCCTTGCACGCCCCCCACTCCCTCTCAAAAAAAAAAAAAAGGCAAGTAAAATGACCAAATAATCTCCCTGATGATGGGCAGACTATGTAGCTCACTGAAACCCAAGTATAAAGGACTCCTGAGGTAGCCACCAGTAAAGGTTAATTTGACATTTAAATTCTGGATACCAAAAAGAAATGACAGATTTAATCCAAGGATTTGTCCTACTGCAATGCAGCACAGTCCTGTTCAGGCAACAACCGTTACCGTACACACGAGTAAAGTGCTTCACTGACTGACTTTGTAACACCGTACACCAAACTGTTCCTACAGGAACCTAGTATCAAAAGGCAACGAGAACACAGTTTCTTTGAATATTTTAAATAATGAATATAACATTACAAAATAATACATGACATTGACAGTCATAAAAAAAAGGTGCTTTCAACTCTGAACTAAGACATATGTTGCACACGTGTTCACATACTGATGGAGCCAAATGCACAGTATTTTAGGAGGAACATTTCCCCACAGAAACACACTTCTTAAAAAAAACAAACAGCAAGTTTAGCCATTTTGATTGTTTTATTTTCAGTAGTTTCCCTGTTTATGTTGTGAACTATAAATACAGACAGCTTACCGTATGGTAGCCTCTAGGTAGAGGTGGCTTCCCCACAGGATAAGGGTCAACAGTATCAATAATTGTTTGTCGCTCCCCTTTTTGGTTGATTTTCCTAAATCTTCTTCGAGATTGCCTATGAGAAGCTTGACGCTGAAAATACTCCTCATTTTCATCCATATAATCAACCTATAATAGATGCAAGAAAGTGTAATTCCCCATAAGACAGAAAAATATTTCTTATGGTTAGAAACACAAAAATTCTATTTTCAAAAAACAAGTTACCTTTGAATTTACTCTATTTTCAGCACTAAGAGAGAAGTCACTACTACAAAAAAAAAAAATAATGCCCACGGGAATGACAAAAAGGTAAACATTGGCGTGAGCAGCACCATCCAGTATGAACACTTTTCAAAAATGACAGGAGAAAAATGGTCACCTTGCAAATCTGTCATTGTCTTCCCATCCCCCCCCCCTTCTTATTCTTCCACAAATACAAACATTGCACCACTCAGTACAGTACAACAAGAAAACTGGTTGGAGGGCACACTTGGTAGTTTTTCTGCTGACCTCTCTGTCACTTGGGATCTTCTCTAACTGACCTATGGCAAAGGCTTCCCTCTTCAACGGGCAGCACTGGTTTTATTATATCCCTCAAATATTTTGGGAGCATAAAAGAAGGATTTCTGATGGGCTGGATTTACATAAAAACAAATCCCTTCAAAGCAACAGAAGGGAGAATAAAAAATATGTATTAGGTATGTAATAATATAAAATTAGTCTTCTTGGTTTCAGAGCCTTCAGAGTTATCCTGAATTACTACACAACAGTACACTGCAATGAAGATATGTAAAATAGGAATTCTGGTTTTCCTGAAAGAGGAGGACAATCTTTTTACAGTAATTTGGCTGCAAATCAAGATCCCTTCAGAGTTCTACTAATGGAAACTTTACTCCAGACTAACAGGGAAATGAGAAAAAAATGCTTTCAGCATTGACCACATATGGGTATTCAGTTAACTCATTTTTCTACTCATTTCCATCCCCCAGGGATAAATTGTACTACTGAAGATGCAGGTAAGAGTTTATGAAGCACCTTGCAAGGTTTTTCAGTATTTTTCAATAGGGAAAAGAAATATTAAACAAAATATTCCCAGGAACAGGTTTCCTCAGGGAGGTCGTGGATGCCCCATACCAGGAACTGTTCAAGGCCAGGTTGGGTGGGGCTTTGAGCAACCTGGTCTTATGGGAGGTGTCCCTGACCATGCAGAGAGGTTGAAAGTAGATTATCTTTAAGGTGCCTTCAAACCCAAACCATTCTACACTTTTATGATAATCCATCAGACCAGAAGATTTCTTCTGGACTTTTGTTTAGCCATCTTCTTTCCCTATGCCTATCTTTATATCATTCTTCCTTATATCTTATCAAGGAATGCAAGAGAGAGACGGACAGACATCCACACACCTACCACCAACTAAATTTGTATACCTCTATCGAAAAATTCTGCAACAATAAACTGTTTCCCGAACTTGTGGCCAGATACAAGTTACAGAAACCAGCCAGATAAATCAGGAGCCCAATACAGGACAAAATGGGGAGGCTCAACATTCTGCTGTTGAGGAGCTGCTCCTTTACAAAGTTACAGAGAGCTTTAGTTAGGGACAGTGAATAAGCTATTGGCACTTCTCACGTATGCCTTCTGTGTCTCCTATTGCATTAGCTTTGCAAGACGATTTTCTTAATTAGAATTGGAAGAGGGAGAGATATCAAACATCCGACAGAAAAAGCTACCATTATACAATCATCTTTACCTCGTTACAGTGAAATAAAAAAGAATTTCAAACTCACAAAAACATGCCTGCATTGGCATTAAGGGAAGTTAAAAAGCTACCTTTTTTCAACAATCAACTTTAAACAAGTAACCTAATCTCCTCTACAAGCCTATAGCTGTACCACAATTTCCTGAGCTTCTGTAGTTTTTACAGAAACTCACTTTTTAAGAAAAAAAATGTTTAGTGTCATAGCCTATATTTAACTACCATCTATACATAGCTTAGATAAATGTAATTATGAACTGATTGCTATCTCAGCGACAGAGGGGAAAAACAAAACATTTAGCCTGTTGACTGTGCATTTGTTTATACGATGCACCCTGAGGTGGCAACTAAAAACTTTTGAGCCTGTGAACCCACAGAGATGATGCTGTTCTGCCACTGGACTACAGCAGATACTGCTAACGAAATAACCTTCTCCCAGAAAAGCTGGTAGAATTATAAAATGTTCAAAATGTTTCTTAAAACCTCAGGAAGCTAAGAAAATAAAGTTACTTCAGTCAAACAATTACTTAAGCTAATTTAAGATTAATACTTTAAAGCATCTATACATACCTATAATACTAAAGCAGCTTTCAAAAAAACCAAACACAACCCCAAACTGTTCCACTGTTCTGCTAGCTCAATAAATCTTTAGTTTTATAAGAAATCTACAAAAGTAAATGTAACAATATAAAAGATGTCTGTCACTCAAACAAAGTAAGTATGTGTGCAAAGAACAGTTATGTACAACATCTTAAATTTATAAAAAGATCATGTGCAAAACAGAAAACTCTTCGACTTTTATTGGAAGTTGAAGTGTTACCAAAGCTGCTCTGTAAACTTTAAAGTAACTGAATGAAAAAATTCTTACCACAATCATTTCAGATGGCTCTAAAACAATGCATTCACAGCCACGCCTGAAGCTTCCTGCAGAACGCTTGCCAAAGCTGAAGAATAAAAATACTTGAATCAGAACAAAAATCAGAGCTGTAACACAAACCATAAACATATTTACATCTTTTCCAGATACTGTAAAGCATAGAAAAAAATGTACATACCTCTGCACAATACAAGTTTCATGCCTATGTCCCTCAACAAGTAACTCATACCCGGGGACACCAAGAGCTGTGTAATTTGTATTTACACAATTTTCTAATAAAATTATTTACCAAATACATTTAACTTTAAAATGAGTGTCAATCAAGGGCCGTCTACTGAAGATGCATGGTTGATTCTGAACTACATTACAGAGTTTGAGCTAGTGTCTTCTGACATTACAGTATTAAGTGACCTAAGCTATCTGCATTTCTACAAAGAAAGTTAAGTAGCATACTGAGGAAAGAATGAAAAGGCTGATCAAATTCCATTAGCTCTTCTTAACCTAAAATAAATTAATAAAATAAGGATGCTGGATGTAAGAGTATTCCCAAATTGAATAGAGGAGGACAAAAGGTTGATCTGCCTTTCATGACACATTCCCACCTCAGTGCACTAATTAAGAATGATACTGTTTTGCTTCCTGTAGGATAAAATAGAAACCTGTTTTAGTTTTAGTTTCTGAGGTGTTCTGCCTGTATTAAATGAATGTGTGTCTGCAGGCTTAACTGCCAAGAATCCTTGAAATGCAGCAGTAAAGGCAGAGTGCAGAGAACCAGTACATAATTCAGTGAAATACAAGACCCTTTATGGTTAGATCCTTAATCACACACCATCAGAGTGGGAGAAAAAAACCAACTAGCTAAAGCTTGTTTCTGGAGTGTGTGCTTCCCCCTCTGAGTAGTTCATATTTAAGTGGGCCAAGTCTATGCCAGCAGACCTTTCTCACCACAGACAGCAGGGCAGGATAGAGGAGAAAATGGCTGGAACTTCAAGACCCCTCTGCTGTAACAAACCTACCCTGAATTCACCAAGAGCCAATGTAACTATTTAGCCTTCCCCTTTCTTCAACCCGGCACTGTGCAACAGGCACAGTAAACCTTCCTAGCTGAAGCTCACGGGGCAAGAGCTATTAAATATCTTTATGAAACAAAACAAACAACAAAACAGACTCAATAGAATTATAACATGAATTTTAATCAATTCTACAATGCACAGTTGCAGAGACATTCTTAAGCTACAATATTTGTGAAAAGTAACTTTTTTAAGCTTTATTTTGTAACAAGCAAACTGAAAAAGTGCATGTACCATTGAGAACAGTATATGTAGCCAGTTTATATTTATTCTCCTGTCCCGCCTGGCGATTAGTAGAAATGAACAATTTAACTTGCTACCCCAAAGGCTAATCTCTTAACAACAGCACGTTTATAGTTCAAAAAGAAGGCAGCCAGATATTGAAAAGAAATGCCAGCTGTGCTTATTCATCAAAATAATAATCGCATTTAATGGTACACGGGACTTCTACAATAGAAAAATTTTTCCAGAATACTAAGCCTCTTGAAAAGAAACATTTGATAAAGAAGTCTCTCGACAAAATGCATATTTTCCTAGAGGCAAACACATGCTTCCTCTTATAGTCCAGCAATAAAACGCAGGGTGCTTTACTCTACAACACCATCTTGAATTTTATATAATTTCAACCACTCTTAAAGATAACAGACAATTATGCCATTATCTCAATTCATTAGACTATTGCAGAAGTTACAAACTTATTTTCTTGGTCATTAACCTGATCCATGCACCCAGTTTTTCTTTTAAAAAAGGAAAGGAGTAAGAGAGAAAGGAGAAAGTATTTCTACTCCTTGATTGAAAAACAACAATGCAAAACTGGAGATTACGAAGTCAACCTATTTAATATTCTAATTGAAAACAAACACAGAAATATCCCCTTTCCTCTTGCATATCCTTATCCACTCTTTGTAACCTTTGCTTTTGGTCTAGAATACAGCATTAATTTTTGCCAGGCCATTCTCTAGCCTCACAGGAAACTTATTTCAACAGAAAATGCATATACACTTTCCTACCCACTTCTTCATTCTCTTTTGCTGTCCATAGGTATCAACTTCAAAATTCTGCCCATTGCTCATCACTGCTGACATGCAAAAGTTTGAAGCCTTAGAAAACACAGCAAAAAGAAAAGGTGTGTTTTGGATGTGCTTTGCTAGTCTTGAGTAACTTGTTTGGACTATACCCTTCAGCACAAGAGAACAGGTAGTCAACATGTAAGACAGAAGGGATGCATTGAATTACTATAAAGAAAATCCCTGGTTTCTGGTCCCAATAACCCACTGGGTCTCACAGCAAATAACCACATCACTGCTGTATTGCTCAGATTCCTACGATGGCACAAATTGTATCAGAGGACACGGTGTATTGCACATATATCTTTGACCAAAGATAGCAAGGCACTTCATACTGCACACAAACTCTAATCTTCATGAAGTACTGTAGGCAAGAAGCAAATCAAGACAGAAGGAACTCCAAATGACCTTTCAAGTGTTGCCGTTCTCAGATATGCCATGCCAACTAAACCTCATGACTGCTGCTGAAGATTCATTATCAGTGAGGGGTTCACATAACCAGTGAAAATCAGGAAAGTCTTTTTGACTGTCTATTATGTCTAGACACTTCAGAAGTGTCCTACTCTGACCCTGGTAGAACATCCATCACAGTATTCACATACCATCTGCTGCAGAACCACATTTTGATACCTTACACACAGTCAAACAAATACCTGTTGACATGCAACTTTAAGAACTGGGATCTTAAGGCACCACGAATCCCACTGTTTCAATTCAGAAGGCTGAAATCAAAGTCAGTAACTTTTATCAGAATTAATTTGTCTGAGCTTTGCAGAGAAGCAAAAAGCACAGACCAGCAAAATAGGACTTCAGAGACACACTTCCTGGACTGAACCAGGAAGTAACCAGCCCCTAGTAGTGGAAGTCACTAAAAAGCTTTATTTAATTGAAAATAAGTTACTTAAAACGTTAGTAAGCAGTAAAAAGAAGCAAATACCCAACACATAATACCATCTGTTTACTGAGCTAATAAAAAAGATCAAACTGTAAAGCCTTTCATAAAATACCAGAAAAGGTTCATACAGGGGATCACAAGCTGGCATGCAAGCTGGCTTGAGGGATCCCAGCTATCACAAAGAAACAGTAACAGCAACTGAAGTTTCACTGGAGGGCAGACAGATTACCTTCGTAATACCAGTTCTATTTTGGTAACTTCTGCCAGACACTCTTCTTTCTAAATGTTGATGCTAGACCAGAGTTACAATAGAAAGTGAGTTTGACCAGTCAGATTTATCACAAACTATGCAGCCTATAAAACGTAGAAAGCCTTTATTAGCAAATTTCAGTGGACCAGGGATTTGACAAATTTACTCCTTCCCTTACTGCAGTGCAAAATAAGCCTATGTATACATGATTTCACCAGGGAGCTTGAAGTTAAACCACATTTTCTGTATTTAAAATGCAATGGAGAATTTTACATAATACACACTTCACATTTGTTGTATCAGATTATTCTTAAGAGTTTCAACCAAAATTCTTATTACATAAAGATATAACATTCTCTCCTACTTAAGCTTTATTAATTTCAACTCCTAAAAATAGCAACTATTAAGTCAGTGATGCACCTGAGAGAGCCCAGCTTTGCAACTATTTTTTCTAAATTGGTTCACGTGCATAAGAGAATTTCACTACAGGAAATTCAGACAGTTTGAAGTTATCTTTGCAATGGTGGCTGTCAATAGGGAATAGAAAGGTCGTAACAGTAATTCAGATAGCCAGAAGGCTGCCTGGTTAGGCTATTGCTGGCTCACCTACATTCCCCAAAGAACCCTTTTTTGCAGCAGTTTTTTCAACACCTTTTTTCCTGCTACCACATAAGCTCTGACTTGAGGTTCCCTGAGTATTAAAACTTCACCGATGCGCTCCTCAGTACCTGTCCTAGATGCAATTTCACTTCTGGAGTCCTGTTCTATCACAGTTACTCTTATTCCCCATAAAGCTACTGTATGCACGATATGAATACAAATTCTTAAAGATATACAAAACAATTTAATTTGCCGTAATCCACTTTACAGTCACAATTTTGAAAGTGGATGATAAAAAAACCCCACAAACCAAACTCTTACAAATTTAAATACTCTCCCAGAGCAACTGCCCCCTAACTATACTATTCCCTAAGTAATTGACAAAAAGTCTAATTTCCCGCTTGACTATTCAAAAACATTATTTCCAAATACATTTGTTAGTACTAAAAAAAGAAAAACATTTTTGCTCACTATGCATATTAATAGCAGGTATTTTAATCCATATGACTCATTTACAACTTTATTTCTGTACTAATGCATTCTAAAACTGAGTTTATCCTGACTGCAATCGACAGCTCCCTTCTCTGAAAGTGTACCTTACTACATACATATCTCATAACTCATACTCAAAACATACACAGTCAGCTAAAGAACAGATGTATTACAGTTTACAACACATTAGTTAATAGTATACAAGTTTTAACTGAAAGCTCAGGGTTTTCTTGTTTCCCAAGTTTATACTTTGAGTTTTCATTAAACCCTTTACAATTATAAAACTACAATTAATGCAATGGCTAACAAACAGCAACAGAAAAATAATTTCAGATCACTGTCTGCTCTTTTTCCCCTTCAAATTTATTTGTTTTACTGATAAATCTAAACAAAGTACCTCAATTAACTGAAATATTCATTTTTATAAACACTTACGCATAGAGGCAGCCAAAAACTTCCAGGCACTGAGGGTGACTAGTTCTATGCTTTCTACCACTATCATGACACTGGAGGACAAAGCAGTTTTCTCCAGACGTGACCCTTCCATTTCCCCAGGTCCCCAGACACACTCGTACAGGCACACAGATGCTCTTTTCAAAGCTCGCAGGAAAGGCAGCAGCTACTGAACAAGGAACATTTCCCTATCAGCATTTAGCTCTCTCGCCTGGGGCCTCCACATTCCTGTTTTCACGTCAGCCCAGCTCCCAAATGGAAAGTTATTTCTCAGCACTGGAATGTAAATGCATTCATCAAAAGTGATGCAAAATCTGAAGAAAACTCTACTGACAACGAACGTCAAGAAAGGGTTTTTCAGTGAGAAGCCCTTTCCTTCCTTCAACTATCAAAGATCGCTTGCAGAAAACCCCATTGCACTGGTGACAACTGTTTTTCGAAAAGACACACAAAACTTTAGGTTTTCTTCCTATCATGTAACCTTAACCCTTATTTCTTTTGATAGTCATGATAGTCACCCCCTTGCATTAGCTTAAAGTAATAGTTAATTCACTTATGAATCACAAATCTTGGTGAAACTACATCTAAGTCTCAGACAGAAAGCTCCACAAAGTATGGTCATCTGTGTCATACACATTCCTCAGGACATTTTGAAGAGCAAAATGACATTGCAGTTTTATGTATTTGCAAATGCCGTATTTGGAATGAAGCTGCTGATTTAGAATAAAGTCTATTTAATCAACATTTCCTTTAAGTCAAAAGGCAGACTCCATTTAGACATGTTCTAGAGAAAGGAAAAAATACAAGTAACACATTTTCTTGTTTCTTAAGTTCTTAAAATTTTCTATGGTACATTCATGCAAGCAAATAAAATACATATAAATTTTGCTTTGTAAAAAAACTTATATCAGATACTAAAACTAGAAGTGTAACACATGATAACTGAAGTTATTTATGCCAAAACTCAAGCACTAAAACTCTATTTATGCCAAAACTCTAAAGGAAAGGACCTTAAAGATCATCTACTTCCAACTCCCCTAGATCACATTGCTCAAAGCCCATTCCAATCTCTCCTTGAACACTTCCAGGGACAAGGCATCCACAACCTCCCTGAGCAACCTGTTCCAGTGTCTTACCACCCTCACAATAAAGAATTTATTCCTAATGTCTAAATCTACCCTCTTTCAGTTTAAAGTCATTAACCTTGTCCTGTCGATACATGCCCTTGTGAAGACTCCCTCCTCGCCTTTTCTGTAGGGCTGGAAGGCCCCTTCAGGCACTGGAAAGCTGCTATAAGGTTTCCCCAGAGCTTTTTCTTCTCCAGGCTGAACAGCCCCAACTCTCTCAGCCTGTCTTCATAGGAGAGGTGCTGCAGCCCTCGGATCATCTTCGTGGCGCTCCTCTGGACTTGCACCAACAGGTCCATGCCCTTTTTATGTTGGAGGCCTCAGAGTTAAAAGCAGTACTCCAGGTGGATTCTCACTAGAGCATATTGGATGTACAAAGAAGTCTAAAGCTTAAGATCACTGCTGTGTACTATTTGCCAATATAGGACATCTACATATACGTGGGGATTAAAGTAAATGTTTTCCCTCCCCTACTGTCCCCCAAATTAATCCTTTTCTCTTCTAGACTGCACCTGAATAAATCTGTAAGCACAATGCTTGAGTTCAGTTTCCAAACCTTTTAGCATATTCATGATAACAGGTTTTAAGTTAAATAAACCAAATACCTCCATCTCTTTTTGTGAAAATTGTATTGCTCCAGTTGACATCTACATTTAGGAGAATCACAGAAAACTACAAAAATTATGTACAGTACAGCATTAAGCATATTTAGAATCTAAAGTTATGTAACACAAAGAGTGTCCATTTGGTTTTGCATAGCACCCACCCTGGAAATGCTATTACTAGATTCCTATTTATGTTCAAATGCTCTCTGCTTCGCTTCTTAAAGTCAGAGGGCAGAGCAGTCCCCGTTCCCCTGGCTGGATCATTTGCTGCACGTCCCGCCTGCCTGTGTTGCATGGCACTGCTTCCTCATACCAGCATCATGACCTCAACCATGACCAGCAGCTGCTTTCTATCACTGCATCAATTATTCTCTGGTGATACAGAAGCAAACATGACCAGAATGTCTGGTCTCTGACAAATCCCAAATCATGATGCAATAATCAACATCTAACTTGCAACAATGCCAAAACTCATTGCATTTAGTTCTAAAGCAAAGCAGTCACACTGAATCCCTGAATAAAATATTGTAGAGCAGTAGTTATTTGAAATTTAGATGGAAAAAAATAGAGAATATTTTCTATTAGACACTTAAGAGAGTAAGGGATTCAAGTCAAGTTCCTTCTACTGCATCTTTTTTTTTATTAAAATATACCATGTTTCATTTTGGTATATCCAGATTAGAATTAAAACATCAGCCCCTGTTAATGGCTTATTCTAACTAAGGTAGGTTTCACACCAATCTGCTGTGAAACCCAGACTGTGCCTCCACTCGACTCACCCTAGCCAGGGATGAAAAAAAAAGTTAATTCAGAAGTATGCAAACATGTGCAAGCCATCCCTAGGGGAACACTTAAAGTGTTCTGATGAAAACTAAATTTGGCATGGCCATTTCCTGACCCCTCAGAAAAAGACAGAGCCCTTCATGCATGCAGAGCAGCTCTAACGTGAACAGCCCTCTGTGGGGATGATGCAAGGAGGGAAAGCAGCAGTGGGTTTACGCATCCTTAAAGCTGCACACTGGAAACTATGAAAGCAAGGGTTGGTCAACTAAAAAAGGATTGTTATAATTTGCATAGGCTGACTGTTCTGATTCTCATTTGAGAGGTACCTGCTCCTTGGAAAAAATAAGCAAATATGTGAATGGATCCCTAAGCTGCTATTTAACTTGTGTTAAATATTCTCTTTAATTAAAACATGGCAGTCATCTAAGTACCAAAACAATCAACAGATTAATTTTTTTTTAAACTTATTTAATTCTCACAATGTTACTATATTGATGGGACTTTTCTCAGCAAGCAAAATAGCTAGCAACTTGGATATGAGTTGAAGAGGCATTTGCAGACCTGTCACTGCAAATCATGGAGACATGAGCTCACTACATATCATGGATAAGGATGATCAGACTTCTCCAGTGTCACATGATAGCTTAGATGTTTACAGTCTCAGATACAACAGCTTGTGTGTCAGGGAAGTGACTCACTTGCAACATCACAGCTAAGTACATGCCACTTAATACTTGGGGTGGTGGCATGTTTCATAAGAAGAAAAAACCTCACACATCACTGCAGCTCCTTTCCTTGATCTGGGACCCAAACCAGCCACTGCCTGTGGGGGGAAGAGGAATCATGGTGCCACCGGCATTAAGCCCAGTGCTGCAGCAGGAGGGAGGACACCAGGGAAAGGCCTGGCAAGCCAGACAGGGAATAACTGATGACTAACCAGTCTGTGTGTGAAGGACACTCAAATTATAGCATAAGCAGATTTATAGTATAATAGTGTTTTAAACAATTCCTGCTAAAAATATGTGAAAGCTCACCAGCTGAAAGCTGTAGTAAACAGCTTCAGTATCGTCTTCATTCTGTTCATAGAATGGCTAGGGTTGGGAGGGACCTCAATGATCATCTATTGCCAACCCCGCTGCATTGGCAGGGACACCTCACACTAGACCAGGTTGTGCAAAGCCCCGTCCAGCCTGCCCTTGAACATTGACAGAGATGGGGCATCCACAGCCTCCCTGGGCAACCTGTTCCAGTGTCTCACCACTCTCACAGGAAATAATTTCTTCCTAACGTCTAATCTAAATCTCCCCTCTTCCAGCTTAAAACCATTACCCCTCATCCTATCACTACATGCCCTCGTAAAAAAATCCCTCCCCAGCTTCCTGTAGGCCCCCTTCAGGTACTGGAGGGCTGCTCTAAAGTCTCCCCAGAGCTCTCTCTTCTCCAGGCTGCACAGCCCTGACTCTCTCAGCCTGTCCCCGTAGGAGAGGTGCTCCAGCCCTCTGGTCATCTTCGTGGCCCTCCTCTGGACTCACTCCAACAGCTCCATGCCCTTCTTATGCTGGGGACTCCAGAACTGGATGCGGTACTCCAGGTGGGGTCTCATGAGTGTGGAGTAGAGGGGCAGACTCACCTCCCTCGACCAGCTGGCCATGCTGCTTTTGATGCAGCCCAGGCTACAGTTGGCTTTCTGGGCTGCAAGTGCACATTATAAACATGTTTAGTTAGCATCCTTACAGATGACAGACTACAGTACTTTACCTACATCATACTCATAGGGACTTCTTTATTTCTTATGCAAATACAACCCAGATCAGAGGTTGCATTACTCTGGTATTTTATAGCTGCCTACAGAAAGTGCATCAAAAGAAGCTCCTGAAAACCCACAGTGCATAATTTGAAATTAGCTATATTCTGGTGGTTTGCTTCCAGAGAAAATCCCTTCAGTTGGAGGCATGTTTCAGAGGGACGGCCTGTTCCCCTCTCTCCCTGAAACATAGGCCTTAGGATCTTCACACAGTTTTTCTTTTCGTACTATTGTTTTAGTACTGCTTTTAGACTACAGCTTTGAAAAGCATGGCTAATTTTAACATTTAGCTAGTTACAAGAGTACCAAGTAGCAAGTATGACTAATTTATGTAAAAAAAAAAATTGAGTAAAGTTTCAAATTTGTTGGTTTTCACCTTAGTATTTTATGTTTCCTTAAAACTAAAGGTAAGCTGAAAAAATAGTTTAAAACCTAATCTGAAAAAGTGCTGTAAAGAATAACAAATTGTGTTGCAGATTTACTGCAAATGAGGGTAGATGCTCAGGGCCTTTATAGCAGCCTGTGATCCTGAAAATTTTCAGACTAGAATACCAGGTAGGATTCTTTACAACCCTTTCATGTCTACTAAACAAGACAAATCTGTTAATGAAGTTTTCATGTAAAATTCAAGATCTGTATTTATAAAATATATACACAATTATACAGATATACAAAACTGGTAGTTAGTAACAGTGGCAACAACAAAATTTAGCTTGTTGTAGCAGTTCAACTTTGCAGTGTCTCTAGTACAGAAAGCTAGAGGGCATGTACTTCAGTGGAACAGCTGACAAAAAGATTTGGAAAAAAATTATCCCTATTTTATTTTAAAATTAGTTCTTATATTATCTTGGAAAACATTCAAATATGACAACTTTCATCCTAACCTACTTTATCATTACTTTCTTTTTAAAAATATTTTAATAAATGGTTTGAATAAAGATAGCTTTGCTTATGCTTCATGTTAATGATGTCTGTGTTGCCATAGAGATTGCTGTGACATCACAAGATCTATGTAACGGTCTCAAAGAATGAGAAGTAGCAGGAAAACATTACTTAAGAGGCAAGACCTTGTCTGAACAGTTTAGCTTATTAACATTCATGAAATTCATTAAAACAGAGGAGTATTTTTCCAACCTCATGCAAAGCCTTTAGATATTAGATCCCAAAACTAAGATTTTAATTTTTTACCTTGAAAAATACATAGTAAGCTTTTTAAAGTTCTCCTATAGACTTTAATAATTAACAGAAATTGCCATCTTTTTAAAAAAGTAAAAAAAAATAGTAAAAAAAAAGACCATACATATTAACATTTTCCACCCCACTTCTACGCCTAACTTATTCAGTACATCCAATTCATGCACATGGAGGACTGAACATGACCTCAATAACTAGTTTCCATAAATCTTATTAATACAATGCAGAAGTCGCCAAGATATCTTTGTAGCAAGTGCTCTATAACTGTAAATGAATTAACAAACTAAAACATAGTGATGCAATAGTGACAGTTTTGTTTTAGCTATTTTGATTATAATTAGAAAATAAATTATCCCTCACTTAGCATGTTATACTATGTCTAGTGTCCCTGGATTTATTTTTCAGCAACATGTGAAAATTTTATCACCACCTGAAAAGCTTCTTAGACATTTTGAAGTCTTCTACAGTACCAAATAACATTTTGTTAAAAACACTCTTTGTAGGAAGAATTAGAGCAGCAGAATCATGCTAATAATCAAAACAATACTTCTAATTCCTTCCACCTTTCTACAGGCCTGCAAATACGTAAGTAAACAAAAGTCATTACTTCAGTTTATCAAGATTGTCCTTCACCAAAGACAAGTCTATCGAAGTTCAGATCACCCGAGTCCCAAAAGTGGCAAAGAAAAAGCTCTTTCGCACATATACCCCAAACCTAAATGCCAATTTATATTGGACTTCCCTCAAGAGTTTTCTTGAACATTTTGTAACTATATATGTGTATACATATATTTATAGATATAACTAAAAAGACTTTTCAGTCTTACACTTGTAAGCACAAGATTGACTCTAAGGTACCTCCTGTATTTTCTGTGGAGTACACAAATTTTGGTAAGCATGACCTTCCACTCTGTGTATTTTTAAGTATAACTGTTTGGCAGTAATAAATCACCTCCATCTCACAATCTAAAATGGACTCTTCTGTCTAGGCAATGTTGCTCCCTGGGCTATGAAAACTTTAATGCCCTACTGAAAATGTTACATTTCCAGCACATCACACCTAGACCAGGATCACCACCTTCTTGATCTGCGCTGCACTCCACCCCCTCCCTCCACATGGGTATACTTCTCCCTCTTCGGTATTCTTTCTGCTATTTTTGCACATAGTTTGTTTTATTGTTATTCTGGAATAAGCAATGACCAGATAACTTCTCAATTCATTATACATATAAAACTTGCCCAGAGAACCTGAGAGCATGTGAAACAAAGTTGTTCTTTTTTCCTTCAACAGGAACCTCATAATACAAGTTATTCAAGTAACTGAGATTTTCCTGATATTTTGCAGGTTTGTACTACAATTCAAAACCTTAAGTTGGACTCGATGATCTTAAAGGTCTTTTCCAACCTGAACAATTCTATGATTCTATGTATTACTGAATCAGAAGGAATCTTAAATCAGAAGAAACAGACTGCAGAACAGGCCATGTCACCAGCTGCAGTATCAACTGTGAAATAAGTTTTCTTGTGGTAAATATCTTTGATTAGCAACTTAAACAGTAATGAATATCCAGGTATAACAGGTTTCACATTTAACTTTGAAACAACCACATAATTCACTACAACGAGAATTTTTCCCTACGTAACTTCTCAGAAAGAGCTCTCAATTTTTTCCACATCCCCATTTATATGCAAATCATTTATTATCATTTCAGATAACAGCCTTTTAATACTAAAATCAAGCCTGGAATTTTACAAAGAAGATATCAGTATAAGTGAGAAAAGTTGAAATTAAATGACACTCACAATTATAATGTACAGAAAAACAATAAAAGCAAAAGATGAACAATGCTTCCAAGATTGATTAGATGTTTTTCTCAATTACTTCAAATAGTGCCATGCTCCATTAGAAACCCTAATGATGGGATTAGAAAGGTCTCTCTAACCAATGAGACACAAAATAAGGTAAAGAGAAGAGTCAGCAATAAAAATCATACTGTTTCAAGGCCAGTTTTTGTCGCAGCACATTTTAAAATCTCAGCTTTCTTTCGGCTGAAAGATTACCCCCATTCATTTAGTGTGTTAAATCCCTCTGCTTGCTTAATTTTAATGTTATCCTTAAGGTCCTTTTCAGTTACTTTGAACTAGTAAAATACATTCATGCTTCCACAGAAAAATTCTACTCCCTGTTTCCTCAGATTTTTTTTCCTTAGCATTGGCTATATTACATACTCACATCACACTGAAAAATTTTGACCATACTTTTTCGATATAGCAAGTGCAAAAATGACCTAAATTGGTTCTCAGGCAGGACTTGTTATAAAAGCAGTAGTTTAGATTTATACTGTTATATACTTTGTTTCTATGTTCCATATTACAAATTCCAAAGCATAATTTTGACATTAAAATAGATACATTAAACCTTTTACTACTTTTACAAAATTGCAGTTTCAGTTGGGCAAATTAACGTCATTGACCTGAATAAAGCACAACATAAGAAAATCCTACTTCAATTTTTTTTTATTTTATTTTTTTCAATATAGCAACAGTGGCAGGAAAGGCAATCTTGACTTAGCCTACAATTACCACGTGTGAAAAAAAGAAAAACTGGACCAGAACAAGGATTCTTGAATCTACAAGCTTGACACCATTAATTGATGGTGTCTCTCCTTTACAAAATGCATGAAGTTATGAACATTCCACCAATGCACCTGAGCATTAGCAGGTGATCCAGACTCAAGCCATCATCAGAGCTTTCCTATGGAAAGGGACAGAAGTTTGTAGCTCAAGGATTTAACCTAGAAACAAGTACAAGGCTCGCATTTGGCAGCTTGTGAGGGCTTCTTGGCTCCTCTCCTAGGACAGAGCATTTCCATCCCTGTCTTAAGAGGAATCAGAAATATTCATGCTCACTTAGAAGTTATTCAGGTCATTTGACACTTTCTGCTTCTTTGTTAGCTTTTCATCTCCTCATTTACAAACATGGAAGAAAGCCTGGTAGCAACTAGCCCCACTATGCTAGATTTCTATTTTTATTTTCAGAAGATGCCAGCATAATAGATTAAGTCCCTTAACATTTTATCAGCTGTGCAAGAACAAAATTCCAGTAGCATTGAAATAATTGTTTTGACAGGAACAACGCCAGACACCACCCAATCTCATCATTTAGGAACTGTGTCCTCTTCTATTTTCCAACACCTCAGATACTGGCAGCACACTTGGAAGATGACCAATTTCAAACCTCAATGAACACTTAAATTTTTCAGCAGGAAATGAGTTGAACAAAGCAAAATGTACATTACATCAAACTCATTTAGCTGTAAAAAACATTTTAAGTATTCATATTTTTAAAAGTTTACACCAATTTCTGCGAACAGTAAGGACAGTTTCAGATGACATTACCAGTTCGAGTAGCACGTGCTCTGCATCACGTTGCTGTGACAAGACAAGGCCCTGCTAATTTGTGGCTTGGCTAATTCAACTACATCTGGAGTTGACTGCGACTGTGTCTGAGCGAGGAAGCCAGATTCAAAGAGCTTGCAAACCCTCCCTCCTTGCCCTCACCGCTAGTCAGCCCTCAGGGAGCTGAGCTCAGGGACAAACCCATGGCAGCTCCAGCTCCCCCAGAACCTCATGAAGTAGGCAATGCCACACAACAGCAAGCTTCAGCCTTCACTGACATCACTGGCCATGACATCAGATTCAAGGTAGATCACCGGACCAGAAACTTCCAATATAATGTTCCCTTTTGTAAGCAAGTTTGCTTCTTTTCTTGAGGAGTTTGAGTCTCAAAAAAGTAATTACAGTCATATGGTCTGTGATAGCCTAATTTTGTGCTTGCAGGTAACAGTAAACATCTCCATCCAAAAGGACATACACAGTCTTTTAGGAAGGTGCAGACAGTACAAAGTAATTAGCATTACTTTCTCAAAGTCTATTTGAGATCCCTATGAATAATTAGTGGTAGACTCGTACTCAGTCATAATTGGACTGATATCTCCACTACCTCTTCCAACTTCTTCATCCTGGCACCTCAGGCTTTCCTAGAGTAAATCATTAAGGTCCCTCTCTTCCATGCCTCAGTTTCAACCGATGGACTGGTATGTTAAACCAAAGCATTCAAATCAGACAGAAGACAAGACAGCATTGGGGGTCAGCCCACAGTAATACCATACTCTGTACCTTCCCGCTAGCCTTTACAGTCAGTCAGGAGCATGGCTTCAGAACAGAATTAGCTGGATAGAGAAATAACAAAGCATCAAACTGGCCATGGGAAAATCCAGCAGCAGCAACTAGCAGCAAAAAAAAAAAAAAAAAAAAAAAAAGAAGTTCTATATTAAAGAGCAAGAGTTCTGAGGGCAAACTAAATCCGAAGCACAGACTTTCAAGTAATTTCTTAAATAGACTTGAAACCATAACCTGGGGAGTTTTTTTCCTTTACAAAGATCCACTGTATAGTCTTTGTGTTTCCATCATGACACTGTAAATCCTTAGCCACAAGCAAAACTTGGAAACAGAGAAAAGCTCAAAAAGCTCAGCACAGATCTTAATCTACTCCCTCTGCAGCTTAAGTAACTAAACCAGCAACTCCCAAAGGTACATCATTGAGCCTTCCTCAAATCCATTGTTCTAAAATCTTCAGTTTCCTGCTCTGGGCAAAACAATACCTTTTTAGTCAAATTCCAAATTTATCTTGCTTTAAATATTTGTGTATATTGGTCACTCCTTCCATTTAAACAGTTTCTTTCTGTTATCTCCTAAGTTTCAGCCAGAAATAGCCATTATTAATAAACACTAAATTGAAAAAATATTAAGGTCATATACTGAGAGAAGGATTTTACCTTATTGATTAAAGCTAACAATATGATTTTATTCACTGAAAAGATTGATTAAACACAGTTATCTATTCAAAATATAAATGCATTATCAGTAAGATATATGCAAACACCACCAAACAGCGTGTCATAGGCATGATAAAAATTAGGCAGTATGTTTCAGGACTCAAAGCTGTATAAATGCATTTATGTGGCCAAGAGCTCTGCTCCATCTCTATTATACTCACATGCACTACCTGTTAAAATAAAAAAAAATAAAAAAAAAAAAAACTGCCAAAATCCCTAACAAAATGTCTTCTGAGAGGGGTGACTTTCTAAAGTTAATCAGGACACACTTGGATGAGGACAAATCATTTCTGCACAAATTGAGTTTTGTTACTGATTTAAACACATTCAAAACAAGTCACTAATTTCTTCAATGGTTCTCCAGTAGAATTTGATATTCTATTCTGTTTTTAAAGTTGCTTTAGTACAGGAAAGACCAGAGGGCTAAATTATCAATATTTAAATAGATACAACCCTTTTACTTTTTAAGAAAGAAAAAACAGAGGTTCTCTCAACTTCAATACTTCAGTCTTTTAATTACAGGAAAAAGCTTAAGTCATTTCTCTCATATGTAAAATTTGTCAACTTGCCAAAGGGAGAGCAGTTTGAGAACTGTTTGAGAAGAAGAGACTACTGAAAGGAAAGAGTGTAGATGAGTGAGTAGTTTAAGACAAGAGCAAATTCAGGTCTGCACATGGCAAGTCCACATCGCAGCGTTCCTGAGCAGCCCAGCACACACCACCCAGAGAGTCTCAGAAGAATTCCAGGAGAAAAAGCAGCAAAACCCAAGCACCAGAGCCTACCAGTCTGAGAAGAACTGCCCAGTAATTCTGTATTTTGTTGCTGCTAAGAGGCAGCTGCATCCTCCGGTTGTGGAGGACACAGGCAAGCAGGAGGTTAGCTGTGGTAGAACTTGGAGACGTTTTTGTAGTGCAGCTCCAAGTCAAATAAGATTAAAGACTTCAGTAAAATTTACACTAGAAACAAAGTCCTGGAACAAAAACCACACGGGAAGTCAGAGCAGCTGAGCAAATGTGATGAGAGCACAGAGCAGACCTAAGGATGCTGAAGGCCATTCCACAAGATATTTTGAGGGATGTCACATTACTGCTGTCAGTGACCACGTGAAAACACAGGAGAGCTAGAACAACCTTCAGGGAATTGTATTTTCTGCTCATTTATTTTCTGGACTTCATACATAAACCTCACCCTACCATGTGATCTGCTTTAGGGTACAGATGCTCAGGGAAAACAGTGAGGGCACCAAGTGCTAATTTGTGCTAGTCTGGTAGTCGTGGTGGGAAGGGGGAATTAAGGAATGTTTAGGTTGATGGTAATATGAGCCTGATTTGTTAAAGAAAAAGTATGAAAACTGTTAACAGTAAAATATGAGGAAAAAAAATCTTCACATTAAGCTGTCAGAATAAATAACACTGTTGCAACTTACAGAAATCAAATAAAAGAACAAGATTAATATTTACTTTGTCACCGAAAATGTGGAAGCCTTAATCATAGAATGGTTAGAGTTGGAAGGGACCTTAAAGATTGAGTTCCAACTCCCTCACATGAGCAGGGACACCTCCCACTAGACCAGGTTGCTCAGAGCCACATCCAACCTGGGCTTGAACGTCCCCAGGGATGGAGCCTCCACAACTTCTCTGGGCAACCTGTTCCAGTGTCTCACTACCCTCACACTAAAGAACTTCCTTCTGATCTCTAACCTAAACCTCTCCTCCTGCAGTTGCAAACCATTACCCCTTGTCCTATGTGCTCTTGTAAAAAGCCCCTCCCCAGACTTTCTGTAGGCCCCCTTCAGGTACTGGAAGGCTGCTATGAGGTCCCCCTGGAGCCTTTTCTTCTTCAGGCTGAACAGCCCCAACTCCCTCAGTCTTTCTTCATAAGAGAGGTGCCCAGCCCTTGGATCATTTTTGTGGCCCTCCTCTGGACATTCTCCAGCAGGTCCATGTATTTCTTGTGATGGGGGCTCCAGAGCTGGACACAGCATTCCAGATGAGGTCTCACCAGGGCAGAGTAGAGGGGCAGAATCACCTCTCTTGATCTGCTGGCCACACTTCTTTTGATACAGCCCAGGATACGGTTGGCCCTCTGGGCTGCAGTTGCACATTGGTGGCTCATGTCCAGCTTTGGATCCACTAGTGGCCCCAAGTCTTCTTCCACAGGGCTGCTCTCTAGCATGTCTTCCCTCAGCCTGTACTGATGTCTCTGGTTGCCCCGGCCCAGGTGCAGAACCCTGCACTTGGTCTTGTTGAACCTCATGAAGTTCACTTGGGCCCACTTCTCCAGCTTGTCCAGGTCCCTCTGGATGGCATCCCGTACCTCTGGCATATCGACTGCACCACCCTGCTTGGTATCATCAGCAAACTTGCTGAGGGTGCTCTCAATGCCACTGTCAATGTCATTTATGAAGATATTAAACAGCACTGGTCCCAGTACGGACCCCTGAGGGACACCACTTGTCACTGTTCTCCATCTGGACACCAAGCCATTGACCACTACCCTCTGGATGCAACCATCCAGCCAGTTCCTTATCCACTGAACAGTCCGCCCATCAAACCCATATCTCACCAATTTAGAGAGAAGGATGCTGTGAGGGACCGTGTCAAAGGTCTTGCAGAAATCCAGAGAAATGACATCCACTGCTTTTCCCTTGTTGACAGATGTAGTTACACCATTGTAGAAAGCCACTAGATTGGTCAGGCAGGATTTGCCCCTGGTAAAGCCATGTTGGCTGTCCTGAATCACCTTCCTGTCCTCCATGTGCCTCAACATTTCTTCTAGGAGGATCTGTTCCATGATCTTCCCAGGCACAGAGGTGAGGCTGACAGGTCGGTAGTTCCCAAGGTCATCCTTTCTGCCCCTTCTAAAGATGGGCGTGACATGTCCTTTCTTCCAGTCACTAGGGATTTCACCTGACTGCCATGACTTTTCAAATCCTTCAGGTCAAAAATCTTTAAAACTCTGAACTATAAATTTTCCCAAAATAACAAGTTAACTGAATAGAATTCAGCCTTATCCTATGAATACTATTTGCTAACTGATGGCTTAGCATTTGAATACAAGCTGAACTGTATTACAACAGGGAAATAAAGCCATACTCATCTATTTTCACAAAACAGACATGCTTTAGATGTTAACGTTTCCAAAACAAGGTACTTGATTTAGAACTTCATGTATTCCAATATTCCATCTTGAATGAGTTTGTGGGTTTTTTTAATTTTGAATTGAAGACTTGTCAAGTAGCTAGTTACAAGTAGTTCTACAAGCCACCCAGTAACTTACGTAACTTTGGCAAAACCAACTAATTTCAAACTATTTCAACTAGCTATTTGACCATATATAGTACATTACAAAGCTGTTTATTTTCTGACTGCTGTACTATTAGTTATTTGTGGTTTGTGTGGGAAGGCAGGGGGTTGGTAATTTCTATGCTTTTAAGCTGTTTGATTTTTTCTTATTATTTAAGACACACTCTTCCCAACTATGTATCATCTGTCTTTCAACCCTAGTCATTGCTCCCCCTCCCCAAAGAATTTTAAATAGTATCTAACACTATGAATCAAAGACACTGAAACAATGATTGCAAGGGAAAGTTTACCTGACATAAAATACACAACAAAATGGCATTTCCAGTGATATCTACCAAGCAGCCTGAGGATGCTGTACCTGAAACTGATGCAACTGCATTAGCTTACAGAGGCCCAAAAGCAAAAAAAATATGCAGTCAAATGCACCAAGGTACTTCCTAGTTTCAGCTATAAATCTGAAGATAGCATTCCATCCTATTCCTTACAGGCTGAAATGCCAATAGTCACAAAGTTAAGAGCAGGACGGAATTCAGCAAGATTGAGTCAACACCCCCAAGACTGCAGGTAGATTTATTCCTTAGGACTAGCTGAATTACCCTAACTAGGTACTACTTTTACCCTGGCTTGTATAGACATACATTTTAAAATTAGTGAAAGGCAACAAAGAATAGGAAATGCTCTTGAAACTCTCAGGAGGAAAGATTTATTTCATTTTAAATTTGGCCAGCTACTTGCCCAGCCATTATTCAGTGAAGCCAAGCTCGACAAAGCCCACAGGAGGGGCAAGAGGAAGCTGCAGACTGAGCAGCACCAGCATCTCCAGGTCCTGCTGGGAGGACTAGATACAGCCCAGGGAACCTGTGCAAGGGAATTTATTGCAGGGCCATGGGGAAGGCCAGGCTAAGCTATAAAATAAGAGAATAATTTCAGGTAGGAAAATAAAAATCAGGCTTTTGGATCGTAAGATTGAGGGATAGTATGTACTGATCTCTCTGAGCTCTGGAAAAATACAAGGAAACAAGAATTTTCTGCATCACTCAGATTTGAGGAGAGGAACATCCTTGCTTTCTGCTCCTGTACAGACTTCTCAGCTCCATCTTGCTCTCTTACTCACAAGCTTCACATGTTGCAAAAGCGATAAAGCTAACGGCTTTACCAATGGGCAAAGATAAACTTGAAAAAACCCACTAAAATAGTCTGAATAAGAATTTACAGTAAGTTTACTCAAATTACAATATTTTGGCAAAAAAAAAAAAAAACCCAAAATAAAAATGAGATTACCTCTACCTGACAAAGTTTAATCTTTTCTTACCAAATGAAAACGATGCATCAAGACATGCTCCATTTGCTAAAGCGTAGCAAATGCATCTTAACAGTAATAAGACATCAACACTTCCAAATTACACAATGCTCAAAAAGGCTTTAGAAAGTCTTACTCCATGTATGCCTAAATACTCAGTTTAAGCAAACAGTTATCCAATAACTGCCTTTCACCCCCTTTTGACACTACTCTTTAGATTTAAAAATATGGTCCTATAAGTGCTTTTTGGACCGCAGACCTCTGAGATTTTGTTCCCTTTTTTCTAGAGCACTGTAAAATTTTATTTCAGTATTTCTGGTAATCAGTTCCTTCTACCCAGTCTGTATATCTAGCAGTTTACTATTTCCTTGTGAGCAATTCACATTCAGCATAAGGTGAAAAACTTATTAGTTCTCTTCAAGAACCTTTGCTTTAAAAGAAATAATAAAATTTTAAAATCACTTATTACCCACCAGTATTCCAAAACAGACATTTAACCTGAGGTTTCCTCTCACCTTCTCAAGTTTCTTATTCATGGATGAGTCCAAGGCCCAGATATTGCAGCTTGCTCATTTTAAAGTAAAAATCCTGCTTAGCCTTGTCCTAAATTTATATAAGGCCCTTCTCTATCCTCATAAAAACTACAGCTTCTGAGCACAAAGCCTCTCATTAGAATGACTCCAGTTTTGTTCTCCAGAAATACCTTCTATCCTACATCATTAAACTGACGGTTTTTGATTTTGCTTTCACAAACTTAAGTTATCTTGGTTAATTAACAAAGTGGGAAGCAAATGCAAATGAGACAAGACACGGGCTTTGGCAGCCACTTTACTCCATCCACAACCATTGAAACTTTTTTGCATGCCAAATTCCACACTTGAAATTCACCAAGATCTCAGATACTGTCCCAGATGTCATTTTTTAACTTCTCCAGGTGAACAGCCCTTAAATGCTCTGCTTAGAGTCACAGGACCTGCAATTTTCTGATCCATCTTCCAGGAAGAATCACAAGCTTATTGTTTATCTTATTAAATCTAACCTCCCATTAAGTGTCAAAAAAAGTCAAACACAAGTATTGCTGTAAATTCAAAGAAACAGAAGATTCTTGCCACAGACTATACACAACCAACCTACATTAACTCAAATATCACAAATCCCTTCTCCTGGCATCTAAAGGTAACACTTTCTGCCAGCTTTTTTTCTGGCATTGCCTATTCACAGATGACATATGGGACAATTTTCTTCCGTCTGCCAGCAGCAGGGATCCTATAATCTGTTGTTGTGATACTTTTTACAATAATCAGTTTTGCACCTTTACCATAGATGGTACTGTTCAATGCCACATCAAATATATCATTTTATCAGGAGCCCCTGTCCTCTTACATATGCAAAACACTTACATCACGAACATGCCTCCATCATCAAATGGAAAACTCCAAGACGAGCGTTGCTCTCCTACTGAAAGGCAGATTTGAACATCTAACTGTTCAGAACACCATGCCAACCAACACTAGCTTTCAACTGGTTTCCAACAGTTTAAAACTGTAAGGAAGTTTCTAGTGCTTTCATTCTCATCATACCATACAGAGATGGGTTATCCTTTCATTCTGCCTTTCACAAATTTTATTACATGCTTTTTACTTCAAAGGAGCCTTTTATAGTAGCCTGAATTAATATGCTTATAACCAGCATTTTACAGGGATTCTGCTCTGCTTCCACTATAAGAATCGAGCTCAGTCACCTTAGTCTAAAGCCCTTGTAGTCATTTGCATTTTTTTCCATATCTCTAAATAATATTTTGGTTTTTTACTATAGCAACATAAATTTTTAGCATCTCAGGCTCAGACTTATCTTTTTCCATGTAAAGTGTTCTTCATTGCAAATTCACGAACATGACGCACGATCTTCAAAAAAAGTAGCAAAACTGGCAAGTAACATGATCTACACATATGCCAAAGCATGCACTGAATACTTGCACATGGAAAGCAAAGCCTCAGGAAAGCATCATAAGCTCTAGTGCATCCTATGATTGAAAGTTTGGTCACAGGAACAGACTACTCAGGTTTGGGGCAGGAGGCAGTATTTTCAAATTAACAGCATTTGAATGACACTTCAGATGCCTGTCACTGTCCACAATGATGGGCTTTCAGTTCTAACAGGCATAAAATCATTACCACAGCTACTAAAGGTAGAAAACTGTGTTTAAGCATGTACTTCTGTGTTTCATTAAGCATAAGACGTTGCCTTTTAATTCTAAAAATTCTCTACAACTCATGATTCCTGCTTAAAATACGAAATGTGGTGCATCCGTAGCTGACATACCTGCTTCTTGGAAGAAACATAGATTCTTTAATGAAGACTGAACCAGACAGCAGGATATACCAACAGGTACCAATATCATCAGGGCTGGAATAAAGAAAAGAGGACATAGTTTAAAACACTTTATTTAAGTTACTCATAGCACTACCAAACCTGCAGTATGAGGAACACCCAAGAGGCAAAAATGCTCAAAATTATTAAAGGAAACCACAGCTCAATAACTTACAAAACAATTCTATCAAACTATTCTCATTTCAACCTGCAAATATATTCAGTATTAGAATGCCCCATTTCACCATTTAAAGAACACATATCTAACTATTTGGCAACAGCACAAATCCAATGAAATATAAATGAAAGTCATTAAAATGAAGTCAAGCTACAGTAAATATATTGTATTGCATTCTGCTGGAACCATTACTTTCCTCTTCCTGAAGAGGACTGCAGGATTTTCCCCTCTACAAATAAGGCTTCCTTTCTCAATTCTAGCCATCTCCTCTTTCATCATTTCTCCAAGACAGAAATTTACAGAAATTTTGGCATCAGTCTGCCTTCCCACAAGGTAAGAGAGCATTGGATACATTTGCAGATGGTAAACCTACATCAGATTTATTAGTCAACTTTATCTGCTGCTGCTATGCACTGCCCCTTTCATGCCTCTTCTGGCATAAGAATAAATTCTCAATAAAAGTGGGACACTTTCATCCTGTAAAGGAACTGGATGAGGACTTTGTCATCCAGGCCTAGTTCATTCTACCATAGATTCAGATCTTGCCCCTTGAGTAATACAAAATTCTTTTCATAGGCTTAGACTCTTCTTGAATAAATTCAAATAATGTTTAAACAGAAAAAAAAAATAGGTTAAGGTTACTAACAATAGCTGCAGTAGAAATCCTGTGCCATTCGACAATCAATACTGAGAATATCTGTACTTTAGTTTTACCACCCCTACTGCTTCTTCCAAGGAACTTGCTAATTGGATACAAGTACCCCGTCACATACTGCACAAGCATTCTTATCTGAAAATCATGTCCCTTGTGACACTAAGAGATGCAGATTACTTAATTAATCTGTAGCACCTTCATTTTTCTTTAAATTACATGTCTCAAGTCTTTAGCAACAATTAGTTCTAACTTCCAGCAAGAACATCCCACATCTTTTAGTAACGATGACAGCATAGTATTAAAACCCAATCTTGAATCTAAGTAGGCTACGTACATGTTACAGCATGTTTTTCATTTGAAGAACTTCCATTTAAGAAGTACCTACACAGCGGGGCCCTCAAAACAAGAGTGCCATTTCCTCAGCACTCACTGTATTAAGCTTTCTAAAAGGGAAGCTGAAGTTAGAGAGGGAGGGAGCTGGCCTAAAACAGCTGAGAGCAAAACAGCAAACTGTGAAATCTAAAAATGTGCTCCATTTCCACTTAGTACTTTATAATAACCATGAGAGAAAGGACAAACATCAGAAACATGGAGAATTAACAGAGGAAACTGACGCCATTACCTATGACCACAGACACAAAAATTAAGATGATGCAGCCTATATTTCAGTTCTACCAGCCTACGACATGACCACTGAAGCCTCACTGATCAGCAAAGACCTAGTATCTTCAAAACAAACACCTCAGGAAGTACTTCTTCATACTCAAAGACAACAGAAAATGAAGAAACAACATGGTGTCACAGGTAAATCAACAAACGATTTTGATTTACATAGAAGTGCACCATGCAGCCTTTTCAGAAGTTTGTTTGATGTTTGCTTCCCACATGGACCTGTACTGCCCTCAAACTTGTTAGTCTAAAAAAAATCAGCACTGTACATAACTACATAGGTGGCAGTTAAAGCAGATAAATGGAAGAAACCCACTACTTCAAAAGAAAAGGCAGATCTCAAAAGCATTATATTTCTGAGTCAAGTCAAGTATCTTCAGACACTCTTCCCCCCAAATGAGTCCTAAGCTGACAGGTATATAGCCAACGTTGCTGCTGAACCGAAAGTCTGCTGGGTTTTTTTGTTGTTGTTTCTGCTATTTAATAGATGCCAGTCTAATACAAATAATCTGCACTAATTAGTATAGTTGAATGCTTCTAAAATAGTAATTTTCTGCAATGGCTGTTAGACTGAGTGATTTTCCATGTTGCTGGGAAGTAACTCTATTTGGATGTTAACGATAATTTTCAATGTGGATTATCACATAAGAATTTTGGTGGGGTTTTTTTTTTCTTTTCCTAAAGTTGGCAGTTGACTAAGTATAGAAGTGTAGCCCAAGAGAAAAGAACCTCACTTGGAATCACAGGCTTTATGACTCTAAAGCAAAAGGAATCTAGAAGATCTGTTCATACTTTTTACATGTAAAAGACATGAAAGACATTTCCAAAGACAAAAATCTAATAACACAAGCTTTTTTGTTGTTGTTTTTTTTTTCTCCTCCTTTAAGAGCTGGTGAACTATCTTAAATACTTCTGTCAAAACACTTATTTGTAAGGGAATTTAGCATTCTTTTCTCATTGGGGAACTTTACCTCCGAAGAGAAAGGCAGCTACTAACTTTCACAAACATCATTCAATATGTTCAATATTCAAATTCATCTTAATGCTACTTTCAAATCTCCCTTTAATCATTTAACAATCAACTATAATGATTATATATTTAACTGCAGTGGTTTACATTTTTCTTACTTGATCACACACAGCATAACTTTTCACTCAGTTGATCATCCAACTCAACGTACTTTTTTTATGTCAGTTCATAGGTTTATATGCTTTCTCTGCAACTTAGCTCTTCAATACTTGTTGTTCCCTCTCACTTACATGTCATGAACACCATACTTTATCTGCTCCACATCTAATCAAAAGCAGCATCTGTTCACAACTGAAAATGCTGATTAAAAATAAATCAAACTTTAGAAATACTATCTGATTTGGTTTGTTTTCCTTTTGCTTTATGTGTACTTTGATAACTTTTCATTCTTACAGTCATGTTTGAGAATTCCTAAGCTCTAAGGTACTGGCATCACATCACATGAAACAAAACATTTCTACTGTACTAAATTCCTTAAGTATCTAACTAAAAAAACAATCTTCAATATTGCTGCATCACAACAGTGGAAGATTACTACAGAATATCTGTGTTCAACGTATCTTCCCCAAAACACAGTGTATTCTTTTAAACTTTTATTGCCAGCCAAGACAGTCTCCAAGAGCAAACAGCGCTGATGGATTTTCATTCTCTTCATTCTTACAACTACTAGTGTCTTTAGGTAGTCTTCAACAACACATCTGAAAAAACCTGCTCATGTAGCAAATACATGCCTTCCTCCACACACATGCTTCCCTGCAAAAGAACCACGAATGAAAGACTGATCTATTCCTTTCATATGAAAATATGAAATATTTTTATGAAATATGAAATATACTTAACTTCTGCACTTCTCAACACTTGCTACCCTTCAGTTGTTCGGAATTAAGCCTCAACAAAGCCACTGGCAGCCTCGCAAGGGTGCCAGTGCTGTCCATCACCACTGCCACTGAAGCAGCAGCTGTTAGACACAAGGAGACTGGAAGCACAATAAACCATCTATATCAAGCTGAGAGCAAAGCCCACCCAACCCAGGCAAACAGCACTTCGCCTAGTTTTGAGCTCCTCTCCTCACCTCCCTCCAGTCTTGCATGGCTGCATGCACAGCAGGAGTGGAAATATTTGAAATCAGAATGCATTGGCACGTGTTGCACATTTCCAAGCAGGCATTCAAGGATCTTCTTCACAGGAAAGAAGTTATTTTTTGGCCTTAAGTAATGGAATACATTGCTTCAAATATGTAAGACTGCTGGGGAGTTCCTTGGTTTATTTGGGTTTTGTTTTTTCTCAGTTCATCTACTGTTCTGGATATTCATCTGGATGAAACTCAGGACCGTTGAAGTCATATTGCCAACTGAATGCAGCACAGCTATCCATTTACCCAAGTTACAGAAAACAAGATTTATTACAAAGAAAGTAAGATGACACAGGCAATTTATTCTGCAGAGAATCAGAACAAAGTAAAGCCAGAAGTCACACATTAAGAGGCAGTCAGAAGAACAAAATCAATACATGTAGTCATTCTGTCCTAGCTATATTAAAGCCAACAAATGCCCCAGTGAAACCCAAGTGACACAAACTTCCATCCATCCTTTAAAGAACCAACAGAACTATGGCCATGTTCAAGACACCAGCTGCCCTTACAACTCTAACTTGTGTTAGTACACAATTAGACCAATACCCATATGTCTACACAGACACAGAGCATTTGCCTACAGTGCAGAGGGAATGGCATGTATCTTAAGAGTAAGAAGCAGAAGACCAAGAGATCTTTAGAGGAAGTTAAGATTTGTATTCTGTGAAGAAAACAATAAAAGGACTTAGGTACCAAGATCTAATTTTCTTCTAACTACTACAACAGAGCTAGCTACTGATAAAGTTTTCAGAATACTTAAGTTCCAGCAGCAACCTTAAAGCAGCATGAAACTGAAAGCCTATACCAAAACAGTCACCAATAAGCAGACCTTGTTTATAAACTGCGCTTAAGTTAGCTGTACAACATTTAAAGCAAGCTACTTTAAATCTTGACTCTTGTATTACAGCACTTTTGAGAGCAAAGGATTTCCTAGGAAATCTATATTTAATTTCCCAGAATGCAAGAGAGCTTCATTTATGGGAATTTGGGATCTAGAAACAGAAGTCCAGAGACTGGATTGCAATGCCTTCCCATTGCATTTCCCTCCCCAGCTTCCTTGACGTAGTTCTTTTATGCAACTACAACCTGCAGCCAGACAGCACATTTCTCTGCTCTGAAAATGACACGAAAAACTGAAGATACAACTTTGCAAAGTAACTTCATAGCTGTCACTCTAACTGTTCTGTTTGAAACTTCAGTTACATAATTATGCAATAGTCGATTGTGACATCACCAGGCTGTAACCACTGATAAGGTTAGACAATATTTTCAGACTTAAGCCTTCATCTAGCATATGACTGTTCTTTGAGACCTCAGAGGTACTCAAAGTTCAAAAATCAGGAAGCCTTTATAAATCTCCAGACTGCCAAGATCCAGGAAGTTTGTGGGTTCTCTCAAAGTCTTCAGGACTTGTATCAAACTCTTTATGCTGTGAACTGTTTATTCCGCTGGAAGGAGCAGCTTCTCATTCTCAGATCCCCAACAAGCTACATATACACTACTTAAAACTGAAGTTTTATTTTCTCGTTATAATTATTTTCTTTTTACTTAAAGCAATACACAGCACTTGCATGCCAAGTTTGTAACTATAAATCTGAATCAGTATTAACAGCATATCAAAGAAATTATGCACAGAAAATCAAATTGTTTCAATACATGTCCCCCACACATACTGATTCTATAGGGCATCTGTCTACAGTAGGACAGGTGTTCTAATTTTAGCTTTCAGATTTCCTGACCACATAAGATGCCGAAAAACCTTTCAAAATACTCAGCTACAATAAAGATTTAAGACAACCTGCTGAGAGGCCAAATAAATCTCAACTATCTACATCATCTCTAGTGACTTCCTCTATCCCAGAAAGTCCTGATGCATCACTTTCCTCTAAAACTTCTTTAGAAACATCTAAATTTCAATGCAAGCAATCCATTTAATTATCATTTTCCATCAAGATGACATGTATGACTACTAAAACCCCTGGAATAATTAATGGTCTTCCATACATGCTCACTTTGGTTCAACTGAGATAATTATCATTTTAAGTATGTACAGTGGCAAAATTCGCAGGCCTTTAATGACTGGTCTCAAACATGCTTTAATTCTGTCAAAACATCACTTCAGTGCAAAATTCAGCACTTGAACTTGAAAGCACACACTAAACAAAAGCCTTTGCTGCCTGATCACATACTGGCCATTCATTTCTCAGCCAATTCCTTTAAGACAACACTCGAAAAAAGCTAAGCAGTATGCAGGCCTCAATGGAAACAAGCACAGAAATGGCTTCCACATAATTACTGCTTAATATTCCTTTTACAGGAGAAATGTCTGTCCTGAGACCTAAACAACAGAGGTGTCATTCTCCCTCCAACACTGAACTGAATGGTCCAGCAACACCAGATGCTGGAAGGACCTCTAACAGAAATCAGACATCAGCCCCCAGAATTACTTTCCAATTCAGAGGTATTTTCCAAGATGTTTCACAAAATGGTCTTAAAATCAGCAAGAACAATGTTTTGGTTCTGAAAGAGCTTATTCTCTCCATATATCACTAAATTCCAACCACTAAGAGTTAATTCAAGACTTATATTTAAATTGGATATAGTACCATTCCTACAAGCTAAAACATTTGTACTTGTTTTGGTAACAGAACTTCTATCACAAACAAAGATGTACCTAGCAGATAACATTTTCATTAAATAATACTCAATGTTGTTGCAAGTTGAATAAATTTCAGAAAGTAAATGGAGTGATTCAGAACAGACAATTGCTCATGCTCCCAGATCGCTACTTGAGAAGAACAGAAACAATGAAAATTTGACATGTCAGAACTGGGACCTCTTTCAGGCATTTAAGCACCACACAAGAAGAAATTAGGAAGAACATTGCTCTGCAAGCTTATGCTCCTCAGGATATTCTTTCAGCAGACTAATCTGTCTCTTTCTCTTTCCTCACTTTGGTTATCCTCCATATGCTGAAAGCTGCAGGTAGTTTATTTTTTTAATTGAATAACCATTGCCACCATTAGACATTAGGCCTTAGGTGCTTTGGGATACCAAACATCTTCAAGTGCAACTATTCTCCCAGGTAGACATCTTATCACGTGAAGATCCAGCCCACTAGCACTGTATTGTTGTAGCACTCAGAATGATCATTTACTCACATTGTCAGCACTGTCTATAACCTTAATAAGCCAGTTAAGCAATCACCTGACATCTGCCAGAGCATTGTAGATGCTCTTGATGACATTAAGAGGTATATCCCCAACACAGAAGTAAACCAGATTAGGTACTTAATGCATCAGCCACACAAAATTTGCCAATACCTTTTTTCGTTTTTTTTAGATTAACACATTAAAATTATGTTTAGTGTTACTCCTAAACTCTACTTTAAATATAAGAAAAAAACTTATACATATCTAGTCTTCAGCAAATCCAGTAATAACACCAAAGTTCTAATTTTCACTAAAAAGTCATATTGGACTTATGTCCACAATTATCATTTCATAATGGACACCAGATGAAAATTCACGTCTTGCCTCCTGATAGCAAGAGTGGGAAATAAAGAAGGAACCACAGGAAATCATTCCTCAGTATACATGAAAACAAATAATCAGAAGCATGTTTTCCTTTAGATTATTTCATTTCTATGTATTCTTTTCCTCTTTTGAAATAAAATAATTCAAATAAAACAGAAAATACAGTCAAATCAGAGATTATTGCAGAGCACCAGTCTAAGACAGTTGATTAAACAGGCAATCAATAAAAAGATTACGCAAACTTGTATATGCAAGCTAATTGGCCTGCTGTCATTGAAGTCTTGGTATTGAACTTGTACAGTGAATTACCCATTAGACCAAAATAAAATATCTTCAAAAACCTTAGTCTTCATTCAAAGTAGTCTCAAAATCAGGCCAAACAGTAACACAAATTTGGGACTGGCTATGCAAAGCCAACAGACTTTAACACTGATCACTGACACTATTAGGCAGCTTGATTCAGTCCCTGCTTACACCAAGCCAGCTGCCAAGTCCTTGAATGTATTTGTTTTACTGATACATACTGCCTAAGAAATTCCCCACAGAAAATGTATCCACAACACAATGTATAAATTCAGGTTTCTGATTTACAGCAGTGCAGAACTGGCAGTATCCCAACACTACTTTGGCAAATCAGAAGCTGCAATACATCTTTAGGAATACTTTAAGGTGAAGGACAACAACAAAAACCACACCACCCACCACACAAAACAGAAGAGACCAGTCCTGCTGCAGCAGTTCTTTGCATTATTAAATATGCTGCTGCACAACTTTCACAGAAACCTCATGGATGGACAAGCAGAATGAATATATACTGCCTGCAGAGGTCTGCCTGAAAATTAAGGTGCTGACCCAGAGAAATGCTTCAAGCAGACTTATTCTGAGTTTACGGTTCATCCAGAGCATTTTAAATAATTTTCAAGGTGTTTCACATTTCTATAAAATCAATGAAGAAGTCTTTCACAGGGGCTCTCTGAAGTCGAGAGCATTCAGTAAACAAAGCCAGCACATACAGCAAGGTGACCGAAGGCTCAAGGAACAGGTACATCCACAAATCAGAATCTCTGGTTAAAAGTAAAGGATTAAATAACATAAGAGAATAATTTTACTGATAACTCAGAAGATCACTAGTGGAAAAATAAGCATGATCCTCATACACTTCTCCAGCAATTCCTTTCTGTAATGTTTTAGGTTTTGCAATTTATGAGAACAACATGTATAGCTGTAGATCACATACACTGTAGCTATACTGAATAACTTGGGTTTATTATACCACCATTGTAAAACTTCGTGACCATGTACAGAACATTGAAACACTCCTTCATAACACAAATGTGTGTCAGAAGACAAATTTGAGTGATGTGGTCTCCGCAGAGCTGTTCTGTTTTAAAATCATGCACCAACAGCTAAAGAAGCTTCTAGCTCATTTTGTCACACTTCATTGCACAATTAAGTCAGGCTATGCAGAAACGTACGGCAAATGTGGCATCGCTTTTTGTTGATTTCTCTATGCTGCTTTTATTCTCCTGAGAGTCTTGAGGGCAATACGCTACTGTGAAAGAACCATGAATTGGCTAAATGTCACTTTTATTGTAGGACTTAAAACCTGACTTGTGGATCCTGATCTTCAAGACTCCATGACTGGCCATTTCTCCCCTGTCCTTGCACAGAACTGCTGTGTATTAATTACATAGACCTACAGCTGCAAATAAAGCTACAGCTTTGCTGTCTAGCTAAGATGCACCCAAACACCTTACAGCTCCATCCAAAATCCCTGCTTGATCTTTCGTGTAACGCAGGACACATGGACAGATCACAGCACATCTTCTCCCTGGGACGAGCATCCTCCTGAGGAAGCTCTACAAGTTCCCTGACAGTCGCTGCCCCAACTCCATCTCCCCAGTGCCTTTGGGCAATCCTGCAATGCAACTCATCCCAAAGCTGTGCAAAGTCAATGCCCTCCAGTATTTCTCAAAGATTCTCCTCTCTCTCTTGAAAGACACTAACATTTTCATCCAAGAAAACTCTAAGTATTTAAGCAACAACCAAAAAGTCATGCTGCTTTATTTCTTTTCCAGATTTCACTCATTTCAGGCTTCAACAGCTGGGCCAAGCCAGCTCTGAAGAAGGCCATGTGGCTAGCCCAAAACAAGTATTTTGGGTCTTGTGATTTGCCACAGTGGTGTAATTCCGAAGACCTGGCTAAGACTGGATAGTGATACTACAGCTACTGGACCTGAGAATTTGGTTCTAAACATGGAAATATTCCAAAAGATCAGCTGAAATTATGCATCTTTAGCCTTTTTGGTAGCCTTCTCCACTTCTTATCTGCCTGCCCATTATAAGCACAAGAGTCTTAATCCAAGGGGACAGTTTTGACCCCAGACTGTATGATAAGGCAGAAATGAGGAAGAGAGCAAGATGAAACATAATTGTACAAATAGGGCTATTAATTATACAGCCTGCCTATCACAGTCAGTAATTTGGAAACTAAGAGGTTAGCATTTCTCATTTCAGCTGTGGACATTCCCTGTAATGATAACTCAATTTTATATGTAACATTTTTCTCTCCCCATCTCCAGTTTATAAGTGTGCCTTCTATTTCACAAGACAGTCCCCTGAAAACACTGGCTTTCACTACAGCACAGAAGGCTGCACAAATGAATGACATAAAAGCACACAAACATGGTGACATGGGACACGAGCTTTTTGCAACCATAGACATTAACACTCTAAAATTCACTTCAAGATGTCCAAGAGACAGCTACTCCTTTTTAAACACTTATCCTTTTCTAAGAATTAACACAATCAAGACAACTAGCATACTACTGAAGTGCTACAGACTGAGAAATTTCTTGCTGATAAGAGCTTTACTCAGAAATACACGTTTTGCTGCCTTCTCAGAAGGGAGCAATCTTCTCAGAAGGGACATGTGGGAAAGAGGAGCATATATGCTATCAGGCTTCCATTAGAAGGTTCTCTAAAAATTAAAACATGCTTTACAATAAACTGGGTTGGGGTTTCCTTTGAGTTCTTTAATAACATTATGAGCACAGCTAAGTTAGTTCCAGGTTCAATTGCTCAGAAACTAAAGGAAATGTGATCACAAAAACATGTTGTGCTACAGCATGGCAATTCAGAAACACAAGAGGTTTTATCATCAAATTACTTTGGACAGCAGGTTATCAAAAATTAAAATATTTTCTGCCAGTCCAATATCTTTAGAGAAGAAAATCAGGGAAGCTTAAAGACATACAGTACTTTCTTACAGAAAGTGTAAGCCAAACATTACATGCATATAGACAGAAACATCAAACAGCATGGCTGAAAACCATATACAGCCCCTGTATGACTAACGAGGGGAAAAGATTACGTACTTCTTTTATTAGAGACACATTCATTTACATATAAGCAAAACATTTCTCTCCAAAGATTCCTCTTCTCCATCACAGGAAACATTTAAGTTTTTGATCTGAAAAATTGTATTCAACTGTCAAGAGGTACACACACCCTCTACAAATCTTCTAAAACTTGAGTTTCCAAAGAAAATGCTAATTAGAAACTTTCTGTTAGAAATGTCAAGAATGGCTATTATGCAGGTATGAAATTTTTTTCTTTGAACTACTGATAAAATATGTATCAAGTGACCAAACTAATTTTTTTTAATAGAATCTTTAAGCACATTTGAATAAAGGTAACAGGTAAAAGAAAATCAGGTATGCGTGCCAAGGAAACGTCAATTCTGAAATTTTGCCTTGCAGGTTTTAAGCCCTTTTACTGTTAACTTCCCGTCAAATGTAACTAGTAGGATGACTGGCAAATGAAGAATAAGTCAAGCTGAACTGCCACTTTTAATAACCCAGTTTCCATTTAAACAGCAAGATGGCCGTAGGGTTTGAGAATTTGTCACTACCATGCACACCCGCTGATAGTAAAGTAAATACAGATGAGATGAGCCAATTTCAAACAACGTGCTCCATTTTATCCCTTTGGCCATAAAAAAAATCTATAGAGATACTATGAAAATTAACAACTTTTTTCTAAAAAAATGGAGGATAAGAAAATTACTGTGTTTGTACTGAATGCCAGTAACTATTTCCAGCATTGCATGCATGCAATAGAAATTGGCCTTTGTATAATACAGTAGATATGAACAAAACTTCCACAATGAAAAAAATCTGGGCAAACAGAGCAACTGCATTAGTTTTCATATTAGCATTTAGGGATAAAGATTTAGCTTATCCACACTGAAACATTAAGTTGTGCCTCAGGGAGGTCACACACACACAGGTCAATTAAGAGCTCCTACAGTTGCAGCTATTTTAATAGATTTTTCTAATGAACACAGAAGATTAACACCTAATTTCAGCTGTCAGTGCAAGCCATACCATCACTGGAAAAAAAAGTTGCAACTTAGAGTTCAGATTTAAAGCTTTTTTAAAACCTTAGCCTTCATGACCAAAACAAGAACTCTGAGTGATAAATTCTGGCATGTTCAATAAAAAGTGACCAGGTTGGATGCTCCAGGCACATTTCCTATAGCTTACAACCAAGTGGATTCCGACCTGTCTATCACATTGCTTCTCTCCTATAGTACTCAAGTAAGTTTTCCAAACATGTATATTGTGGAAGTGGAATTCTGTTATTCAGAAGAATGCATCTTCAATACACATGTTGAATTTGTGAATTAAAAAATTGATTCCTCCACGTTTATTATGCTAAAAATAGAGTACTGAAATTAGACTGCAGGTTCCATGGGATTTTCTTACCAAATTGTTCATTAAAATAAAATGTAAAGCTACAATTCAGAGTAACAGAACATATAACTCTGGCTTCAAAATATTGAATTTTTAAAAATTTTAGTGTTAACTTTCAGGTTTAGCCCATTAAGCATTAAATCAGAGATGTGAAATGCTACGGCAAGCACATTATGCATTGGCATCTATATGCAGAAACTACCAAACTGCCCATTAAATCAACTGAATAAATCATGGAGGAAAAAAATGTCAAGAAGTGAGTAAACAGGAATGACAGGCAAACAACCAAAGTGAAGATGAAGTCACATGAAAGGAGTGACAAAGGAAATCAGTGCAAAAGAATGGCAAAAAGCACTTTAGGTTAACCTAGATTTCACAATTTTCTGTTTGTCCATTGCATTTTCTCAGGCACATATTTCCCAGTAACTTTGCCTGCCTTGAGTATATGCAGAGCTAGCAGCCTTGATCCATTCAGCATACAGTTCAAATTTTAACCAACAGTTAGAATGAGACAAGATATTAAGTCTAAACAAAAACTCTAATACACATAATGAACACAAAGCAACTGCCTAGAAAAGGACAAATCATCAGAATAATGATCACCAGCAAATTAGTCTGTATAATGAATGAAGACTATACTGATCTAATTAAAATTATCTATCAACCTATAGATTTTGACCTTGTGCATTTCCCATACGTAATTGATTACTGGGTTGCATTAGACGTTAACTTTGCTGAATGGTCAAGGCTTAGTATTAAAGTTTGTCCAAACACATCATCTTCCTGACGGTCAACATAAGAGAAAAGATGCATGTATAAGGCATACAGGTGTATTTTTTGTATGCACAATGTTCAAACGGAACCAAACAACCCAGAAAATCTTCATTTAGAATGTGGTTTACCTGCAACAAGTGGAAATCTAATAACCCTTTTGATTTAATAAGTTAATTGCAAAAATGAAGCAACTGCAATCCTCTGATCTCTACTGTAAATCTGAGCTGACATTAGAACACATCCCTGCTAATTATAAGCCATATTAGGTACGTCGATTTGGCACCTCTGGCACAAAAAGCTGGTAGCTACTACTTTCATAAAATCAATGTGAGACTAAATGACAACTTATTCTAACGCAAAGACATCCCACACTCTCTAATTCTGTAATAATGTCACTGGTTACAAAAATTAATACAACACATTTCACCAAGCAAGAGTCACTGTTAGCTCCCTCCCTGGCACCAGCAACTTTCTCCACTGTTTGATGATGAAAATGAAGTGGCTCATTTATGTTTCCAGACTGTGTGCTGGGCAAGGAAGTTGGCATTTAATCGCTGCCCTTAACACACTCTAGAATGAATTAATTCTTTGAACATCATACAAAAGAAAGAAGAAATACTTACTAGTACAGAACTTCATTTGCTTCATGTCTTTCATATCTAACGGTTTCACACATCAGTCTGAAAGAAAAGGAAACAAGTAACTTTTAATTATGATTCCTATCAGTGTCACAAAGATTTTACTTTCTAAAGTTAGTCAGCATTTCCACATTTGCCTCCAGCACTTGCAGAAACTAACCAGCCATGTAAAGCTAAGCTGATTTTTAATTTAAGAGAACAAATCGTTAAGTCCAAGCATCAAAGTTACTAGTTCAAAGTTATTAGTTCATCCAAGATCAGATTTTATTCAAGAAATTACATGTAATTGATCCCATTAAAAAACATCTATAAAATGGGTAAATTGGTACTGATCTCATTTTATAAAATTATCTGATAAAAGTAAGTTACTTTGAGGAAACAATTCAGTATTTTGGAAATTGATGGAAATTTACTATATGTAACAGTAATCAGAGATACCACGATACACGAACCACTTCCTTTTTCAAGTCAAACCCAATAGATAAAACAAGAAATTATATTGCACAGTAGATAGATGCTTCTCATTTTGCTAAAATTCAGCAACTGAAAAATTACCATGAGATTTTAATGCTGAAATCCCAGAGAGCTCAAGGTGGAGAGAATTTCCTGCAGGAAAATCCTCTGTCTGAAGGGGAGGATTAAAGCTCTTCTGCATTCACTGTATGCCTGACAAATGTGGCATTATAGAGAGCAACTGTGATAGAACTTATCACGCCTTAGGAAAGGCAACGATAAATTGGTGTAAAAAATCAACATGCCATTTCTGTCTACTGTCTTAAGGAAACAGATCATGTAAGTTAGTGGGGAGTTGGGAAGGAAACAAACCCTACCACCCCCTTGGACTTTCTATGGCTCTGAAGCAGACTGCAAACACCAAGACTTATTTGACAGACAGTCAGACAGAGATTTGCCTAAGAGGCTTGTGAACATTCAAATGAGGACCTATATTTAAATTTGGGAAAGAAATTTTCATTCCTTGAAGGATCACTCATCAAAATCTCAGCGTAGCAGTGACCTGCAATGATACCCGTAAGCAGACAAAAGTCCTCCTGAATTCCTGCTCAGGCAACAAGTCTCAAAAAAGTTGATGTGAGGCCTGGAAGAGCTGATGTGGGTTTTATGTGACATTTAAAAGGCTTCTTATTGCCATTTCCCATTATTTGCTAAATCATTGATTTCAACAGTCAAGAGGCTGCTACAAATGTTACCTTAGCACTCAACCTCTTTCAGGATTTTACTTATTAATTCAGCCCGTTAAGATATAATGCTTCTTCTGTCTGGAAGCAGCAGGCTTATAGTGGTATCTTGATAATTCAGAAATTGTTAATAGAAAATCGAGAACTGAATTCTGTTTGCTCAAAAACAAAAAGGTCAAGTTTTATTACCACAGCCCTACCTGGTATTTTAGATCTACTCTTTGGACTATCTTTGAAAACTTGTCTTACAGACAATTTCTTTCATATATAATTATTAGGTATTGTATATCAGTATGTACATATATATTTCAGCTAATGAAAAATCTTATTGCTTCCTAGCCCAGCAAAAAACTTCCTGAGCAATAGAATCTTATATTTTTCAGACACTGTTCCCCACCATATAATCAGGTCTTGCCAAAATTCTTTACAGACACCAAAAAGCTACTATCTGCTTCTACCTCCAGGGCCTTCATGTCCTCTCTCAGATCCTCTGTTTCAAGAGAGAAGGCGAGAGTGGACATGGGAAGATACCAGAAGAGAAGTTACTGCTAGCAGTCAGATTCAAAAATTAAAATACCGCTCAAAGATAATCTGTGCCCTACTGGTCTGAAAAGATGCTGGGCACTGGGCCATCTAGGAGTAGGAGTTACAGGAAACAGTCACTTCAACAAGCAAGTTTTGTTCCCCTCTGAATTGGGAGCAAAGGAAGTACATTCCTGATGAAGTCACACAAGTTCATCACTGGCACTGTGAGCTTTAGTGTTTTGGTCCCATTACTAGGACAGTAATAGGGGAGAAAATGCCTCTTACAGAAGGCAGTCGAGTGTTTAAAATTCTTGTGTTCAACTGAACAGTTAGAAGTAACAGTGACCAAGTAGTACAAACTAGATAGCTTCCTCAAACATTTAAAAAAATTGAAGTAGTTCTGGTCAATACTGGTGTCTAATTTTTGTTCAAATGTGCTCTGTCTGCTTCCTACACAAAGGTAATAAATTCAACATTAAATCCTTGGCAAGCCCTAAGGTAACTTAGTCACTATAAGAGGCTATATTTAATAAACTAGGTTTTAATGCATCTCAGAGGGAGGTTTTTGTGGCATCCCCCCACCACAAGAAATGTTGTATCCTAAAGGATACTATAAAAGCTTTCTGTCCCACATCTGCCCAGAGCCCAGCCTTTTCCATGTATGGTACTGTAAACAGAAGCTTTCTTCTACGAATTCGCTCTGCTGGGAGAACAGAGTTCCACACATTCCTCAGCAAGAACCTCATTCTGCACAGGAAGCCAAGCAGCACACATCAACATACCACACAACCGTATGTGCACACTTTGATCTTTGTACGCAAGTTAACAACAGTTCAACTCCAGCTATGCAAAACTTGATGCATGCAATACAAGAAGTCTTGCATATAATAGCACAACACAAAATACTTTAACTGAATGTGGTCATGGCCTCTCTCCACAGCAGAAGTAATTACACACACTACTTCGAAGTCAACATTCACATTGCGAAATTATTTTCTTTTATTTTTCTTGGGAACGTGAACTCAGACAGAGTGACAAAGCAATAGACCACAAATTAGAACCTAAACCAGCATTATCAAGTCCAAGTTGCTTCAAACATGTTCAGGTGTAGCAAATGTTGGCAAAAAACAGAATGTAAAATAATAGTAATTCACTTTCTCTCCCCATAAAGCATATAAGAGATATTCTGGCCTCCTCCTCTATCTGCCAGGCTCACATCAATGTCCAAATACTCTTAGAAACCTCAGCTGTAAGATGTTTACATGAAGGCAACCAAAACAATTACTTATATAAAACACAAGTTTTTATAACAAATAGGAAGTTCATCTGGAAGTTTTAACTTGAATTTAACTTATAATCACAGAATTGTTTGGGTTGGAAAAGACCTTTAGGATCAATGACTACCTGTTAACCTAGCTCACTGCTAAGTCCACCACTAAACCATATCCCTAAGCACTACAGCTACACATCTCAAATGGTGACTCCACCAATTCCCTGGCAGGCTGTTCCATAGCCTGACAACTCTGTCTTTACTTCAGTAAGGAATTTTTTCCTAATATCCAGTCAAAACCTCCCCTTGCACAACCTGAGGCCATTTCCTATTACTTGTTACTTGGGTGACGAGACTGACACTGCCTCATTACAACCTCCTTTCACGTAGTTGTACAGAGCGAGAAGGTCTCCCCTCCTTTTTTACAGGCTGAACTCCAGTTTCCTCTGCTGCTCCTCATATGACTTGTTCTCTAGACCCTTCACCAGCTTCGCTGCCTTTCTCTGGACTCACTGTAGCACCTTGATGTCTTCGTTGTAGTGAGGGGTCCAAAACTGAACACAGTCTTTCAGGTGCAGCCTCACCAGTGCCGAGTACAGGGAGACAATCACTTCCCTACTCCTGCTGGTCACACTATTTCTGATACAGGCCAGGATGCTGTTGGCCTTCTTGGCTACCTGGGAACACTGTTGCTTCATTCAGCAGCTCTCAACCAACACCCCCAGGTCCTTTTCCTCTGGACAGCTTTCCAGCCTCTCTCCCCCAAGCCTGTAGCATTGCATGGGGTTGTCATGACCCACGTGCAGAACCCAACACTTGGTCTTATTGAATCTCATGCAATTGGCCTCGGCCCATGGATCCAGACTGTCCAGGTCCTTCTGCAGAGCTTTCCTACCATGAAGCAGATCAACACTCCATCCCAGCTTGGTGTCATCTGCAAACTTCCTGGGTGCATTTGGTCCTCTTGTCCAGATCATTGGCAAAGATATTGAACAGAATTAAGATATTTAACTAAAGATATTAAAACAGAATTTAATACAAAAATCTGGGGATGACATTATTAGTAACTTTTTACTAAGTATCATTTGCACACAGAGAACACAATTTGTCCAAGACTTCTGCACACAAACAAGCACAAACTGAACAGATTATGAATAACATCTTGATTATCACATTACATAAATGATCTGTATTATATGTGGACTTTCATTCAGGACTGGAACTTTGTATTCTGTATGTAAAGCATTTACTTCTATTCTGAAAGTCTGAAAAGAAAACAAAACACATTCGTAATAGAATTAGGAGGAGTGTATTAGGGATGCACACATGGACACATACAAGGAGAAAGCGTTAGGGCAATAAAGAAAGGAAGAAAAGGATGTGGTGATGGCCAGCTTTGCAGTTTGAGGTGGGGTACACAAGAGTAGTATGTAGTTACCAAACCTACCATTCCCTTGCTTTATTAATGCATTAATGTACATATTTTAATTATAAAGTATCATACCTTAGCTGATGCTCTCGCAGATTAGACAAGGCTTCCATTCCATGTAAATAGGAATACACAATCTCCAAATCCTACAAACATAAGGAAAACATTAAGATTCCATTTGGTACAAGCTGTTAAAATACTGTTTTTACAAAGCATTCAGAGCTGCCTTAATGGAAACAGCAGGGATATTTGAAATAACATGTTTACAAGAGGCTAAAGGCAAGTCGCAGGAATACCTTTGATTATATGTTGGAACCTGACATGGGGAAGAATGATGCTACGTCCACATTGGAAAATACAAACACAGAAACCTATCTGCTTTTGCTGTCACTACTCATGTCCAGGAAACAAGCCTGGCTCATAATTCCAGTGAGTTACTTTGCAACTACCACCATCAGTTGTTAATGTTGCTAATGTTATACTTAAAATCACTACAGCACTTAAGAGAAAACTTTAGAGTATCCCACAACTCTAGGGTGATTTAACTTTGGCTCATGGATTTGATGCTGTCTCATTATACATTTTTTAATGTGGTAGTTAAGAGACAATGTATTATCCATAATTCATCAAAAATGAGAGCAGTGGCTCACAACCACTAGCCAAGGCTGACAAAATTGAGAATAACCAAACACAACTACCAAATGCTCTTACAACTCAGTGTAAGATGATGTCTTCAAGTAATGAAATACATTAAAACTATAAATTTATTAAAGATCTGGTCACTGGCAAAACTTTATCTAAAATTGAATGTGAAGTACATAAATATTTGTAAGTTTTCACACACAAAGAATGCTAGATGAGGTAGTTGAGCAAAGACCTAAGAACTGAAGTTGCACAGAGAACTTGAATTTCAGAAAATAAAATCTAGTTAAATATATTAAATGTAGAAATGTTACTGTTACTTGTTTAAACTGTGCTACAGATCAGCAAAGATAGCAGGAGTCACACTCAACGGTTAAGACTACACAGATGTCTTTCATTCATCTAAAAAGAGCATCTTTTTCTTACAATGGAAAAAGCAAATAGAGTTTGAAAAAGTGAAAGAAATGTGCAAGCCAAAATGCTGATACATCACTTCTATTTTGGTCCTTCTGTTCCCTTGCCCTCTGGAGGCTTTGGTCCTCCTGTGAGAAGCAGAGGACACATCAAGGACAAAAGTAATTATGCATGGTTTGGGATGGAGGGACCTTGCACATAGAAGGCTTTGAAGAGAAAATACAGTAGTCGCTTGCTCTTCTGCCTTTGTTTTTTTTCGTACTAATAAAAGCATGTGAAAGCACATGTCTGCTGCAGTCAGTGACCTGCTCACTTGCCAGACAGGCTGGAGTTGAGCAGAGGCTCCCGGGAGCCCTGTGCTGGCGGCAGGGTAAGACACAAGCCCGACAGTCCCCGTGGCACCGCTGCTGCTCATCCAGACGTGCTGGACTCTGCGGCACGAGCCACCAGCTGCCATGAGAAGCTGGGAGTGGGCCAGTGGGGATCAAATGCCCATAGCAGCAGATTGCACAGAAAAGAGGGTGGCCAGAAGGTGCTACTGTAATTCATTTCCAGCAAGCCTGTCTAACAAGCAGACACAGAACAGAAGGGGAAGAACCCTCTGCTACCAGCTTGCACTGAGGTTTCTCTCAAGTGCCATAGATTGTGCATTAAAGGATTCACAGATTAATAAAGAACCACTAAAGATTCTGGCTTACAGGGATCCACAGATCTAAAAGTGGAAGTGCATGATTAAAGGGATGCATGGATATTTCGTTTCCAAAACTTCGGGGTGCCATAAACCTAGTGATGAACCCTGCAGATGTGCAAAGCAGCAAAGAGCACAGGTTATGTTCTGTGAGAAACGCAGCTAAAGTGACTCAAAGGCAGAGGGAATGCATTTAATTACTGAAGGGTGTAATTTTGACCAGTTTCACAAGCAACAGACAAGATAAGTTCAGTGAATGCTTTTTTAAAAAATAAACAAACCCCTTTCAAAATATAAGCATATTTGTCAAATATTTGCAAATACAACATCCCATAGGTCCCCACACTAAGCACTGCTGGTCGTGGAGCTCCTTGCCTCTAAAATTTCACCTGAAAATCTAAGAAGGGGGAGTGGAAAGAAAAAAAAAAACCCCAAAACAAAACAAATCCTGACTTGTGCTTCCATCATGGCTGCTAGCTGCAGCAACACAAGGAAGATACAGTTGAAGACAGCTCACTAAGGTGTTTCTTTTGATTTAAAAAAAAAAAAAAGGCAGCAAGAAAATAGACCAGTGCTCCAGGCAGTGTGGTCCTACTAAAACAAATAGTCACTATAACATTGCAGCTGATGTGCATTGGCACCAAATCAGTCAACTGTTTCTGAGAAGTGTACTGCAGCCCTGTTTTCAGGCAGTGGCTCTCCAAAAGGTTTCTAGCAGGAAAGAGCTCCCTCTAGCACCAAAACTTTGGCATTGAAATGCAACAACCAGCATCATTGCTTTCAATTATATTCTCTGTAATGGTGCATGGTACAGAAAACTACAGGAGAGTCAAAAGAGCCGAAGATATTTTCATACATTGTCAGTAGGCACTGCACCCTTCCAGTCAGTCTGCAGCATTAAAGAGTAAGAAAGTAGCTTGAAAAAATAAATATATCAGAGTATCAAGTTATTGTCATTCAGTCACCTCACTTTTCTTTTTATCTCATGAAAAAATATGCTTTGCTTACTCAAACATATTCGATAGCTCTTTCAACTTCTTAATTAAAAGTGAATTAATGGAATGCAAGAGTCCTTCAGAAATACTTGTGCCAAGTGTGGTAAAACGCTAAACAGATTCCAAATGCTTGAAAGAATGATTTAATAAAAGCTATTTCACAAAAAAAAAAAAAAATGTAAGCACATAAACTCAGGGGTGTAAGCAAGGAAATTTTATCATTTTTATATTCTACACATTGTCCAAAAAGCTAAAATTTTAAGATCCTCAGGAAGATAACTTTATATTTCAAGGACATAGCCTGCCTATGTTAATTACGCTGGCTAGCTGAGCAAAACCTTAATACAGCAGCTAAATTCAACCCCACTGTGACTTACGCGAACATTTCTGCTAGCTTGCAGTGTCCCCGAAAGCTGCCTCTAACTAACCCACAGAATATATAACAGCATGCAGGTGACAGCAGCAGTCAGATACTCTTTTAGTCTTTTTTACCAGACGTATATGCAAATTACCACACGGTGGCAGACTGAGCCATCAAAACTTCAGAGAACGGCATTCCTTACAGTTTCTCCCTTCATTTTTTAAAAATATAACTTTATACCATTTATAAAAATCAGGAGGAGCAAAGCTAATCATCATTGAAACAACTAGTTAAATATTCTGCTACAGTAAGGGCCATTCATACAAAAGCACAGAGGAACCACCAACATTCGGCTTCCTACTTTTACCCAGCCAGCAGAACTGAATAAAGACAACTGCTTAAAGGAATGCAAAGGCTCAGCTGAGCTTGCTACAAGAATCAAGTTATACACAAAGACTGTGGCAACAGCCTGAAAAAAACAAAACAAAAAAAACAACCCACACATCTCAAGGGAAACTCCAAACCCAAAAATTACATGCAAAGCACAAATTAGTATAGTTTTTAAAGTATGTTTTTACTGAAATGAGGGCTAAAAGACTGAAAACCAATCACTTAAACTTACTGCAGCCAAAGTCATATGCTTGCATTGCTGTGTGTGGAGCAGGCTGAAATTTCTTTAACTCAATATAAATTCTTAATTTGTTTGTTTCCACAGTGTCAGCTGGCTCGGTTTAAAGTTATGACCATACTTCAAAACAAAATGGAGATTGAAGTTTTAGCACAGCTTAACTTCAATTAGATCTGTAGAAACACATTGGTCTGCAACCTTACCTCTGCTCCCCATTCTAACAAAAACCTGCAAATCTTTATGACCAGACATTTCTATCTATTTCTTTTGTGTTTCAAATATATTTGGCAATGCCAGTTACACAAACCAAAAAAACCCAAACCAGAATGTTGGCCCCAAATTCATACTAGCTTAATGAAGAAATTTTTACTTTAGTAAAGCAATACAGACATGAAAAATTGCTACTTTGGACTGAAAAAGTTAAACCTCTCTAAAAAAACACAGACTTACACTGGCCTCAGTCCTGGTTTGCATTAATGTGTGAAACTACAGGCCAAACTCAACTATTCATCCTTACCACAGTTAAAAAAAAAATGCTGAGCTGAGAATTTCATTGCTCTCAGTGAGAAATTCAGTCATTTCTGTGAAGTGGCAAACAAGCGGAGAAAAGCTTTCATCTTCTAATAGTTTTATTTCTTTTAAATAAAGGGGTAAAAATAAAGTACAAGCTAACTCCTTAATTCACTGTCTTGATGAGGAAAAGTCAAATTATCTTCTCAAAGCACCTGATATTCACCTTAGGCTGAAAAAGATTTGCCAACTGAGCATACAACAGGCTGATCTTTGCTAAAATAACCAATCTTTAGCTCACATTCCGCTAACTGCACACAGGAGAACGCCAGGTTCCGAGGGTGAGGGTGGAGGTGGGTGGGCGCACCTGCTCCCCATCACACCTGCCAACTCCATACCCCACCCCAAGCCCAGGTTTCACTGTTGTGAAAACGGGAGGTCCCACCCCATCTGGTCCCTCCCCACTGCATTCCTGTCACCTCCCTGGCCCCAGGAGAAGCACCCACTCACAGGGACACATTTTCAGCTTCTCTGTTGGCAGCGTGAGACCCACAAGGTCCAGTGTTGGGCTGCAAAAGCAACAGCTCAAACAGTGACAAGGCAGGACCTAAAAGTCTTCAGTGGGTTTAGACAATTAAACCACTGGCAGGAAAAAGGGCATTTGTTGCTTCTGTATGGCTGACTAAACAGTTACTTGAGTTCAAATGGAACCTCCCTTTCCTCTTCAAGTATTTTAATGCTTTTTTCCCAAATTGTGATAGGCTGGACTACAGCAACACCAATGCCATCTGGCTTAAACAGAAATTTCTGTATCCACAGAAGAGACATGTCTACTCCAAAGTAGGTTTATTCATACCTGGTCCACACTAGCATGCCAGGCTGTCACCAACAGCAGCTCAGAAGACCATACGATTTACTGCCTTCAGAGACAGCAAGCTCTGAAGGAAAGGCAGGGCAGGTGGCAGGGGAAGCTATGGCAGATACCCCAGCCAAACCTATCTCTAAAGACAAGACCTCACCCTAAGGGTGAGCTCACAGCTTGCAAATACTGAGCTGCCAAAAGACAGGAGCAAAACCACAAAAACTGACTTACAGCATGACAAAAAAATCCAGTATTGCTGATACCAACACGTCTGCCACGCACACACGAAGATGAAGTATTCAACTTCACCTCCAGCTTCCCAGCAGTGGAAAAAAAATCTAAAGACGGTCACAGGTGCCATGCAGTAGCATGCCCAGCTATGTATGCACTTATCAGTGAGCCATACCAAGACTCACTTGTTGAACAGATTAAAAATGAAGTATGTGTTATGTACTAAAAATTTTTTACATTCTTTTTCTTACATCAGAAATTTCATTGGGGGGGGGAGGCTGCCACACTAGAAGCCTGCCAGAATCCAACCTATTATACTGCAATTTCAGATAAATTATTTGTTTTAACTTCACTGTAAGATACCACAACATTTTTCTGCAAGCCAAAGTTATAGGAAACAATTTATTGACTCCATGCTAAATTGGCAGCTACATGGATATAAATGAAATATTTAAGTAAGTGAAATTACATGTGTCAAATAGCCCAAATTGGTACTTTCATGAATGAAATCCCATAGGCCATATTTTGAGGATGAATACAGATCATGTAATCTACTTTTGTAAATTTACCTGAAACAACTATTTCCTTTATATGAGCCCATTTTAAAGTATATTAAAAAATTGTAAGCTATCAAAAACTAATAAAAGTTCATTCCTGAATGCAGAACAAAACTGTTCATTCTTAATATATTCAGCTTCTAAACACAGAAGGTCCAAGGCTTGGTCTATCAGACTGGCATAACAATCAATTAGCATTCCCTTTAACCAAACCTGGCATTTTTAATACTGAAGTCTGATTCCTCAAACAGAAAACCTACAGAATGATGTGGCACTACCCTTCTCAGTGATCTCTATCCTGTTCATTAACCACATTTAGCACAGCTTCATATCCCATTTGTCCTCCTCTACTCCCACAGGACTCCTGCTTTCCTGCCAAGAGCAACTCAGACCTATTCAGTCATCATCCAGCCCAACACAGCCCAGCCCTTCCCAAGGAGTAGAATCATCAACTCCTAGACAAGCTGCAAGCCTGGAAACTCAAAATTCATTACACTGACTCAAGAGGACTCAGCTCAGAGCTGCTCCAATAAGCATCCTCCATCACACTACACTGCCATTATCATTTCTTCCTTCTCTTTTGCTTGGTACCAGAAAAATGTAAAAAGTGGAGGGGTAGGAAGCAAGAACAAGTACTGCTGGAGACAGGTGGGGAGCAAAGCCAGGTACATGGGTAGGGAGATAGTTGTAGCAGCTTTGCTGTTCCCCGTTCGCCACCAAACAGCCTAGTCTACCTTTCCATAAACTGCCATTTAACAGGCAATAGCTTGGCTTACCGCAAAACCACAGCTGTCCAAGATAATTATCAGACAATTTGAAACCAAGGAGTTTCTAAAAATAAGTATCTTCTTATTCATAGTCCAAACAGGTGACTGGGATTCAAAGGCAACTTTTGAATTTAAAGGTTTGTTAGGGCCATCAAATGCCAAACTGGTTACCTGAACTTCAGCTGAATGTGTAAGTGGCCACTAAAGTTCCAAGGTAATTTACCATCTTTAACCTGTATGAATTTGTCTTAACTAACATGCATTATATTTCAGGAAATTCATGATAAAACATGACTCTACAGCAACCAGGCATGACTGAGCTTGGAGTCAGTCTTCATCAGTGGCCTTTACATGCCATCAAGCCAACCCAAGTCTTCACTTCCTCTGCTCCAGCTAGGCAGTGGGAAAGGAATATGGAAATTATCTTGTCAAGACTTGTTGACACACAAAAATTGTTATTTTTAGCTCCACTGTAGGGAGGGTGGGGACATTTGTTCTGGGTTATGGGTGGAATTTTTAAACTGGATTAGAAACAGGAGGAATGGGCAATTTTAATCTGGAACTGAAGTACCCGCACATGAAGCTAATCAGGAAAAACTCCAAAACGTCAAAGAAAAAGGAGAAATCCCATTTTCCTGGTTTGTCTTAACTGGGAGTTGTCCCAATACAGAACAAAAATATGCTTCTCCAGAGACTTCAACTACATTTCTGCCTCAAAGTCAGAGGCTGGAGAAACACCAGAGGATCATAGTAAAAGCGTTGTGGAGAAACGAGATGTTTCAATGGGGTACTGAAATCATCCTTCCTGTCTTTGAAATATATTTTGTTTGGTTTTGTGAACTGCTTTCTTTTTAAGTGAACTTCCCTCAAAAGACAATTCCATTGCATTTTTATTTTTGCATTTTAGGGGTTTTTTTCTAACAGGGAGTGGGTTAAAAACCACTACTTCTGTGGAATGCCTCACAGATTTACATATAAAAACAAACAGTTTTTGGTTTTCAATCTCACCAGCAGAACCTGCTCAAATGTAGCAAAATGAGTTCGAAGGTTCAATGACCCACCCACACTAACAGGCTTTTAATACCAGCTCAAGATTAGTACAATTGATCCAGCATAACCTGCTGGTCATAAGGCTTTTAGCAGAATAAAGAAATTAAGACATTTGTGATTATAATCATCTCATAAAATGCGGAGATAAACATGGAAAGGATAGACACAAATTAAAGCCTGCCATCTCACAGAAGTCAGTGAACAAATTAATGAGCATAAGAAATTACAGGGTAGGACCATGCATTTCTTTTTGCTTTCCAGATTCTCAGAAGTCAGACAATTAAATGCTTAACTCAAAAGACTAAGTTCTGTAGTCAAAAATCCAACCGCTGGTCACAGGTCCAAATGCAAACAAAATGGTTTCACTACAAAAGATCTTTCCTACTGACTGCACAGCCCATAATTATGAAAGGCACTTAAGTTATTCACCATTAAAAATACATACAATTGACTTTTTGTATCTTTTCAATATTTCTAGCCAACAGTTGTGAGCTGGTATTAAAGCTGTTCTATGCGTTTTCACAAGCACTCACATCTTTTGTTGCAGAATTATGCCAGTTCCAAGAGGTTTTTCCACTTGTTTTTTTTCTTTTGGTAATGCTAAATAGAGTTTCAAGTTGTTTTGAGACAGTTTGTTACTTTGTCCCATTTGCTACCTACATGGAATCAGACTCAATATCCCACTAAATAAAAAACAATCCTGCACTAACATATCTATTAAATACAATGAGACTTATCTTTAAACAACTACTTGAAGCACAGATTAATTTTAAATAAGTTTATCCAAATACAGAGGACTACAATGATTAGCAGCTTTTAAATAAAATAAAATAAAATAAAATAAAATAAAATAAAATAAAATAAAATAAAATAAAATAAAATAAAATAAAATAAAATAAAATAAAATAAAATAAAATAAAATAAAATAAAATAAAATAAAATAAATCAGGAACAAAGAATCAGACTGGAAAAGTGAGTGACAACAAACATCCTGGATTAAACAGCCAAAAGAGTAACTCCTAGTTGGCACCAGGTTGTGATGACAGAAGCATTTTAAAGGACCTCAGCCTAGAGAATGATACAAAGCAGAGCAAGCAGGGTGTACAGGAAAAGGAGAGCACGCTATGTCAGGTTGGTTTGCCTACTAAAAATAGGGTTAGCAGTCAGATGTGCTTAGAGGACCTCTAAGAGCTGTCAGAGCAAAATTAAGGTATGACAACTCTCAGATGCTTTTGCCGGTGGTAATTAGTCTACAGGTTTCAAAGCAACCAGGGTTAATATCCATGATACCAGTTTAAGCACAAGGAATCCAGTGCAGACAATCTGGGCATAACTACCCAAACAAACTGTCAAGAAAGGAAGCACATCACTCCAGACTTGACCTACATTAAATCTTCATACGATTTTCCTTGTAGTAGGCAAGAGGAATCTATTATCTGAAAAAAACTTCTGTAAAGCCTAGGTCATGGTGCTTCAACATCACAGCCAAGTGGTAAGCACAGCTACATAGTATTCCTTCTTCAAATGCATTATTAAAATGGTTATGATCATTTAAAAAAATTCCAGTGACATATGCTTTGTAGTATACTGGTCTCCATAGTGTACAAGACTTCCTACATGGGGCAGGTATTGAGAAATATGAGCGAGCTGCAATTGTTGTCAGTTATTAATTGAAATAAGTAAACAATGACAATAAAGAGCTGGCATTTTTCAACTGATCTGCAGTAACTGCTCATGTGATCATTTTAAACTTTCCATTACAAACAAGCTTTGTGAATTTAGTAACAAGATAAGGTGGCAGTGCTGTTTGGCTGACGAAAGGGTAACACAGTAAGCCACCTCTGCACTATCACTGGTGATCAACTGTCTGCATCTGAAGCTCTTAGCAGTCTCAGCTGCACATTTCATGTCACTTCTCAGGAATACCAGCATTTTACCATGTTGAAGCAAGGCCTCTGAATCGGCTTCCTTCTGTCTTTGGGACAGGGAAGGTCAACAGCAAATCCCCAGGGAGGCTTTCAGCACTGTCCCCCATGCTGAACATCACCACACTCCACCCCCTGCTTGGTGTGTTTCTCTCTTGCCAAGCAAAAAACCGTAAACCCAAAACCAACCCAGAAACACAAACTTCATACATCCTGGTTGTGAAAAACCAGTTCCCAAGAACAATTAAATCCTAACCCAGCCAGCAACACACTCATTTCCACAATCCCGCAGAGCATCAAGACATCCTCCACTTTGTAAACTGGGATTTTACAAAAGCCCCTGATGCCAGGGCAGACCCCAATCACCCCCCTCCAGAAGTCACTTGTTGCAAACAGGCACCACCAACCCAGGGGTGAGCCGGTGAGGAGGCTCAGTGAGGAGCTCGGCACTGCAGCGTGCTTATTACCATGACAACTCACATCCAGAAACAAAAGAAACCAGCACGCATTGGAAACTGCGCTCTGCCAGAACTTGCAACAGAAGTATCTCGGTAGTACTATAATCAACAGAAAATACAGCGAGTTATTTTCTATGGCTGGCCTACAACCATTTTATATTGCTGGCTTATAACCAACCAAAGCAAAAAAAAAAAACACAAAAACAAACAAAACAAAAATAAAGTTTGCCTTTCCAACCACCGAGGCAACAGTGAGTATTTGCTGAAGTAAAACAGCACTGTTCCTTTTTGCTTTGGATGGTTTTCTTTTTATTAAAGAAATACCGTGCTGCTCAGTTGCTTACATTTATTATTTTAAAAAATTGCAGATACAATAAAACTATGAGGAAGGGGGAGAAAATACTACACCACAACAACAATTTTAAAGATTTATACCTTGATACACATCTTTTATATTAATGTATGTAAAAAAACATGAAGATCCATTTTGACAGATAGTTTTTCCAGCATTCAAACATACAACTCCTCTTACTTCAGCTTATACTTCAAACAAAATCTTTGTCATTTGATTACATGGTTTAAAAAAAGAAAGCAAAGAATCGTATTTATTTGTATTTTTGGAGCAGCTGACTTTACACCAGTATATTTCAGAGCATTTCTTCCAAAAGATGCTAATTTTACTTGAAGCATCAACAGCAGGTCACATGAAAATTATTCCCAGCCTATCAGGCAAATTATCATCCTGAAGTACATATTTGCATGTCAAATCAATCCTCACCCAAAAATTCATCTCAAAAGCTGCTAGGATTAATTCCCTGCATAAAGGAGACAAACATTAGAAAAACGCTGAAGTACCTTCTACAGAATAATCTCCAAGCCCAAATCTGTTTGTTAGCTCAGGTATTTCCTGAAACAAAGGCTTCATTTAATAACTCCAAATGTTTGTCTTTTGGGGCTTTTTTTCCTTCCTATGAGCAATAGTAGGATTCTGAAATGGACCTGAGTATTTTGTAGGTAGTTTGTGGGTTTTTTTAATGTCACTGGGGGGTGAATCAATTTCCATATCTCAGAAGAGCTTACTGGAGACACCGTACTGATATGATTTAAGCAGATTTTTGCACTTCTAGAAGAAGAAAGCCAGCTGCCTAAGAAATGTTCAAGTCAAATGGAGAAACACCCATATAGGTTAAGCATCTGTAGGGTTACAGTGGTGGTGAAGCATGGCCCGTCTCGATTAACCACCCTGCAACCTGAGTACCAAGAAAAGATGGAAAACCAAAATAACAGCCATTCATTGCTGAATGGGTTGGATTTCCTCTCAGACACTGGGAGAGCATCTGACACCTCAGTGAGCCAACCACACTTGCCAAAGCCACCTCATCTTTGACTCAGGCTAATGGTCTGACCCTTTAATGGTTCCAGTTCAACAAGCAGAGGTCACATACGTACCTGCGCCAGCCCACATGAAGCTGCCCTGGCACGAAGGGCATAGGGGACCACTTTGGCCTGGTGGCAAAGCAGGTGGATTAGCTGGGTTCAGCCCGTCTGCTCTGCTGATGCCTATTAAGATGAAGTGACACAGAGCAGCTTCAGCCAATGTAATGGATCACTGCCCTTATGCAGAAGGACTCGACTCTCTTGCTTCAGTCTGACCCGGCACTGCAGCCACAAGGGAAAACCATCAGGAAGAGCACTGAAGCTTAAAGAATGTAAGAGACATCACACAGTGAAACTTCACTGGAATGCTCTGCCAGCCCATAAAAAAATCCCTCCTGGAGACAACAAGCCATTCAAACTGGTTTGGCTGTACCATACTCTGAGGGAATATGGAAACACACTTCTAAAATTCCCCATTAGCAGCTCTAGATAGCTCTCTCAGCACTTTGAAATCCCTTTCATCACACCAGCTGAAGGGATCTATCAGATCTAAATCCACTTCTATGCATCAGGACAGCTCAAGACCAAGACCTAACACCTGTATTGTTTGTCAAATCTCCAACTCTATGGCGGCTTAAAACACTGCATTTGTACCACAGGTTACAGAGATGTTTATACGGACATGATTTTCACTCACTCTATCACACATAAGTTTGTGAAATGGCTAGAAGTTGTGAATAAAGCTGATGTACCGGCTTACTCTGTTCCCTGACTTGGCTGTCTCTGTATTTTTTTGTTCAATAATTTTGCCATCATGTAAAGAGATGGAAATACTACCAGCTATTTCTTTGTGACCAGGGGCTTCATAGTTAAGAACACAAGGCTACCCAATAACAGTGACTGCTTACAGCTGGTCTACAAACTGCCTACTGAATTAGAGTTTAATTTCTAATAACTGCTAATGAGATATCTGGCTGTCATGTCACATCTTATTTCCTTTTGTTATACTAGTTTTTGCCCCCCATCAGCTCCAACAAAGATGGACATTTACAAGTTGGCGGGTGGTGCAGCTGTCAAAGGACCAACAGCAAGTGTTGTGGGACAGAGAAACCAAACACAAGAACACATGAAAACCCCAGCCACAGCATAGCAGCAGGCAGTCTCTTAGAATCTTAATCCAACCCATATTAAAGGGAAACAGGTTTTTCAACCTCCAGAGTCTTCCCAAAGCAGTACCATATGTCAAATTCTTTGTTTAGTATAAATTAAAGAAGAGTTAGAGATATAACACTGAATTCCTAATGTATAATAAGACACATATCCTTGGTTTCGTAACAGAGTATTTTGGCCCAGATCTTAAGCATCATTATTTACAAACTTTTAAACCAAGTCTCAATATAAAAAAGCTAAATGGTTGTTTTGCAAACTAATTTAGACTGTGCATGACAGCCATCAGTTTACCAAATCCTAACAAGATACTGCTTATCAACAGTTGAGCAAGCGACATTTTTTCTTAAACACTGAATGTATACCTTCACAGCAGCTTAAAATCACTTAAAATCACAAATTTTGAACTCTGAAATTAGACATTACAGTATGCAGATTCCTCCTTAGAGATTACTGCTTATCTCTTGAGCTAGTAATTTACCACTGAGTCTGACTCACTTTTAACACTCGAAGCTACTCCAAGCAGAGCTCAGCTACAGCATCACAATGACACATCGCACCCCTCCCCAAAGCACTCCAATGGACAATAGGTGTGATCTCAGCCATCGGTGCCCCACAGAAGCCCTTGCAATGCTATTAGAAACCCAACTCTAAATAGGTTCAAGCACCACTACGCTATTTCAGCATTCCTAAGAGCGTAGTAAGAAATATGACCAACATTAATTACCTGCTTGCATAGCCCTAGAACGTCCTAAAACATGGAAAAGAGACAAAACACCTTTCCACTCCTTTTCCTGAGTCTGGCATAAGAACATATGAGTGACAAATACGATTTCAAACAGCAACGAACATTTCCAAAAGATACAACAGCCTAGGATGATGCTGGATGACAAGAAATGGGAGACCCGTGCAGAAGCACTGCTGTCTCTTCCAGGAGCCAGGTGGTAGTCAGGAAGTTTATTCCAGGAGCATCTGGTGGGACCTATGGCTGACCCTTGGGCACAAAGGCAGAGGGATGATTAGTGACAGTGTGACTAAAAGCAGAGGACTCCTATATAGGCTGGACATGGTGTCTGAGGTAGATCAGCTCCCAAGCTGCAGAGGGCTAGGAGGGCGAGGCAGGAGGACACCACCCTGTGGTGTTTGCCACAAGGAACCAAGATTCAAGCAGCCTTGTTATTAACTTTGGCCTCCACCGGCTGCCTCCTGGTACCAGTAGAGCTAATTACTGTTTCTGCTCTCTGCTTTCCAACCCTGCTGGGAAGAGGTCATTATGTCAGAAGCCTGGCAATGCCCACAACAGTCTCCATGCACTTATACAACACTTCTCTGCTGGCAAAATAAGCCAGAGAAACCCTGGAGAGTGAGGTGCAATAGGTAAATCCACAGGGAATCAGCTTAAGAGTAACAGAGCAGGATCGAAACTAGCTCTGTGGAAACCCATGGTGTCTCTGCATCCTGCTTACTGCCCCCAGGTCTAGAAACATAGCTCAGGAGTTACATCATCCCTGCACCAAAACAAGCTTTCCTCAGACCCATGCCTACTGCCTCCACACAGTGCTGCGACTCAACAAAAGCATCCGGTGGGACCTGACCTCTCTTTGAAAGATCATCACAGCACGTGTAATCCAGATAACAACTGACAGTGAAGCCTGTGAGGGTTGAGACCTTCTTCTTTTAAAACAACATCCTCAGTTACATTTAACACAGATCATGACTTATTTCTGGTGTCCACATATCAAAGGGTGGCTTGTCTGTCAGATTTTATCTGTTTAATCTGCAAGTGGTGAGTAGCCTCAGGCAAATTGTCTAGTTCGAGAAACAGAAGTCAGACTGTAAACTCTTCATCCGGAAGAGGTGATATAGCTACACTGCTTTCAGGTCATGAAGTCATTGTTTCTATGTACAGGACCCATGCATTACATCCCAGTACTTCTGCCAAAAGAAGCATCTACCTTGCCAAGTTATCCTCCCAGCCTTTCGTCCCTCACCAGCATTTTTAACCCAATTCACCAGTTTGACTTTTCAGAAAGATCTGAGGTTTTTTTGCTCCTTCATGAACCTAGTAATTGCTGTACACTGGCAAATACCTCTACCATTTCCTTTCCACTAATTCAAATAAAGCAATTCATTATACTTCTACTACATTCCCTTCAATAGTTTCACTAGTGCTAGTATTGAGCCACAACAGGCAGACACATGGTTGATGGCCAGCAGAAAAATTAATTAGGGGTCTCAAAGCTGCTGCTACAGGGCAAACAGACTTGAGAAACTATCAGGGGAGGAAAGAAATTGTCACTTCTCTTGGCAGTCTCAGATCCTAGAAAAAGACTGAATTAATGCAGCAGCAGCAGCTTCAAGGCCCCACGCATTTTATGGCCAGCCAAATCCTGCAAAATCTCATAGAAGTCCTATTAAAGTTCCAGCTGTACTTCTAACTAAAGTTTTTGGCACTTGTGAAGGTATAGGAAGCAACCAGGAGCTCTAGAACTAGTACATCAGCTGCATGTGTCTGTGAAAACAATCAGTACTGCAATAATTTTCTTGAAAATTTTTCTTATACTTTATGGCTGTTCTCAAATAGGGGATCCCGCAGCTTCCTTCCTTTCCTTACTTTGACTGCAGAACAGTCAAAACTTGGACTTGGGGATCCAGGCTGCCCTAGGAGGTGTTTGAGCCACCATCCCTGGATACATCTAAAAAGACAGATGTGGTGTCAGGGGACAGGGTTTGGTGGTGGATGTGGCAGTGCTAGGGTAGTGGTTGTACTTGATGATCTTGAAGGTCTTTTCTAACCAGAATGACGATACTATGATACTAACACCAAGATTGCATTGCTTATCCTTGATGTTTTTTCTCCCACAACTCTACAAGTTGGAAATAAAGTAAGATTTGGCTACAGATCCCTGTCACAAGCAACAGATTTCAGCCATCTGCACCTCACATAACACCTTGACTCCACTTAAGCCAAATCCTAATCGATTCCTTCCATTTAGTAGATGCAGTGTCCCAAAACCTGCCTTGAAAAAGCACATAGTTTGGAGGAAGCTGCACTCACTAGTGTCCTGCTAAACTGAAATTTCTGCCCTGGAGGATTGGAAAGGCCTTTTTGCAACCTTCCAGAGATCGCTTTACAATCACAAGCTATGCACTGACACAGCACATGTACTATGTGCTCTCTTCTGCCAGCTCTGCTCGGTGGGTACTGTAAAGATGAAAGACCACGCTGACAGACAGAGGCAGTTGCTTCTCAAGTTTCCACAGCAAGTTTTGCCAGAGGAGATTCTCCAGTGTTACAGTCATGATTTAGCTGGCTCTGAACAGCTGTCTCACCCAGAGGTCAGTTCAGAGTTTTTGCCATTGACTGGCACTCTTCCTTTGTGCTTTTCTTTTTATTGGAAGATTTATGAATTAATTTAAAAGTCAAGAACAGCAAATGCCTTTTGTGTTTTTCATGTTTTTGTTTGTTTTTTAAAGTACTGAGGAATTACATTTTCATTTTAGTATATCAAGTAGTCAGATTCCTACCCACATACCCTGAATTTACTGAGCAGTTTCCTTCCAAGGATATCTCTCTTTTCTTTCCAATAGCACGTGAAAAAAGTCTAAACTCAAGACTGAATGCAAGAACGCATACTCTCTGAAATTATTAACTTGCACTGTGAACTTACAGAAGGTACAAACTGAGTAAGAAGTAAGAGGCTGGCTATTAGAGGTAAGCTATTTACTGAGTTAAGATTACAGTCATAAACAGTCTGCGTATGGAGCACAGTTGGCCACAGAAGTATATACAAAGACTATTTGCTCTTCAGTGAACCTTAGTTTAGGGTCAACAATGTATCCTTAACTGTATCACAGGGATGGTGGGATTGTCGGGCAAGGGCTTCTTTGGCATTTGGGGTAATGGTCACAACAGTGAGGGTACATGGCGAGGACAGCGCAACACTGCGCTCCGGCTCCTGTAAGAAAGTCTACAGGTTCGCTTTGTACTGTGTAATAGAGCGCTCTGGAGTTACTTTAAAAATATTAACTATTGGGGGAATTAATTACATAATTTTTATATTTTAAACAGTGGCATAAAGGATTTTTTGAGCAGCTATGTTGTATAACAAATCCTTAGGCGTTTCTCCTTTATAGGCTTTGGCAATGGCTGGGCACCTTGCGAAATCAGTATGGTCTCACTTGGTAACTGTGGGAGTTTATGTAAGCCCAGCCGGTCTTATTTTTGCTGCAAGTGATTTAGATTTCCCGAGGGACAAGGGAAGGGGAACAAATACTCTATTCAGCACTGCCCAAGAGACATACCTGAAGAAGGAAGCACAAGTCCCAGTAATAAACTGAGTTGCAGCAGGCCTGACTTCACAGAGACTTTTCAGAAGTTACTTGTAATTCTCTTTTTCGTTCATTAAGCCCAGGAAGTCTTAAAAAAACACCATTTTACAGAAGAAATTTGAGTTGAATTATGAAGGTTTGTCAGAAAAGAAAATTTAGTTTTAAGCTTGATTTTATACTCTGGAAGAAAAAAAGTCAGTACTACACTAAGAGCTTTACAGGAACTGATTAAACTTGCAAACCTGATCTAAAAAATTTAAAAAATTATTCACTAGCTGGTTTCAAACCTATGCAGCATGGAAGACTTACAACAGGAAGGCAAGAAATCAAGACATGCAAAGAATCTGGAAGCAATGAGCTAAAGGGCTGGGAAGAACATAGAAGGCACAAATTGGGAACATGAAACACTTGAAAACACAAATATTTACACACATTCTTTATGCTCCCAGAGTAAGCTGTTTTTAAAAATTAAAAAACCTTTCAAGTACTTCATAGCAACCCAAGTGACCTGAAACAGAAGTTCAGCTTTTACACGCTTTCTAAACTAAAGTTAATATTTAATATTGAGTTTCCCTTAGTACAGTTACTAAAAGTGAGTTACATGTTAGCAAACCAGAGCACCCTACTCACTTTCAAGCTACAAATATACTTTTACATCAGTTACAAATAAAAGGTAATCTCAAAAACTAACAAACCTGCATTTCTATTAAGTAAACATGGCTTACACAAAAGATCTTGTGGAAAAGTAACACTTAGATGGATGCTCTGATGTGGATAACATTTTGCCCAACAAACAAGGAAAGGACTAGCCCAGGCTTTCACTCTTGGCTCTCACAGAGAGCAGGCAGAGGGCTCAGGGGGTGAGCTGGAGAAGCTTGAGCATTTGGCAATAAAAGACCAAGAAGTCAATATCTGGCTGTTTGACAAGACAATTTTCCGGCTGTAATCTCATTCTCTTAAGCAAATTTAAACAAACAAAAAAAAGCTTTCATTGCCCTTCTGGTTAATGGCATTTCATTCACTTGAACAGCCTGCTGTTTGAGTGCTTAATACAACTCTTACCAAGCATAAGTTTTATTTCTGACCTCAAGCCAGCAGAAGAAAGTCTCAGACTGCATTCACAACACTGAGATGGCTTACATGTGTCCAGGTTAACTCCTGCAGTGTGCTTTGCTGGTCAGGGTATGCTTTACTGAGAACAACAGCATATAACCCACATGGAAAAAGGGTTATGGATTGACAACGTACCCAAAGAACAAAGAAAAAAATCCTGACCAAGCAGCATCATGCAGAACAAAGGCTCCTTGTATTTGCTATTCACTTGATACTAAAGTACATCCTAAAACAGTTTGAAGCAACAATAACATTTTGAAAATTAAGTAATTGGAATAAATATACTGAAACGGCCATGCAAAAAGGCATACACTTCATTAGCTTTCATTTCTTCACAAGAAATATTCCACTGCCTCTTTGTACCTGGCTCTGGTGTCAATATTTCTGTCCAAAGTGTCATACTATTAAAAGGCATGAAGAGGCAAATCAAACAAGCTCTCTTGATAAGTATAAATTTTTCAGCAAGAAGTAACACCATGTGATTCTCCCAAGTCCTAGACACTATTCTAGAACCACCAGGCTACTGTAGAAATACATTTTGACATTATTAAAGTACTTAATTTAGCCTCACAGTAGTTCACAGTTTACAAGCACCCATAGGGAAGTATCAGAAAATGCAATAAAGTGCCTGCACTTTTTAAAAGAAGTCTCCTTTTCTAAATGTAACATTTCCTACATGAACACGTCAACACTGAATCCCGCAGTTAATATGATTTTATGAGGTTCTGTTTCAGGTCAGTATATTGCAAAAACTACTTAAATATTCATAAGCTTTTTATGCAACATAGAAAGCAAAAGTAACCAAATAACCTCTTACTGCTAATACATCTGATTGTCTCCACTGTTTCCTACTTCACCATTAGAATCCCAGGAAAAACAGTAACTGTTTTGAGACCAAGCACAAAGAAGTCCCAATTATTAGAAATCCCTCGACAAACCTAAGCAGCAGAGCAAGATTAATACAGTCACAAGACCCAGAGATTAATCTATTTACCAAAGAATCTGTGCAACAAAGCAGTCTAATACCAAAAGATTACCAAAGCTAGATTTTCAACAAGATAAGAAGGGTCAAGAGACTTAAAACAGTGCAAAACATCTCCCTAATAATGGCTTCTTCTGAAAAGAAAAATATGTTCCAGAGGAAAAAGATACTACCTTGCTGACTTTTAATAAAAAAGTCTTATTTAAAAAAAACAAACTCTCTAGATAGGTTAAATGAAGAGCCAAAATTACTATAAACACATTACAACATAAGCCAAGTCACAAGCTGACCAGTAAAGTAAGTCCTTTGGTTTTAATTATATTTAGAGATAAAGAATAGGTGTCAAAACATTCTTCATTATTTGGTCAGAAACTTCCACTTGCACAATTTTTAAACATATGCTCTTAATAGAAAGAGTATTTCACATTAAAAACTTGAAATCAACCTAGCACTGTTGCCACCAGAGTTTGCACTGAAAAAAAGATCATGTAATGATCCGATGATCTGATATTTTCCACTTAGCAATATTTTATTTTGTTTTTAATTATTTGCACAGCATGAACTAGATGGAAAACACCTTACAGGTGCTAAGAGAATGCACTACATGAGAGGTGTGCAAGTTGGACTGAGCTGTATTCCTGCCTTCACAGGCTATGGTCTTTAAACTGATGCCTGACCGAAACAGGACAGTGAAAGAGGTCCTTGCTGCCCACCCACAGGCTTTCAGGGACCATTAACAAAGCTCAATATATTCTCCATAAGCCTGGGAGAGCGCTCATATGAAGACAGAAATCCTTCCTTCCGTCTAGGGCATCCAACAGAGAGGAAAAATGAGGATGACAGAGGGATTAACAACCTATTACAGCTCCCAAATTCCATGCTCCAATTTCAGAGGCCAGCCAGCTGGTCACAGATCCCAGAGGAGCATTTCCTAGCTGAAGAAAACTGTACCACCAGACAGTGCCACCCACTCTGCTGCGTCTTCAGCAATGCCCTGCCCCAATGACCCAGTGAGGACAGCACAGAAGTATTGGCTGATAAATCACACTGCACTTCATGGCATCCCAGGCAGGTAACCCAGCTGGGGGGAGTGTAGGAGTAGAATGCATTCAGTGGTGGAAAACTAGTATAATGGGGCAGGACTTTGCCCTACATACTGAACTTACTTAATAGTCAGCCCTCAATTATCAGAAATTTCAGGTCTGTGGAAATAGATGGGTTTGATGTAGCCAAACATAAGAGCGATATAAGAATCCATGAGTGAACTTAAGGCTATAGCATAGCTTAAGTTGTCAGCTTCTACATTTACACCACACCTAAACTCAAGTTTAAGAGCAACTCATACCAGCCACATCCTCCCTTCCTTTTTATCTTAAATAATTATATTTAATAATGCTTTTTTAGTACGCCTTCGTTTACCCACAGTCTCATTAACCTGGTGACTTGAAAACAATAGAGCTTCTTGCAAACAAAGACAGAGGATGCAGCTGCTTCCATCTATAAATAAGATGTTGTTGTACCAGATGTGACCGCTATTGTTTCAGCAGTCCATTGGTTACATGAGGTTAGAAGCAAGGGTCAAGGTGTGGGTTTTTAGCTCCTTTCTTCGAATTGAGAGGACCACCATCTTAAAAAAAAAAAAAAAAGGACCAAAAAGGTGAACAGAGGAGAAATACAAAACTTTATGCAAGTCAGCTCCCATATACTCTAGCTTTTTGACATAGGATTAACCTGAACAGTAATGACAGAAACCGCTGAACTGTCAATCTGGTTTTGTATTATAACATTAATTTATCAAACTACAAAGTTGTCATATTCTGTATATTCAGCAATACTTTAAAACACTTATGGGGAAGAGTAGATCTGAGCTTTCATTAAGATCATAGAATATGCTGAGTTGGAAGGGACCCATCAGGATCATCAAGTCCAAATCCTGTCGCTGTGTAGGGCCCCCAAAGAATCACACCATGTGCCTGAGAGCATCATCCAAATGCTTCTTGAACTCAGGCAGGCTTGGTGCTGTGACCACTTCCCTGGGGAGCTTGTTCCAGTGCTCAACCACCCTCTGGGTGAAAAACCTTTTCCTGATATCTAACCTAAACCTCCCCTGATTCAGCTTCCTGCCATTTCCCTGAGTCCTGTCATTGGTCACAGGAGTGAAGAGATCAGTACCTGCCCCATCTCTTCCCCTTGTGAGGAAACCATAGGCTGCATCTTGTAGCTGGAAATACATATTTACTTGCATTTTAATCACACCTCAAAATTTCAAGGAGGACATAGAAGAAATATAGTATAGTATAAAAGCCTGCATCACCAGCCAACCAAGATAGGAGTACATTTTATTAGGAGCTTGAGTGTAGGAAGCATTTGACATGTATCACTCTACAAACCCATCTGTAGGTACCCAGTACTTTGAGCTCACCCTGAGTCACCAAAAGAACAAGGCAGACAGGAGTAGGAGAGGATGTAGAAACCTGAGGGCCTGCAGCACTGCTTTAATCAAACTGCATCTAAAGGAGACAAGGATGGATTCCAGTGTTATTAGCAGCAAGGGATCCATAAATGAAGACAGGAAGAAGAAAACTGCTACCTACTCTCACATCAGATACTGAAACTTCACTGATTCTTGTCAAGTATTTCCTTTCTGATGAACTTCTTTCTCTCCTGGTGACATCAATTACCTGAAGTTATACCATCCACTAATCCAAATTAGCACTATTACCAGTTAAATTTACACTAGAAATACTTAAGGTATTTCATCAGCACCTTTAGTTCACAAAAGTTTAAGTTTTTCTGAAGAAAATGTATTAAGACAACAGTACTGTACTGGCTATGTAGTAAGCAAACCACTGGGATCTGGCTGCTCTGTGATACCCGGGAGCTGCTGGCAGCAAAGAACCTTTGTTTGGCTGTTTTGCTGTTTCTGAGAAGATCAACTCTTTACTTTTCCAAAGACTCATAGACCCCATGCCGGAGGTAGGTATCTTCTAGCTCACTCTTCCCAGCAGCTCCTACCAGTCAGGCTACTACAGTAGAGGTGCACCCTGAGCCTCAACACTGGTACCCACAGAGGACCTGCACCTGCAGTGTTTCCATCTTCCAAGGTGCATCAACAACACACACTCTACCAGGCAGGCAAATATCACAGCAGGTTCCAAATGCAGGAACACCTGAGCTGATCAAGACTGTACCTGTCCTACATAGCCTAAAACTTACATATTTGTAATGGGCATATAAGGAAGACAGAGAGAGAGAGAGATTCCTGACAAGCTATATACGATCATCTTTGGTGGTTTGTCTGTACTGAGCTTTATACCGCTGTGGCAAATGCAGGGTTGAGTTTTGGGATGTCTACATGCACTTGAAAGGTAGGCATGCCCTCAGAAAAAGGTATTAAAAAAACAACCTAAAAATGGGGGTAAGGAGAAGACCTGTGAGAAGCACTGAAGAGGGAAACATGTTGCAGTCAGAATGAAAACCGTAAGCATTTCTGACAGAGTAAACAAACAACCCAACAGAAACTACAATGAGCTTAGAATTCAGCAGATTTGTTATAAATAAAGGAACAACAGCTAAGAACACAAGTGTTTCACTTTTCAACCTCAAAAGTTTACATGTATTATGTTGGAAGAAACTTTCTCCTGTTTTGTGCTTGCTAACAGGCAATCCCTATTTTACTCTCAATATTGCCACAAGCTTTCAGCATCAATTAGTGACTCTTTGTGTTTAGCAAAAGAATGTGACTTCCACTGAGGGTAACAAACTAACACAGAATTCACCAAGTATCTCACAGGATTCTTCAGATAGCTAACTCGAATATTTTTAGTGATGAAAAACATTAGAGACTGTTTACAGCAAATTGTACTGCCTCCACACACATTCATCCCTCTGACAAATTTTCAAATTGAGGAACAAGCCTGGATTCAAAATTAAACAAACTGCACCAACTCAAATAGTCCTAGACTACTGATGATCTGGTTTCCTCTTAGTCATGGCCAGAACCATTTGAAAAAAATCACACAAATATACAAACATCTGGAACTGTAATAAACCATGCTAAATCACTTATCAGCTACACACACTTACAAGATGCAACATGAATGATTAAGTTCTCAAACCTTTTTTCAGAAAGCAAGGTATTTTTCCAAGTCTTCTAAACAAAAACCAAACATTAGAGTATCAATCAAAGGATTTCACTAACTTGAAATAGTTTGACAACTGCGTAGTCAAACACATTAACTTTCACAGCAATATGTCAAGGGTCTTGACATTATAGTTATCTTAATACAATGCTTATCTGATACCTTTTCCTGAAAAATGTGTTGTCTTATTTTGGGGAAAAAATTGAGAAAGTTTGAAAGCTGCATTCTTTAAGTCTAATAATTTGATTTTTTTTTTTTTTTCCAACTGGCCATTGCACACATTTCACCCATAAAAAAATGTAATAGTAAAAAAAAAAAGAACACTACAAAGTTAATGAAGCATCATACACCACACAATAACAACGAGGTATTTTTCTAGTTTCAGACCAAGTTGACAGAAGTTATATTAGACTAAAGGAAAAAAAGTTATTTCTTTAGCATATGCTCAAGGCACAGTAATAGTATACCAGGTCTACTTAAACTGAATACCAGATAAGCTATAACAGCACTAAATTTTTATAAGGCATCAGATAAAACATAACTGAGCTGAATATCTAGAAGTCTTGTATGGCTGGCTGTTCCCTATAACAAGGCCATGCACAACATTCTCATTAGAAAGAAGTCTTGCCAGCTGTCCAAATCTAAAGCTGCCAGATGACTTCCACATAGAAGATTTTAATGTAGGTATTTTTTGTGTCCCAGTACAAAGCAACTCCTCCTCCTCATCCTCCAGTTCTTTTTTTTTTCCTACTCCATGTGTGTGTAAAATAGGCAAAGCTGCATACCACATGCATTGAGGTTGCACTGTTAAGTATGAGCTACTGACACCATATTAACAAAAAAAGGGCTCATATTCTTCTCTCTATTTTGAGTGGCAAATCAGCTGCCACAGGAACACAAAGATGTGGGGAGAGAGGTGAAAGGAAGCACCTTCTTTACTGCATAAGGAAATGCAAACTCTTTGGCAGAACAGCTACAGCAGTGCAACTCATCTAAGCATTTCCACCGTGGCAAAAAACTGATCGGAAAAGATCATGACCTACACTGTTCTCTCTACCTTTTATTTCTCAAAGGTAGCATAACCAGCAAGGGAACCACAGCTTTCCTTACTTCTTTCTGCTGCATGACTCCCCACCCCCAGGCACTTGCTGCACAAATGTTTATGTATAACCAGCCTTATATATTTATGTATTTTCTTTATTCTGCTTTAAAAAAAAAGCCACATAACACTTCATATTCTTTCAAACAGCACCAACATTTAAGGTCAAATTTACTTTACACTTGCATCTGAGATGTGAATGCTGAAACGGTGCAGAAAATATACAGACGAATATAGCCCTACAACCTTTCACTGGATTTGTGGTAAATGAACACAATTTCTGTATTTTTTGTACAGTTACAATTTAACAATAGCTGCACATTCAATCATTTTGGCCAATTAACATGAAAAACAAAACCTGTTATTTCAGAACGAGAACATAAATTGCTCCTTCATTCAACTATGAAAAATAAAAACAATTATTTTTGAGGAGAAGAGACATTATCTTCCGAATCATCTTTTGCAGATCTTGAAATTTTACTCTTCCCTTTCCTCTTGCAGAACACAGATTTGCAAGTGCAGAATTTTAGTATTTCCTGGTTTTCAGCAGAAGCTCACCTTAGGGAAGGTGGTTAGACAACAGTGATCCACGTACTCCATAGAAAGGACGTCTGTCTGCTCAACTAATTAAAGGTTTCAAACTAAGCCTGGAACCCTATGATTTACAGATGCATTACATTCACCTTAATTGAAATAAGGTTAATTAACTTTTTTCAACATTAAGTGTTTCAACTTTTTTAATTTCTTCACAGATAACCATCATTTTAACAAGTAACTCTCATGTTGATGAAGCTGGACAATTAACAGATGAACCTGAGAAAGTAAACAAAAAATCATTTTACACAAAATTGAGTATTTGTGTGAACAAGTCCACACTTTTCTCCTTATCTAGCATCACCAATGCTTAGCCTACACCATTTGCTAGGTGGCACAGGCATCAATTTGCCTATATGTTCTAGATGACAAAGAGTTTTGAAAAAAAAAAAAACAACACACTGATACACTCAATGCAGCCTGTAGAAACATTTAATCTGCAATCACCCAAGGCATACACAGATGTAATCTGATCATTTATTTACCCCTTGGACAAAGGGATTGAGTTCGTTGAATACCAAGAACAAAACGAGAAACACTGCTTTGACTCCCCTCTTTTGGCAAAACTGCTTTACTTTCAGACTGCACGTGTTCGCATCCATTTGCAGATGTTTTGCCACTCGGACATTACTAATGCAGTTTAAGAACCCATTCTACCATAGCAATGTCTTAAAACAACGACAACAAATCTGGCAAGGTATTTTTGAAAGCTATGTGTCTTTACTACCTCCTCACACTCCAAAGCACTCGCCTCCACTTTCTTTGCTAAGCAGCAGCCTGCATGTATTCTCAATAGTGGGTTATTCTCTCTGTAACAGCAGCCACAGTTTGACAGCAGGACATGCAGTCATAGAAAGTGGAATCATCCTCAATCCGAACTGAAGCTTGCAAGGCAAGTTAAACATACAAAGCTTTTTCAAGAACCTTAGTAGACAGTAAAGAAACAAGAAACAGGCTGTTCTGAAACATGTGTAGTTGGAGATCAGGTATCATAACCTTCAACTGCATCTTTACAAACATGCAACCGGATGTAAGAAGAAAAAGAACAAGCATTAACAGGAAAAAAAGGACATGGAAGTGTAAACTACCATATAAAAAATGCAAGCAAAAGGCAAAAAGGTTAATGCACTAGAGCAGAGGGTTGGATCATTTTCTGCCCATAATACTCAAACACCAGAGCTCGCTCATGCTCGAATTTCCAGGGTATCTGTCAAGCGATGGGCACATACACACAGAGCAACAGAGCACCTGTAGGAGCTTTATTTAAACAGGACAAGTAAGATACCAGGCTTGTCAACAGACAAGATTTCTAAAAACATTTAAAGGTCACAGATCTAAAAATACAGGTCATTACAACACAGAGGCAAGAAATAACTAAAACCATGTTTTTTGGTTACATTTGGATTTTGGTTTTGGGTTTGTTTTGTTTTTTTTGCTTTCTTTGACACAATCCAGAAAGATTAGATGGCTTTAATGAACAACAGATTGAATACAGTGCCACGTAGAAAAATCGTAAAGCTGGAGAACATAACTATTTCTTGAGAAACACAAAACCCAAGGATTTAGTTAAAAAGAAATATAGCAAAGTTTTATAGAAAGGTACTACTGGAATACCTTTTCTGGTCTCATTTAAAGCAAATCTTTTAATTATTAAACTTTTTCCCAAATTTATGCCTATGACAAAAAAAAGCTGCTAAAGGTATCAAATTGGTCAGGGTATGAAAAGGTATTAAAAGTACAGTCAGGGGACAAACAAAGCATACATAAACAAACAGATTTTGATCACATTAAAAAAATAAAAAAATAATCAGTCCTACACAATGCAAAAACATATATTAATAAAAAATAGTTGCATACTACTCGATAACATGACAGTTTTGATGGCCGATTACTGTAGCCATGAGAGAAGTAAATTCTGTAAGAGCAGAACTATTTGAGCCTTTCTACAAAATGCTCTTGAAACCCCACCTAGTAATTTCCTTCAAATTAATTCAAAACCAGAAGAGATACAGAAAAAAAAAGTCTGTTCTGCAAGAGAGGATTCCCAAAAACCTGGCCATATCAAGGCACCACGAGGTCATGGGCAGTTGCAGGTGTCTAGAAATAAAGATAATATAAAGATGACTATTAAAAGAAAAAGCTGGCCTTATAAAACAAACAACACTGCAATGGAAATTGGGGAGGAATACAAACAGTTTAGGAAACACTATGCTGTTTAACAGTCTGCAGCTGCAAAAGATGGATTCAGTCACCCAGGGGCTCTTCTATTTCAGTCCTAAAGCAAGGCTCAAGAGTATTACGTTAGGAAAAATAAACCCAAACTCTCTTCCCATTTCATTAATAAGTCAGTGGCATAGCTGAGGCCCATAATGTGTGTTTTTGATTGCTTGGATTTGGTAACACTTATATCAAATATTATATATACAAACTACTATAATTTACACATGCTTACACATACAAAGAATTCCTAAAGGCTTGTAACTAAAATAAAACATCAAGATCAAAATTCTGTATTCTTTCTTCATTTTGCTTTTCATAAAAGCTACATAAACCATTTTGAAATTTCTAGGAAGGACAGAAACAAGGGGAAACTTCTAAAAGAATGAAATTACATTAAGTTAAATGTATTTACTAGAAGCAGTAAGCTATAGTTGCCTTCTAACTCGCTGTCCCTGAGGAACCCGTAACATATCAGCCATCTGCCCTTCATTAGAAAACATCTCTAGGAGATGGTACAGACTCTGCATCACTGGGCTACAGCTATTTCAACCATTTATTACCATGATAATTGGGTTGTTTGGCTTTTAAGATGATGTTTTTTCTGACCATAGAATAAAAAGGAACAGGGAGAGCATGTGCACAGTTTACCAAGTCAAAGAGTAGTAAGCAAAGTGAGTTCAACTCCTGTCGTTACCAAGAAAGGCTATTCAACTATTTGTAGGACTGGGGAGAATTTTTTAAAATCCTAAAGAAAAACAAAAAACAGCACCACAAATGAAATACCAGCCAGGGTTTGTCTTGCTTGTTTTGTTTTCATTCAAGCTGAATAAATGAAAAAAAAAATAAAATCCTGTGCTTTGCACAGGGAAGTTTAACAGGTAAGTGTTTACAGTTGCGTACTTCACTGTTTGCAATAGTAACTCTAATTTAACAGATTTAAGTTTGTATAGCTCCCTAAGGGTAATACTGCCTACTGGGGATTGATATCGCTCACTTGTCACAAGTCCCTGCCCACCGTCTGTCCCAAGCTAAGCTACTTGTTTTCAGCTTAAGAAATAGGACATGCAGGTTACTGAGTGACAGACACTTGGGATTACATTCAAGTAGCAATTCAACTCTTACGAAGTTAATGATACTAAGGAGAATGGTATCCCCAGTCTCTCATTCTTTAGTACCAGCCCAGGCCCAGTAATTGGTTTCAGGACTCTCAAACCAGTGAGTTCCCTTGAATCTATCTTTGACACTCATCTCAGCTCTGGCACACATCCTTCTCTATTATCCTTCCTACTTTTCGGCGCCTGGATTTGGAGGAGGAAGGTGACAAGAGTAGCCATAGATAATTTTCTTCCATAAGCTGAATCAGAGAAATTGTAAATCTTGCATCCCTCCAAGACAATCCTTTTCCAGCCTTCACCTCCACCCTGAGAGCCATGAGTTACAAACAGGTGAATGATCTCTTCTTGCCATTAAAGCTTTCAAAATGCCACATTTTAAATAAACTGTGCCAACCTGAATGCTGTCAACAAAAACAGATTTGCATAGACTACACTGATTTCTGAATTAAAATAGTTGAAAGAAGCAAAAACTTCAGTTCATGAAGCAGAGTTACCAACACTGAACCTAAAGCCTCTAAGTGGAGGGTTTTCCACTTCACAATACCTAGTAAAAGATTCTTCTCATGAGCATAATTTTAAGCTTAAAATGCCTTTTTACTTTTTTTTTCCCATTACTCATCAACTGCCAGTGTCAAGATTCACTCTGTCTGGGCACCAAACATTTTATTCTCCTTTTCCTCCAACTCTGAACTGGCACAAATACTGAAAGATATTTAACATAAAAGTTCACCTGCATTTGTGAAAGGAGACCATGTTCTTTCAGTTCAAAAGTTGGATTAATGCTACACAGAAAACCTTGACCATAATTTTGAAAAGAAAAACAAGGTTAAGCATCATTTCAGAGAATATAATTCAAGTTCCAATTTCTGGAGACCAACACAATTAGGATTTCTCAGAAACCACATGCAGTGATAGCTTGTTGCCCAATTTGGGTGGTACAGAATACTTGTGCTTTCTCTGCTCCTCCCACCAGCACTAAGCTTATTCCAGGTGACAGAAAAATTTAGAACTGGTCACAGTTCTATTGAACTCATGTTTCCTAACTTAATGCACACTGAAGACACTCAGCTAAGTTAGAAAAAACATCAAGGTAGTGATATGGACCAGGAAAAAACTAAGAATCTGGGCAGGCCTCCACTACTGAGAAAAAAATTAAACTGCCCACGTAACAATTACTTTTCTGAACAGGCACAGAAGAGTACATAGTACTAACTTGTTCATAAACTTGAGTTTAAACATCACTTTGCAACACTTGTTCAACCAAAATTAAAACAAACCATCTCCTTAGCTGCATTGTGCATCAGCACCTGAGCTAACAAAGGAAGTGGGGCAGCCTCTCAAGTAACTGCAGCACAGTTCAGAATTCAATAAACCTACTACAATCAACAAGACAGGTAAGCCCTCAATATTTTCTTTAAAGATTAAAAATTACTTCCCCAATGTATCCTTTATTTTTTCCTTATTGAATATATCTACTGTAAATGAAGACTGCAATTCAGTCCTCTCATTCACACAAAGTGAGAAGGCAAAACCAATTAAAGCTAGGAGATTAGAAACTTTGTATTTCCTGAGCTCCATAGTTCTCGCGCTTCACAGTGCTTATATAGCTCAAAAAAAATCAACACTGGCAAGTTTTCTTTGTTGAATTATAAACAGATTCCTTTGAAAGAAGGGAGAAGGGGACATGGAGCTGCAAATTCATAGTCCTGTGCCTACAAATGAGGCTAGGCACACAACAACATACTTTAAAAAGCTAGTATAAAGTTGTATTTAAAATACTAAGCTGCAAATAAAAGTTCCGATTTGTTATAAGCACTGAGTCTCTTGATCCAAAGTGAGAAATTTAGAAGGAATATGATTCAGTCAGTCACCAACTCCAGACTCCAGCTGATCCAGTCAAGTGCAGAGGTCTTAATAGTTTCTGAGATTCTTAAAATTAGGGCACATCAAGATAACCTACACCAAGTACCCATCTTCATTAAACATTTTAATGGCAAGAAGTTGGACTGCAACTAAACCATGTCAAATACCTCAAAACATTCAGAAAAAGAGTAATAGCTGGAATTTGCAGTGTGCCATTTACTGGTTTTAAATGCAGAACCACCAACCAGTCTGATCTCCCATAGACAGCAGATTGCATACAACCACATTGAGAAGCATATCCACAACTTCTACACCCACTAGTACAGAACAGTACTCAATCTATGAATTCAAGTAATAGAATCTGTTCACACCCAAACAGGCCTGAAGCACGTACTGAAAACATTTCCATAGTTACTCAGATTATTAATCTCTTTGGTTTAACTGGCGGTCTTCCCCACATTCAGTGCTACTAGACCACAGGCTCCTGCTAATCAACGATCAACTCCCCAAAAGCAAAGTCAGCAAAATCCAAGCTTCTAACAAAGTTCAAATCATTCAGCTGGATCCCTTGAATGCTTCTGGGTAGTCCTTTTTAGACCTGCACATCAGGCATGCAGTATCCTCCAGCATCATTTCAACAGAACTTCAGCATTCTCCATTGATTGCTTCATATGCCCTGACTAATGCATCTAACAATTGCATTCTGGCATGAATACAGAAAGGTAAATGCCAGCTCAAAACTGTCCAGTGACATTATTCTCATTTCACAGGAGTCTACCATCTGGAATATAAAGGGGCAATTTCAAAATTGTGCTGTAGAGTAGCAATTAAAAATTATATTCAAAAAGAAGACAGCAACTACAAGTAAGGTAAACAGGAAAACAGAAGCCATGATACTAACAAAAAAAAAAAAAAGAAAAAAACAGAGCTATCAATGTCTGCCAGCAAGGGCTCAACCAGCTGTTGGTTCTGCCAAATAAGTTTGTTTCTGAAATACATTCCTTTGTTTCCTCCCAGTGGCATCCAAACAGGATTTCCTGTATTAAATTAATTTTTCAGCATTAAGTAGTGTGCACAGTGAATCCAGCTTTAAAAATACTGACATTAAGAGCATAGCTATTGAGTGGTAAGTCCCACTATCACGAATCAGTACTTCTAAAATAAACTTATTATCCCATTTTTTTTCCCAAGTTTCAAAATCCCAAAGGTGTTTGTTTGGTTAATTTAAAAATAACTCCTACTAGAGGCAAAAGCTTCAAGCGGTACAGGCAGGGAGAAACCTGCACTGTTGCACTTTCTGGGAGGCCGGTATTCTGTGCTATCACACTTTCCAACTTCCCAGCTGGTGCTTTAGGTAAAGACAAAACCCATTTAGGGAACTGAATGAGATCATCCTTGAACCGATTTATTCAGTGTTAGGATCATTTCTGTAGAACATCTTTTTCTGTTATGTAAAAGTCGTCATTTGCTGTAGCAAACAAAAGACTACAATTGCTTAAAAGAAAAGTGTAGCTTAAGCTCATTTAGGAAGTGACACCTCTCTCATTAACAAACAATTACCATTTATTATCTCTAACCTGCCTTGCCGCAAACAAAGACGAATCCTATTCATTTGCATTTCATAAATACTTCAACAGTCACACACACGAGCTGGTCCCACATAGCAGCTGTGCTGTAAAACTGAATCAGAGAAATTAAGAGCCAAGAATATTATCACTACATCAACCGGGATATCCTCCACAAGCGTACACACACCAGTTCCCTCTACAGCACATCCTTGGCCACCCTGTGCAACCAAGCAGCAAGTGAGTCAGTGTGGTTTCTGATGTCCTCCCGCAGGAAACTTTCGCTGTGCAGTATCTTATATGTTTTCTAAAGATTCTGATTCCATCTTGTCTTCCTTCCCCTTTTTCATTAATTCTATAAATGCCTTTTTCCCCCATCACTCTCCTCTGTGGGATTTTCTGAATTCCAGGCCAGAAAATACTTGCAAGACACCACAGCCATCTTTTCTCTTCTTTCCTTCCCCTCCCCCCCCACTTAAGTTACACACACACAACAGCTAAGCATCTGAATGTGAATCCTTCCTGTATTTACCTCCTTTAATTTCAAGCTCAAAAGGAGTTTAGGGACTATCAGCCAGGATATATCAAATGTTATGTTAGCGAGTCAAAGCAAATAATGCTTTGTCATGATAAGAAGGTAAGAGAAATATTTGTAAGAGAAGCTAAATGAGAGTAAGAGCTAGACAAACACCTGAATGCTACCTTTAGGAAGGGTTACAGATCAGGAGCACTATCTTCGACAGCAACTTTTTCAAGTGAGACAAAATCAGTGGTCATGTTTGGTTTATTCCATATGTATTCCTATCTCTCCATGCATGCTGTTCCAACAGGGGTGTCAAATTCACATACTGTAATAGGTATGTTTTGATATACTGAAATGTGTTGTTAGACCTGCTCATTTCACCTTCTGCAGTACTCTACAACACATACCAACAGTTTTCCAATACTTCGGAGATTCCAGTGCAGCTCTTAGCACCTCCTCAGAAGCCTGTGCTTACCCTGATGCTACAGTCAGCCTTCCACTATGAAGGAAGATGGAAGGAAAGAAGGATATGAAGGTGGCTCCCTGCCACCAGTCCTGTCCCAGTCTTCCTCATTCATGACACATATTGATAGTCAATTCTTGGCAATACCATTATTTGGATTATATATTCCCCAGGAAAAATCAATCTATCCTTCTACACTTCCTGTACAACCCATTGTTACCACATACAAGAAGTTAACTGTTTTTATTCTTACAAAGTGAAATTCATAAAAGAAATCAGGGCTTTATAAAAATAGGTGGGAGGCGAGAGAATTAAATATATCCACCTTGAAAAACTTGGAATTTTGTTTCTGGTTTTGGAGAGGAAAAAAAAAAAAAAAAAGAACAATCACAATTTGAGCAAAGATGAAGGCCTAAGAATAAAAGTGAGCATAAACGCCCTTGAAGGCAAATTACATCTTTTAGAATATCCACAGTCCTGTAACTAGCTGTGCTTGGTCTAAGCATCTTAGACTCCTGGACAAAGGTTTCTCCCCTGGAAAGGCCAAGCATGCACCATTCCCATCTGTATTCAGGTAGAAAATACTATGAGAATACTGCTTCCACTACATTATTTTCCACTTGGATTACATGGTATTCTGAGGCTCCTGTAAATATAAAGAACAGAATTAAAAAATTGATCCTTCTTGAAGACTGGTCTTTGTTTCAAAAAAATTTAAGATGTCCTGTCTGCAAACATCTCTCTTCCTGACTAGTGACTCAGTCCTTAATCTTCAAGGAAAAAAAACAACAACACAGCTTTCTTGTTTTAAAGTAGATGCCCATTAGATATTTTTTACATGATCAACAGGCATTATTGTTTGGAGCTGCATAAATATATGGGGATATGTTCACTATTTTTAGATGCATCACAGTGACATGAAAATATTTTCATGACAGGGAAAGCCAAGAAGTTAAGACATTTGACTAATGACCTTCAATGAACTCTTAAGTTCCCTTGGAACTTACATATTTTGTTTGGGGTAAAGTATGTAACTTTCTTTTTCAGGCAAAATCAAATCTTTATTTTTTCAACATTTTGTATAAAGCAAGACCATGAAACCAAGGTACAGGCTTTAAGTACGTTATTATAAACCCTTGCAGGTCATGGCCCCCAAAATCCACAATGACTATGGAAGGAGAGGGAAAACACTCTCCTTAAAAAAGACAGTTTTGTGATGAGAGGAGCTCTGAGATTAAGGTGGTAAGATACTAGATGCCAACCAATATACATACAATTTATATATTCATAACTATTTTACTGTTGGAAAGCATCTGAGCAAGGCACATAGTTCACATCCCCAAGTTCCAGCATTACAAAAGTCTTCTAACTACAATAACGAGACTGCAAGCTAAATCAACACAGTCAAGACTGAAGAGGGCTATCTTTTTAGGCCACATTTAGTTACCCCACAAAAACGGTATTGACATCCTTTTCTTAACAACATTGTGTTTAAAAGATTATTACAATCATGCCATAGAGTTCAAGAATCGTTATTACAAGTATTTACAAGAAAGCCTTGTGCATCCTCTCAAATGAATAGGCCACTAAAGGTTTTTAGTCAACCTGAAGCTGTATACAGAGAAATTGCAAGGAAGTGTTAGGTACTTCGATGTGTTTAAAATATTTGAGCATATTTGTAAGTAGTATCAAGACTGTGCACATGAAAAATGCACTCGTAGGATGTGGCACAATCCTTTCAGCAGAGAGAGACAGGCTTTTCAAGAGCTCTGTTTAGTCAGTTCACTTTAGAAAGTTCTGCACCTGGAAGAAAGCCACAAATAAAATACACATACAACAAAATATTGCAGTACTATAGAAATTTCAGCTAAGCCCCCTAAAACTATCAAATATAGGGAAACTGGCATGAGATCAGTGTAAGTATCAGCCAGGACAGCACTAAGTCTTTGAACTTGGCAGGCAGATAGTACTTTGTCTTCAACAGAGACTTGGGGGTATCGGTTGATGAGAAGCTCAACATCAGCTGGCAATGTGCACTTGCAGCCCAGCAAGCCAATGTGGGCTGCATCAAAACAAGCATAGCCAGCAGGTCAAGGGAGGTGATTCTACCCCTCTATTCTGCTTTCATAAGACCCCACCTGGAGTACTGTGTCCAATTCTGGAGCCCTCAACACAAGAAGGATATGGAGCTGTTGGAGTGAGTCCAGAGAAGGGCCATGAAGATGATTAGAGGGCTGCAGCACCTCTCCTATGAAGACAGGCTGAGAGAGTCAGGGCTATTCAGCCTGGAGAAGGGAAGGCTCCAGGGAGACCTTAGAGCAGCCTTCCAGTACCTGAAGGGGCCTACAGGAAAGCTGGGGAGGGACTTTTTACAAGAGCATGTAGTGACAGGACAACAAATAATGGCTTTAAATTGGAAGAGGGGAGATTTAGATTAGATATTAGGAAGAAATTATTTCCTGTGAGGGTGGAGAGACACTGAAAGAGGTTGCCCAGGTAAGTTGCGGATGCACCATCCCTGGAAGTGTTCAAGGCTAGGATAGACAGGGCTTGGAGCTACCTGATCTAGTGGGAGGTGTTCCTGCCCATACTAGGGGGATTGGAACTAGATGGTCCCTTCCAACCCAAATTATTCTATGATTGTATGTGTTAACTCAATATTTAATTACAGTATATAGTATTAATATTTTATTAATTTTTCTCCCACAATATCATTACTCTAGCTTCTTTATGAGTTGAGACAATGGAAGAGTCACTTAAAAAAAAAATCTATCAATCCTGATTTCATTTAGATATTTTGCTATTACTAGGCAGTACTACAAATAAGCAAGTTCATAAGTCTGGAAAACAATAACATATCTGCATATTTATTTTACAGTGTTTACTTCCTTCCTACTTGCTACACAAGTGAGCTGGCATTAGTTCTTTCAATTAAATCCTGCATTTTAAATAACAGCATAAAATTGCATATATTCCATCAAACACAAATCAGGCTTATTTCAAAGCCACAAAGACCTTATTTTTTTCCATCATTCACTTGTCCAATGTGCAAAGCATAGCTGTCAATCAGTTAGCATCCCTGACAGCATAATTGCTAAACAGAACATGAAAAATGTGAGGAGGGTCAGGACTAAAAGAGATACCGACAACATTCCTCCTTACACTTTGGTACTAATTTAGGATCCTCCTGAATTAACATTCCCCTCCAGTCACTGTTGCAGCAAAACAAGGCATTTGTAGAGGAGTGTTGAGAAGGCTCTGAAAAAATATTTTCAAATGAGTTAGTTTTGTACTACTCCTACTCATTTCAAAAGCAAACAGTAGCATCTTTCACTAATTGTGGCCTCTTCTTTCAGGAGCATGTTCATGTTTTCCACCAGCTACAAGATCCCATTTTCTAACTTGTTACCTGGTCCACACTACCCTCCCTCAGTCTGAACATCTAATGCAAGTTAACCTCTGTGGATGCCTAATGAAACCACATCTCATAGGAGGAATGGCATCTTTTTCTTTTTATTTCACTGCTGTCAAGTCATTTTTCTCTTAAACTACGAGAAAGTTATATGCAGCAGCAGAAATGCTGAGGCTGTGAAAACACCCTTAGCTTGTCGAAGGTCCCTAGTCATATTCACAAATATAAGCCAGAAATCGCTTTTTTGTAGACATCTTTTAAGATAATGTAGTCATAACTGAGAAACTCCAACTTATCCCCTTCCAAATTAACAGAAACATGCAAATACTCGTATAATCAGGTTTATTTTCATATTGAGGCCACATTTTAGAATAAGTCTAGGTAGAAAACCAGAAACAACAGTATTTTATCTGCAATATTTATTTGAAAAATGTTCAGGTGTCTGTCTTGTGTGAAATAATACCACGCCTTGCAACACTCGAGCAAATACACAAGTTCATGTAAGTGATTCAACAGCTACACACCATAGCATAATTGGTATTTTTCTGGAGTTGTGATCCGTATCAGAAGATCCACAGATTTCTTTAAATCATGATGCAATACAAGTGACATTTTGACAGGCAGTCACTCCTTACGAGACTCAAGAGCAGCTTTCATTTTCAGTCTACAAGGAATAGTTTAATAAGAAAAATCCAGCTTTTACTGATTCAAGTATAAATGAGAAATACTAGAACACATTAGGCCATTTTTTTATAGCCCTTATTCCCTGTTCAAAATCCCTAATTAAAAGTTTTAAGTAGCAAATCAAAACAGAGAATGATTATAAATAACTTCTTCTCCAATCCTCACAACTATTTTACCATTACATTAAAAAACAAACAAAAAAATCTTTTGAAACCTGAAAAACTACTACTGACTTGCACTTGATTAATTCTAGGCCTTGAAAACATGGAAAATCCAATTTCTACTATTAAAATTTAATACTAGCTAAAGAATTTTCAGTCTCCTTACAGAGGTTATTTATATCCCACTTCCTGAAATGGAAATTCAAAGTTTCCTGAGAAAATGTTTGTGACTCATTGTGGGGGCTTTGCCAGATATATTCCTTTAAATTTGAACCAGTCCAGCAGTATGGGTAGCTTACATAAATATGAAAGAGCACATTTTCTTTGGGTTCCACCAACATACCCATTTCTAGAGTTTCACTTTCAATCCAGCACAATTTATGCTTTGTGAGCAACAGCACACAGATAAACGATGTCTCAGTAATATTCAATGTAGCATAATCTATAACCTAGAAATACTACAGTATTATCTTCCTGGGATTCAGAAAAGGCATTTCAGATGGAAAGACATGGAAAGTGAACTCACAATACCTTTGCAGCTTAATTTAAAAGGCAATAAATTAATCCTGATGGTCTCAGTTGCATTTTCAGAAAACACCTTTTTAGTAGCACATTTGCAACAAACAAAATTCACCAAAGTAAAACATGGTTTAAAGGCCACTCCACTAGTTCAGACAACTAAAGAAGCTGCCCTATGACTAAATAAAGTACATTTTTCTGCTTAGCAGAGTGAAGGAATTTCCCCTCCCAATGCCCTAAAGGCTTTTGATGCATTTTTTTCCTGTTCATAGCAGAGCTGATTAATAGCTATGGCTTAAATCCAGCGTACAATTTTGGCAGCTGCTGACGGACCACTCCATCTACTTGCTGCTCCCTCTTTGCTACACACAACACGTGCTGTTAAATGCATGCTGTCAAAAGCACTAAAATGATTCAACTTTTAAACGTGGTAAATCTAGATTATGACTACTTAAAGAAGCTCTCTCAACTTCAGGTGTGGAAAACAAGCAAACATATAAAACACACTGTCAATTCTCCTGTCAAATTTGGCACAAAAGTTTTCAAAGGCTATAAAAAGAATAAACAGGTAAAAAAAAAGTTAACTTTTTCCACTGTTTACAGAGCAAGCTTTAATTACATCATGAACCTTCCTGCAAGCTATGAAAAAACAAGCAAGTCTTAGGATTACTGGAAGTCTATTTTTTGCCTTCACAGTTTACACAAGCAGCATTGTCTTTAAAATTACTGTGTAGCTATGATGGAAACAGATCTGTTTTCAGATTACTAGAATACCACCTCTCTCTCCAGTACATCTGGGCACCAAGAATTAGCAAAGAAAACCTTTTAAAGTATTTATGTATTTATGAACATTATGCCATTATTTTTATTTCCATATAAGTCTGCGTACAATATAGACTTTGAGAGAAGAGCAGCATCCCAAATACAAATCCTACTCTTAACACTTCAAGATCATTTCAAATCACAGAAAAGCCTGGCAGCCTTAGATTCCAAGGAGTGAATGTATTTCATTTCTAATGGTAATGAAAGGTTGAGCCTTTGTCAGGTTTTAGATTGTGTCTCTGTATGGAAATAAGAGAGACTACATCTTTACTGTGAAAGAAGAAATTGGGAGTTGAGATCTTGAAGTTTTAACTACTTTCTTCACTCTTGCAAGTTATAATTTTTATTTCATGTATTAATTTTGGAAGTTGCTTCTATTTTGAAGCAGTGCTAGCAGTGTATCTACCAATGCCAGCACTGATAACTTCCTTCAGCTTTCTTTTGGTTTGCCTGTTTTAAGTAAAGAAGAAAAAACACAGGTCTTCCATATAAGGATGCTTTATCAAAATTTGAAGCTCTTTCTTTTTTGACATTAGCAGTGTTGTTTTCTATTTCAAATTGTCACACCCAACTTTTCAGGAAACAAAAACTTCAGTATCAGACCTGTATTTACAGATACAGTAATACCAATTAAAGAGGGACAAAACGGATAGCTAGCTCTTGACTTCCCCCCTATAAGCACTGTTTCGTAGTCAAGCATAAAAGTACAGAAAGTTTGTTTTTTCTTATTAATTTACTAAAAGTGTATTTGGCCTCCGCACAGGAAAACTGTATTGCCTCCTGCCAAAATCATACAATCACGACTCTATGTATTTTTCTCCTCTTTAAAATAGCAGCACTTGCTTTTTGAAAGCCATACTAGACTAGCAAGATCAGACGTAACGCTACAGAAGACCCAGCCATCCCATGCCTCTGCTCATCCTCCTGAAACATGAAATAACAGTCAGTAGTCCAAACTTTATTTTTAGTCAGCCTACCTAATGGCTTCATACCACAATATCTATCATCTTAGCATTCTTTTTTTTTTTTGGTCTCCAAACAGATTTTTTGCAATGAGTTGCACCATATTTTTGTAATCCATTAGAAAAAGTTAAAGGACCGCTTCAGTTCCTCTTATGAATAGCTGCATAGTGAGATGGTACACACCTACCAACATCACAAACATCCAAAAATTTAGGAACACCTGCAGATCAGTTAGCTTTAATTCATTGGTGAAGCAATACTTCTACAGGAAGACATTAAGAAGACTGCAAACACTTGACTAAATTTCATGAAAATGAAAGCTGTTATTATCCCTCCTACACTCCCTCTCTCTCCAGACAGGTCTATAAAAAGAACAGCCTGCAATGACAGTCAGCCCTAGCTGACACGAGTGGAGACATCTGCAAAGGCTGCTATGCCAGTACAGTTTATGTTACTTCTCAAAACAAATTGAGTATTTGGTGATATGACATGATTAAAAGCATTTTTGCTGGTGTAAAAACTGCTCAGACCATAAGTTAGGCTGGCACCACTGGGCAGAAGAGCATCACTGACATTTCTCTTCCTTCTGAGAACGTAAGTTCAGACATAAGAAATTCCTACAGCTGAAGTGCTGTATGTGATTTATGTATGACACTATAGTCTCTTAAGTCAGTGTATGGATAGCTTTGCCAATACAATTCATTTAAACCAAAGAGTTGCTAAAATCTGATTCCAGTTAAAGCAGACTTCTACCCAGATATGAAAGAAAGCAGCAAACGGGAAGGGGAGTGGTGGGAACGAACAAAACTGGTCACACTGAAAAAGCCCTTCACACTATTTTGCAATAAAAGATACTCAGATACTTGCTTCTGTAAATTAAAAATCATGATGTTATCTTAAAATTCAACTCCATTGTCTCTAAGCACAAAATGCTCTGAGTTGCCATGAACTCCAGTCCATCACTTTCTCCTTATATAACCTCCTCTGAAAGTTACTTTCTTCTGCCACTACAGTAAATGAAAGAGTATGTCTTGCTACAGAACCACAAATCAACTGCCAAGTGGCTGGAGGGGACAGTTAACAGAAAGGGGAAAAGGAGCTACCTGGAAACATGCACAGAGTACTCTGACCTCCCATCCTACTTTATTTCATTGCTTTTCCTATATTACTCACCTGGGGCTAGGCCTTTAAAAAAACCACCGAGCTCTTAGAAAGACATAGTTCTGCTAAAGTGGTTAATATTCATCTACTACATGTTCAAACGGTGCACAAAGCAGTACCTACTCTGTTGGCTGTTAGAACTGCTTCTGGTGAACATGACTGTACTTCATTATTTAACAGCTTCCTCAGCCTTCAAAAACTGTCTGGACTAGTGGGCTGAAGGTTATTAACATTTTAAAGTGCTTGCAGCTAATACTTCCAAATTGTCCAACAGAGTAATTATTGCCCATATTATTCTTAAATATTAGCACCTGTCCATAACATATTATCCAATGTACACTTCCAAGCTGGCCATTACATTTCTTTTGCATATGATCCCTTTTTTCCCCCACTAATATGCTACACAAAGTTTCTTTTAAGTTGAACAGGACAAAACATTGATACCAAATTATCTCTCTTGGATTTGGATAATGCAGGATATTCCATTAGGAAAAAAAGACTACATTAACATGGAAAAACCCTAATTATATACAAAATGCATTCTACAGAGTTACAGGATGCTCTCTTCCTTCTGAGGGGAAAAAAAATTAGATGGTGACTTCAACAAAAGCCTGACACAGACAGCAGCACAGCAGTGCTCAGGTTGATGCAGAGCACATCCTCTAGGCAAAAGGAAAAACATCCCCTTCCAATAGCAAGACTCAAGTCTACACTCAAATCTTGGCTGAACCAGCCTAACCATGATAAAACACTCTCCCCTCCTCTAGTTATGAAGGAGAGTCAAAGTGATCTGAATTGGTAGCAGGCTCCCTAACAGAAGTCTGCTTAAGTCTTCCAGATTGCAAAGATCATTCAACTAACAGTCTTTTTTGTTGCTATTAAGTTTGACTGGTGAAAGCTTTTATCTCATCCTCACATTTTTGAGCATTTAGGCTAACCATGGAGACCCAAGAACCCCTGTAAGGACTCACTGTAACTGCATTAGCTCCTGAAGACAACACAATCTTTACACACTGATGCAGCAATCTGCAGGGCATCAGAAACATCTTTTGTCATCCCTGAAGTGGAAGATACATGAAAATAATTTTCTTCTGGAAGTGTTAAAAGTAAGTGCTTATGGGTGGCAGAAAGACAGGTGTTTTAGATTTAACTTTTTGACGACTCAGCTAATTTAAATGGCTCTAAGGTCCCTCCAAACAGCAGTCTACCACCAGTCCCGTCAATAGAAAAACCTTAAGATCTGCCTTGTTCAATAGGCAACAGACTTTCAGATGCCCATAGGGTAACAATTTCAGAAGAGCAGTACAGTCATAATGCAGAAACACCAAAAGGTTTTTTTCTCTATATTGCTCTCATTGCCTGTACTGTAACTTCGAGTGATGCTCAAAGGAGCTGGATACCAAAACACACACTGGAAGGTTTATTTATAAGAAACCAAACTTGCTGGAAAAAAAGAGCACCTAAGTCCTCTGCTTGCCTTCCCAGCTCTAATGACAACAGAGAGAAAAATAGTCTGGCATTAAAATATTTGCTTACACACATAAAAATACACCCTTTACTCTAAGTTTATATTGACCATAAAAGCATTTCTTAGTATCCACAGCCACAACTCTGCCCACCACTACTTTGTCAAGTGCCAAACAAGCAGCAGTTAACAGAAAATGCATAAGATAGAGCTTGTTTCTCAAAACTACATCAAAATCCAACCAAGTACACTATAAGTTACTGATTAGCACTCAATTCTGGATAAAATCTACATTTTTAAAGCTTGCATAACATTTGAATAGTTTACTTGCTAATTTTCCCGATTACATCCTTAACAGTCCAGGGAAAGCCTGACAAACTGCTACTCACTACCCAAAATACTGATTTTGAAATTATGTCCTCATTCTTACACTCATTTATGATGTTTTACAGTTCTCCTACACAAAGTGAGGAAGTTTTGTTTTCTTTTCTTAAAGAACATATCTTATTTGTTGAAACTGAGGGTAATTATGAAACGCTACATCTATATTAACAGAACTGTAATTCACACTAACTAAAGAGAACAAAATAATGAAAAATGCTCCACAACTGAACATTTAGAGCATATTGCTGTTGTTTCAAACATTTTAGGCTATCAATCAGTATCATTTCAGTGTAGCTAGGTTAGTTTCAGTTGCCGTAACTCATTTATTCTTAATGTAAAATAAAACCAAAGAAACCACACACACCCTGCAGGACAGCAAGGGCATTTTCTTGATTTTATCAAAGTATAAACAGATGTTCAAATAGCTTTTTTTTTAATAAACACAATAAGAAATCATTTTTTGTGTGTCATTTCACTATCGTGTTGTTATTACTGAGAACTTTGGCTTTTAATAAAAAGCAAATGTAAAGAACAGACTAGTGATTAAATAGAAATTTCGTAAGTAAGAAGCAAAACAAAATCCTAGTTTTTTTTTATTTCAGCATACTAAGAGATGTTTGTGCAATCACTATCTCATCTTTCTGATTTTTCGGTATATGGAATTTATAAAAGGGGCATTTTTTAGGTTGGGGAAAGAATCTGTCCATAAGCAGCAAGTACACTTTAGTGATTATGACAGACTGAATTTCCATTTACCCCTAAAGCATTTTTTCTTGCATTGTTCATTAACCAAAGTGAATAATTTTGGAATCTTAGAAAGCTGAATACTGCCGGCACAAACCAATCTAAAACAAAGATCCCCACAAAAATGCATGCAATTGTGAAGGGAATGAGAAGAGAAGCAAGAACATCCAGTAAACTGAGTAGATAGAAAAAGAAAAGAAAAATCACTGTAAATACTAAGTGGGAGAGTCTCAATTAAGGAATGAAAAAAAGCCTGCTCATCACGTGGCTGATGCTGTTCTAAGCAGTCCAATATTTTTTCTGTATATGGCTTTTTATCAGGTCACTGTCTTGCCCCTACCTAGAAGATTCTCATTCCATTGTCTGCATCTATCCTGGATCAAAAGACAATCTTCTGGTTAGCAGCTGGTCTCACAAATAACTTATTTACTTCTATCCTTTCCCCGCAACCCTCCCCCTTTTTTTTTTTTAAATTCTTTTTTTTCTTCTTTCTGGTTTTTGTTTTTGTTCTTTTTCCTGTGGATTTTTTGTTTTGTTTTTAATTGCAGGAAAAACCTATACCAAATTCTTCAAAGATTTCCTGAGAAGACGAACGAAAGTGGGAAATTAATTACCTAGGAATAATTTCCTTTTAATAGTCTCAAGGAAAGAATTTATGAGTGAACTAAGTTGAAATCTATTTGAAAAGCTACTGTAAGTCAATGTACGTTCCTGAACAACAGTCTCTTGACTAAAATATTCTAAATGACTCACGATTGCAGCACCCTCAAGTTTTGCATGTGTAGCTCGAGCAGGTCATCCTTCCGGAGCAGCTGCAATGCAGGTATCACAAGGTCCGTAATGTCCTTAGACCTGGGATTTGCTGAAATGCCTCAACATCAACAATTTGCTGAAATGCCTCAATATCAACAAGCCACTGCCAAACACCGTTGCGCTGCCTGCAGACCACTACACGAGAGTATACCACTGGATGCAGTCAGAGCTCATCTACAGAAGAACTACATCTTGCTTTTATAACTACTTACAGCCACTACTTTGCAATTTTCTTCTGAGAGAAAAAAAAAACACAAAACAAAACACAATGAACACACATCCATGTTGAAAGCTAAATGTCTATTCTGACGTTTTAGAGAGCATTCAGATACCAAAGTAAGAAACATAGTGGATGCAAAAACAATCGCCTTCACTACTTAACACGTGACCTCTCACCATGCTTTACAGCTACCAATTCTACTCATTAAATTGAATACAAAATCACTAGTTTCTACATGCAACCTGGTTCCAGTAGTTTCAAGGTCAACTTTCAACAGATAGAAAGCACCTGAAAAGATGCTTACCACCCCTCCAAATGGAAATTAGTAGACGCTAAGGTTTTTTTGTCTTAACTGTAGGTCCCTGATAGTTTACAGGATTAGCAATTAGGAATAAAAGAAAAACACAAAAGCAGCCTAATTATTAAGGTGGCTATTTGAAAGCAAAAGAAAAGTATTGAAAGCACACGAGTTACTCTCCCCTCTGCAGAGCCTAAGGAAGATTTTGGCCAAGAAAGAAGGAGCAGGTCCAATTCACAAGCCTTCTGAGCACTGAGTCTCACATCAAATGACACTTGCATTTTTTTTATCCCTTCTCTTAGTTAAATACAGAACTGGAAATTGTTATCCCAATCATCAGGGCATCAAGAACGTTACAAGCAGGGTGAATACAGAAAAAGACTTTGTTCAAAACAGTCTGGTCATTACTTTGAATTTCAACACCTACAAAAACTTTCAGACATACAGAGGTTTCATAACCTTCTTTCAACTGGCACTGCGCACTGAGGATGAGATTGTTAAACAGTGACAAACTTACAATTTGTTTTCTTGAAACCTGTTTAAGACAACAGATTGCATAGTCTCTCCAAAGTAAACACAAAATTCTAAGCACAAATCAGGTCCATTACAAAAAGTTACACAACAGCCAGATGCACGAATCTGAAGTTAAATGTTCAACTACAGTCGACGGTGCTGATTTTAAATACAGTTTAGCTTGCTGCATATGAAAGTATAAAACAATATTAAACAAAATCAAATTACAAAATAGTCATAGAGTTAAAATCAGTCAATATACCATCAAATGTGTATTCAAAAAAGGAGTTCTTGTCATCAGTAGTTTCAGTAAGCATGTAGGTTTAAATAAATTTTAAAAGGGGGAAACATCGCAAGAAGACTTGGAGGCAGGGCCTTTATTTAAAGATTTTATTCTTCCCTGCAAATATAACATAATTTCACATTCCTTATAGCAATAGCTATTCCTCAGAAATAGTTTAAGGTACATGCTTGCTGTAAGCGGTCATACCACAAGCATACAAGTTCAGTTACTCTGCTGCATAAACAACAATACAAACATTAATGACTAAACAGGGCTGCTCATGAGAAATCAACCCTGAATGTAAGACCTTGCACTGAGCCCTGATTATGACAAAACCAGTTATTTAGTTAAAAAGCATTCATTGCACTCCCACATCTTTGCTGCCCTCAGAATTGCCATACCCTCTCAGAAGGGTGGTTCAAGTAATTTCCTTGTGTCTGCAAGTTGGGGAGAACATCTTCCACACCCCAAAACTCACAAAAAACTTCATGGGTTTCATGACCATGTATTGTTATTCTCATTGTCTCCAAGATGGGAGAGACCTTTCATATTTAAGGTCCTCCTTGACCTTAAATGATTGGTGGAAGCATAGGGAAGCAATGAGCATCTCTTCCAAGCATATATATACTCCTGTCTAAAACAAAGTCGTTGAGGTCAACTGAAAACCTGCATGGGAACTAAGTCCTAACAAATAGGATACAGCCTCTGTTCCTCTGCCTCCGTATCTCAACCCATACATACACTCTAGTCAAAGCAGTAACAGTTCAAAATAAAGTGGTTACTGCTTTTTTTCAATTTAATCAGTCATATCATTGATGTGGAGACCAAGAGATTATTAAAAAGGTTTAATTTTTTAAGTCAAATGAAGCAGTATATGCTACAGCCAGAGCGTGAAATCTGCAGAGCTGAGGATCTGTGTTTTATTGTGGAAAAATACTTTCTGTACAGTTTCTTTTGGGAAGGAGAGGGGAGAGGACATGCCAGAAAACCACAAGTAGCAGCATTTTTGGAGTAAGGCACTTCCTGACCTTAGCTTTCAGATAAATCCAAAATTCAAGACATCCTTAAATAGAAGAAATCACGTTAAGATCTCAGATGTCACTTGTATAAAGCAGAATTTTTATTTCTCTTTACAAGAAATTCTGATTTAGTTTTCCTAAAACAATGCACAGTGTGAAAGTAGCCATGTCTTATCCTAGATACTGGCCCTGCTATTTCTTCTTTATCTTCTGGCTCATTTTATAACTAATTTAGAAATATTATTCACTGCTATTCATAAATGACATTCAAGCCTTTCAACACACAGGCAACTTACCACAGACTCTTGTAACCATCCTACCACATTAACTCAGTTTAGGGCATGATGGTATGGTCCCAAAATTTAATAAGAGAAGGTTTCGGTGTGTTTTTTCTTTCCTACCACTTTGTGGCTGTTGCAAAGCTGGCAAGTTCTAGCTGTGTTATTTCCCACCGAAACTAAGTGTACCATGGAACAACCAGGGTAGGTATTAATTCATTACGTCTAGTTTAAAAGAGTAATCTTGGGAACAGCATTTCAGCAGCTAACAGCAGAGGTGACAGGCCAAAATTTGGCTGACAAATTGTGACAAGCACACTCTAAAAATAAACAGCAATATATGAGGCAGTAAACATCACAAAGCTATAGCCAAGATGTTGGGGTTTTTTTAATAGAAACCTCACACAATAAACCAAGATGCCTTGTGAAGTTACCCACAGCTAACAGAAGTAATACTTCACCTAAAAGCTATTTATAAAGGCCAGAGTAACCATTAGAGCACCTGTTTCAAACAAACCTTCTTTGTTCAAAAGAAATGTAAGGTAACTTGTACGCTGGAACGTGGGCCAATGTCAACAGCAAATCCAACTGGATTTTTGTAGGCTGTGTCACTAGGAACTGTGTTACTTTCGTCATGGCTAAATGTTAATTTACTCTCAAGCTAAGATGGACTGTAACAAAGTGCCATTATTTTCTCTTTACTTTTAAACTCGCATTGAATATTAATTCATGTAAGAACATTAGACCTTTAAACAACGCTTGTTTATTGACCCAACAAAGTTAGAAATTTGACATATGCCAATTCTGATGAAGACATACTGAGGGTATTTGTACTTTGTTTTAGAGGTTCACAATAACCTGTATAATGTACACTGTATTGCAATTCATAAATAGAGTTTAGTTCCCACTCAGAAATTAATACATGTGAATGAAAGCATTAGCCAAAAGCCCCCTGCTGTTTTTAAGCACTCTCCTATTAAGAAAATTATCTGAAGTATGACTTCAAGGCATAAATGAAAAAAAAAAAAAAAAATCACCAAAAACCAAAACATCAAGAGAGGTTTAGAAAGTAAGAAAACACAAGACATCAAATTAGTAAGACAGAGGTTAAACCACTGTACAGGTCTAGGTGCAAAAAAAAAGTAAGAGAAAGGAGTAATTAAAAAAGGATTAATAATTCACCTGAGCATTCAGAAACATACCACCTTCTTACACAGATTTTTTTAAAAAGTATTCTACCCCAAATCTCCAATTTCCTTGCTCCAGGTCCTTAAAACTGCTTTATAAACCTAACAAGGCCTTTATACATCACTGTGTCATGTGTGCAACTGTATTTTCCAGCAATATCCAGTCATCTAGAAGTTTTTCAGCTACTAAAGCAATATTTTTTTTAAAAGTAATCTTAAATGAAAGAGTCTTACAGCCTTTTTAAGGTGATGAAGTGGAGATTAGCTACCCATGAATGCTCAGCCTGACAAAATAAGAGCTAGCAGCACTAAAATAGATGGCTACCTAAAATACAGCAGAGATTAAATATCCTCCTCTACTCCACCTTGGCAAACATCTATAACAATGACTATCATCCTTTCCTTGGCGTTGTTACCTCAAAGCATTCTTAATAGCTGAGCTGGAACTGTATTGCCACCTGATAGTCATTCAGGCCTACAACCAAGCAGTTGGCATTTCTGAACTAAATCATCACCAATTAAAACAATGCATGGGTACTAATTAGCAGCTTTCAGCAGTAACAGAGAAGCCCTGACAAGGATGGAAACTCAATTACCCTCATTCCAGCAAGCACCTGTTCCTGGTCAGCACGGAGCTGGCGCAGACACTTGTGTTTCCATACCTAAAGTGCAATGTGAAATGTTTGAGCCTTCAGACCAGACCACTGCATGCAGTTCACACAGGGGTTTGATTTTTTTGTTGTGTAACAAATTTATTACAGATCCCCCAACAAATTTGATGTACCATCTAGAAATGTGTATAAACAATAGACAAATAACACAAAATGCAACTCAGAGCAAGACCCTTGCAACTACCTTTCCATAATTCAGAGTAAGAACTGCCTCACTGGGAGTGTTTACCATCTGCTCACTAGCTCTTTAACAGGGAATATATCCAACAAACTACTTAGCTACTGCACTAATAAAGAAGAGTTTAGAGAGAAGGACACCACCTATTTAGCAGTCATTAACCAGTACAAAATCTTCTTGTTTCATACTTATATCAAGCATCCTCCATGAAGTACAGCCTCTATTTTTTTTCTGAAGATACTTGTTCCTTTGAGACTGCAACCAAAAAGGAACCTATGCAATCAAACTGTATTTCTCCATGTTCTTAACATGTATTTTATCCACAAGCTAAATTAATATTTTACAATGGAACAGTACTAATGTAATTTCAATCAATGAGCCATTTATTCCTTTCACTGGAGAAGCTGCCAGTCGTTAATCACCCTCAACAGGAAATCACAATGTGCGTCAAGATCCGCTACATCACTTCTGCTTTCAGCATCTTGTTATGACTTTAATAACCAGGAAAAAAAACCCCAACCACATAAAATATCTTTGCCACACATTCTGCATGACAGACACCTGGCATCTGTATTTTCTTCCAGTTTTTGAATATTATTGGAGACTGGTTCCTCCAGACTCAAGGAACGATTTCACAGGCAGAGCTCCCCAGCACAGCCAGTGCTCCTTCTCACTTTCTAACAGCAACTATTTCTAATCAGTTATCACAGAATCCAGTGATACTTTAACAGTCATCACCTTGTCTGCTGTGGGCCCTGCTCTTACTCTATGATACAACCTAATACATTTTAACTACATTTTAATTTTGCAGTTGCTAGCTTAAAGATCAAAGCTATTTCAACTCTAAGTACTATCGTACATAAACAGATGTAAACACAGTAAAATACCTTTACTTCAAAATATTGACATAGCCATTATAACAAAACTGTTTCTTCTCTTTTCTGACTACAGCAATGCTACCTTCAAAAACTGAAGGAGCTATAGCACATGGGTGAATGTAAGTGATGAGGCACTGTGCCTGCTCCAGGAGTGCCTGCCACCTCTGCTGCGCACATGAGGAAGGGCACTTTGGACACCCAAAGCAACACTGACAACTGACACAGAGAAATCTGTAATATTGCACAGCCAAATCTCTCTTCCAATTCAAAACTTATCCAAATATTTACTATGGTACATGTTGTGTATTCTGATGTGTCTTTTGACAAATAGTCAAAATCCACACAACCGTTCAAATGAATGCTGCCCACTCACACAATTGCAATTGACTACTGCTTTTAGCAAGATTATACGTTTTTGAGAAAGTTATCTGTTCAGATGAGGGAATGGTTTCCTGACAAGATGAAACATTTATCTCAGAGTCAAAACCAAAAACATTTTAGGGTATTTATTTTTAGATCCGTCCCAATAGACTTTAGGTAATAAATGGAAAAGCATGCACATCACATCACTTGCATACCCAAAAAATTAGGTTTCACTTCACATCTTTGTTTCCACCTTAGGAAGACAGCCCACCAGCATCCATTTTTCAGCTACCACGCAACAAAGCAATGTAAATACAGACAAGATTCGGTATTACTAATACACATATATATATATATATTTTAATGGGGAAAAACCTTAGAGCAAGAGGCTTCTTACAAAAGTTTCCTTTGAGGTGAATCCTCAGAACAACAAACGAAAATGGAAGACTGCTCTCTCAAGAAGCATCTGGGGCATATGCCTCATAAGTTAAAAAAAAAATCATTCTCATTTTAGGAAATGCATCAAGAATAAATAATCTCAAAATATTCCATCCAGTTTAATTTTTTTACACTTCAAAGTGGTGTTTGAAAATGGAGCACCATATACTCTGGGGGAGTTTAAACTGTTTTGGAGGTTCCTACATACAACCATAAGCATTTCTTCTCAGTCTTGTAACACAAGTCTTCACACCTTCAGCTGCACTAAACATTGACATTTGGAGTCATAATCTAAACCAGACTGAGTCAGATTTTAGAAAGAAAAAACCCTCACATGCCACCTCTCAAAAATAATCACTTTGCTTTTGTTCAGCTAACAAGATTGTATCACTTATCCTGTTTATACTGTAGCCTCACAAAAAGTTGTATCGGCACAAATGAGGCAACAGAAAACATCAGCATGGGAAACAAAGCTCTCAAACAAGCTTTGCTGCTAGAAAAAATATGATACACCATGAAAGATTTAGCCTTTGGCTTCTGCAAGTCAAATCTCAAGTAGAAGCTTCTTCCAGCTGTATTGGTGGTACAGGCTTGTTTTCCCATCAACTGCTTACAAACCACATTTGCATAACATCTTAACTCACCCCTCTACATTTTGCTTTATTTTTTGCTTAACAGGACAAGAAGTCTGAATGCATAATTTCAAATGAAAGAGATAGTACCAGTGCTTTTCTCCTCAGGTACAGAAAAAAAAAAAAGAGATGGGAAACAAGAGAGAGTATCCTTAAAAAATACAGAAAGGCACATTCAAACTGGGGAAAAAAAAAAAGCGCTCTCAAAAATTTTAAAGCATCATCCCACCGGGAACAGGATCCATCTTCCTCTTTGGAAACCAAAAATAACTATAAAATAAATATTTATTAAAACAAGTTTCTTTTAAACTTTAAGACACACAAAATGCAAGCGAATAGAAACAAACAGCCTGGTAAAGACAGTAAACAGCAGGCATGCTTAACCAATGTGTCTTCCATGAAACTTAATCTACCCTTTCCCAGGTAATTTACACTGATACCACATGTGTTTTCCTTGTGTGGCTTGTATTTATCAGCATACATAGATATTAGACAAAAATGGGTAAATCTTGCTAGTCATTCCTTCAGTTTTTTATCAGTGCTGAAAAGTAAACTCATGCTCTTTTTTTTCCTAAGAACATTTAAATACTTTAACCTTATCTTATTCCTGCATTGTTTTGATCAGATAGTGATATATGTGCTGCTTGCTATTTTTAAAACTGCTCAAAATCAAGTATCAAATCACTTCTACTTAGGTCAAACAAGACAGAGGTACACAGAAAAATACATCTACAGGTATACAGACAGAACACAGAGATACTCAGAGAGATCAAATAGCTAATTTTAACTCCAACAGCAAGCTGTAAGAAAAGCACTGCAGTAGGGCTCCTCTCTCTCCCTTTTCAAGAAAAGTGGTCAACTTCACCAACTTCACAAAAAGGGAAGAGAAGCACCACTTCCATTTCGAGACTTATTCAAATACATCCCTTCACACAAAATATATCCAGCAAATTAAATCTGCAACACTGGCTGCAGCAAACAAGGCGTGCAGGCTCAGCTGCCCTTCACAAAGCATCTTTGTAGAGCTATCTTTCTGCCAGCGTTCCTTTTGAATTCCCAAACAATGCCTCGCAAAAATTAGATCTCCTACTGTGGGAAAGTTCCCAAAACACAAGCCAAAATATATTTTCTCATGAGGATACAAAAAACCTTCAATGAGGAAGTCAAAGTTCTTACAATGACTGTTCAGTATACATATATTATTCTCGAAACATGCTAACAGATTAGGTAGCAGCATTCTGATTTAGGGGGAAAAAAGCTATCAAAATCAGAGCAGTAATTTATCAGAATGAATAAGTAGCTGCCATTCAGTAATTCCCATAAGCGTACAGACTTTTAAAGACTTTTAAGCATACCGACTTTTTAAATAATGGAATTCAATAAATAAGTGCTTTCACGAAACTTTAGATAACATCTACTGTAATAAGCATAAAATAAACAAAGCATCTTCAGAGATTATACCTAAATCTCCTTTTTTTCCAGGTAAAATGTGTTTGCCATGAATAACCTGATTACACACAGAACACTGTATCCTCCTACTAAGGAAAAACATTTGGGGAAAATGCTCGTGTGCCATTTACTTTTGCTGACCTACACTTTTACTCCCATGACAAGAAAGAACTATCAGGTTTTTTTACCTCAGAAGTTCAAAAGATGATTTTGGCTTCTTACTAGCTCTAGCAGAAGAGCCAGTCCAGCCATGGCAATCAGTCTTGCCTTGTGATTACCCTCCTCTACGGCAGCCTCTACAGCAGCCCCACAGCAAGGCAAGTGGGGAGGGGTGGGACAGAGGTGTCCCTTCAGCACCGCAGAAGGTACCAGAGACACACTTTTAGGTTTGACCAGCATGTTAGGAGGCAAGGAGACAAAATAAAGCTTGGGCTGAGGAGTAGACCCCTGGGCTTCAGGTCCAGCAAATACAAGCTGCTCACTTCAGTAACTTTCCAAGATTGCCATAGAAAGGCAAGGCAGTATCATCATGCTCCCAGCTTTTAGGTGGAGAGTATGATCACAGGGCTGTCAAAAACATGCTCACAGCTAAGAAGAACTTAACCCAGCCTGAACTCAGTGCCAACACTTCTGCAGCCACGGCAGAGCAGAAATCAAAAGCCAACTCTACCAAACAGATGATTAATCAAGTAGGAAATTACACAAAGCTTATCGGTGCTACAGTTAAACCCTCACTTTCCAAGTTACCTCATTTCAAATTGGCTCAGATATGTAGTTAACCGAGCTGCAATCTTCTGATGTCATGAGAAAGCAGGCAAGTGTTAAAGACAAGGCTTAAAATCACCTATTTCTACTCGATAAGTAAAGGCTACCTGATCATATCAGGGTCCTTGCAAGCATTGCTGAACTCCTTTTACCACAGGATACAAAAATCTACAAATGCAGAAAGTACCAGCCCTATGACAGGGGAGAACTACTACAAAAGAAATGCAAAATTCAACACTCTCACCATTTCGCAAAGCTCTTGGTGACCAAGAACTACTGTGGGAAACTGCAGCATTCTCCATCAGAAAAGACTGGGAAATAAACATTTTCTTTCAAAACAAACAGGATACTGAGTAGCCTGTTGCAATACAAGTCCTTAGTTTTGGGAAGGACATGGAAATTGATGGTGGACGTTCAGAATCAGACATTCCTGGGCTACTTCAACAGACCGAGATTAGAGATGTCGCAAGGAAATCTGAGCTATGCAAGGGTTTTTGGTTTTAGCTATCAGCCACAAAAAGATACATTCATACAATTGCCTTTGTTGGGCATGAATTTATGATGCATAGTAATACTAGCTCAAGCGAAAGCATTGAGGGAAGACAAAAAAAGGCACGCTTTTACTTCTAAACTACGTTCTCTAATATTGTTTCTGTACTAAACAAATACATGACTTGCTTCATCAGGTAAAGGTCCCCCTTTTTCCAAAGAGTTACTTTGGTTTTTATCCTCCCAGTTAAGTGCTGAAACACAGCAAAACACTCCTCTGTGGCCAAAGGTCATATATATACATGTGAATATAACTTCTGTTTCTCTGCATCCATCTACACCATTTACAGCCCAGGAGACACCAAAAGACACCACTTAACTTACAGTTCATCAGACATTTTCTGGGGCTGTTAACTACTTTGAACAAGTTTCCAAAACCCTGCAGTGTCTGGAGGGCTTTTTCCTTTGCTCAGACCAACTACCCTTACAGCTGACTTTATGATGGCAACTTTACTTCAAGTCAACTGTCAAGCAGCAATAAGAAAGTGCCTTGACCACGAACTTGGAGCAGCCTTTCTTCATTAAGCTGTATTACTAACCACAGTCACAATGTTAACAGAAAACAGGCTCATGCCCACACTTCACAATTAGTTACTGCAGAAAGCAGAATGCCTGAATGCTACAATGATAAGTGCAGTTAGGAATCTTATTTTGTTGGCCAAACAGGCACCCTCCCCCCAAAAAAAACCCAGAACACCAAACTTAGCAAACTTAAGATATTCCTGAACAACCACATTACAAAGCCCTAAGAGGCATGATGGAAAGACCATTATAACAATGTAATACAGCCAAATATCAGGCATCAGCTGTCACAGTCCTATGCTTTTCAGGGTGTCAGTTCTTACTGAGAACCAGCAGGAAAATTCAGGAACAGAACTAGTTCTCAGCATCATACTGCTGTTAGCAGCATGATAACAGGGATTACCTTTCCTCTTTAAATACCAGCATCAAAAACAGGGTTACCATGGTAGCATGTTGACAGTAAAAAACAAAACAAAAAAACCTAAACAGAAACCTGAATCCAAAACTCAAATTCCAAAATACTTATTTTCCAAATGAAATAAATCCCAAATAAGCTCTTTTGAAAATGATCATGTTAGTCTTCTGATGTATTTGATATACGTAAACACAATAAGCCTGAATTTAAAGACTAAGTATAATCCTTAAGGTAGGATTGTAAAACATTTATTTTCTATGAGCCCATTAAACTAGACTGCCTCATATTTATTTGCTAAGAGATCATGATAGGAAGAAGGAAATGTTCATTCCTGGTTTATCTGAAGACTGCACACTATCATGCCACTAGCTGTCACAAGTATAAAAATAACACAACTGGGGAACACACTGAAAGTTTATTTGGAAAAAGTATAGGTACATCCTATAATTAAACCACTGTTCCTCCCGAGTGCTTGAGAAGGGACTATCTGCTCAACAATAGCATCCTGTTTACATGCCTTCTGACATTAAATGACCAACTGGTGTTGAACTAAGGGTAACTGTACAGTGCCACCACCCCGTTCTCTTAAGATGTGGTCTGATGCTGTTCCTTCTCTGCTGTTCATTACTACTGTACTGAATTGCCTCAATGTACCACACTGGCCATTTCCAGAAGAAGAGTGTAGGCACCTAACATATATAAAGCACACATTAAAAAAATTTCTTCCTGCAGACGTCACTACATGGCATGAAAACAGTGAACTAGTATGTGAAGCTTCTGAGGTAAGTAGTTACTCGCACACCAAGCCATGCAAATCAGTCGTTAGGATAAAAAAAGAGGGCTCAGTTTCTCTTGTTTGAAAACAAAAGCAGCCCTATTTTTTCAGATTAAGCTACAGCAGTATAAAATTGCATGCTTCCGAAGATGGCCTATGATGCCAATAGGAATTTGTTTTGAAAAGACTTGAAGCTGTAACAGTTCAGATAGGATGATGTTTGGAGAAAAAAAAAAAAAAAGATCGCTATTACTCACAGCTTAAGGACATAAAACCACTTGTAATTTATTAACATTTAGAAGTTAGAGTCCCCAAAGTAGTTAAATTAACTTCCTAGTTCACATCTTCAAAGAGAAAATGGATAGTTTAATAAAGCAATTAAACAGGAGAGCTCTGTTATACACCAGGTGTGTTAAAGTACAGGCCATGTAGGTATTCCTTTTTTGCTTTTTAACTTCTTTAGTCAATATAATGTTGAGTTGCAATTCACACAACTCAGGAACACTCTGTAAGCAAGGATACACCAAAGAGATATGAAGCTAAGAATTTTCCTAAGCAACTGAAGAATACCCAGTTTACCTGAAAAAAAAGAAAAGGTCAATCCAGTCCAAAATTACTTAAGAAAAGTTCATGCAAAGTTAAGTTTGCTTTCTCTGATAATGTGCATCAGATCTAGCAGTTCCTAAAGCTGTAGCTGCAAAGAGGAGCTGGCTATCCCGCTGTCATTCCTCTGAGCCCGCAGTGAAGTCATTTTGCCAAATTTGCACCACAACAATCCAAGGTGAACAGTAATGTCAAACACGTATTTACCTCCTTGTGATCTGGGAGAAACTGAGTCCCAGTGAGTTTGTTAATGCAAGTAAGCATCAAATACACTAACATACTTGTTATTTCCTGTACTGACATGAATATGATAAATATATTTTCTCTTTCCAACCCTCTCTCAGCTTTAAAGACACCTCATGACTTCTCAAATTATGTAACTACCTTATGAGTTAGTGCAGCAAGGAAAAGAAAGTACATATTAAGAAAAAGAGATGCTAAAAAGTTACTTTAATGAATGAAGAGAAACCAAGGTCTTTGTGTCTTCCTACAGAAACACTTTTTTATTTTATTTTATTTTATGACTGAAATACAGTAAGTGTAAACATATTTCTTTCAAATTCCACTACTGCTGCAAAATAAAACTGAATTTCCAAAAGAGAGAACCAACCTTAGAAAACTCCTCAATACACAGAATTCAACATGAGTCGTTCACAAAAACGCTAACCGAGTTTTCTGCTGCAAGCCCTACTCTCCCTAGCAGCAACAGATCACCAGTTTCAGGTATTTCCAGTGCTAACAACACATTATGTTTCCTGCAAATTTGGTCTATAATACACATATTTGTGTATTATTTTGGCCAGTGTCAGCTTCATGGATTAAGGGTGGGTTTCTTTCCTGTAGCTATCGCCACAGCAGGCTTCCAGTCTGCTGATTCAAGATGTTTTACAGCACTAAGACAGACCTGGTGTTCCTGACTTAGCTCTCTGCTCCCATGTCCTTCGTACCAGCTTTACTCCTGCATTCAGGCTAATTTCTTCACTGCGTCATTTCTTAATTTCTGTCTCTCTTCCCCCCCACACACACTTTTTTTTTTTCTGTTATCCCTTCTAAAAAGCAGGTTCAACCAGCTGGACAGGAGAAAGGTTAACAGTTCTCATGGTACAGATCATGTCACAAGGGAAGCATCGCCCCCCAAGCCCAGACTGTTGGCCCCACTACCTGACCAACTGGTTTCTGAGCATCTGCCAGTGTCACTCCTCCTGAACACCATACCACCCTTCGATAACCATCTCCCGAGGTCGGACACCACCAACAGGCTCCCCTGGCTGGAATTTACACTTCTACCAATGCAAGGGACCTGTCTGTGAGTTTGCGCAGTGTCCTCCCCAGGAGAGAGCACTTTGCCTCCTTCAGCTTTCACAATGCACTGAAGGGCTGGGTCCAGCAGTGAAGGGAAACAGACATTTGGAAAAGGTCAAACAAGGACAGAGTAACAACTTTAGCACCACAAAAACATATTCCAGTAGCAGCTTTTTTTATTTATAAAAAAATGAATATTTGCAAAAGTTACACACTAACTACGACGCCTATGTTCTCAGCATGTTTTTCCATGGGAGTTTTTATTTTCTCACATGTATTCCATGAGCATGAGGATAAAAATAACATTACCACAATGACGTATCTATAGTAGGAGGAATGACTTATGGGTGCTGACCGAAAGTCAAGGTTTCCTCTTTGCCCCCAGTTTGAAAATGTCACCAGCCAATCAGCCGCCTGCCAAAATAATCAGTAATACCCTCTCTTCCCCAAAACCAGAACACAGGGACTGCTCAGAGAGCAGCGCAAGCCTTTAGAAAATAGGGCAGATGGCATTACAACTCCAAGCAAAGTAACTCCTTGTATCATTAGCTATTGAACCGCAGCTTGATGTGGGGATCAGTGTAAAGCTTATTAGTCTTTAGACAGTTGGCAGCAACAGCCACTGCAGCAACCATTCGGCAGCAGAAGGAACTCATTCAGTTTAGTTGTTTTTCAGGTCATGTTAAGTCAAAATGTTTCTATACGCACTCCAGTCCCCAGTTTAACCTTTCTTAGCCTCTCCAAGTGCCCTTATGCTTACAAACAGCTTCAACTTGCATACTGCTCCGACAAAGAAGGCTCCAGGAGCCCGGCGCAGGTATCTAAAAAATTCCTGCCTGGTGCCATTGTGCAAGGATTCACCCTACTTTGGAGGTAGCAAGGACTTGCCAAGAATACCACTGACCTCAGCCCTAACATTATGAAACAGCGCTGCCAGCTCCAGCCAGCTATGTAAAAGTAGGGATTGAATGCAAATCCAGAGCCACAGAGTACTGCGGGATAATAACAAAACAAAACAAAAAAAAATTATTCTCCAAGTGCATTTTTCTTTTTGCCGGAAGCAACCTCCAAAATAAAACTCAGCTGGCGTTTCTCCCTCTCCCATCCCCAAAATTAGAGAGTAGGAGGAAAGTTGTTCGCATGAATGTATTTTCTTCCCTTCCTATCGCCCGGGAATTCAGCACTCGAGGGAGGGGGGCGGGGGGTCGGAGGGGGAGGGGGTGAAGTCCTCGCCGGAGCCTCTCCGCTCCCCTGGGGCTGTGGGACTGCCGGGCTTCCCCCAGCCGGGGCTGCGCGGGGCGGGCGAGCCGGCGGAGGGCAGCGGGGAATGTGAGAGGGTGCTTCGCCGTCCGGGGAAGGGGCTGCCTACCTGGGGGCTCCTCTCCGCCGGGTTCTTCATCACCGCCTGGCGGAAGCTGTTATCCACGTAGGACGCCATCGCGTCCCTTCTGCCTCCCGCCGCCTGGCCGGGCTCCGCCGCCGGCCGGGGAGGGGATGGGGGAGGGCCGGCCGCGGCCTGGCGCTGCGGACTGCGCGGCCGGAGCCTCCGCTGGGCGAGGAGCTGGGAGGCGGCGCGGCGCGGAGGCACCGCGGGCTCAGCAGCGCCGCCGCCCGGATCAAGAGGCGGCGGCGGCGGTAGCCGAGCCCCGCCGGTAGCGACGGCGACAAGGGCTCGGCGATCCCTCTCGAACCGGCCCTATGCCTCCCGCCGACCGGCTCCGCCGCATCCCCCCAGGCACCGTCGCCGCTGCTTCTCTCCTTTTCCTCCTCCTCCCATCCGGGATGATGGGGGGATACGCGCCCGCCTCAGCGACAGGGAAGTTGCTGGCTCGTGGAGGCGGAGCGGCGGGGGGGCGGGTCGGGGCGGGACGGTGAACGGGAGCGGGGGGTGGGGGCGCGGGTCGCTGGGGAACGCGGCCTGCGGGGGACCCCACCGGCCGCGGCTCCCAGCATCATTTCCTTGGCATCCTCCCCCCTCAACCACCCTAAGAAGCAATCCCTGTCGTTTTTAACCCTCAAAAAAAGAAGATTGACCGGCTGTCGCCATCGTCCCCAGGGACGGGCATCATCACGGCTTCGGTGATGCATCCTATGGATATTAGTGTTGAGCAAGCTAGACATTACAATAAGAACACACACAAAAAAAAGGACTTGATCTGCTGGATCTAGGAACTCCCTGCTTTGGGGAGACCACCTGTTGTCACTCTTCTCCAGAGTAATCCATGTCAGCTGGCTGTCCCCTCTGTCATTGCTACATGGGGTAAAAATGAGGACAGGAAAAGTGTGAAATCTTTAATTTAACACTTTTCTGGGGGTTCTTTAGCGGGTTCATCTTCTCATGTGAACTTGAGATTTTAAAGAATAAAAGTCTTGCAACATGGCTGATGATCTTTGTTTACTACGACACCAAGCACGTCTCAACAGCAGCTTGACAAATACAAATCATGGATGTATTATTAATTTGCCATTAACAGCAGTGTAATACTATTAATGTATTTGCTTTTGCAAGCGATGTGTATCCTTTGCTGATATGGATCACACAATGTAAATAATGTCAACACTAAGAAATCTGTTTGATTTCCAGTCACTAGCAGGGGTTGGTTTATGCATTTTAAATCACAAGTAAAATAGTGTAATTTTTATTTGTATTCTTTATTTGCAAAAATTTGCAGGTATAACTTTTTTTTTTTTTTTCATACACAACATACGCTGCCAGTCTCAGGAGATAAAATCTTACACTTTTAGATATACATGGCTCTCAAACATGCTGTGTCTTCAGAAAGTAACTTACTAAACCCACTGCATTTCTACATATGGCTCATTAACAAACATAACTCTTTGGGCTAATCCTGCCCATATGTGTCAGCAAAATATTTTTGCATCTAATACTGATAATTCTGGGCAGACCATAGGAAAAGACCAAGGAGGGCTCCACATCCCGACTACATCTTTTTGTTGGTGCTTGTTAGTAGTCTTGAGAGGGTTTATTTATTTTTTTTTAAAGTAACAGATTGAAAAGGTAATGTCCTTTGCCCTAAAAAATAACAGTTTCAAATATGCCTCACATTCGTCATTCAGAGAGTATAATTTCTTCAAATTACTCAAGCCTGCAGCTATAGCGAAGTGCCAGCTTTTCTGAAGCTCAGCTTACCAACCCGGAGTGCTGAGATTCCCTTTTTTTTGTGGGGCATATGTATAGGGAGAGTGCCGCAGGAATGCAAGGAATGCTCTCCTGGGCTGAGCTCCTCAATCACTTCAGGGCACCCATTCCCTCCTGCTACAGACTAGCTTGCCTGACATCTTCATATCTCTACATCAAAACAGCACTACCCACTCTATTTTAATATGCAATTATCTTTCATTTCAGACCTATTAGCTGTAACAGCACCAAGTGAAGTGTTTCACTCTGATTCATTTTTTGTTGTGTTATCTGGTAACACAATACCTGCAATTCACAGCAATATTTTTTACTTCAGACTATGGGACTTGGGGTCTCTGTTGTACTCTGATCAGTGTAACAAATCTCAATGGTTATAGACATATGTCAAAGGCCTATCAACATGCCACATGAATTGTTAGCGATAGGAATGAATGAAAGCTAGAGAATTAGGTGCAAATACATTCAACACTTTCTTAATAATATGTAAGGATGTGTTGAATTAACACCTTTTTAGTGACTGTAAGCAACATCTCCGTGTAATGCAGACACTTCTGATTGTTTATATTGTCCGTGGTGCATACAAGTCTGTCCTTTATGATGGTTTTTTTCCTACCCAAAATCAGAATAGTTCTTACACTCGAATAGGAAAAAAACAGCAAATAATCCTCAAGATACAAAGTAAGAACAATAGTTATTAGAGAATACATCCAATTATCACTGGAAACACCTATTTTTCATGCAAATATTCAATAAAATATAATTTATAGCCTCAAATATTTTTGCAACTTTCACATTCTCTTAGTCTCACTGTCTTCCCTGTTTTCTAACTTCAAAAGTAAATCACTATGTTTTAGAATACACACACAGAGCAGGACCTGCCTTTCATTTTGCATTTGCTTTTCGCTTATTACTCAGTTCACATTATCCAGCCTGATTTACGATGAATTTTTTTTTTTTTTTTTTTTTGGCAGGCAGTGTGTTTATGCTGCTCATATTATTACATTACACAGGTTTCCTACCCCATATTACACTAGGAAACCAAGAGTTAATAATGTACACTACATGCAGTACATACAGTATTGATATTTCAGCAGTATGAAAAGGCTGCAAGTCAAAATATGACAGCTCAGCATAATATCCTTTTGGATAGCTATAACTAAGCACTATGTTACAGTATCCTAGGAAAGCATTCTGTCTTAGAAATACAGAGTTTCTACCTTCCTGAATATCTCTGTTTCTTTCAAGTTATAAATTTAAATGGTCAGGTCAAACAGTTACTAAAATGCCAGGGAAATATCCAGCATTTCTGTGAGCTCTTTGTTAATTTGCTAACACTCATTTTCAAAAAGATACTCTCACTTTCCAAGGCTTGCACTTGACTTAGCCACATGGCTTTTGATTCATTACACCAGTTATCAGTCATCCACAGTTAAACATTTGGTTTGTAAAGGAGAGGCCAATCTGTCCTGGTAGGGAAACAAAACATTGCTTCTTTGGGGAGTTCAGTAAATTATATACAGCCAGTATGGATATAAACCCATGGATGTCCTTTTATCTCCTTTCTTTGGATAAACACTTGTTTTCATCTGTCTTCTGGAGACAGCATGGCAGCTGAAGCAGATTCATACGGCCAAGCTCCAGCCTTCAGAACTGCCAGTGTCCTTCCCAGATCTTCCCTGGCACCTTCTCAGCAACCATAAAAAGTTATTTTCATAAAAGTTATTTTCATATTCATGGAGGTGGACAGCATAGGAAAATGGAGGTACTGGCCTGGCGAACCACCCCATAGATGACCTTGAGAATAGTAGCCGTCCCCATTGGGCTGGGCAGAAGCCAATTTTATTTGCTTTTAAGTCACAAATTAATGATTTCAGGTACCACTACCAATGGGAAAATACCTCCTTTAAACAATCGGAGCCTCTATGCTCTCTGTCTTTTGGGATGGCAATGTTTTTCCAAGAATGCTGTCTCTCACCTTTTGGGATTTACACATAGAAGAGATTATTACCTTTTGCAACTCCACTTTTTATCATCTTTTAAACATGATGAAGGGCATGTACATTTGTTTGTTTGTTTAAGGTTTTTTTGTTTGTTGGGGTTTTTTACACAGCATCCTCTAGTTATGTGGCTTTGTCAACTTCAGATCACTAGTGTACAGGCACAGTATGTAACCACCACCCTGTATCCCTGAACAGGATGGCAGGATAGAAAGACAACAGTGAGCTAACACAGTCCATGCTAAAGTAATTCTTGAATGTTTACCATCAGTTTATGGCCCTTTTGTACTTGTAAGGCAGTACAAAATTCACAAGGCTATAAAAAAGAGCCTGGCCTGTGGCATAAAATTAATTTTGTCTTTCTTTTTCTTAAAAGGAAAAAAAAAATGTGACTACTATAATACAGTTCATGTGTTAATTCAGAATTTGCTGCTATTTGCATAACTGCATTTGGGAATTTATCATTGAACTTCTGCTGTAGCTGCAAAAGTATGCAAACTGGCTTTGACTATTTAGTTTAATACTATCAGCTGCAGGTCAGAGACCAGCGTGAACTGACTTCAGCTATTTACATGGTCTTTGGAGAAGAATTCACAGCCCGGACAGCGTTCCCCTCAGCTGCATGGATAGAGGTGCCCAGATAAAGGGAAGGGTAGCTGAAATCCCTATTGCAGCAGCACCTTGGAGGTATAGCAATGGATGGTGGCCACCTGTGCTGTAGGAACACTGAATAAATTAGCAGGAACCCTTGAAGGTCAAGCCTGTATTTCTGAAGTAAACTTAGGTATACGTACACAACCTTCATTCCAGCTTGTGACCATGATACAGCTGTACCCCTTATCTCTCAGGAGTGGAAGTGATGGGAGATGATTGTGAGTCTATCCTGGTAACTCCACTGGGAAAGTGTTGTTCAGGACCTTGCTTCAATACTATCTGCACCAGCTCCTCCTTCTGTGAAAAGAGGCACAAAAGTATTGACTCTGCTTCTCAGGTAAAGTATTCTGAGACATAAGGAAAGCACTGCAAAGTCCTGTTACTTCTAACACTAGCAGCATTTTGAGGTTCTTTTAAACAGAAAATTATCTTCAGACACAGAAACAGTTGAAGAGCATCTTTTGTCCTAATCGGGACGCATAGCAAAAGTGGTTGTTTCAGTGGGATGGTGCAAAACACCCAGCAGTCAGTCGGTGCTTGGATGCTGGTTCATCCAGAGCAGACTGCCAGCAAGGAGAGGTGCCCTGTTGTGGTTCTTCAATTGCACCCACCACACAAAGGTATCAGACAGACTAAAACCAGGGCCCTTTCAGATAGATGACACTTTCTGAACGATAGACAGGGTAAAAAACACACTTTACTCCTTTCCAAATAGTCAATCACAATCTAATACAGGCAGGAGATACAGATATATATACACATATATATATATATACATACACACACACGTGTGAGCAATTCTTTATATATATATGAGCTATTTCAACTGTTGAAAGTAAATTAACACAGCATTGCAAACTATATATTCAGTGTCACATGGGTTTCTAATACTGTATTTTAGTAAATAGCATCCCAAATAAGGAAAAAATATTTCATTTTTATCCACTGCCTTTGAAGTTGTCATTACTAGACAAATTAAAGCCCAAACTTACATTCTGGTGTTTTGCTTTTAAACCAATATATTTCCTAAAAGAAAATACAAACTTACTCTAAAATAACTGTAATTGAGTTGTTTAAAATCATCTTTTCAAGTTTCTACAGCCCAAACATTATGTGACTGTGCTGAAGTATAAAAAGGGGAAACTGGAAGTCAATCTAAACAAGATTACTCTTTATTCAAAGCTGGTCAAGTCTTTACAAGAATTTAACTCATACTTATTAATGGTAGATATCCAGATTATCATTATTATCCAACAATACTGATTTTCATAAAACACTAGAAGATTAAAAAGTTATCTAATAAATGATGCAGAATGACTAATAAAATATGTAGAGCTTTACAAGGAAAATGAAACTCATTGGAGGTAGGAATTTTATTCCTGCACAAAGATGTGAAATATTTATAAGAGAAAAAATTGTTGTTATGTTAACATGTTGTTAACATTAAGACCTTTCACTCCAAATGTGATATCTTCAGTATTAGGATTCTATACTGATTGCCTAATTTTCTCTGCCTACCATCAGAAATGTGTTTTTTTAGAAAACCTCAGCTTTATTACATATGATTGAAGTGTTTGGCTTCAGACTGTACTAGCTGTTTCATAAAATATGAATATACTTATAACTTTTGGCATTGCCACAGGGCATTATTCTACAAATTAAGTTTACAGCTGGTAGCATTTTTCCATAATGAATTATTGATTAATTATTCTAGATATTGCCTGTCCTTGCTTAGCCACCAAGCATTTCTTACTGCACTGCTAAGTCAGCCCATGCTGGAACTCTTCCTTGGACTGAGTCTCCGAGTGCCGCATTCCCATCAGCTTTCACTTCTTTACTCTTGTCACCATCTTCCACAGAAATCATCCACACTATTCCCTGCTCGCTTTAACATGCTATACTGCACCACAAGTATGCTCCAACAGGATACTATTGGCTCTTATTAGAAGAGCATTTGCATTTACATTTCTTCCCAACAACCTTTATAAATCATTCCCTTTCTTTTAAATTAATAGTTATTGTGTATAATGTCTGTGTGGCTCAGCTTTCTCCATCCTTCAGTCACAGTGCAGCTCTGTTCAAAGCATATGGGGATGTGTGGGTGTGAGCCTAAGTGAATGTTTCTGTGCTGTGCATACATATCCTGGCAAAGCACATTCACACCTATATCATAATGTGACAAGTACGAAGTACCAATTTAAACAGAAAGAATCAACTTGAAGTTCAGTAAATGCTAGAAAAGTTAATATTTTTGTTACTCACAAATCAGTGATACCACATGCTATCAATTTATGTTCCATTTATTTTCCCAGGAAGAAACCATCTAGTAGCTGGAATAAAAATGGCATTAAAATTTAGTTTTATCTTATCCCAAGATAGCATATTGCTGATAGATCCACACTGAGGTAAGCTACCAAGGTGATCTAAGCTTACCAAGGGGGTAATACCCTTATTAGACAGATCATAGGAGAAACCAAATACTTTGTGTTCAAAACATCGTTATGACCAAGTTGTGGTTTTTTTCCCCACGGACTCTATGATCACCAGTAATGTCAGCAGTGAAAATTAATACTTTCTATTGCTTTCTGTGTAGGGAACTAAATTCAAAGGGATCCAGCTGCTTCTGTAGAAATACACAATGATAAATACAAGCATTGAGTTAGGTTGGAGTAAGAAATTCTTCACTAATATAAAAACAGTGACATGAAGGAATTGACAAAAGTAAGCAGAACTGCACAAGTAGACCGTCATTATCTATAGGGTAAAGTTTACATAGTCTATGCTTTGTGTTACCTGGATCTATATTTCAGACAGACATCAACAAATTATCACTTTCCCCTAGTTTTTTGAGTTAATTCTGCTATTTGTTACATTTATGAAGCAGAGACTAACAATACCCTTTAAATATGTAGCAGCTAGCTGTGATAAACAGTCTTCCTACTCCTTTAACAACTGATTTGTGCTAAGAGCATCCACCATTCCCTTGTATCACTGCTGGAAAAACACGGGAAACTTCTGCCTGCTTCACTTTTGATTTCCAGAACAATTTTTTTAAAAAATAGTCATAATTAAAAAACTGAAAACCATTGCCTCTCTCATTGTTGCTGTGCTTAGCAGAGCAACTAGCTTGGGGAAGTTGCCAATGAAGGTCTGTAGCCGACCAAGTGTATCTTGTGAATGTGTTCTCCAGGCCAGGAAGAGAAACTGAAATGTGGGAAGCAATTGTACAGAAAGAGGTAGCTGAGATTAGTGTTTTGTGGGAAATCAAGTGACTCTTTGGAAGAGGTACAATTCTGAAAAACACATGAACTCTTAAAGATTTATTCTCAGGGAAGCTCTTTGCTATGACTTTTCCCTTTTTTGTGTTATTAATGACTTAAAAGGCTGCTGACATATACTGGCATCTGGCTGGCATGACAAGAGTGTTGTACACTGCCAGACTAAAACACATTCCTCTTATCCATATTTAACTTCTATTTCTCTTCCTTCAGGTTGAGCTAGGTGGAATGCAGACAGTTCAATGTATTTAGTCCTTGGGATAAGGAAGTCTCAAAATACTTCAGAAGTATCCTCCTGCAAATAAGCTGGAGGGTGGGGATTGGCATCCACATGCTCTTGTTCGTGAGCAATTAGCATCCACATGAGGAAGCAGATTCCTCAGTGGGAGAAGAGCTGGCTCTGGTGAATCATTTCTCCTGCTTTAGTGTATCTTTGTATTACAGCCCAGGTCCTCGTTTGATTAAAATCCATCCATTTCAACTGAGATCAACAAAATCCTGCTAGTTTAAAACAGCCATGGACCTGCTCCTTGGCTCTGATCCCCACAGAGGTTGCAGGGAGTTCCCACAGTGATGTGACAGAGGCTGGATATGCCCCTTTTGGACTCTAGCTAAAAAACTATGCACTGTATTAAACCCCCACAAAGAGAGACCTCTAATTTATGCTCAGCCCCATCCCTGGGAAGGGCTGCATGACAAACAACAAAACAATCTTGCCTCTGTTCGCCCAATGGTGGCATCTCTGACTTGTTAGCAATGCACAATCTTTTTAAGTGATTCTTCACTCAGGTAGAAGTAAGCTGTATAACTTCATTCCATTGATGTGAACAGCTAACAATTTTGCCTCAAACCTTTGCATTACTATTGTGTTCAGGTATGAAGTTAGACTCCTTTTGTCGTGGAGGAGAGGAGCTGAAGTACAAGAGAAAAATTTCATCTGTAATGAATTTGTCTTGGTCCCTTATGTTCCAAAAATAAAACCAGTGCTCCAGAATTGAAGTATTTGCATTTTTTTATATTCAAATAGACTTTCTGAAGTTTTATTTGAAGTACCTGTAATTCTTAACTCACACTCATCACTAATACACTTTTAGGATGGGTACCGCTCACCTAATATGTAGATCTTTGAGGCAAATAATAGGTAGATACTTCTGGGCAATGTAAATACAATTGATTAAAAACACACATCAGAACATCTGCAAAGTGCAAAGAGGGGTCTTTCAAGCAAAAATATAGCATCCTTTTTTGAAACCAGCGGTATCTGTATGGATATTCCATTGATTTGAACTTGTAGACCGACACTGAAGCTAGGGGAAGTATTTTCCTACTGTGGTTAGATCTTAAAAGATCATGTGTGGACTCAAGTTGCACTTCACTTTGTGGGAGCTTCAAACCTGACATTTCCAAGGGTAGTCTTATGGGAAATAGGAAAGGGATTTGTAGGTAGATGGAGATGTGATGGCATTTGAAAAAAAAACGGTCTGCAGGTGGCCTGAACCTAGTGAAGTGCTTGCAAACCCTTGTTTTTGTAGATTTTAATGAGAACTAAAAGTACAGAACATACCCAACGCATTACATAGCTTTGAGATATTAACTTAAACCTCTCATGGTTTTGCAATGAGCAGACATATGTTTTGTCATCAAAACCATGCAGGTACATCGTAGCCCTGGCAGTGCATCTCTTTGCCCCAGCTGCTTAAGGTTAAATTGCATGGTATTAACCTCTAGCAGGCATTTGCAACTCTTTTGAAGGCAACTGAAAATGCTTAATTGCCACAGATGTACTCACATGATAAAAAGTGAAATAGGGTAGCTGACATTAATGGCAGTGGATGTGGAATCCATAAAAATGTGATAACTTGTTCCAGCTGTAATTTCCTTTAAAATAATTTTAATTAATTTATCTGCCCATCATTTCTCTGAATTAATCTGAAACACGGTACAGTGGTCAGGAAACCAGGAAAGAGCTTACCTTTCCCTTCTCTCCAGAGTAATTTCTAGGGCCAGATACCTTTTCCAGAACAGCAAAAGGGAGATAAGATGTGAACACATAACTATTCTGGAAAACAAGTAGGGATGACTTTTTGGGGTTAAAAAATCATGACTAGTGTATTCCCTTCAGCTCCTTCACCCTACTACATGCAGCGTCAGAAATTGTCCTCTCAGCTGCACCAGAGAGTTCAGTAACTAATTCTCAACATCTTTCCTGAGATGCTGCAGAGTCCTTTTTTCACTGGACTTAGCTTTGCAACTATTTACTCAATGAGACAAAAAAATCTTAAAGAAAACAGAGCTTAATCAAAATAGGGAAGATGGACCAGAATTAAAATAAACACTGGCTTTAACCTCATTGTGACTTGAACTAGACAGGCTATTCTCAACCTATTTACCCAGAAAGCATAAAGTAGGCATATGTCTATTAAGCAAATCCTTGTGCCTATAGTCTCCTACCAGCCATTTCCTGCTAGTTTATTCAAGGAAAGTGCCTCAGCATCATACAGCCTTAGTAGCTGTTCCTTATGGGGCTAAGGTTGCTAATATTTTCCTAGCCAATTTCCTCTGTCTACCTGTGCAGGCCCTGAGGCTCACTGAGGTTACAAAGACCCTTAATGCTGATTATTAGACACCCTTTGAGGGCTTACTGACCTAGTTTAGAAACCACATCTCACAGAGTGATCTTGGCCCTAGCCAGATTATGTCTGCTGGTCGACATTTGACACTTTTATTGGCTTGTCTGTGCAAGGTAAAGCATGCCAACATAGTCATGCCAGTAAAAACTCAGTGAGAATACATTTTTATAAAGATGTCTTTCACAGCTACAGCTTATTTCAACCCCCTCACTAAGATGAGATACAATATTCCAAGAACTTTCAGGAGAAGGGAGTTCATACTGCAACTAGTACTATGACTGTCGTTGTTTTAATTATGATCATGCAGTTAAAGCAGAAAAAAAAAAGAATCCTGCACTGCCCTTTCAACTGAGAAGACGGGCATTTTTCATCACTCCTCCCAAAATAATTTCCCTCTGTTTTGAAGTATGGTTTGAGGCAAGCTCGCCAAATCTTCTATCAAATTTGGGTCTCTTTGATGGTCTCCTTAGGCTCCTGTTCTGCTGTATTAATTGAAGCCTAGTGCAGTAGATAATTTCCTCATACATTTTAGAAATGCTGCAGATTTATCTAGTAGTACTACAACTTGAGATACATTTTAATTTTTTATATCACTTACCATTTTTTTTCATGGAAAAATACGCTGCCATGGTGAGATCTTGCGGCTTTTTTCAACAGGAAAGCTTCACAGAAGAACATTAGGAAAGTGTAAGGATTTCCTTCCTTTATAATGCTTGCTCTGTGATACTTCTTTGAACAAGTCACTAACATGTGTCCCTCCTTGTTATGAAGCATATAACAAAATGTGTGCACCTACCTCGCAGGGGCGTTCTGAGGGCTGGTGGTTGTAAAGCCTTTTTGAGGATGAGAAGCATTATAGTATTGAGCACTAATCTTGGGCATATGGACAAGCCGTGCACATTTGAAGTAAAAACCTTTCTAATAACATCCATCTGCATCTTGAATACAAGAAAGAAATTGTAAGACAGCCTGTCAATGATCAAGGCTTTTTCATGCAGCTCACCCTACTGTTTGGCGGCTGGCCAACTCGGGGAGCCTACGGAGGAAAATGGCTCCGAAGGAAAAAATGTGCATGTTAAGCAGAGGACAGCCTTTGTGAAGGGTGAGAAGAAACAAGACAAATAATACCCTCAGCTGCCAAAGTGCTCTTTAGTACATGGAGGAATGAAGTGAGATGAAAGGGAGGGAAGAAACTGCAGTAGGCAGAAGCCTCCTCTTCTCGCTAAAGATAACTCCAGCCTGTATGCACTATAATGCTGAAATAAAACACAGTCCTGCTTCAGGACCAGGCCTGCTTTACATTAAGGATGTTTCTCTGTGGAGAGGTTGGGAGAAGCCAGGGAAGAATTTATTTTCAAATGCGGCACCTAAGCCAACCAAGAAGATGTTCCAACCTTCAAAACTGTATTAATGGTATGACAAAGTCCTTCAAAAAAGTTTGTGAGGCAATGCAGTACAATCAGAGCATGCTGAGGAGGTCTGAGTGGCACTTCTTCAGATGGAGTGATGCCAAGCTTTTTATTCGACGGGATGGTTATCTGGCTGTCAAAGGCACTTTAGCTGGTGCTGCTGACATGCAGGGCACTGGCTCCCTCAGTTCTCCCCTTCTATTACAAGGCCCTGTGCAGAATCATCAGCAAATTCTTTTGCCTGATATATATATATACATGTATATACATCTCCAATGTCAGAACTAGCCCCCTTACTTCCTCTCACCAGTCATCTACAGATTCATTTCACTCAAGCTGTGCTCCAGCTGTACAGCATTGTAATGCTGCAGCAAGCATATGGAGTTTCAGCCAATAGTCCTCCTTCACTTCCTACAGGCTTCCCGTCTCTCTCTCTCTCTCTCACTACAGTGTCTTGTGCACTACCTCGGATGCAGCAAGGTTTAATTAAAGTAAAATAGGCAGGAATTGAACTAATAACACAAAAATCTCCATCTATCATCATGTATTTCAATAATTTCATCTGGAAAGCTTTCCAGTCCTCCATTAAAATGTTTACATGCAAGACATTTCTCCTCTAATACATAATAATTTACATTTACATAGTACCTTTTATTCTGGTAGCTCTTCTTTTCTGAAAAGTTGATTCCAGCCATGACTTATGTGTAGCCTTTCATTCAAATTCCTGCCATATAGAAAGAGACCAGAATTAAATATTTAAGTGGCTTTTAATTCATGTTATCTTGCCACAGATCAATTTAGCACAACTCATCAATTGCTAACAGGGTTAATAATTAATGTGGCTGCAGGTCTTCTATGTCAGAGTTCTATTAGTCCTCTTAGCGTCTTCCTGCCGTTCACTCCATGAGCCCAGGGAGAACAGGCCAGCTCTGCCATGGCTCACCAGAGCTTAATTCATAGAGCAGCTCAGCCCACTAAAATAAATTAAAAATAAAAATAATGTAAAATAAAATTTAAAAAATAAAAATAAAATAAAATAAATTTAAATTTAAAAAAATATGCTCTCTTTGAATATGCTCTCACAAGTGTTCAAGATCCAACAGATGAGCCCTGATGAGTATTCCTACTGTGGTATATTGTGTTACTAATCCCAGCATTTTATTTCCTCCCACTCTCTGCAGCAGGGATGGCAGAAGAGCATGTGTCCACGCCTCAGCTGTTCCAATCTAGAGCCTGGCATCGTAACCCGAAATCTTTGCAGCTGAAACTGAGATGCCACACTGTGGACTGAAGCAAATGCTATTCACCTAGGTGGGGATATATGGAGATACATATCCAGTCAGTCACTACAGATATGGCAATGTGCAGCAGAGAGACTGGTAATGGGACACAGTAGCATTAGAGATCTGTGGCATGGCAAAGCCAACTTAGTACCAGCATTCATTTTGCTTGTATTTTGGATGCATTTTGCAGTGCAGCTGCCCTAACTTGTGCTTGACAGAAGTGTTTCAAATGTAGACAGAGTCAATAAATACTCCTATGACACAATAACTTGCCTGAGATCTCCGGTTTCCTTTATCCAAATTCAGACCTGCTGTAACTACCCACAAACATATTCATTCTCACAGGAAAGAAAAACCAAAACAAAACCACACTATGTAGTGACAGACAAAGCACAGTCCTCGGAGTCAAGCCTTGGGAACCATGAAAATCACATCTTTAGCCTGCCTCACCATCTTTACACCACCTACAATGGCATTGCTACTAAATAAGCTGCATCATTAGTATCTGCTACCAATAAATCCCAGCAAGCAAAACATAAGTGTTTTTTTTTCCCCCTAGATTTCAGCAAAACCCTTAGCAGCAAGTTGATAAATTCTTGTACTCACAGATTGCTGCACCCAGCTATCACTGTTGTTCATTCAGAAACTCTGTTCTAAAATAAAACAAACTACCAGGTCTAACCAGGTAGAAAGAGCAGACTATGTGCTGTAGCTGTAGTGTTGACTTTCATCTCCCTCCATCTCAGAAAGAGACCCCTCCAGCAAGACAGCTTGTTTGTAAGGCCTGAGGAAGTCCTGATGTCCACCATGCAGCTGCATCAAAACTGGATGTACTTTTGCGAAACTTTTCAGCTACATTGCTCTTCTTGTTGCTGCTGAAAATTTTGAAGCCATATGATTTAATCTGTAGGCCAATGACACACCAGTCGTATTTTCACATCTTTTATCTTTCTGTGACTTATTAGGCTTTTTCTATACAAAATATAACCACGCCAATTACAAGGGTGGTCTTTTACTTTCATAATTAGAGATGTACCATCAATTGTGGAAGAAGTTTTTATAGTATAAAGATAGAAAAGAAAAATAAAGGTTATCCCCCTTCCTGTATGAAAATCTGTACCAGCATAAGCACACCTAACAAGCATAGCATCGCTTCTGTAAGTATAACACCTCTTCAACTACACTGGTATGTTAAAATGCTACACTTTTCCACAAAGATGAGGGCTTGAGGAGCCAGCCTTTGAGCCTGTCTGCGTGTGCTGCTTCCCAGTTGCAAGGTAGTGTGGCACACCACTAGAGATGACCTTTGTGGATGACCATTGTGGATGACAGCAGGAAGATGTACCCAGGCCCTGAAGATTCCTGGCAGAGGCTTGGGTGTGACCCTGCCTTGCCATGACAGAGCACAAAACAATCTGGCTGGAAGGCTTGGAGAAGAGGCTGTTGGGAAAGTAAAGGGAGGAGGAGTGAGAAATGGGAGAGACCAGACTAGAAAGAGAAGGAGACATGGAGGCAAGTCACACTGGGAGGAGCAGCTGTAGGGTCAAGAGGAGGAGCCAGGAGCAAAATGTTGTTGAACAAGAAACCCTTGGTGATTCAGAGCCAGTGTCCAACAGCTTAGTTCTTACTCAGGAGCTCAGCATTTGCCAGCAAGCGTGCACAGACGGATCAAATGCTCAGATACTCCCCTTTAGGGACACCTGGGAAAAAGAACACTATCAAAGCGACAATAAAAAAAGCCTCAGTACACAAATGTATGTTTAACTACAGTGTTAATGAACACTGCACTATCCTTGATTATTCATTCATTAGAACTCTTATTTCAGCTGTGGTTGGAAATATACTGGAAATCTCTTGCTGAGTATTTTTAATATTGTATGTATTGCTGAAGCACTGAGGATTTTCACTGTACCACACAGGTCCCTTTGGACTCACACATATAGAAGTGGCTCCTGCCCTAAGGTGTTTACAAGTGAAAGAAAAAACAGGAGATAACAGATGGAACCAGCAGCTGGAGTTATCAGCAGAAATCAAGGCAGCTCTGACAGGCACAACAGCCAGACTTTTGTCTGAAGCTCTCTTATTCCATATCTTCCGCCAGCACCAAAAAAAACCCAACAAAAAAAAAAAAACACCCAAGATAAAAAGTAACACTATAAAAAGACCTGCATGGCCTCAGATAATTTCTTTGGAGCAGAGGATCCTGAAGAGCCACAAGTGCTGCCCAGGAGCCACCTCTTTGGATAAAGACACCAAATAACAGCTGAAACGGAAGCTGAGTTTCCCCAAGACAAATCATTTTACTTGACAGTCTCCAGCAGACTTATTGCACCCCCAGAAACAGATGCTGGCCTCACTTGGAGTCAGCTCTCCAAGGAGACCTGCAGGAGCTGTTTCCCCAGGGCTGTCACCCTGTGGGCAGGTGGAATAGGCCAGCTTCAGGGACACTGGCAGAGCTGAGGGGACAACACATCACAACACATCAGTCCCCAGTGCCTGCATGGGGTGGGAGAGCCTGTGGCCACCATGGTGGTGGGCAGAGGAGCCCAGGTGCAGGAGTGGCTGGACCCTTCCCAGGCAGGGAGAGCCTGTACCATGCCCTCCCCCCCACCCTGGAGGCAAGGGTGATATTCTCAAGTAGGTGATGGCTCTGGGCTTTGCATCCTCTCACAGTGGGGATGCTGTTTCAGCCTGGATAGGCTGGTGATCGTAGTAGAAGCAGAATAGATGAAGATTAAGTAGTGGCCAAAAATATACATTAAATGGTGTCACAGTTTTGTTTCATCAGACAATTAAAGGCCTAAATAGAAAAAAACCGACTTAATTGTTTACATTTTCCATATCAAGTATGGATGTGGATATTTTTCAACCAGCGGAGATTACTTACTGCGTGCCAGGCACACACATGCACCAGGGACAGTAACGAACTGGATACTTTTTCAATTTGGAAGCTTTTGTGCCCTGCTCAGCAGTTCTCATTCATTACTTCAAAAGTATGCCCTGCACCTGCATATTGAAGAAAGAGCCCTGGTGGCATTTGAGGGGAGAATGAGGTTCTAGTCCAAAGGGCTGAATGAAAGCCTCCTGCTGAGTGCCAGCAAGGATTTCTTGGTGTTTCCATTTAACAGCAGTTACACAGAGGTTTTCCTACTACAGCTGCATTTGAATTTCAAATGCACCAGTATACAAGAGCAGGCTGAAGAATAAAGCTGATGGGCTAATAAATATGTACTTATATGAAATTAATCTGAATTTGTCTTGGAGCCTACTTTTAAATTATAGTGATATAATTCAATATTGTAAATTATTTATATTATTTTATAATATTTATGTCTGCATAAAGATTCACACTGATAATGAATTTTTAATAGTACAAATTTAGAGATTGATGCATTTTGTTGCACTAGTATCTTGTACCATTTGAACAATAATTCTACAAGTTGTACTTTGATACTCTCTTCCTTAAATGCTAAGGTACTAGAAACAGTATCTGGAAGGTATAAATTGTGTTACATTACAGTATTGTGTATTCCACTAGCACTGAATTATATGCCTATGTTCTCTTCAAGTTATACACAGCATAGTTCCTGCCATTGGCATACAAGCCACAGGAACATAAAAACTGAAGTTTGGGGTCAGATTAAGAATTCATATAATCCAATATCCTTACCAGAATTGCTCTTAAATCTCATTCACAGTTTTTGCCTTGTGACTTCTCTGCGGCAAAAGGTGACTCAATTTAGCTATGAAGTGCATGAAAAAGAATTTCCTTTTATGTTTTAAATCTATTTCTAGCAATTTAATTTGAGGTTTTGGTTTATGAAATGTTGCAATTGTTCCTTATACACCTTCTTCAAAAAGGTAATTATTTAACAGCTCTATACTACAGCCTTCTCAGACATCATTGAGAGAGAGAACATACGATTTGTTAGGACTTCCTAAAAAAATGGAATCAAATATATTGTCATTAATTCCAGATTACTGCAAATTTTCAGCTGTTGAGATCAACAGAATGGCACAGGTAGATAAGTACATCCACATCAACCACTTTCAGTACCTTTTCTCATTTCAATACTCCATTTCATAATATTGGTAAGAATGGAGGACTAGAACAGCACACAATATTGAAGATATAGGTGCAGCACCAATATATGCAGTGGCATAGTATCTGGAGGTCATGTTGAGTTGCCTGCTAGCTGGGAGCCAACATGATACCATCCCCAGTCCTTGTCAGAAGGAGCATAGAGTGGTAAAATTGTTTGGTGTAAGTCATACAGATAGCACCCAGGGACAAAACCAGCCTGTCAGTTTACCTTCTCAACTCCTCAGAAGCATTGTTAATGCCATTAAAAAACAGAGCAAGTTCCAGAAAAATGTCAAGTTGTATAAACCTATTTCAATACAGCTACTGTGCTACATGCTGTCCTAAGAGGTTTTTCTACCAAAGAGCTCTTCTACCCTGCTTTCTATCTAATATCATGGTAAAATTGCTATTACCCTCGGTAGATGGTGGATTACACTCACTTAGGAGCATATAGTTTCTGAGGAAAGCACTTTTCCTGAGTAACTAATCTTAGAAAGTGCTTTGGACTCTTCTTGCTGACTGCCCTTAAATCCAATAATGTTGCAATGGCATTGTGTGACACAGGACCTGCCCCTGCGAATGATTTCTGCCAGGCAATTCAGAGATGAGGAATAGTCAAGGTTATTTTTAAAGCATCAGAAGTAACTTAATCGCAGCAACATAATCACTAATCCAGAACACACAGCTTGCTATTAGTGACACTGATAACTTGTAAAGGGAAAAGTAAATTTCACCTGATTATTTATAGAGTTCTGTTGCTTGTAATGGAACAAGCCTGTTTTTGCAGATTTACAAGTTAGCAGATTGGTTCACAATTACCATATTATTCATACACATTCTAGGACTCTTACGATAAAGAGCCAAGCATCTGTGTTTCAAATTCCTGATATTCCAGATAGGCCTACAATTACTGTTCCATTTTCAGTGGTTTCAAGTTTAGAAGCTTTTTTTATTTTAATCACTTAAATAATTCCTTAAAAATAAAATAGGATGTATTTATGAAATATTATCTGTAAGCTTATTGGTACTGATTTCAACAAAATCTACAGCCCTCTTGTTGTTAGGTTTGACCTTCTCACATAGCCTCAGAAACAATCTTCTCTAGGAAGCAAAGATGACAAACTGGATGAGAAACCTGACCAAGCAGGACTTATACACTACGTAATTTCAGTTTTTCTCATAGAGAATCCTGACCTCTGTTAGAACTACCATTACCAGGTGACAGGAGGGTAGAGTTTGCTTTTATTTCTTCTGCTGTCTTCCAGCCTCAGGCTCTAATCAAGTTCAGGAGAGAAAGCTAAGCAAAAGAAAGCAAAGTTAAATGCTACTTGAAGTATGCTTGACAGATAGGTGTTACCTTTGGAAGACATCTAACTAGAATATTAAAATGATACTTCTAAGGGCCTAAAGGCCCCATTATATTTGACTATACAAGAGTCTGAACCTCTATGCAAGCTCCACAATGGTTGGGCTATTTGTGATTTCATCTGCTGATTGCTGTAGCTCCCAGTTTGCACACAGTCCCCCCTAGCGATCCAAAGGCATTTACATCTGTGCATGCGCCGGGGTGGGAGCACCGCTCTGGGTGCTGTCCTCGGGACAGTGCCCGCTTCAGCAGTTCCGACCTTCAGCCACTTGTTCCCATCTCACACTGTTTGTTTTGGCACAACTGTTTCTCTCCAGGCCGCCCCCCGAGGCCACATGGAAAATGAGATCAGTGAACGGATCTGTGTTAAAAATAACCAGGAAAAAACCCAAACCGTTTTACTGTATGGTTGAGAAGCAGTTGTTTCAGTGCCGTGGGCACCCACAGGCAGGGAGGCAGAGGGGCTGAAGCTGGTGGCACTGCAAAGGAGTGACGTGGCATCCCACCCGGCATTGGTGAGATGATCTCAGAGTAGTCCTGAGAGGGTGGATTCCTACACCAGCAGGTGAACACTATGATTTCCATTTGCATGGGTATACCCAGGAGTTCCAGATATCTGAGATACCTTTTTCCCTAAAGATAGGCAGGAAAAAAGGCAAAAATGCAGCAGTGAGATGCAGGCTCTGTTGATGCCTGTGCAGTTCCTGACAAGTGGCTACCTCTGTTTACTGATTGCCATTTGGCACTTTTCAAGAGGAGATACTTTTAATGGATGGAAGATGGAAAGCAGTTTCTGATGCTGAAGCTCTGCCTCCATGCTTTGAAGAAAATAATAGAAGTAACCAGAGAGACATTTTTGCATTTGAAGTAATGTTTGAAATTACAGTCTGTAACATAGCTTAAGCTTTTCATTATTTCTCCATATCTCTTTCACAAATGAAAATTTAGCACTTGGTCTGGCTTGACTTAGCAGTTTTAAGACAGAAAATCTTATCACTGATTTAGAATCACTGGCCCTGAGGCTCTGTTTTCTGGGCTGCTCATTCCCCCTGCATATCACAGCATACTTTTTGCTCATGTGGAAATTAATAGGTTCTGTTGTAAACACACATCTTGGGCCTGCTTATGTTTTTCATTAAGCCTTCAAGAAACAGCTATTCCTAGATAACACCAGCTGTGGCCATTTTATGCTGGAAAGCAATTGGGATATTCCAGTTAAGCTGGAACCAGCAACTCCAGAAAAAGGAAGCCCACACATGGAATTAATTTGAAAAGAGTTTATCAGAGCAATGCCAAGCATGACTCATGGTATTGCCTATATGTTTATACAGTTCAGGTCAGGTTAAAGATGTTCATCACAGGGTGGCAAGTCCAAATTCGGCCTTGATTCTCTGAAACCTTACACAAAATATGCTTAACTGTATCTACCACGAGCAGTAATCCTAACCACCCGTCTCAGCTGGTCAAACTGTTGTCATCTGGAAGTTACTGTTCAGCTGGTATGATGAACTATTTCTGTTGTTGCTGAGGAAGTGGGAGGACACTAATTCCCTAAATGGTGTTGTTAAGTCAAGCAATAGTTCCGTATTTAGCAATGATTTGGTTCTTGGTGCTTTTAAATATACTCTATTAGCATATGTGCTTGTTAGGGAGAAAGATTGCTAGGATTTATATTATTATTTATTTACATTAATATGAATACAATTAAATATCCTAGCTTATAATTAATATTTCAGCAGTAACAGTGAAACAAAAGGAAAACCAGTCTCAGAGATATTTGAATAATTGTCATTCTTACCATCCTCTCTTCTCCCATTCATCACTCTGGGAATATACCCACAGCTTTCTCCAAAACCTTGATCAAATAAATATGTCTTTCACTGTGCCTAAATAATCAGTGCATCTGGACCAAGCTAGGCAGCATACTGCAGAGATTTTAAGTCTCCATAGAGTGTGCACTGCCAGCAGAGCCTCTCTTTATCTGACCAAGAATAGCCTGCTCAAACGCCTTTGCTAAGCCAAAACTGTTGAGAGGCAGTCCCTTGGGAATCAAGCCAGGGTTTTTCCCAGTGACAGATATATTCCATCTTCATCCTTATTCATGGAACTTTCATAATTGATTTTCTTTGTTTACCCTTTCCCTTATTCTACAAGGAAGAGCTATATTCTAAACTTTGCTTTCTGTCTGACAAACAAGAAGGCATTCCTTACAGAGTATTAATCACACAGTGGGAAGCATTGAGAGACTGCTTGACTTTCTACTAAATTACAGTTCCATTTCTACGTATTATTAAAAGACATTGTTTCTTCTGAAGCCTAGACAGAACAATAACACACATAATTAGCGAAGATTCTTCTCTGGAAAGTGGAATGTACAGTTACATGAGAGTCCCCACTATGGAGGTGAAAAATAATAAACCTGATGGAAAAATCAGGACATAGTTCCAAGCTGTATTTTCTCTGGCAGCAAAGTTGATTTAATAGGTTCCTGCTTTTTATTTTTGCACCTATGACATAGTCAACTGCCTCTGCACTTAGGTTGATGTGACTGTTTTGGGGCTGTGCTGTAAACTGGATTAGTGGAAAACTTGGGAAAAATTCCTCATCACCTTTAATTAACAGTGAAAAATAGTATAAATTGGCTGGACCCTATCATGCAGAGGCCTTGGAACCACACTGTGTATCAGCTATTAACTCAGAGAAGCAGGCTTCTCAGAGCTCAGCTGCTGATTACAGGATGCTGGAAATATGGATATGATGTTAAAGGAAGAATTGCATGGACTGCACATACTTAAAACTAACCCCCAGCTGAATAGGACTGAATCTGGTTTTAAAAGTTGCTCTTGCCTCTTAATGCAGTAGAGTCAAAACAAAAATCATCAGCCTTTACTGAGAGGCTTTGGTAACCTGACTTTGAACTGAACTGGAGTGATCTTTGTTTCAACTGTCTGTGCACATAGTGATGTATTTTCTGTTAATGTGGATCCTGAGAAGATATATGGCTTGGAAATTAATCTCTCGCCTAGGAAAAGGAGTCAAGTATTATCTACACTTGAAAGTTCATTTGGATTAACATGTAATTATAGAAACTATTCTGGAATTATTACCCAAGTGTTTCACAAAAATAGTTCCTTTCAGTTCCTGTTTTGATTCATCCATTTTCAACAGCTTCTCTGTGTGAAAACTCATCCTCTTGTTTTGTACCTTTGTTTCTATTTTCTTATAGCCATGATAGTTTGGAGGATGATTTGGTTATTTTTTTCATTCTCAGCTTGGATCAATACAGCTCTACTAGCTAAAGCAATAGCATAAAGATCAGTAGATCAGCAGGGAATTGATTTAAATCTATGCCAGCAATGAAGTAGTTTGGCATCATCAGCTGCTGCTCCAGTAGGAGACTTTGTCAGCATGCTTCTAATGGTTTGTCCTTTTAACTAAAAACATGGCTTGTGGCTTTTCCAGAGGCCTGAACCCACACAATGCCTTATAATCTCTCTGTGTGACAAAGCTTTAGGGCTGAGCCTGGTGCAAAGGGAACTCTGGTTTGATGCCCAAAGACCTGTCTTCCACTATAATGATCAAACATTTCTAGAGCTTTCTTTTTTTTTTTCCCCCCACAAATGTGAATGACAGATATTCCCTCCACAGCTGAAAAACTGTGTGGGGTTTGTCTGGCTAAATGATAGTCAATGGCTGAATCCTTATAAAGTCAAAGTTACAGAGGTGATGATGGAAATGGTAACAAGACTGCCTCTCAGGCAATCATGATCTTAGCAACCTAGGCATGCTAAATTTGGGGTATCTTTTTTGAAGCTGTTATCCAAATCCTTTGTAATAACCATTAAGGCAGAATCTGCCTTCTTATGCTGTCAAGCTCTAACAACCCTCAGTTTTGACAGTAAAAATATCAATACTAATCTCAGGCTGTAAACTGATGCTACAGAGACTTTGATTGATGAGTTCCCCCAACACTCTTGCCCTCTGCACAGGTGAGAGACACAGCTTGCAATCACAGGCTCTCAGGTTAAGCTTCTAGCTGTTTGTTGCTAAAGCAGTTTTCTAAATACTTGATTTACTTACTAATAGTTAGTCCGTACAGACCATAGCATCAGTTTATGGAGTTCACAATGCTCCTTGCAAAGAGCACCACTGCCTCTGTCTTAGGACTGCCAAAGTGTGGAGGCTACTGGCGAACCTCAGCGCGAGTGAAACTCTGAGGTCAGCTCTGTGCCTTAGTCTCCACCCTTCTGCAGACTTGAGTTTCAACCAAGGTAGTCAGGCCTGATGGGAGCTGTGATCTCAGCCATATGTCCCACCTGAAGTTTCAGTGGACCAGTAATGGGAAGAATGGCTTCGCTTTGCAGTTCTTGTACTGTGCCTTCTGGATGTGCACCTGATCAGCTGCAACAGCATCTCATTCCATAAATTCAAACCTTTTCGTCATTCTGCACTAAAATTCTGTGTAGATATGTCCCTGAATGACCTGAAGAATCTCTTAAAATCACTGGGATTTGTTATTTAAAGTGACTTTGCATTAAACTCTACACTGAAATAAATTACAATGATTTAAAGTCACTTCAATTCTGGATTAGAATACCTATATTGACTTAATTGAGTAAACCAAAGCCATGTTCAATTCATATCTTCTGCTAATACATATTCCTTTCCTGAACATGTTTATATAAAAAAAACAGAAAGCACCATTTTAACATGTAGGCACTCAATCAAAAATAACAAAAAGTTGCTTTTTACCAGAAGAAAGCAGCTGATTTTGTTTCATGTCGTGCCACTTTTTTCAATAGCCAGATTTTTAGAGCAGGAAAAAGGAATGTTCCAGTGAAAAACCCATATGTGACCCTCACTTTGGGAGATACACTCTAACAAAAGGTATAAGAAGTGCAATGCTCTTGCAAAGTGGAACAGCTATATAAAAATTTTGCATTATAATAAGATAAAAGAAACTAAAGCATACTGAAATAGATTAGTAGCAAAAATAATTTAAATCATGACTTTCTCTTTCATTTCTATAAGGCCCAGATGCTATAGGTGCTTACAGAACAAGGAAGCATGAACATATTCCCTACATAGGAGTGATATCTCCAGCAATAGAGGGTTCCAGTGATGCTAATTACCATGGCATCCGGCCTCCCACCCTTCATACATATCACCTCACAGACCTCAGTATCCTGGAGAAATTGGGTGGGGTGTGAGGGTGCTCAGCCATTTCACTAGGAAACATCTCCAGAGCAGAGAATAGATTAAGGTGACGAAGACTTGGTATGTGAAATTACCTGAGTTGCAGAAGGCTGCTTTGCTTTGCAGTTTCATTCTGAATTCTCACAAGGGCAAAGATTAACCAGGGACTAAGCAAGGAACAAGAGAGAGTACAGCTGTTAAATTAAAAAACTGTGCTAAGCAAAACATCAGCCCAGGCTTACAGAAACTTCAAGAAGTATTTTTGTAACCATTTGCCCAAAGTCAGGCTCCCAGGTGGATCAAGCTGCCTGAAGAATAACTTCACTAAAGCATCCTGCTTAACATAACACTACAGCTGCTTTTAAAGGCTCAGTGGCTGTGGGCTGGATTTTTCCACGTGGCTAGAGTAGACAGGGATGCAGGAAGAGCTGTTTGAGGGAGTGAGGTCTAATGCAACATGAGCCGTCAAGTGATGCTACCTGGCTGATACCCAAATACAGCCAAGATGCCCAAAGCATCAGGTTTGCAGCCTCTGTGTCACCAGAATCCTACAGGCTTTTAGTGCTTGCAGATGCTTAAAGACCCTCCATAACACTACAATTCTGCATGTTATTCAGTCTCATGCAGTCTCCCAGTTTGTTTTTCCCTACTCACAGCTATTCACAAACAATGGAATATATTCAGTAGCACAGCATGAAATTAGCTGGAGGTGGATTTAACTAGCCATTGAAATTAAGAAGCCCAATGGTATCAGATCTATCTGAAAGGAAGTGATATCTCGTACAAAACTGATAAATCATAGAATCATAGAATGGTTAGAGTTGGAAGGGACCTTAAAGATCATCGAGTTCCAACTCCCCTGCATGAGCAGGGACACCTCCCACTAGATCAGGTTGCTCAGAGCCCCATCAAACCTGGGCTTGAACACCCCCAGGGATGGAGCCTCCTCCACAACTTCTCTGGGCGACCTGTTCCAGTGTCTCACTACCCTCACACTAAAGAACTTCCTTCTGATCTCTAACCTAAATCTCTCCTCCTGCAGTTGCAAACCATTACCCCTTGTAAGAAGCTCCTCCCCAGCCTTTCTGTAGGCCCCCATCAGGTACTGGTAGGCCGCTAAGAAGTCCCCGCGGAGCCTTCTCTTCTTCATCTGAACAACCCCAACTCCCTCAGCCTTTCTTCATAAGAGAGGTGCTCTAGCCCTCGGATCATTTTTGTGGCCCTCCTCTGGACACGCTCGATTATTTGTGACTTAAGGTGATGCAGGGAGAAAAAGGTCAGCAGCATTCAGACACTCTGCAAGCCTCATTTGATCCCCCAGGGCACCCTTTTGTGTGTTCCTGATGTACACCACCTTTCTAGGTCAAGCTCTGAATCTTCACTGAACATTTCTCTGTCAAGAACTGTTGTATCAACTAACATCTTCTCATCTCAAAAAACATTTCATGCTGAAATGAAGCTGGTGTGAGTCTGAACTTCTGAAACACAAATAAAGGTGTGCATATATATTACATATATCTGTAACCTCCATGTATACGTATATGCATGTTATACCTATACATTGGGTTTGTTATATTGCTTTTCTGAATCTATCAACATGCACCTGAATTCTCTTCCTTCTTAATAAAAAAGTGCCAATGTGCAGTATTACAGGGCACTTTGGTACCTTTGCACAGAGCTGTGTGTTCTTAGGAAGCAGCAGTCATTTAGGAAAGACTTGTATGATGTGAGCTTCTACATCCTAAAGACACTTCCCTGTGCTGACACACAGTCTGGATTTTAATAGTCGGGGAGGGGGATATTAGGTCTCTCTGAATTATGGCTTAAAATATGCTATCACAGCCCAACATATTCTGCAGCTCCAGCCATGAGGGAGGCCAGCAAAAGCTGAGCTCTGCATAGCTGACCACAGGTCCTCCTGCCTTGCCACCTGGTCCCCTATGTGGCAAAGGGCAGTTAAATTTGGCGTTAAAAAATGGGATTTTTTCCTTTATCAGCAATCTATTAATCAACTAACTCTCCAAAGAGAATGAACTCTCTGTATGCAATGTGGTTTCTTTTTTATATTCAATAGATTTTACAGTCTACTTGATATCTTTATGGGTTTTTTCTGGTACTAAATTGTTTCTAAACCATTTTCTTCAGGTAAAATCAATAGCAGACATGAATTCCAAGTCTCTCTCCAAATATCTAAGCATCCTCAAATTATTTCACTTATCTCATTTCTGATTTGTTCTAAACACAGACTAAACTAAAAACCACTTACGTTGCTTACTGAAGTTACAATAAAAATATTTTAGAACAATTTATTAGAAAAAAAAGCTTTTAGCTCATTATTTATCATAGTATCTCTAATGAATTTTAAGCTAAAATAGCTTATATTGACTCTCCTTTATACCAGAGAGACACTGTTGAGATACTCTAACCAAGCGTGTTTAAGACACCCAGCCTTATTAGAATACTGCTTTCAAACATATTGTACAATGTGGTAATTCTTAACTCACAGTGCTTCTGCCAGTGTTAACACCCCCAAATTTCTGAAAGTGAAAGCACATTGTATGCTGAACAAGGGCCTTAATGCTGTCACCATAGAGATGACACTTCATAACCCTTATTTATGTCTCCTTGATTGCACCAAACAAACACACTCTCTTTACAGACAAACGCTTTTGGTTTCTTGAGGGTGATTTCTCTAGATGATGTTTTAAATAATGTCTTTGTAGAGACATAAATATTATTTTGCAGTATGCTGAATTTTTGAGGATAGAGAACACAGTAACCCTTTAAATAGAAGAAAGAAAACAATCAGCTTGAATAAATGTGAAGGGAATTCCTCTGTTAAAATGACAGACAGACAGAACAGACACTCTCTTTGTCTCCACGGAAAAGGATGAAAGAACCTGTTATTTGTATTTGGCCAACGAACTTGAAAACACAGGAGGAAAAATATTTTGTGTAAACCAAACAAAAAATATTTCTCTAGGATTGGAAGATGAAACCCACTTACTTTTCCCTCAAATCAGAAAAAAAGAAAAAAAAATGGAACTATTTTTATAGTTTTACAATATTTTTCTTTTTTTCCCAGTAGAAAGTTTTGGAAAATTGAGCTCAAATTAATAAACACTGTTAGCTGCTTTCCACTAAATAAAATACTTACAAAAATAACCACCTGGCCCTATTTCATAATAGCTAGAGAGTGAAAATCAACTCAGCGCAGAGGGGCTATGCGCTTCCACCTCTGAAGCTAGCTGCCTTTCGTGCTATGCAATCTCACCACAAGAAGTCTTTGCCCCCACCCTCCATTGAGCAATCACTGCAGGGAGCTAATTTCTCTGAACGGAGAAGTGCCACGCACACTACTAATTCTGCATAAGCACTTACTAAGAGCCAGGAAAATTATATATGCTAGCAGAAGTCATACATTATTTGAATATGGGAAGGGACTTCAGCATGAATTGGTGTCTCTGGCCTGAGCGTGTTTAAGCCTGACCATGTCATCAGTGTGGGATGCCTCTGCCTGTGAGCACTGTGTGTGGAGTTTGGTTTGCTGTGTGGAATTGCACTTGGCTCCCACGGCTTTACTTCTGACAAACCCCACTCTGGACCCAAGGAGAAGCATTCCTTAGTGACTGATTTAAACTGTTGTTTTGCCTCTTTTTTCTGACTTTTACTCTAGTTTATTCTTCTTAATCATGCTTGTTTACGTGACAGCTAGGCCCATAAAACCAAAACCTCTTAAAATACGAATTTGATTAAGCTTGTATCAAATGATAACAAATGCTTCTGCAGCGATCAGCCCTCTCCTAACACAGAAGGCTTTGCACTGTGACCTGTGGGCCAAATCCAACCCAGAGGACAGCTCTACCCTCCCTTAATGGCCACGGTCGGGGGAGAGGGACTGAAAGCAGATGATCCACTCTTCCCTAACACTGCTTGCATTTGGAGCAAGGAGCTGCTGGTTCAGCTAACAGGCCCTCAGCATCAACGCTGCTACGTGCCAATCACCATGATGTCTGGGCTACATATGCTTAATAGCCACTGATTTCAGAAGCTGATTATCTAATTGCTCTGTCATGTCGGCTTTGACCTCATGCTTGGCCCAAATCCCCTGGTCCTTGATGTTGCTTGCACTTTCTAGAAACAGCCAGGCTGCTTGTCCAGACAAGTAAAATCAAGCATGGAATAGGTGGTGTCAGGGGCTTGTGTTTTTCACCCTGAAGGCAATATGGATACAACTGATTTGAGGCACTTGACTCAGTAAACCTGAGCCTGAACACATGCAGCTGATATGGAGGGGCTAGATATACCTGGTGGAGCTCTGTTCCTTAAGCTGTAGTAGGCAGAAGTGACCTGGGAGCTTCAGGCTCCCCAGGGTAGGAATCATCTCCCTTTTCTGCAAAAGGTGCAGTGGTGTCAAACCTAATTAGACTTCTTCAGGCTAATTTGCTGCTGCTTTTTTTACTAGAGTTTGTACACCGAATTGCTCACATCTGCCAGAGGAAACCACAGAAGAACTCTAGCTTATCTCCTCTGACATCTCTGAGAAACAGAGTTGCTGTGTGCCCCCCATATCTCTCAACATGTCTTATCAGGGGAAAGAAAAAAAGAAATAAACAACCGCAAAAAAAACGTACCTCCTAGCGACTGCTGTGATAGATGGTCCCACGCAGGGGGACATGCCTTGCTGTCCTCCAGGATTTGAGCCGAGACAGAGCAGGGGCTGCTGGGGCGGGGAGGGAGCTGCCGGCAGCTGCCCCAGCCCAGCCCGGAGCGCCCGGGGCATGGAGGATGGTCTGCGTCCCCTCTGTGCTGGGGGTTGCTGTGACAGCCGTAGGAGCACTGGCAAGTCCATCTCCATCTGAGCAAAGGGGAGAAATCTGCGTGCCTGAGCTCCACCACCAACGTCTACCCAGCTGCCTCCTCATCGTGTCTCTAACTGGGCTCTGATACCCACACGAGGGAAATGCAGTTTTCCTTCAAAGCAGCTGTTCCCTGATGCTCAGACTCTCTTGTACTGCAATTGTGCCACTGGTTCAGGGGTAAACCTGGATCACTTTTCAGCCTTTGTTTGGGAATGGGGATGCTTATTTTTTCAAGCACATGTCTAAATTCTTCAGCAGTTGAAGGAGGCCACAAGACAGACAGAATTGTTTTGGTACAGTCCTATGGAAAACTAAGAGAAAGAGGAGAACAGGATAGCAAAGATGGGGGAAAGGATGAAGGGAAGGAGAGTTGTGAGTGGGGAGACAAGCTAGGGGACTTGGGCCAGTTTGAAGCCTTTGCTGGCTAGCAGTCTAAGTACAATTTGGGCAAATAATGAGCTATAACATCAACACTACTTAGATGCTGTGGGTTAAGGAAAAAGAAATTGCCTAAGCAGTTGTCACTGCTTAGTCTATGTCTGACATTTTTACTGTTTAATTGCACAGAATGTGAACAATTACACTGAGGAAGTAAAACCAAGAAGCAGAGAAGTCAGGGAGCACAATTATGCCACCCTGTTTCATTGAGCTTCAGAGGCACTCTGAATCAGCTGTTTGTACCAGTTCTTTTCCCAGCATATGGTCCAAGTCTTGGCTGCACATAAGCATGACAAGAATTCAAATAAATACTACTCGGGTAGGTGTTGCTGACAAACACATACACCATACTATGTTACTTGTCTCCCCAAGACAAATGTAATACATGTTGTTACCTCACTCGAGCAAGTTAAGTTTAAAAACCAGCTCACTACTGAAGATTGAACCTTGACTTATTTACAGTGATATTTGCTATCCTGGCTACATTTGTGTCCCATGATCTCAGAGGTACAGTCTGTCATGGACTTTGGGTTTCATCCCTTTTCTGTTTTCTATTTGTGACCTTTAGATACATTTTAAATAATCCCTTACCTTTCCAACAGCTCTTCCTCTACTTAAAAAAAGTAGAAAGGCATTTCTCTAACTGACACTTCGTTACATCTTCAGATAATTATTTTCAAAATGTTAAGAGTCAAAACGCTGCTCACTCTCTCCACAACTCTCACATAATGTGAAAGCAAGTAATGATTGTTATTTTTCACATTCTCTAATTATGTCATCATATCTCCTCCGAAATCTTTCAAGTGGGAATCACAGAATCACCAAGGCTGGAAAAGACCTTTAAGATCATCAACTCCAGCCTATGACCAACACCACCACATCATCTAGACCATGGCACTAAGTGCCACATCCAGACTTTCCTTGAACACATCCAGGGACGGTGCCTCCACCACTTCCCTGGGAAGTCTATTCTAATGTCTAATCACCCTCTCCGTGAGGAAGTGCTTCCTAATATCCAACCTAAACCTCCCTTGGAGCAACTTCAGGCTGTGCCCTCTTGTCCTGTCACTAGTTGCCTGGGAGAAGAGCCCAGCCCCCACCTGACTACAACCTCCCTTCAGGTAGTTGAAAAGAGTGATAAGGTCCCCCCTGAGTCTCCTCTTCTCCAGGCTAAACAACCCCAACATCCTCAACCTCTCCCTATAAGACTTTCCCTCTAGTCCTTTCACCAGCCTTGTTGCTCTCCTCTGGACCCACTCCAGCACCTCAACGTCCTTCTTGAAGTGAGGGGCCCAGAACTGTACACAGTACTCAAGGTGAGGCCTCACCAGTGCTGTGTACAGGGGGAGAATTACATCCCTACTCCTGCTGGCCACACTATTCCTGATACAAGCCAGGATGCCATTGGCCTTCCGGGCCACCTGAGCACACTGCTGGCTCATGTTCAACCGGCTGTTGAATCTAGTCTTGCTTCCCACTATTGCTGGAGAGGAGCACATATACCTTAAGATTAACATTGTACCATGTTTTGTTTCTGTCTCACTTTGACAGAGAGGACCAATTTGACAGGCTGCTGAAGATAAAGCCACACATTGGTACTAAGGTCCATGGTAACCCCTTACTAATTTTTTTTTAATTTGCTCTAATCACTGCCCCATGAGGATGTTCTCTGAGCATTCCTGGGATAGGCAAATTATTAGCTTACTTGACTTTGAAGCTCAATAGATCTAACAAAAGCCTACTGCTGGCACCCACTGTTGCAGAAACCCATTGAGAATAGAGCATTTAGCTGATATTTTGTCATAAATCAATAGACGTATTCCAGAGCTAAACTACAATACATTTCAAGCAGCTAGAAGAGCTCTCTGGGGAATATTTAATCCCCTTTGAAGAGAGAGCCCTGTTTCAGAGAACCCCATTTAGTTTTCAGTGAGAATTAATTTTCCAGTTACTTTGATTAATGCATCTTGAAAGCAATCTCAGGTTTATGAAGCAATAATTAGCGATAATCATCTTCAGCTAGTAATGTGATACAGAAATTGAAGTGTGACAGTAGAAAAAAAACCTTCGGATACTGGCAGAGCTCTTCCAGCAAAATCATGCATATCAAAAGAACTTAGACCATGTCAGCAATATATGACCCTAAGAGGCTCACCACAACCAGAAGCCTTGACTGCAGAGGCACTCATAATGGAGATCTGGCTAAAACATGGACCAGTGAAAAGGACTAAGGGCATTTATGGAGAAGGATCACTCAAGGAGTTTTGTTGTACCCCCTCTCCTTACCCCCATGAACAACCCACTGGGAAATAGAGTATGTTAATGAGTGCAATGCAATGACCTCTACTGGAAATTGTGAAAAGCTTGAATGCCCTAGAACTTGTCTGGGAAGCAGCAGGTGATGACTGAAGTGCATTCACAGTCACAGCATGTCTCCACATGTGCCCACCTGCTCCCAGGGCTGTGGAAACGCATGCTGCCCTGCTCAGCAGTTGCAACCATGTCCCTGCCTTGCCTGAGACGTGCTGAGCAGCATGGTGCTGCAGGAGGGCAAGGCCATGCAGACAGACACACAGACATGGCTCTGCTCAGCATCTTCCTCCCTCCCCTGTGCTCTCTGCTGTGTACCCTGCAAACTGGAGCTGCTGCCCTCAGGACACCACTTCCCTGCTCTGTGCCCCATAGTACAGAGAGGTCTCACAGCATATTAGGCAGTTTCTTTATTTCTCACACCTGTGTGGACAACCTTGAGCAGCAGCACTGCAGCCAGAGCTGCCGGGAGCTCAATGGGGTGTGATACATAAGACCCGTGAAAAGCCTGAGCAGCTTCTCCAAGCTGAACTCAACATTGTTGGTAGTAGCAGCAGATGGACCAGCTGATCTTCAAAAGCTGTAATCGTTCTCTAAACTAGGGCATGGGGATGCTTCCCAGCGTGCTGAGAGGAGGAAGTCATTATCAACTTACTGCTTATTTTGGTTATTACGGTAATGTTGTTGAGACTCTTGTAGCCTGGTGACAATCTACAACACAAAAAATCGCTTCCACAAAATCTGTGATCTCCTGGTCCGTCACTGGAAGGCAGCCAGCACCGCCAGGCAGAGTTGCAGATTTGTCATTTTTTAAAGCATCCATAAAACATGCACCTTATTAAGCGCTTGGAAAGTAATCCTAGTTTAAATTGATTGTTGAACAAAGAAGCAGCAATTTGCTGTGGGGGAATGCTTTATTTGCTTTTCACCATAGGAAGGTGGATAGGAAAACAAAGTCACCCAAGTTGGAACCAAATAAATTAAATGCATTCAATTAGCTAATGGACTGTCTCACAAAAGGTTGCACTATTATAGAAAATTAAATTAGTTCTTCCTAATATGTTGAGATTCTTTAAGTCATTAACACTTTTTTGTTGTTTTTTAAAGAAACTGCCTGAAATATTCAGGGGTTTATTTTTCACCCTAGGCATTTTACTTTGCCATACCTTTCAGTCTTCATTCTCTTCAGTCTTAAAATCGGTGCTAATTCATAAATAGCACTTCTATGCTAAATAACTTTGATGCAATTCATGAGCACAAGGAACACATTTCACATTTTCCTAACAGAACATGATGTTCCTAGAGATCAGTTTCACCAGCTATTATATGACAGTGCTGGTTAGAAAATAGACTTGACTCAAACATGGTCACTGGTGGCTTCTCATACCTTTTTGCAGACAAATAACTGAAAATGGACAGCTACAGAGTCACCAGACATGCCTCCTTCATGCACTACCAGACAGTGGTGTACGCTGCGTGGTGTGATGGCAGAGACTTCTCATTTGCTTCACACTGTCCCAATTAGGATCCTACGGGGTGTTTAGTTAGGAAACAAAGTGTATGATCAGTCACATCTTTATCACTCCATGCAGTCCTTGCTGAAGAGATGGGAGAAGGGAGGGGATTTCCTATGAGTACATAGCTATTCAGTACATGCATTTTAGAACATGCTCCTTACTCTTTGCAAGCATATCTGATCTCACCCAAACCATGAGATGGCATGCCCAAGGTATCCCCAGCCACGCTAGAGAGGAGTCTGGAGGAAGGAGTGGTGGTTGGCACTGCCTTTTGTTCCTGGTGGAGAGGAACTCATCTGTCCCATGGAGAAAGCCACAATCTGCTTTAAAGATAGCTCCACAGCAGGAAGCACAGGCAAAGACCCTGGGCAGGCAGGTCAGGGCTGAAAAAGAGCTAGCGTGGGACTTAAGGGCATTTTCCACCAAAAGTGTTTCTTTCCCAGGCAAGCAAAACAGGCAGGTACATATGGAGATCCATTATCTTGATACTCATGTGCTTAAAATCAAGCCCTTTGCTGGATGAGATCTGGCATGCCCTTATATAAGCAAATTATGCTTCTAGCCTAATAGAGACTTGAATATTTTGAGAACTCATAGGTCTCATTGCTATGGAAACTAACTCTATATCTTTAGGTTAGTCTTGCTATCTCTGATTTGCAGTGTTCACATTTAATCTTAAAAAAAAAAAAGAAAAAGAAAAAAAAAGACAAAGACAAAGCTGAGCTGCATTTGCTGTTTCAGTCCCACTCCCCACTACCCTTTGTCTCAGTTCCCTAGCCAAAAGCAGAGTCCAACAGCCTTTGCAGGTTGCAATATCAGCAGTCCAATGCCAGGTTACTGGTTTCAATGCCAACAGGAGTTGAGAGTACTTGGGCTGATAGTACAGACAAGAGCATCAGCGGGCAAGCCAACCTCATCCGGGGGGTAGAAATTCTGGTAGGGAAACCCAGCCTCATGCAGCTGTTCTCTCCTTGGCTCTCTCTTGCTTGGGTAAGTGAGCCAAAATGTTCACCAATGCTCTGAAATACTAAACAATTCTTTTACAATCCACAGATGGATAGTGGGAGGATTTACCACTGCATGGACAAGTACAACAGCTGCCACAGGAGTGACTGAGCTGGTACCATCTCAGTAAAACAGACTGGCCTCATCTTGTGTCGGAACATGTACCTTATTGTGAAGGTAATCCTTATTATTCCCTCTCCCTCCCAACTTTTCTCCATCTGCACAACTTCAGCTACCCTCACCCTACAGTTTACCAAAACTTGGATCAGTGACATTCCTGGGATGATACAAAAGAGTTACACATTCCTATAGGGAAACTGGTACTTGACACACCTCGGTATGGAGCTATAAAGTGCTGATATTCCTTTGGTTTGATGTTTCTGAATCACTTTGTATCTTGGGAGAGAAAAAATGTACTTTTTCAGAAGTTGCTGAAAGACCAATGTTTGCCCATATTTCATGGCCTCTGAAAACTTTTCTGCATAATTCAAAGTCATGGAGAATTCCCATTCCAATTTTTTTTAAGTTGATGGAATTTTACTACTCTTAGTAACAGAAATTTTTTTTCATTTCTTTTTCCTCTAACAAGAAGTGTCTCTTCACTAAAAGAAAGGTTGTTTTCACAAAATAAAAAAAAGGATTTTTTCAGTTGTGATGCCCTCACTCTTTTGCTCAGAAGTGAGATGTATCATAATTTTTTTTGCAGCAGAATTTACTTTTTTGGCAAAAAGGGTAAAACTACCAAGGCAGCAGTCCTTGTCAGTATAACTGAAATAATTTCATCCATAATGCTAACACATATACCTGCTTAATACTTTTTTTTTTTTTTTAGGATATATCATCTATATAACTTAGTACAGAACAAAGGTGCCTTGTCTGGGTGGCCTCAGCATCCATGGCTATAAGGGCAGTTCTGTCCACATTCTTCTTTGTCATTGTTTGGTATTTTCAGTTTTGAATTGCTATTAATTCCAACAACATACCCTGTCCCTCCCCCTCCCCCCAATCACCTTTGGAGAGCAATGCTAATATCTTCTATTGGCTCAAAGTTGTAATTTTTATTTTTTATTTCCTCCTCTCCCTCCCCCCCCCCAAAGGTTATGATCGTATTCCTATTAAACTGTTGCAGCCCACTTTTCTGGATTTTTTTTCCCCCGGGATAAGTGAAATCACTGTATCTTACCATGTTCCCTTTTTATCCAAGCTAAATGTTAAATATATAAGATCATAGGCAAGCACTCAAACTTTTTAAGAATCAGGATTATGCAATGATGAAAAATGAGAAGTAAGACTTTTTTAAAGGTTAAAGGCAATTCAGCTTCAATAGACAGGGAAAATGCCACAAGTTTAATTCTTGTAATGGGTGGCAGTAACACACTCTGCTCTCTGGGATGAGTATTATTCCATAAAGGAATGCAACATGAACCAGTAGTTAAACTAGGACAGATGTTGCTGAAAATATTTAAAAGATGTTTACTTTATATTATTAGTGATCAAATATGCAATGTTTTGGGGTATGTCATCCTCATGACTTCCCACAAGACATAGTATTTTCCTTGTGGAAAAGGCAAATAACTAAGTTGTAGGCAGTTTTTAGTAACAGATATTTTGGACTGGTGATGTAGCTGTTTAAATATCCACTAGCACCAACATCCCCAAGCCCAACCACTCTCCCAAGTTTGCTCTCCATATTCCTTCTACACGTTAAAAATACTTCCCCCATCTCACAGTCACCCTGTCCCAGCCCATTGCTTGTACGTTTCCTGGTAAGTTTCCAGTGAAGAACTTCCACCCTCAACTCCCTGAAACAAGCTGTCCCTTCCTCCCACAGCCACCTCTCAGAATAACCTGTCTCTTCCTGTCATTTACTGCACGAATCTCTCCTGGCCTGATTTAAGAAAAGGGATTTTTCTGACTGGGGTGTGAAGCAGACAACTATGGGGTTTTCCTTCACAAAGCTCACAAAGGTTTCCACTATTGCAGCAAAACCACTGCAGTCTTTTCTAAGGACATGCTTGTAGTGATTTAAAAAAAAAAAAAACACAACCCAACAAACAACTAAAGAATCACTGCAGTTAATATGCTCCTGTAAAGTTAAAGCTGATTTAAGACTGCCTACACTCAAAGTTGCATTAATATAATCCCCTTTAACTAATCAGGTGAAAGTTGTGTGTGGAATGTACCCAAATCCTCTGTTATAGACTAAAAGAGACTGATCAGCTGCAAAGAAAGGGATGTGTGAACTGTGCCTTCTTTTTCTCTCCCAGCCTCCCACTCCTTCAGAACCAAATTGCATTAAAGCAGCAACAGCACAGAAGACAAAACATTTCTTTGTGGTCTCCCCACTGCTTCCCCAGGTGCCCTCCCTGTCCTTCATCACCTGCTTAATACGCACATCCTCCTGTTTGCCCCTGGTGGCCTGTGGCTTCTGCACCCTCCTACCCCACATCTGAATAACTGCAGCCACATCACCCTGGGGAGACTGGATCAAATGCTTTTATTCTTTATTTAAGGAATAATGACCCATATCATAGAATCACAGAATACCAGGTTGGAAAGGATCTCAAGGATCATCTGGTCCGAACTTTCTCACCAAAAGCAGAGTCTAGACAAGATGGCCTAGCACCCTGTCCAGCTAAATCCTAACTGTCCAATGTTGGTGAATCCACCATTTCCCTGGGGACATTATTCCAATGGTTGATTGTTACCACATTCTTGAAGCAAAAAAAACCCACACTGTTCTCTTTACTGTTTCACTCTTATTAGGTACCCACATGTTGTTGAACTCCTCTTTGGTTTCTTAGCTTCCATCTACTTTTTTTTTTCTGTTCGCTACCCATTGCTCAATCACCTCCAGCCCCTGAGGCACCGGCACCACAGTCCCAGGGGCTGGAGGTGATTGAGCAACGAGCTGGCACTGGAGAACCTGGTGCTCCGAGGTTGCTGTAGAAGGGGGGTTACCCTCTGCTACAGTAACAGGTTTTGTCCCCTCTTCTCGGCCTCCTTCCCCTTTTTCCTCAAGCTTTTGGTCTGCCTTCCTGACTAAGCATGAAACTGGAGTAGTCAGAAAGACTACTGCTGCCACTTTGCAGCTACCTCTGCTACACATCCACCTTCTATGGGGATCAAACATTTTTGCTCTATTGTGAACTTTTTTTGGCCATTGGCAATGGGCAGTGAAGGAAGCTTGCTTCTAGGAGAGCTGAAGCTCTGTGCTGAGGTGGAAAGACAAAACATTGCAGAGGGATGTGTATACTGGCCAAAGAGCAAGCCTCCCTCAGGCTTCTACTTCTTAAATGCTCATGAATATGTTGCTTTTATATCATTCACAGAATTCTTCCCTGCCCTGAGGCCTTTTTTTTATATGTATTTGCTAAGGTGTGGTCATATATTATTTTCCTCATCAGCCCAAGGGCACAGAAATTGATACAACTCCTGCACCACTATAATCTCATTGACTTCAGGGGAATTACTCCCCATTAGAGCAAGTGAAATCAGAATGAATAAAGACACCGTTTCTCTGCTGTTCACCGTTAATGCTGCAAAGCCTCCTGAAATCGTCAGAGAAAGCCAGAGATTGACTCTTGCTTTACTCTGGTTCAGTGCTGTTCCTGAGTGTACGAGTGGATAAGCCACTTGTTCAGGTACAGCTACAGAGCAAGGTAAGAAGATAAACACGTACACCACTTTCTATCTCAGATCTCACTGGCACGCAGATCAGCGCCTGCCTGTCTCGCCCTGCAGCAGACCAGCCCTGACAAACAGGCTGCGGGGTGGGTGGCGCAGGGTGTCCTCCTTCTCACTGAAAACCAGAACTGCTCTGACAGGGTGAAGAAGAACCAGTGACAGAGTAATTATCTGCTATCTATTTTTACTATCAATTTGGAAATCCTTTTTTAATTTTCTCTAGCTCTTTCTGTTGGGAATCAAAGCACTCAAGCCATTCAGTCACACCCAGAGGGCTTCCATCCTCATCTTCAAAATGGGAAAACCCGGAGATCTAGAGACCTTAAATTATTTGGCCACGGATGTGCTGGAGACAGAAATACTTTCCAGTTCCAGACTGCCACTTGAATACATTTAACCACAAGACCATCCTTCTTCTTAATTAGTCCTTAGTGTTTAATTTAGACGTAAATGTAAGAAGGCAACAAAGCAAAGGGAAAGAAAACCTCAGGCCCACATCCACCGTGAGTCAGACACACAAAGCTACCAAACTGCATTCAACCATCACGTAGTTGCTATAGAAAATGCTGGCAGTTGCCTCCCTATGCAGAGGTCAATTATTATTGCATACCATGGAGATACTCCCCTGATGGGCTCTGAGTTATTCTGGAAGAGGAAGAGAAAGGATCTGTCAAAGCCAGAGACATTCTGGAGACACATCCTCATAAACAGACCAAGGAACCACCAGCCCAACCTATGTCCTAAGTGGATCTTGAGTCACAAATGCTTTGCAGAGCCCCTGTGAGGTCCTTCTGGTCTTCTGTTTCCCTCCCTGTGTATTAATAGAATAGTCTATCCCAATTTTTTAATCCAGAAGTTACTAATGAGTATATTTTCCCAATGTTAATGCATTTTTCCTGGTATCTTCCTTTTAGACAAAAAGGAATAGCAAATACCTCAACAATTAATATGTCACAGGTCTTTGTAATGAAGAGATGATGTACTTTCTCAGCAGCTTCTATCTCCATGAATGCAGCCAAGGCTCATGGTAAGGCTATGGTGCTATTCTTTTGAGCTTTGCCTGTGTACTTAGCTATATCTATTGAAGTAAGCAGCAACATAGTTCAAAACAGGGGCATGTTCAGAGATGAAGTTCCAGCTCATAGCTATCATGTCTCATTGTACACAGTGTTGTTCCCAATGGAGAAGTTAGTTTTCCTACCTTCACGCTGTTAGCTGCACACTGATTCAAATCCTGAAGATTTTCTTTCTAAGACCTAGAATATATTTTTGTTTTAAAGCTGCAAACTACAAAAATTATCTTCTCATCTGTGCTCCCTGCTGATACGTTCTTAGCAATGAACATATTATCCATTTTTGTTAAAAATAAATAGATTTCCTCTACCCTTCTCACTCCCCTCCTCCAAGTTAGAAATGTCAGGAATTACAATTGCTGACGCTGTGCTTGCTGTAGGAGTGCTGAGAAGCAAGGCTTGGGTGTAAGCAGGAATTTGACCTGCCGTTTTCTCAGCCTTCAGCTGAGAGAAAGAGGATGTTGCCTCTTGCATAAAGGGGTTTCACAAAGAACTCATATAACCTGTTCCCAGCCACCGCTCGTTTATAGTTTCAGATAAAATTGCAAGCAAATGAGTAAGGATTTACTTGGCTTGACTAAATGCTTCAACTATTAAAAAAAATGCATTTATGAAAACATTGCAGCTCAGGTTTCTCTCATTTCTCATGCCACTAACTCATGACTTCAGGCTACCCCATGGCAAAACTGTGGAAGCTGAGATCTAGTATTTGCAGCAACTGATTTGCACCAGCTACAACAAATCCTTTTGCAGATTTGCAGAAGAGAACAAAGGGTAAAAACCAGCTCAGTCCCTTTGTTCCCGCTGTAGTTTTCACTGTTGCAAAAGGCAGTTCAATTTCATATAATCACAACAGCAAGCAGCTATAACAGAACACATTAAAAAAGCATTTGTTCAATAAAAGAATGCCATTTCACAAAAGGTCATGCTTTCAGTTTTGAGGAGGCTTCTAGTCACAAGCAAAATGCCAATATTTCATATCACAAAGCACTGACTCGTCTATTCCCCAGCCGCCTTAGCTACAAAAATGGGACAAATAGTACTTACCTGCCTTCTCAGATGCTGAAATGTTTGATCATAAATTAAAAACACAAAGCACTGAATATTTAAAATAACACACATGTGAAACAAGACATGCACGTCCATAAAGTGGATAACATATGGGAAATGCACAGTTAAGAGTCTCACTGGGAAAAACAATAATCTTGGAAAAAACAGTAACTATAGCATTTAGCAGTTTACCTCATTGTGCACAATAATCTACAGCATTTATTTACAAGACAGCTACTTGATAGTAGTCTTTAAATATTTAAGACAAACTGCCATTTCAGGGAGTTTCTCCTCTCCACCTAACTGACTGCAGCCATAGCAGTTTGTTTGCATGATGGTGTAAAGGACACTGCCACAGATATACACCACTTCTGCATTATCTTTTCCATAGCTCTGAAGTGCTGTTTCCTTTATCCTCTAAAGTTTTCAACATCTTTGAAAGGCGATTTTTATGCAAGAAGAAAATTCACTTTTAACCCTGGGTAAATTTATTGCATCATTTAATCTGCAACCACTTCTTGAATAGAAGAGCCTAGCTCTTGGTCCATTTGTCTCTTGGGCACTTAGTTAATGAAGGAGGAGAATTTTGCTGATTGGCTAATTTTTTAGCTAATTAGCTTATTGGCTGATTTTTTGTCTTTTTAAAATGTCCAAGCAAAAAGATGAATGCTCATCAGTCCAGAGTACTGCCTATGATATTCATTCTTATCTTTTTTATCCTAAGTGATTAAGTCAGTCAGATTTCTGTATGTCAAGTATTAGGGGCAGCAGCACCTATAGTTATGATTCCTTTTTAAGGAACTAATTTTTGGTGACTTATATCTCTTCCAAAGAAACCATTCAATTCAAATGGCTGACCATGGATGAGCAGTCTCCTTACTTAGAAGATTCAGCTATAATGGATCACACCTTCATCCCAGAATTTGGGGAACGGAAAAGTACATTACTTTCCCCTTACTATTGAGTAAAAGGAAGGGGTTTTGTTAGCTCTCACGCCTAGGAACTTGAAATTCCTCAAGTTTGCCATCATGAAAAGGTTGTGCTTTTGCAGTTTCCACCTGACCAAGCCCTACAGCTTGGGGCAAGCAGGTCATCATTCTCAGAAGCAATCTATAAGAATTTGTCATCCAAGTTCAGGGAACATCCCCAGCACTGTATGTGCTTTGAACAGGGGAAGGACTAATGCAAAGGGAGAGAAGATGGCCACGAAGGTGAAAAACGATGAGGGCAGAAGAGGCCAGAACCAACAGCAGGAGCAGAGAGGATGAGGGAAAGGCTGCAAGCAAGGAAGAGACAAAAGCAGAAGCTGGAGGGGTAGAGGTGGGAACTGAAGAGTTCTTTAATCAGTCCTGTCTCACACTTTGTTTCAGAATTTGACAAGCAATGGACAGCTCTTGAGCCTCAACATACCTCTCCTGTCTAGCCAACATGCCTTCGCATTCCCCCCACACCCTAACTTTAAATGATCTCTTCTGCAACCTTAATTCTATTCTATTTTTTTCAATGTAATAAAAAACCCCTGTTGTAGCAGCATTAAAAGACACTCAGATTTGACTGCTGGGCAAGCCACAGGAGGAATGCAAATAATCAAAGCGTTGACAACCTAGAAATTCTGGTCCCCTACAGAATAACTGCTGCACAGATATAAATTCTTCCTCTTATCAGTTATATACAGGCTTTTGTGCCTATGTACATTTTGAACATCAATTATCTGTGCACGTTAGGAAAAAAAAATGATTGATGCTCTTACTTAAGGCAAGTTTTGAGAGAAAATTAGTGTTCTAAATGGCAAAATATTAAAACAAAAGCACTGATTTTAACTGTTATTGATAGGAGCTTTCAAATGGGATATGACACATCCAGATTGGTTCAGTAAGAAAACAGGTTTAGGGTTGGATGATAGCTGAGATTTTTTTTCTTGGTTTTATGGCTAAAGATAGCCAGATGGATATGGATTTTATTATAGGTATTGGCAAGTTTATGCTGCTGAAAGCCTGACACATGACTCATTAATTTAAAGTTGGAACATCAGATTTTCATCAACATTAAATTCAAGCAGTTTTTCTGAAACTGCAGCCTGGATGTGCCATCATGGTTTGCGTATTATCTACCTCAAAATAAGAAAAATCCACAAACATTAGAAATTATTCTGTTTGAGGTGAAAAAGATGAGCACAGAGCATTCACTGTAAAAGAAGAGCCAGAATTCTTGAAAACCTGTGCGTGCAAACACTTACGCTAAGCTCTGCTCACCGACCCGCCCAGCTCAAAGGCAGGTCACAGAGCACACTGGCCTCTTCACGTCACCCAGCCTGGAAAACTGGATTTCACCATTGGTTGTCTTCTGCCTTCCAGTCCAGCCTCCAGACCAGGCAGAAGCACTCCAGTCACCCCTAAACTTTGTACTGTAGATTAACCCCTACTATTTATGTGATTTGTTGAAAATACAAGTGTCATATTCATCAGTTAAATCCTTCGTTTCCTAATACAGGTATGAAAAGAGTCTCAGCTTGGAATGTCTGAAACAAAGCAATCCAGCTGAACTTGAGTAGTCTCCAAAGGAGTCAGATAAGATTGACATTTATCTTTGTTTCTTCATTTGTAGCATAGACAAAGGGAGCCATTTACATTCCTGAAAGATCTTGTCTCAGCAGTTTCCCTTTTGAGACAGTACAGTAAGGGGAAGACCAAACTAACCTATTCGTGGCCTTAACACAGCATACCAGAAACTTTATAAGCATGGACAGGTGCCTGCCTGGGAAAGCTGGTCATCTAATTTTAGATATGCCAAGATGAACAGGAGGAAAAAAATATTCTACGAGAGTATAGCGTCAGCGAAGAAAGGATTTTGGCCAGTAAGATAACAGAATAACTTCATCGGTGCACATCCACGCAGCATGATATTTTGTTATTAACACAAAGGATAAAACAATTTGCCATTAATATCACTTGATCTGCAGCAATTAAACACCTCCCTGGAGTTCCTCCTCTCACCCGAACAAGAATTCTTCCTAAATTTGGCCCCTATCTTTTCACCAGCTTCAAATCAGACCTTCTCCAACAGTACAGATTTCAATTGCAATAGCAGACACCAATGATCTGAGTCACCACAGAGAACTTACCTAAACTGAGCCCAACTACAGCAATCAGCAAGGAGTGGAGGGGGCTCAGAAAAATGAACAGAGAGGCTGCTGCATTTGAGCTGTAGCAGAGAAGGTCAACATTTTCCTGACTAATCAGGGATTTGGGTCAGGAGACACTGGAAATGAGGTAGATTTTGGATACTGCTTCCATCAAAACTGGGATCTGCTCGGCTTGCAGTGCCTCCCAGCACTCAGCAGCCCAGCTGGAAGCCATAAGCAGCTATCAGCTCAGGGCTCATGACATCACTGTGGCACCGAGCACATTTTTCACATACTAAGACAGCAGGGATAGAGGCTGTTGGCTGAGGGAGTTTATTGAACAGCCAAACTGCCAGCTGCAAATGCTTCATTTCTGCAGGTTAAGCTTTCTGCTTTGTTGGAGTGATCACATTTTTCAGCCACAAGGAGTGTGTTAAAAAAAAAAATCATTGACATTAGCATCAGTTAAACTTGCATGTCAGAACACCAAAAAAACTAATTTCTGAAATGCATACAATGCCTTGCAACTCCTCTTTGGTTTCCTAAAGGGGCTGAGGTTTCTGGTTGTAAATTTTACTCAGCAGTAACTCAACCATGCAGAAATGGCAGAAAGCAGTTTGATAAAGGAAGGCACATATTTAACTTCAGCAAGGCCAGCCCCTGGGAACAAGGCAGTCTTGTGAAAGAGAAATGGATCGGACACATACTCTGCCCTGTAGCCTTGTGGAAGCTGTGCTGAGCCCCAGGCTGAGGGGCCAGCTTTTCACCCTATTATACCTTTGGGAAAGGGGAATTACCATTGTTGAGGAATTTTGCAGTGTGCTAAGAGGTTTCACAATCCCAGGGCAGACAGAGATGGTGAAAGAGCCTGGATCTGTCAAGTTAAAGGACTAAATCATTGCTCCGGTCACATGCCTCTGGCAGCCACCCCCTGCTCCCCTGCAATGGGGTTGCCATTTTCTGTGCTAAAAAAAGCTCAGCATTGCTAATGCAAGAGAGGAGAATTCATCCAGGGGCTCAGATGGGGGCAACAAACATGCACACCCATACGACAGACCGTGCTGCTGGTAGCCCATGATCTGCCTTTAGACCAGAGGGATAAAGGCCAAGTCTAAGAAGCCCAGAGCTCTGCTGCAGCCCCAAAGACACTGACACAACATGCAGGAGAAAACTGTATCCTGACACAGAGGTTGTGGTTGGGCATTCCCTCCTCATGAAAGCTGATTTAGTTGAGTCCTTCCTGTCCTTAGATTTCAGAGTCTGTGGGTTCAAGGATGCCTCATGACATCTAGAGTGAGAAAGGCAGAGAGAATTAGTCTTAAAGGTCTACTTCAATCTAGTCTGTATTGACCAGGTAGAAGTCAGCTGCTCAGCAATACGGACTTCTGCCAGGTTCTTTAGGTCTGAGCAACTCCTGAACACAGCTTGGTATCAGAGCTACACTAACAAAGTGCTTTTAATTCAGAGTTTTAGGGCTTCAAAGTTCAGATGTGCAGCTGGTCACATTTACAGGTAATTTTAAATTGAATTTTTACTGCGCCAGGAAACACGAAGTGCCAGCAGGAGTGAAACACAGAACACAGCTTTATTTCTGTTGCTGGTTTTAAGGCAAATTTTTAATAGCTTCCAGTTACCTTGGGCAAAGGAAGCTAGCTGCAAAGTAAATTACAGAAAGTTAAGATTAGCTACACTTAATGTATAACTGAAATAGCACCCTGCAAAAGATACAAATAGCACTATAGCAATCACAAGTCCTGAACTGGAGGGACATGTGACCAAATTAACCGAGAACAAGTTACACTTGAAGTACAAGTTTAGAAAACAATTTAAAAGTTGATATTGTTACTAAAATTTTGTCTAAGCTAACAAGACAACTCAGTCCCAGTGGGACTCCCATGTGCCATACACAGCACAGCTTGAGTGGTTACTACTACTTTGGGTTGCCTACTTTTGTTTTACTGTTTTTTCTTTTTTTTTTTTTTTTTTTAATAGGATGGCTAGTCTGAAGCCTCAATTTCATGTGAGCAAAAATCTTTGAGAGAGGAATACAACATTTTCTTATTCTCTGTTGGCAACATACAGCCACCTTTTCATGCACTAAACAGGAGTTGTGGACTTGTCTTCTACCCAGTCCTGCTCATTAGGGTCTGATACAAGACATCAGAACTCCTGAGTGCACTCTCAGCTACTAAGCCATGATTTGACCTTGATTTCCAAGCAGCCACTGCTCAAAGCCGTTGCATTCTTCCTCAAATTGCTCCACCTCTTCATGGATTTTTCCAGCTGACCCTTTTGATCCTATTTGAAGAAGCTGAGTAGAGGCAGTCCATTTCATGGAAAAATATTAGGCCTGAAGAACAACAGCTGTAGCTCCGGCAGAAGTTAGAAAGACTTTTATATGGTGTTGTCTTCCTTATAATTCCTACAAAGCTGCCTTCTGAGCACAAACTACGCTCAGCAGTTCATCTTAATTCTCTGGTGACTTTGTCTTTCCCTAGTCAGCAGGACAGCAATTTTGCAGCTGCTGCTGCTACTGCACCTAATTTAGCAGCAGCTTCCTTTACTGGTGCTTGGAGGACTGACAATTGTGGTCATAACTCATGCAGAACTGGGAGCCCACTCTTGAAGAAAACAAGAGCTACACGATGCCCTTCTACAGCTTTCACAACTGTGGGAGATACTAGGCTGGGCTGTTGGGTCCTGCTCCCACTGATGCCCACCACCAGCCAAAGTTGCTGCTGATGCTCTGTAATGGTCAGGAAGCAGAGTCCCAGACCGGAAACAGAATGGGTATGTACTGCATTTTGCCAGGAGTTACTCCTCCTCTTAGAATGTTATTAAGGTCAGAAATAATGACAGCTACCCTCAAAAGGGGCTTCAGTGGTGAGGAAGGGAACAATTAGGTTATATTTCAATAGGTTACCTTAGAGAGTTTCTGGTGGAATAACAATCAGGTCCAATAGGACATACTGTGAAGGGTAACAGCGAGCTATTTGATGCCAGTCTAGAGCTATGCAAGCAATCTGAAACCAGCTTTTACACTAACTGCAGCTGGGAAAAAGGAGAATTGAATTGGCACCGGTCCCAAAAAGCACGTACTTCGGTATTACAGCCAGCTGTAGCTCTGTTATTACTTCACCAGTCCTTCAGGGTGCAGTTTTCATGTTACAGCTAAGCTGAAGTAATAGGTAAGGGATGCTGGAAAGAGAAGTCATGCTTCTCCCTCTCTTCCTCAACACCTGGCTATGGATTCTCAAGTCATCAGTAGTAGGTCCCATCTGACCCCTACTGCAAGCAGGTAGGTAAGGTGAGATTTCCACCAGTGAACACATGTGATCAGCAGCAGACTGGCTTAATTAATGCGAAACCCACTGCCCAGAATTCCCATTTCATCACTGCTGTAAGTGGACTATGCTGAAAGAGGCAGACCAGTTGTCCTCTTCACCTACTGCAGCCACTCTCCTTGCACTGGCAGTAGCACTCTCACTTGGGTGATGAGCTCAGAGACCCAACCTCAGCCAATGAGCAAAGTGACCAAAACAATGTGGGCTCTGAGCAATCTGATCTAATTGAAGATGCCACTGCTCATTGTAGAAGGGTTGGACTAGCTGACCTTTAAAGGTCCCTTCCAACCCAAACTATTTTATGATTCACTAAACAGTATTCCTTCCCACAGCAGGCACCTAGCCTTCTCTTTCACTTGCATTTCTTCCCCTTTGCATGTGGGAAAAACTCAGGCTCCAGCAGAGTTTGGCATTTGCTGTTCTTCAGAAACCACTGTTGCCTCTCGAGCACTCATTTTTACAACAAGAGCAACTACCTTAATCTCAAGCAGCAGAAAGAAATAACTTAATATCCGCTGTTTTGAGACAGATTTGTCTAATTATCCACAAGGCACCTTAACCTCAAGGGGACCCAGTAGCTCCAGCTACCCAGCAGCTGGCCAAAATCAGCCAGCTCTCCACCAACAACAGCCAGCATTGCCATGGCAATTTATCCCCTTAGAGAATGACAGTCACATCTTGTCTGGTCATGGTTGCTTTTCATGTTCTGATTCCCACCACATGGATTAAAATGAGCAGCACCAAGACTGAATCAGGAACTCATAACACACACTGGTACAGAATCAAGTGGCATTTATGACTCATAATTTTATTTTTTGCTCATTCTTCTATTTCCTCCTGCCCCTTATCTTTCACATAGTTTAAAGCCATAACCCTGGTTACGGTATCTCAGCTCGTATGTGTACTTCATAGCAAACCCACACTATATCACTATTTTCTGTATTAGAATAGACAGATATGGAGACGCTGCATTGCCACAGCAGGACATCCATTACAGGTAACTGCACACCAATGTGTGAGAGCTAGCACACATAAGCTGCTTCTGTGAAGCACTAACTTACCATCTTGTACAGTGCACATACTTGCCTGTAACACCTTCCCACTGCCTTGAACAAGAAAATCACTCAGCGACAAGTTTGATCTTTCACTTCTACCTTTATTTTTCTGAAACTAGCGCTTCTCTCAAGGGGTTACCAACTCCTACTATTTCTCACCAAGTGTTGCTCAGCAGCTTGTCATGAGTTACTTTTCCCCCCATCACTCATGCACCCCAAGCAAAAATAGAGATGCATAAGAGTCAAGAAGCAGGTGTTTAGAAAACCAAAATACATTTCTTCGGCAGCACCCATGTGGCAGATACTTTCAGCTAAACTATCCTTATAGGCACAATTGTCAGTGAACACTATAAACTTCCAAAACAGCGTCTAAAATTGAGAGAACCCTTTTTCTCTTTTTTCTTTCCCAAAAGCCATGTTTGGATACTGGACACTATGTCTCTGACTCTTTAAAGCAAGTGCCAGGAAGGGAAAAGGGAGATGTATGCATCCACCCCACCCCAGCTCAGCCGGTAGGACTGCCCAAAGACAAAGAAATTATTTTAGGACTCAAAAGATCAGGTACTAACCTTAGCTGCAGCCTCCCCACATACCTTTGGCAATCACCTCAGCCTTCTGGTAATTACCACCGTTCATTACAGAAGGATGAGGAAACAAACTGAAGCTGCTTTTATGCTGAGCCACAGACATAGGGTGAAGATTTCCGACCTGCCACCAGCCAAGCTTAATCAAGAACCAGGAATGGTTAATCAGTGTGGTTAACTCAGCACGGTACTGAGATTGAGATGTCTTACAAAGTTATTAGAAGCAGGTTTAGTGACTCCAGAGACAACCTCAGTATTACTGCATAGTGCTGTACTATGCTGACCAGCTGTGCTGTCAGGATGCTCTATCCTACACATCATTGCAGAGCGTGCAAAACTGCATTTAGCTCAAGCAAGTCCTCCACACTGTAAACTTCAGTCGTGTTTCAGCTTCAACTACAACGAACCCGGCTCAGCATCACAGCTCTTGAGAAACAGGGCAGTGGTGTGCACATTGGCAGCCAACCATCAAACTATTGGAAGCATTACAATGCAAAATGTCATCTGATGCTGCCAGAGAAGTTGCCCCACCGCTAACAAGCTCATCTGCAAAAAACCTGTAGTTACATGCTTTTTAGCATAGTCCCCTTTTGTTGGGGAAAGAGTGACACTTAGCGATACTCAGCAACCAGCAGTGAGACAACCTGCAGGTGCAGTTTGCTGCTCGGGTTCATCAGGACAGCAATTTCTGCTTCAAGTGCTTGCCTCTTGGGAAGGGACCACCCAGCTCTTAGCCCTCTGACCAAACCAAGGTTTGAAATCTCAGCACAAATCGCAAAGTCCATACCAGCTTTCTCCAGGGCTGGCAGAGCAGTTGCCGTCTACAAAAATAGACACGCAAAATAAGCTCTATATAGTTATAACAAAATAAACTCCATATAGTTAGAAGAAAAGAGAGAATACATATTTGAAAAGAAGCAAGGGGAAGAAAAGGCAAGCTGGCTTCCCTATAAAGTTTAGTATGATCCCAGAGATGAACTAGTTAATTAGGTCCTTAGCAGCAACGTAGTTTAAACATAATGAGGATCGGGACAGGAAGCCTTCTGAAGAGGAGAACTGCATTCTTGAATTACCAGCTTCCTTATCTCTGAAGAGCATAGGCACTCACACCTGAAAGGCCACCAAGTCTTCAGACCTTAGTTAACTCAAGCATCTACTAACACACAGTGACTATTCCAACCGCTCCCACTAGCCAATGAATTATCTATGACACTCAGAATTTATTTAGCAACATTACAAATGGGATTTGCATCTTTTGCTTTTGGTCTTCACCCACTACTGAGCAACTAGAGAGGCTCCTGCATTCTTGTGGGAAGAAAATGGCACACAGACAACCAGAGGCAGCTGTCTACCTTCAGGGTGTAGCAACAGCTAGGTCTAACAAAAATGGTTTAAATACCAGAGGCCTGACAAACTCACTCAAAACACTAGTGTCTAAATTATGTCCCCAGTTGTACTGCGCTCACATAGGTCAGTTCATTGCTCACTTTGGCAATCGCATCAGGTAGGCATGCAGAGGACCCTGCTCAACAAGCCACCCTTTCACATTAGGGACATCAAACCCATCCAGGTGACTGCCAGAGGCACAATTATAGTAAACAGCAGGGCCAAGGGAAAAGGTTAGCTTTCCCTCAGCACTAACTCCTTTTTTGTTTTATCCCACTGCCAGGCAGCCAGCTCCCTTTGTTCTTGAGCAACAAGGCCGCAAAGCAAGGGCCAGGTTGGCCTGGGACCAAGGCAGGCAGGAAGTCTGTCTTCACCCACACAGCAAATGGGCTGCAATGACTCTGGCATTGCAGGCACCTCTGCTCCTCAAATCAAAAGGTGAGGTGTATTTTCTCTTATTAGAAACAAATCGGAAGAATTCAAGTGCATGCACCAAGACTGCAGTGCCCTTATGCAAGCAAATCCCTTACAGAGGGCAGGAAGAGCTGGTGGTTTGGAAATGGGATTTTTAATTTCACATTGCTCACAGTGCAGTTGTATTCCAAAGGTCAAAAAAGTTGCACTTTCTGGGAAATCACAAACAGTTCAACAAAACCAGCTCAATTCAAAACCAGTGTTTTTTCAAAGCTAAAGTGAACATTTTTAGGCTAACAGGGCCTGTGCAGATCTTAAAAAGAGAAGTGGTACAATACTGTAGCAAATGAAAAATGAAAACATTTATGTGACTGTAATAAGCAGAAAGGAGGATAAAATTCTTCAGGCTAATTTTGCCTAGGGAAAAGTGTGAGGTGGTAAAAAAAGCTAAAATGAAACAATTTTGTTATATACAGGGTTGGAAAGGAAAAGGAAGGGAAAACACTTTTGTGAGCCAAATACCCCAGCCTTTGAACCCACAGCACTCATAGCCAACACAGTACAACCACTCCCTGGGAAGATCTCAAGCAGACCTAAGTATCACTTCATATTTCCACATCTGCAAACATTTCTCTTCCTGTAGAAGCAGATTTTCCTTGGTGGGAAACTCCTTGCCAGGGGCTGTCTGCTCCCTCTCTCTCTCAATCACTATTTTGCCAGATCACAGTGGAAGCTCTCTTGTAGCTCCAAATAGAAGAAATCCAGTTTATGAGATTATATTTATTTTTAAGTGCTTGACAGTCACTTCTAAGCCCTTTGGCCTCGTGTTGACCTTTAGGATTTCGAGACAAGATGCTACTCTACTTCTACTGCTTAAACTGTTTTAGCTTTGGGATTGCGCCAGACAGACAACTGACTGCAACTATTACAAGAGTAATTTTCCAGCATGTGGATTACTAGCATGTGGCCACTTAAGCTAATTTTATGTGGGATCGGAAGCCTTATAGGTCACAGTCTCATGGTTTGTCACTCAGCTGCATGTCCTTTATGTCCAAAATCCTGCTTCTTATTGTCAGTGATGTCCTCTTCAACTGTACAGGTACCAAAAACCTGCGCTATTTTATAAGACTTTTTGATTTAGAGAAAAAAGAAAGGAAAATGACTAGTGGAAGAAGACTTGGTTAATTTGTGATACAGTTGATGTTTACTTATGCCGTGAACTGCTTGTTACATGAGAATCTCTCTTCATCAGTTGCCTGATTCTCCTTGCCATTTAAGAGGAAAGAGGATTATATAATTTGTTCACCATTAATATTTATATTATTCTAAGGCACATCTTTTGAACAGATCATGGAATTTGACTGCGGAATTCAATAGTTTTTCAAATCTACATATTAATTTCTCTTCTGCAGCTGTCAGTTCTAAAAGCGCCTTGGCAGTCCTCTCAGCCACACCACACAAGTATTTATTACTACAGGTCTCCTACCCTTTTCCCAGCGCTTGGCCATTTTGTACTGGTGCACCAGCCTATGCAGCTGCCTCTTGCTAACCTGCCACAGCCCCAGTCATACAAATTCTCAAAGAAATTTGCTAACTATCCTTTAGAAAAAAGTTAAACCAGTTGATATGACCAACAGCTTAACTACAATTTTTCAACAGTAGCAAAATCCGAGCAGAGAAGCTTCATGGAGTCTTACAAAGCCTGGGTAGAAACCTAGGTTGCAGCCCTGCACAAAGCGTTGAGCCAGTCCAATGGCCCACAAGTATCAAAGACATCAGGAGCTGCAGTAGTCTCACTGCTTTTCTCCCTCATTCTTTGCTGAGGGGTCACATCTCTTCCCTTACCCTTACTCTAGCACTTATGGAGCCAAATTCAACTTGCTAACCCACACAACAACCATCAGCAGCTTTTTTTTTCCACAAGCATACTGCACCTGGATATAAGTAATTCAATGAACAATGGACCAAGCCACAGCATAAACAACTTGAAGATGCAACAGGTATGACAGGTGGAAAGACCCAACAAGGTAATAGAGTCTTCCTGTTGTTATAGGCGTTAGCTGCTAAATTGTTTCAAGCTTTCTCATGACAGCACAGACTTCAAAAGAGGGAGGCAGCTAACCACGGCACCATCACTTCAATGTACCTTTCACATAAAAAAAACCTTTCAGTATCGTAAACACCAAATTTAGTTTATCTCTATGACAGGTCACCATTAGGCACAGGAGCACTAACAGGACCACGAATTAAACAGGAGTTGTAGTAGAGAACGCCAACACACATTTCTCCTTCTTTCAAGTGTGTACACACAAGCATTTAGCACCTTTGAGCACGATAAAACAAACATATTTATTTCCAAATGCTCCAGAGTTGATAATTACCAGAGACATGAGAAAGCTAGGAGCTGTATTCAGAGCACTGTGAAAAGTCCTTGATGCCAAAGCTCCTGGTCTTTTGTTTTATTTCCCATCCTTGCTGGCCTGACCAACAAGCAAACTGCAGAAATTTTAGTCAACAGGTAAGAAATGCTTACACTCTATAAAATCAGACCTGTTCAAAGATGCTCAGCATAATTACAGTTGATCATCGCTTCTCCATTTTCACTGTGTAAATAACGACTTTCCCCAGTAAGATCCAGAAAACTAAGCAGAAATACAGGTAATTGAGAGTTTGCCAAATTGAAGACCTCTTTATTCTAAACTAATTCATGTCAAGCCCATCAATCAATTCAGTCTAGTAGACATAAGTGTCACTCATTCCTGTTAGGATGCGTAATTTTAAAAATTGGATATATTACATAATAGGCACATTTTTCACTGATTTCTTACGCACTTGAGCAAAGTGGCAGACACAAAGGCATATGGAACCTCTGTAGAACCTATTCCAACAGTCAGTGTCTTCACTTTCCAGAATTTTTTTCTGTTAATTTTCACACTACAAGAGCTCTTGTTTACATATAAAAGTGGGGTAAAGCTTCCAAAGATGCTAATTGTCTTCAATCAGTTTCCAAATTTCGTGAAGCCTTCCTGTTAGACATTTCTTGAAATATCTACTTACTCCACTAATGGGTCATCAGATGCCTATGCACTGTAGGCAGCTACAACAACAACCACCACCATTTCAGAAGGAAGTTTTAAAAAGGAAGATACCAAATACCATTTATGTTCATTTCAGAAAGTTTATTGCACCAAATGCCGCAAAGAGATAGACCAAAATGATAGCATACATAAACAACTATAAGAAAAAAAACCCCCACATGTAGTTTGACATTGGAATTCAGTCATTCCTTAGAAAAGCCTGTGTTCTCCAAACATGCAATAGCAACACACATTTTTCTACTATGGAAAGCCTGCTACGTATGTCAAATTAGCCCACTTGACCTCAAAAAAACTCCAAAAAAGTGTCTAGAGTATATTCAGCAGTTCAGACTCAATTTTGAGTTGGGTCCTTTTAACTGAAGTTATACTTGAGGGATAAACAATAACTTTGTGTCAACTTTATATACAAGAGTTTGGTGTGTCTGAAAAGGGTTTTTTACTTTAGGACTAAAGATGCACATAGAAGGGAATAGGGATGATCAATCCATAACTCTGGAAGCTGTCAAGAGAAATGTGAATTACAAAATTACAGAATTAGCGCCCATTCATTTATTTTGGGCAGAAGATAGTTGTATATGTTAGTTCAGAGAGTACCTACTTTAATTAAAATGTTGGTATCATTTTGAGTTAAGTAAGTCATTTAGATTAAATACCACCATTTAGCAGTTAATTTCTCCCCTCTGTGTATGAAGGTTTAGTCTTGCCTGAAAAAAAAGCATACATTCTTTGAATTGCACTGTGTAAACTGCATTTATGTGGGATCTTGGAAAGACTGCACTCCCACTTAACCAAGAAAGTATGTATTTAAGTTTACAAAAAACCTACGTAATACTGATAAAACCAACTTTGGAATATTTGAAAATTAAGCTACATTATCAATTCTAAACACAGCTGTACATTCATATCACTTTTCATCCTATTAAAATAAAAACAGAAACATGCCCTAAAGATGTCTAACAACACATCTGTAAATACTTACTGCTCTGTCATGCTACACTAATTTACACATACAGCAAGATGCTACCAAAACCAAGTTAAAGACTTAGAGTCAAAAAAGCCCTAGAAGGTGGAATCCTGTCAACTGAGGTAGTACATTTGGTGGAGGGGAAAATATGTATTTAACTTTCTTTAGTCTAAAGCCTTTTAAAGGTAATAAATGGCTTTCAGTTTGGATTTTCTTTCCCCCAGAACTAAATCAGTGAGAACAAGATAGTTCATCACATAATTTCTGAAGAGCAGCAAAATGTTAGAGAAAGCAGCAAGAATAATAAAGTTTTAGCCTGGGCTGAAGAAAATCCAAGTGCTTTTGACCATTGGCTCACCTGCCACTCCAAGTTTAATTTGATGTTTTGCCAGAAGGCAGGTTTTTAATTTTTTTACTTAAAAAAAAAATCTAGTGAAATCAGCTGTTACAGAACAAGGTGTTAAGTCTTGGAATCACTGCATGCTGGCTGACCTTTGACTTCCTTAGTACACTCTCTGATAACAAAAGCACAGATTTCTATGTTAGCACATATTTCTCTGAAGAATTGTGAGTCTGTTTGGATAAAAACCCAACTAATACTTTAAGAGAACTGAATTTGACTTTTAATGTACTCAGATACTATTTAAGAGTGACATGAAACCGAGAAAGTACATGAGGATTTCTATATACACTCAGGGAAGTGGTTTCATAGTCCTACACATGTGCACGCACACATTCTCCATCATAGGGGTAGTTTAGGAATATGTGACTTGTTTTATAGTTCTTACTTTTGTCTTAACTTTGTGAAAGAGTGGTATCTGCTATGTGCAGAAGTAAGTTTACTTTACAGCAGATAAAAGGATTCACAGACCAAAGATATTAAACTTTGCTTAAGTATAAGCAGTAGGAGAAAACCTGAACCATAAAATATTTTAGCCTTTTTAGGCCGAATATTAGGGAAAAGTATGAAAATGCAATAAAAGAAACATCTGGAATGTTACATCACAACAGCTTTAGAAGTGTTGTATCAGAATACTAAGTATCCCCCCACTTGGAAACAGCCCCTCTTCACAGTAGGTCAGTCTATCTATTTCCCTCAAAAAGCAACACAAGATTAATTAAGACCCCCATCACATTTAAACAACTCATATGCACATTTCATTGTTTCAAATCATTGAAAGTTTACTGTAGAAAAGTCCAAACATCAAGATAGTAGGAAATAAAAACACTTTTCTTAAAAGTGTGTCCCTTCAGTGTTAAAAATCTGCAATCACCAAAGAGGAGAACTCATAACTGGTGACCAGGAGTTTATTAGAATTCACTATTTCCAGGCAATGGTGCTGCTAGCAATCTGCTTGCAAGCTGACAATTTCAGACACCTTATTCATGCTGGCTCACAACAGAATGGTCCAACATGTAGTTTTCAGTCTCTTTAAGAATGTTTGTTTTGATCCTTTGTTCTTTCCTCGGTCTGGTCCACAGTTTCATATCCAGCTTAACAGTGCTTTATGCAAAAAAATTTTTTTTACATTCATGGTATCAACCACATGAGAACAGTAAAATACAAAATTTTATTTTGCTTTCTAGAAACACAGAAGGCCAGTATCATCTAGCAGAGTAGTAGTTCCTGGTCTCAGAGTAGTTAACCTATTAAGGAAAGGCACCCGGATGATAGCTCAAGATTTCTGTAACATCAAAAAGGGTAACTGCAAACATTCATAGTAATATCAAATATTTGGGTTCGCCCCCTAAACTTCATTTTACTTCAAACAATGCTCCTCTTTTATTCCTACTTAGAGTGACAACTCATACCTGGAAAAAAGTAATACTTTTGACAAAAGGTTTGGTTGGGGGCTGGTTGTTTTTCATTTCCCCAGTAGAACTGTCTTCAGTTTGTGGCAATGGCTCGGCGAGCGCGCACACAGACACGCACTGACAGCACTGGTGCCATACAGAAGTTTGTCAAATTCATACTCTTCAGAGATAGTAATAGTTGATGACACCAAGACACAGATTTAGTTCCCAGGACTACAGTCATACAGAAACTCAAAACTTATTGAAGTTGCATCAGCAACAAATGTAAACTTGTAGCAGAAATTCCATAAGGCTTTCCCACAAAATCCTTATCTCAGAAGTCCATTCCATTCCACTTCTAGCCATGGGCTCATTTGAATGCCTCCTCATTAAAACAGAGGCAGCCACAGCTTTAACTGCTTTTCCTTTAGGGGAAAAGTTGCGTCACCCCATGAACAACTCCCGTTCCACATAACATTTAGCTGTTGAATCCAGGTTCCTTCCTCTGAGCCTATCACTTCTACTATATAAAATCATGCTCTGCAAGAAAATCATGTCCCATCTAACACACTTGTGTATAGGAATGGTATATACATAGTTTACAGCTCCTCCTCCTCTCCAGCAAAGAATCATACACCACACTACACTCAAGCGTTGTATTACGAAATCCGTTCTAATCCACTTGTTCTTTTAACTGTTACTTCATGGTTTTAAGCAGCGTTTTGGAGGGCAGCTCCTGGTCTGCCACATAGTGTTAACTTCTGTCCTTTGAATAAAAATAAAATGCAAGTATGCAGTCACTTTCTTAAGTCAGAAGTGAGATTGTAAGAAAAACCTGAATGCCTTTTATGTTATGTAAACTGAAGTCCTCCGATACAACATCCGGTTGAAATCAGAATCAGAAGGTGGTAGAATGTAGTCATCACCTGCTTTCCTCAGTGTTCCCCTTTACCAGTGTTTGGCACCTCTGTTCTTCATTCAACATTCCCATTTTCTTTATTTTACTTTAAGGGAATGACTATCCTGAGATTTTAATTTATAAGAGTATTTGAGCAACATACGGGGAATGAGTACTTGCTATAGCAGCCAACAAAGGCAAGTCATTGGATTCAATCCTAGAAATTAAAAAAAAGAGACAAATTTTAAAATATACAGTCACCTTCACAAAAGAAGAGAAACACAAGAGGATATTTTCCATCCACTTTAAAGAAACTGGAAAAGTGTCTTGCAATGTCTGAGTTCATTATTTAATTATTTATTGCCATTACTCATAACATACCAGTAGAGGTAGGTAATCACATTTAAAACCAAGACATATGCTACCATTTAAGCCAAAAGGCAGCAGCATCACATTTGGTGGTATATCATCTTTTTTTGTTTAAATAAAAACTTTTACTTATCTGCTAAGCTATAAGCCTTAGCTTGTAGTCTTGCCAGTCAGAAGGCACCAATAAGCCCAGTTTAAGAAAGTACTAAACATCAGCTTACGGAAGACTGTGCATTTCATGTTTTAAGTATAGCAACTCAGTTCACCACACAGTAGGACTTTCTTATAAAAATAACCAAAACCTGTAATTATTAATAATTATGCAATAACAGTACTAGGAATGTCTCTCAAATGCATCAGTTTCCAACCATTTCCAACGTAAAGCCACTCAGAGACCAGGATGTATGTATATATTTATATACATACACCAAGAAAAGTGTTTATGTCAGGGTTTTGCTATTCACAGCTACATTTCTCAGTACAAAATCTTGAACAGTCTGGATAAAGATACATTTTTACCCACAGTGCTAAAAACAATCTTACTGGGAATGTGTATTCTTCTTCCCCTTTCCCCCCTCTTCTGCTGTCAGCTGGTACATCCATGAAGCTTCTATGCCAATCAAGTACAATTATAAGAAGACAGCTGCAAACAGGACACCTGTCTGTTTTCCTACACCTGCTTTTTGAGAACCCCTCTTCCCTCAAGATACAACTGCACTACCTCACCTTCCAAACTTTCACGAGTTTGTTGGGATAAAGTCCTCATTAATGAGACCGAGACAGAAAGCATATGTATGTACAAATGTGTGGATAACCTCCAAACTTTTATTAGGCACATGAAAGAGGAAAGTGCTAAATAGGAAGTAAGAAACAAGTCCTCATGGGAATAAGACATCAGCATTCAGAAACTGAAAAGGAAAGTAACTGCCCCAAGTTTTGCCACTGATGAAGAGATATCTGCAATACTCACCCCAATACAATTCCTAGTTCCTTTACATGCACTCTTGTGTGTCCTCGCAGATACTCTGAAAGCATTTTGCTTTTGAGATACATCTCCTGTAGTCTATCCTCAAGATGCATTATGCACTGTAAATACAGACCAAAAAGCTCAGAAGGGCTTTAGCAATCACAAATATTTTACAGAAATGTAAGAATATAATTACACTTTCTACCTTAGCTAGGAAACCAAGATCTTTCAAACTAAATTTCCACTCCAAAACCAGAAGAGGAATTGGTTTTGTTACAGCTGTGTTAGAAACATTAAAAAGTTACACTACCCTTTAAAGAGGAACCAACTCATACAACTGGCACATTCCAGCTTACTTGGGCAGCAAGTTTGTTGTACAAACTGTACATCCCGCTCAAGTCAGCCAGTGTTTCTGCTGACATTTAAGTTTTAACTAGGTCCAAAGACACTCAAGACACCTTAATAAGAATCAAAACAGAATACTTGGATCAAGTTGTCTTTGTTACAAGTCAGTACTATATATTCTGAAAGACTCAGTTTAGACAATAGTTCCTTAAAGTAGCACTCTTTAGCCCTAGGGATCTGCCATTCAAGAAACTAAGACTCTAGAAGTAGAAGACACCACTATTGTATTTGTTAGAAAATTACAGCTCTTTTGCTCACTACTTTACTGGAGAAGCCAAGTTAAAAATCTTTTTTAGGCATTTGTTTTTATTAGCCCTAGGTACATCTAGTTCAAAATGGCATATGCATTTGATGCTCTTTGCCAAAAGACAATAGTTCAAGTTGAAATACTAATTCAATCACTCCCCTTTTCTTTCAGCAATAGCATGCTAGAAATGCATATTATTTTTAAATACAGTCATGTGATGCATGGTAATTTTTCATACAACTGCAGGAGAGCAGATGAACCTTAGCTTCAAATAGAGACAGGAGTTTTTTTGGCAAGACAAGGTCAGTAGGTAGGATGTCTTCACAAGGTGAGTAGATAGGATGTCTTATCAGGTACTTTGTTCTAGGACAAAAGGTACATTCAATTCGATATATTCCTTCTTTACACAGGGATGACCGCTTCAAAAAAGTTAAATTAGTTCAGATCCTCGAACTCCAGGAGATGAAAGCAGGAAGCACATGCAGAACCTCACATTACAAAATGTATAACCATCCAGCAGGGGTAGACAGCAATTAGAAACAGTAGCAGCGAATAGCTTCAGGCCATCATCCAATGTACTTTTCAACTTGAATGAAAACCATAAATATTAGAAATGAGATAATGTGAAATACTTCTTTTTAATTGAAAAATAATTATGAAAAAAAGAGACTCATGCTTGTAGGTAGAATACCATGTATTTTTCTGATGGTCTGGAGCAAGATGAAGATTTTTAATGATTCTCTGAGCTTTTATCAGGTCTTAACCAGGGAAGATAGAAGTATTTTTAAAAATACACTACAGAGCAGTAGAGTAAGATCACTGAGACCAGTGGAGGAATGGCAAAAGCTTTTTGAGACTAGTTTGATCTATTTGTTTCAAGCAAGTTTTCACTCAAGTCATTATAATCATAAGACTTCTGATTCTAGCTGAATGGGAAATATTCTTATCTGTTCCATTACAGGTAACCCTAATGAAAAAAGCATATGAGCACTTCCTCAGCGGTGCAAGGGAGCATGCAGCTGATTCACAAAGTAGCAGTTGAATATATTGCAGTTCCAGTACTAGTGCTAAAGGATTGTGGACTTTTTTCCGTTGTGAAGGAGCAAGTAAGGAAGAATCCCACATTATGCTAAAAGAGAGATTCTTTACATAAGATTATGTGCTCCTCCTGAATGCCAGCGAAGAATCAAAAGATGTTTTTCCTTGTAAGCTCAGTACATTAATCCATTTTGTTTGAAATGTACACATTAAGCAAGGTACAGAAGTCTTTTTTTAATGTTAGCTTCCTCTGCAGCTTTTCTCATAGACTAAATGGGGAAAAAAAAAAGCCAAGTCACTTCTCAAAATAGAAAAGTAGCTTAAAATTAGTTTAACGGTGCAGGTAAAACTTTTGACATATTACTGACATACAGCAGCTGCAATCATCACTTCCCTCTCACCCAGGCATACTGCAAAGCTCTCTGCAGCATGGTTACCAGTCTGAAGTGCTACAACAAAGGTATCACTGCTTGTCTTTAATATGGTCTCAAGCTGGGCTTTGTTTTTTGTTGTACCACAAACACCCAAAAACCTTATTCATTTGAACAGTAACTGCATGTAAAGAAACATACACCCCTAAACTTCAAACATACTGCATTATGCTCATCTGATAAATATTACTACATGTTTTTATCAACATTCAAATAAATAGAATCACTACAAGAAGAAAGTTACACTTCTCCCCTGAGTTTGGTGAAACACTTAACTTCAATGCACCGATGGTTCTGTTTTAACTAAGAGATGCACCAGAAGGATCAAAGTGTCTCTAACTTGAACTGTAGAAAATTTACAAGCTACTAGCACTGTCACTTCACTGTTCCATTTTACAAAAAAAAAAAAAAAAAAAGGAAGTCAACTCTGAAAAACATTCCGTCTCCAAACCCCTCCAGCACCACACAAAACATATAGAAATGCCATGCACAAGCCCCAGTGCAGCACTAGAAAGAACACTTCAGTTGCAGAATCAACTATTATTCTGTTTAAAAATGCCAGAATTTAAGGTGTTACTGTGCAAGTGTTCAATACCAGAAGAATTCAGAGACAACATTGACAATGTACCCACATATTTTGTCTAGCACTTGACTTTGAGAACTTCAGCATAATCAATTCCACTGCTTTTACCCAAAACAGTACAGACTAATATTATTTACAGCTGCTAGTGTTTAGCTTGATCTTCCTCTTCCATCTGCTAGCACAATCATTGCACAAAGTTTCCCAAGGCTATTTGCTGAAGAACAAACAAATTCTGTTAATTGAAATAAAGGGTGACTACTGAAAAAAAAAAACCCAACAAACAGCCTATCTTCTCTCACCTACAATTGCGCATTGAAAACTGTATTATAACTACCATGGTCAGACTTGTGGGTAATTTTGCTGTAATCAGCAAAACCAGCATTACTGATTTGCTCTGATGAACTCCACTGCTAATGAGATCAGGAAAGGATGCCGTGGGATAGGGAATATGCAGTCTGACAAAGTAACGCCCCCTGCTGCAACACACCCGCTCCCAGGTGTTTTCAGGTTTCAGTCTCCTCCCAGCAGTCCCATCCATTAGCAAGGGTATCTGAGACAGCACTTGCTGATAGGGTTGGCTAAAATATGCCTGTAACAGAAGGGTCAAGTAAACAGACAGGCACAATTATCTAGGGAGGAGAGAGAAGAGGCATCCACTGCATGGGGTTGGATAGAAAGCCCAAGAATGGAAGGTTGTATGCGAGAAACAGGTTTGGGTAGATAGAAACTTCAACAACCTGAAGAGTAGAGAAGTATGGAAAATCTAAAGTTGCCTAAACAACTTTAGCTCTGGCTTTTGTATTTTGGAGCAGTTAACTTGAATCTGGTCTATTAGATGTAAAATACAGATAAAACAGTACCTGTTACTTGACTGTAGCATGCATTCTTTAAAAAATGTTGTACCAACTCTGCATTATTTCAGGCATTAGTTCATTAATAAAGTAACACAGTGTACAAAACTCTGCATCTCCTGTCTAAGCTAAGCAATTTTCATTGGCTTCAGCCTTCAGTAAAGAAATACTTACAAAGTCAGCAGGGACGTTGAGTTTGTAAAGCTGTAAAATTGACTGCAATAAGCTGGACACTTGACTTGAAACCAAAACATCCTTGCCTAACTTCATATTGTCCATCATCTTTCTCTGGCTTGTAGCTACTTGTACGTTCCATTTATCAGTGTCTGCATTATTGCAGACAGCTTCTGCTATGGGCTCATCTAGCACAGGATGCTGCAACAGATACAAAATACATTGTGACACTTTCATATACACCTCCACAACTTAGTTTGACATTCCAATTAACTGTCAATTTGATCAAGGCATTTAATTTTGCATGAGTAGTGCTTCAAAATAACTACTCCAATATTTTTTCTTCAAGTATTATACCTTCCCTGAAAATATAAGTTTCTTCCAAAACAAAAAGAGCAGTAACTAGACTCATCCAGTAATGGTGAAAGTATATTGAATATTTCAGAGACACGTGAGGGATTTCACTACGCACAATGGAGGCAGTGTCTGCACAAAGAGACAGATCAATCTGATGATGTTTAAAGAAGTTACATACACACACATCACTTTTGGATAGTACACGAACTCATTCCAGCAGCATGATACTTAATTGCTATAGAGAGAAACTGTTGACAATTACTAGACTAGATAAACATTTAAAATTGCATACTAACGTCATACAACTACTTCAGTGAAAGGTTAGTCATAATTTAACTATGTAATTTAGGAGTACCTACAGTAAGAATATGGCAAAGTTGTTACCTATAGACAGTTACTTTACGTAGTCAGTAATTTCTGCTACAGTCTAGTATAATAGAGGCCTCCACAAGACTTCATCTCCTTTGTCAAACATGCCACAAAGTGGCAAAATAAAAATGATACGCAAGTTGAAACATCTTATGAAATGTAGATAATTCTATCTGCCATTGTGACTGAAAAGAGAAGCAGTTTGAGTTTTTTTTTCCTTGTTTATAACTTGAAGTGGCAAACAACTTTCTTGTGTTTGTCATTGAAGAGAAGCCTTAAGAAAGTATAAAGGAAAGCACACGTGATTATTGTCTGAACAGGCTTTGCATGCAATGAATTAAGGGCTTACACCTTTCAGGAAGGAAGACATGTTAGGTGTGGCTGTTAAGAACAGGTAAGTAGAAAGAAACCTATTCAAAGGACTCACTTCTGTAGATCTCATTAATATCTCAAGTCCTACTATGACTCAGATTTCTTTAACTCACATGCATTGCATGAAGTAGGTCTGATAGTAGACACTGCTTGAGTTTTTCATCATTATTTATTCCATGCAGCACTAGATCAGGTATATATGTATGACAATAACCACCCAGAAGTGATCTTCCAAAATTTTTCACACATTGACTACTGATTGTATTTGACCTGAAATACAGAAATACAAAGCAGGTAAGAGTCTTGCTTGACAAATTGCATTAGATTTTACATGAATGAGCAGTATGGTTAATCACCACTTCTACTGCAAACATTAATTAACAGTTGTACTCAAAATACAGTAAATTAATTACTGCTGCTCTTTGAAGCAAGGATTTTAAAAGCTGAATTTTAACAGTATATTAATTTTTTCAAATTTATAAAAAGGCAACTCTACATCTATTAGAGCTTGTAGTATCTATGAGCTCCCTGTTACGAAGCTAATAGAATTGCTATAATTGTGTTTTCTCCAACTCAGCCCAAAGAAGCAAACTCTTTCTACCTATCTACCTTAAGCATCAGTAAGCTACATGTGCACCTGTAAAGCTCAAAATTTTTCAAATAGGATGCCCTTATTTATTTCAAATATTTCTTTGGTTTGTCAAATATTTAAAATCTAAAAAGTTATCCGTTTAAGCAAAGCTGAAGTTTTGCTTGTCCTCAGATGTTCTGTCTACACATCTACATTAAACTTTTTATTATAAACTGCCTGAAACATTTAATCACTTTTCATTACACTTGAAGAATACCTTTGACACAAATCTTCGCTACCTAAACGTGCTCTTAGTTTTTGCCAAGTTTGTTTACAGAACTTCTAACCACATCATTGTCTGTTACAGACATGTTTGCAAGGAACTTAGTCAAGATCCCAGAGAATTTCAGACTTGAAACCCTGAACATCTCTAAAGTATCAATAACTTTTGACTCCATTTAGTTCTAAATTAAACTTCTTTACCTTGGTAATGGAAGTTCCACTTCTGCAAACTCTTCAAGTCTTTTGCTGGCATTATCATGATGCTCTTCTTCAGGGATACAACAATCCCCTTCTTCATCACTGGCTCCAAGAGCACTGTCTGAACTCTCATTCCTTGGAATGTCCCCTTCAACTCTGAAGGAGATTTTTCTTCCAGCATCCCCATAGGGGACATCTTTAGCACCTGCTTTAGGAGAATCCTGTTTGACAGCAGAACCTACTTCTACATAGCCACAGGAACAGTTCTCCAGATTGCCAGCGCATAAAGTTCTAGTTTCTTTCAGGCTTGGCAATTTTACAGTTTCTATGTTATCTGTGGGTAAAAGTGGGTCATCAGATATTGTGTTCACTAAATTCATTTCAGTTCCTTTACTTCCCATATGTTGGTTAAGTATACTGTCCTTCCCCTCACAAGGTGGGATTTGTGCATAACAAACATTATGTTTACTGAAGGGTATGAAGGCAGTTTCACAACTTTCTTTTTGATTCTGGGAAGCATCCACAGTCAGATTTGTGGAACTTGAGGCACAATGTATTACCTCTGGACTTTTTCTGTATGCCTTCAGATTTTCTTCCATTTCTCTTCTATGAGTTTCTAAGTCCGACTCAGGTGATGCAGAACTTCCAATCTGAAAGGTGACCTTTTCTAAGTGTGAACTCCTGTGGCCAGACCTTTCAGGACAAGGTAAGGCAGATGACCTATTAGACAATTGCTTTTCCACTTTTCTCTCATTCTGGTTCTTGTTCTTCTTTATATCCATTAAATCCTCCAGTTTAGATGGCTCTTCAAAGTGGTAGGATACAATTCCTGTATCAGTGACAGTTCTTTTCCTACCATCAGCTGGTCCTTTACAGAAACTGCTAGTTAGACAGTCAACAGATGCTTCAGAGTTCTGACCGGCCTTTCCTATTGCTTCTCTCTCTTTTGAAGAGGCTGGGGCAGCATGAGTGCTTTCTGGGTCATGTACCCACTCTGCAATACCATTGTTCTTACTTCCATCATTCTTTGGAGGTAGGATCGGAGGCACAAGAGCAGGTTCATTTTTAACAGTGACAACCACATAATCAGACTCCTCTACCTCGCCCTTTTCTAGTGCAGTTGTTATCTTGCTTCCATTTAGCACTTGCTCTCCTTCCCCAGCCTTCTCACTCCATGTCAGCTGATTTTCCTGCAGCTCAGAGCACCGAATGAAGTAAGTTAGAACATAGAGCAAGCGCTGCACCAACTCCTTACGTTTTCCAATAATAACAGTTCGAGTCAATCTAACTGGAGAGCCTATGGCACCATAGAGATCACCTATACAGGAAAACAAAAATTTCACATTCGTATGTTTGGTTTTAATGCAAGCTATACTGTTTAAATTCAACACATTTTGAAACACCATTTACTAGGGACACAAATCAGACAGTTAATTTCTTTCACAGAAATTATGTCCCCTAGCACTTCTTATACCTGGCTTGTGTCTGGGAGGGTTCTGGTATTTTTGTGAGGAATTAGCTGCTATTACTCAGCTTCTTTCTATTCAAAGCTGCTAAGGCATTTATTTACTTGATTCTTACAAGACTCATCACTTAGAAACTGACACAGTAGAGGGTGAAGGGGAGTATAGATCCAGTTGAACTCTGAAGCCAGCTTTTTTTTTTTCTACTAGTTTTCTTTCACATCAAAGTTATCCTGTTTTATTGCAGTCACTTTTTCTGCTAAACACAGGAATTTCACACAGATAAAATCTATTTTTCAGGAAATCAAAAAAGCCATAGAGGATTGAGTATTATCTAAATAAATAAGGTTCTGAAAAAAGATGCATGTAACTACCATATTAGGCAAGGCATGTGCATTTCTGTGCACCTGGAGTCAACCTCACTAACATGAGCATTTATCTTTGGCAGGGGTGGCAGAGAACTGAAAAATGTATTCACTACTTAAAATACAACTGTAATATGAAAGGTAGGTGCTACAACATAACCTGAGGCCCCGTAAGAACTTATTTGCTAGCTCATTTATCCTGCAGGACTGCTTATGTTAACAGACCTAAGATTGTACATATCCTACTTTCAATGTATTTGTTTGGGAGAGTGGTAACTGTCTTCCAACTGCTTATAATCCTCTATCAGCTGTAGGGTTTCTACTCAAATGTTTTGGGAGATGTAAACATAGATAGCCAATAAGGAAACATCCACATGCCTTATCAAATAAAGATGGGTTAACTCAACCTGGTAATAGACATTTCTTGAGTTAACCCAGTTGTCTTCATGTGATACCCATTAAAGAATACGCACTAAACGTCTTTGCGTAACCAAACTGTGGCTGCTGTCACAAGCAGACGTGAGACAACCACCAAAAGCTCAATTTTCTTTAGCTATTCTAAGTGTTCACCTTGAAAGCAGGCTTCTCTGGTTTGAGGCTTTCTCAGCTACCTGCTAATCTACCAAATTCTTTTAGGGTCTAAAGGTGCTAAATTGCCCTTGCTTAGAGCTGCTCAAGTGTTCTAGATCGAGTTTGCCACCAGGATTTTGTACTGGACCTCAAGAAGCAACACTAAATGAATGTAATAATCAGAGCTTCAGGAAGGTTTCTACCAAGGGCAAGGGGACCTCTGGTTTCAACATGAGGAGACTAAAACAAAAACCCAACAAGCAAACAACATATTTATGCCCAGCCTCTTTTTTGCCAAACAGAGCATAAAAAGAGTAATGTTCCTAACACCATTCCTGCAAAGCAAGGATCAGTGAGACAGTAATTCCATTGCTCTCCCTTACTGCCTCCCATGCCAAGATCTGCCATTTCCATGATGCCAATGATGCACTAGAGAGGCTGCTGTGTGGTGACATCAGTGTGCTGTCTTTCCCCAGATAAGAACACAGAATCACAGAATTGTTAGAGTTGGAAGGGACCTCTAGAGATCATCTAGTCCAACTCTCCCACTGAAGTAGGATAACCTAGAGCACTTTACACAGGACTGCATCCAGGTGGGTTTTGAATATCTCCAGAGATGGAGACTCCACAACCTTCCTGGGCAGCCTGTTCCAGTGTCTTGTCACTCTCATTGTAAAGAAGTTTTTCTTATGTTTAAATGCAACTTCCTATCACAGAATCTTAGGGGTTGGAAGGGACCTCGAAAGATCATCTAGTCCCACCTCCCTGCCAGAGCAGGATCACCTATAGTACTTCACACAGAAATGCATCCAGGCAGGTTTTGAATGTCTCCAAGCAAAGGAGACCTCACAACCTCTCTGGGCAGCCTGTTCCAGTGCTCTGTCGCTCTCACAGTAAAGAAGTCTTTCTCACGTTTACACGGAACCTCCTATGCTCCAGTTCACAGAATCACACAACAAAATCACAGAACTACCAAGGCTGGAAAAGACCTTTAAGATCATCAAGTCCAGCCTATGACCAACACCACCACACCATCTAGACTATGGCACTAAGTGCCACATCCAGTCTTGCCTTGAACACATCCAGGGACGGTGCCTCCACCCCTTCCCTGGGAAGTCTATTCCAATGTCTAACCACCCTCTCCGTGAGGAAGTACTTCCTAATATCCAACCTAAACCTCCCTTGGAGCAGCTTCAGGCTGTGCCCTCTTGTCCTGTCACTGGTTGCCTGGGAGAAGAGCCCAGCCCCCACCTGACTACAACCTCCCTTCAGCTAGTTGAAGAGAGTGATGAGGTCCCCCCTGAGTCTCCTCTTCTCCAGGCTAAACAACCCCAGCATCCTCAACCTGTTTGCACCCATTGCCCCTTGTTCTATCATTGGACATCAGTGACAAGAGCCTGGCTCCATCCTCCTGACACTCCCCCTTAACATACTTATAAACATTGATGAGGTTGCCCCTCAGTCTCCTCTTCTCCAAGCTGAAGAGACCCAGCTCCCTCAGCCTTTCCTCATAAGGGAGATGTTCCATTCCCTTAATCATCCTTGCGGCTCTGTGCTGGACTCTTTCAAGCAGTTCCCTGTCCTTCTTGAACTGAGGGGCCCAGAACTGGACACAATATTCCAGATGCAGCCTCACCAAGACAGAATAGAGGGGGACGAGAACCTCTCTTGACCTACTAACCACACCCTTTCTAATACACCCCAGGATGCCATTGGCCTTCTTGGCCACAAAGGCACACTGCCGACTCACAGTCATCCTTCTGTCCACCAGGACCCCCAGGTCCCTTTCTCCTACACTGCTCTCCAGCAGGTCAGCCCCCAACCTGTACTGGCACATGGGGTTGTTTTTCCCCAGATGCAGGACTCTACACTTGCCCTTGTTGAACTTCATCAAGTTTCTACCCGCCCAACTCTCCAGCCTGTCCAGGTCTCGCTGAATGGCAGTTCAGCTTCCTGGTGTGTCAGCCACTTCTCTCAGTTTAGTGTCATCAGCAAACTTGCTGAGGGTACACTCTGTTCCCTCATCCAGCTCGTTGATGAAAATATTGAGTATTACTGGTCCCAGTACCGACCCCTGATGGACTCCACTAGTCACAGACCTCCAAGTAGATTCTGTCCCATTGACCACAACTCTAACTTCTTCCTTTCAACCAGATCACAATCCGCCTCACTACTCAACCATCTAGACCACATTTCCTCATGTTCCAGCTTGTACCTGTTGCCCCTCGTTCTGACACTGGGAACTACTGAGAAGAGCCTGTCTCCATCTTCCTTGCACCCACCCTTTAGATACTTGTATACATTGATAAGGTCTCCCCTCAGCCTTCTCATCTCTAGGCTAAAGAGTCCCAGCTCTCTCAGCCTTTCCTCATAAAAGAGACGCTCCAATGCCCCAGACATCTTCATTATCCTCCTCTGGACTCTCTCCAGTAGTTCCCTGTCTCCCTTGCAACTAGCCCCATAGCCTAACATGCCAGCAAATTAATTCCTCAGTAATGCAAAGTGGGTTTCAGACTACTCAGATGGAACTTACTTCAATGCCTGCTGGGCCACAAGGACTAGCAATTAGGAAAGGAAATGGAGAGATACCTTTTTACTTTTAAGTTGAGCACAGCTACTATGGAAATCAGATTCAGTCTTCGTATTCATTTGCACAATTGACTTTTATATAAAACCATTACAAGTAAGATAGTGGAAAGAGTCAGAATTGTGGTCTTTGAAACATACTAATGTCTACTGTTAACACCTTTAAATTGAAGTTGATGTTTAAATGACAGTATTATGTCTTCCTGATAGTAGTAATCACCATTGTATCAGTATGTAATTGTAATTGATATGCAATATGTAACAAAAACATAGGTCTGAAGGTGGAAAGACAGGTATGTCAAAACTCTTTCCTTAATAAAAAGTCATTTCCATTTTAAAGCAATAAACTCCACGATTTTTTTTTCCCCCCCTCTTTCTAAAGAAGGCGACCAGCAGAGGGCAACATTTTCCTTTCATTATCAGTTATCCACCCGATAACAGCTTTTGGGCTTAATAATGAAATAAAACCAGAAAGTATTTTGAGTTCAGGCACTGAGAACTTGGCTAGGCCAATGCTGGTAGCAATATACAGCCTGGGAAGGTGAGAAGAGAAACAGATTCTTGACTAGTCACCAGTAGAGGCTCCTGGGACTGACTACAAGAGCTACTGCTGATTTTACACCTCCAGTCTAGCTGGCTTTCATAACCCCAGGCCCGGCTCCATCCTCAACACCCTGAGGAAGCTTTATTTCCCCCTCCAAGCTTAATCCATTACTCCTCTGCATGTTTTAAAGACCTCCTCGTCCAAGAAACACTGCTACTACAACTACATGGCCAGGGTAGCAATTCTTAGTTTTATAAAGATTGCTGAGAATAACAAACATAACCAAGACAACTAGCAAGAAATAAAACCCATAGCACCAGATAAAAGTCATGTTATTCCTTTAGTGTGCATGTGTGCAATTTTACAAGGCAATACAGTGTATCAGTTAAAGCTGATCTGATGTCAGACTCACAGCAGCTGCCAAGAAAAGGAGGAATTTTCAAGGATTTACCACTGGCACTGTTATTCTCTCAGCTCTCACTCACCTATTCATTTGACAGCAGTTTTTTAATCCCCTCTATCAAGACAATTTAGAAGCTATAAAATGTTTGTCAGAGAACAGCCTGAGGAGCTGGACATAGAAAGAAAATCGTGGCCCAAACCCACTCATGTAACTGTGAATGAATGGAAGTACTACCACTTGCCAGACTACTACTCTGTTGGCTTGGTGTCCATCCTAGCTCTAAGAGATAAAAGGAAGTAGACAGAGAAGTTTCAACTACAAAGGGCCTTCAAGATCCAGAGAACTCCCCTCAATCCAGTCTGTTCCCTCTTGTTCTTCCTAACCTGCTCGGATCATTCACAGCATTTGCACCATGTTAATTCTTCTATACCGAGTCACTTAACCAAGCAGTGTAACAGAGTATGACAGCAAGGGACCAAGGAAAAAAGCATGGAACTCAACCTATGCAAACATTTCTCCAAATGCTCTGTTTAACCAGGCACGAGACATCTGTTGGTAGCTCTGCCCAGCTTACAGCCAGGTGAATCAGCAAATGTGATCTGTATCACAAGTAGCTCTTAACTAAGAGGAGCAGATGCAGGAAGGTGCCAGTTATAGAGAAGTGTAGGGCCTTTGATTTCCTACTGACCAAGCTGTGCCCAGAGAGGGTTGTACGGATGGGATTTTGCCAGCATGTTCACAGACTGTGATGTGCGCTTCTCAGAGAAAGCCTTTATGGGAGGATGGTCAACTGGCATTACTGTTGGGACCCAAGCCAGGTGGTATGTCAGCACCGCCGTTAACAAAGCAGCAAAGAACCTAGGAAAAAGCATATGACCAAAGTAACATCAGTAAAACAGTATCACATTAAGTGCTTTAACATATCTGCATGCACTGGGAAGCTTTTTTTAAGAAAAAGGGGGTGGGGGAAGCTTACTGATTTTTGTTGATCTGTTCAATCAGGAAGGTAAATTCTTTAAGAAAACGCTGGCATAGCTGATTCTTCTCCAGGGTGCTGGACATCATATTAAGCCACACAGGCTCTGCAATCCTTGGAACAGAATATAGGTTCCAGATGGTAACTCTGCTCGAAGAAAATACCCAAAAAGTTAGTGTTAACATCCACATTTCAATCTTGCACATACAAGTAGCCCCTTTCCTCTTCCATTGTCCATTGAGTTTTATTCATTTATGTTTCATAGAACCTAGGAGACTTAAACAAATGGGAAGAGTTTTACAGACACACTAATTAGTAGTGTCCCAGCACAGTAGTCTGTTTAATTCAGTGTACCAGTAACTTAGCGTCTTCACATGAGTTACATATTTGTCTCCCTTTCTTGCATTCCCCTGTGTATTTGTATTTGGAGAAATTATTCAGAAACCATTTTGAGGGGGAAATAGAACCCATTCTATTCATTACAGCTATTCGATTCCACATTCTAGACATTACAGAAGCTTCATCCCACCAAAGACTTGTCTCTCTCTCCTGGGCTGCCTTTCTTGACCTCTGGCCATTCCTTCCTCTCTTAGGTACCAAAAGAGAGCCTTTGACAACACCTTTTTTGTCAGTTACACTGTTCAGCATCTCTGGCTAGGAACAGACAACTCAGCTGCCTGAACAAAACTATCAATCCACTCATCTGCACAAGCATCAGCAGAAAGCAACTCTTAATGAGATCTTCAGGATTTTAACCGACAGTCCTAGGTCTACTTTTACTTTTGTTCTAAAAATGGCTTAGCTGGTTTTGCTCAAGTTTTCTAAAAACAGTTACCCAATTCCCAACACAGAAAATTCATTCACACTAACTTCCAAGACTGGCTAAATTACAAGACCCTGCATTCAGTTGCTTATAACTGGAAGTAACAAATATCTTTAGAAAGGCATGAGAAGAGTTCTCCTTGTAATTCAGAATTCCATCAACTCACCTGAATTCTCCCAGGGCATCCATGACACGACTGATATAAACCTGCACTCTTTGGCTGGATTCTGCTATTTTTCTACATGAGATCATGGCCTTGATTAAGAGTTAAAGACACAAAACAACTTCTTAAAGGATGCACATTCTTCACCTTTTTAAGCTTCATTAACATGTCAAAATAATTAAGATCTAGCCACTCATGACAGCAGTAGATGCTAGCTTCCCTCCAACTCATGAGAGACCAATCCCTAAGACTGGACATTGGGAGAAAAGAGAACATTTTTGAGAGTAAGGGGAAGACCGCAACAAACATTTTGTGTGTCTCTTAGTAACTGTATGAGAGAACAGAATATAATAATTTCCACAGTTTTTCAGGGAGTAAAGAAAATCTCATCGTGAAATACAGTGAGAAGGAAAGAAAAAAACACCCGTAGCATAAAACTCTCCATTCTCATTCTGACTAGAAAAGAAACTGCACCTCTTTTTCAACAAATGCTGAGTTCCTACACTAGGCTCAGGCTCAAGGCTACATGCGTAAGGAGGGAGGGAAGCTTGAAACCACGCACCTTCTCCCACTCTCCATATAGCATATTCTAGAATACTTCACTCAGTTTGACACTTATTTTCCCACATTACGCCAAACTAGTATTCTGTACCTTTTCTATTGCATATTTCAGCTTGTTCATGTGAGATTCAAAAAGAGGAAAGTGAGAGAAAAAGAAGTCCTGGAAGTTTCTCTGTGTTTCGTCTTTTTCAGGCAGAGAAAAGATTATGCTGATTGCAATTTTTTTCCTTCGAACCATTGCAGGATTAGAGCTGCAGCTTTCATCAGCCATACTAAACATTTCTTCAGTGGACCTGTAAAACAGATTGGTAAGGACAGTTACCTATGTATTGAGAGGTAGTGTGGCTTCTATTTGTAACGCTCTGTATATTAAGAAGTAATCCGTTCTTAGGTCTCCTTTGACTGACTATGTAAGACTTTGCTGTCACCTGTTTCTGAACAGAGGATACCCAACATTTTGATGGATAAGACATATGTTTGCTCATATAGAAGGAAGGCAACCCCCCAAGAGGCCAGCTCCTAAAGTGGTGTGAACACTCTCCTCTGGAACAGAGCAACTACAAAATCTCTCCTTCTGGATTTCCCTTTAAGGGAGATTAAGAAAGGGAATGGAGGCACAACACGCTAAATTATTAACAAAACAGGTTAAAAGTAATTTCAGAGCTGTGAACTGCACCCAGCACTCAAGCTCCTGTCTAAGTGCTCAGCAGTACATCCATGATTCTCTTGAATCTGTAGAGCTGCTCATGAGGGAAGTTGGGAAACACACTACCTATAGTATTCTAGCATCTTAAGATGGATGTTTTAAGGCACTTAACCACGCAAAATAAAACTTTGTGTTTTAATGGAGACAAAATATCACCACTTTGTAATTTGTGAAAACAGAAAATTAACGCCTACAAGTACATCTGTGTCTAGCTCAAAGTTGGATATACTTCAGTTTAAATTGCTTTGTTTTCTGCTGAAAAACCCCAAACAGTAGCTACTGTACAACCATTATTATTTCCCCAAGTTCTGTTTATTCACTTGATAGTTCTGTCACGTTTCTTTCAACAGTTTTCAATATTATGCATGGGTTGATACTGGGACCAATACTGCTCAGTATCTTCATTATCAGCCTGGCCTGTAGATTAAAACACACCTTCAGTGAGTTTGCAGATGATGCCAAATGGAGAGAAAACAGTCAATACACTGGCGGACACTGTCCAGAAAGGCTGTGGAATACCCATCCTTGGAGATTCTCAAGACTCCATTAGACAAGTTCCACAGCAACCTGATTTAAATTGCAAGCTAGTCCTTCACATAGGCAACTGATTTGGATGATAAGCCCAAGTCCCAGCCCAGCACAAGTTTCCTGTGATTATACAAAAAGGTGGCAATCTCATTACCCTGTTTTTCCATAAATACTGGCATCGCAGTGCTAGATATAGATGCTGCTGGATTTACAGAGCTATTATGTTTTCTTGCTTAAAGCTTTTTGATCAATTTCACTGAAAAAACATCATTAGAAACTGTATACATCAATGAGTAAAATAGTATGGTCAAAATGTGTTTTGGAAGAAAGTTTAATTGAATAAGGGCTTTTAACCCACTAAGAAATTAAGAGGGGAAAGGGTAAAAACAGACAAGAAAGCCATTAGAACACAAATTGAGACATTCAGAACAGGAGCTCATATGGAAATTGCTTGGTTTTGGAGTTTCTTGGTAAGTTAAGACAGCAATATCAGTGAGTGGTAATTACAACTTGAAGGCTTTTCATATCAGAATTATCTTGAAATGGAGCCTGTGGCATTTACAGACCACTATGAAGCAATTAAACAAGGGGAAAGCCTGAATGCTAAGCATTCATTCTAAGTTCACTCTAAAAATAAGTGGTTTACAGTTTAATTGGCTTGACAAAGTTAAATATACAAAAGTTTCTCATCATAGAGGTATGAGTCCAGTAATACAGGAAAACACACACAATAAAACCCCAACAAAAAACAGCTTGTGGGAAACCAGAGTTCAAGACAAAAACATAACCTTACTTGAACTTCAGGAACTTGCATGCAGAGACAGAAATTCCCAAGGAAGTTGGGAAAGGATGGTCAGCCAGCATCTAAGAAACACCACAAGTTTTTGTACTGCTTCCCAGGAACAGAAATTGAAGAATTTAGGTCTGTGAGAGAAACCTTTTCAAAGCAGCTGCTAATGTAGCTTGCCTGCCAAATGACTACATGGAGTTCCAGCTAGACATCTCATTTTCTTTCAGCTACTGGCCTAAAACATCAGTCACAGAGACTGTAGAATTTTGGCTGTGCAAACTGAAGTGCAAACTCTGCCATCACTGAAGTATTTAACCAGAAGTCTACTGTTTCTCTAGCAAGTAATCAGAAAACAAGTATTTGAAGGGCTTTTGGGTTTAGAAAGAACCCCAATTCAAGAGTAGTTCTAGATAGTGGAGCTAGTAATGTCCCGTTTCCAATATATTTCCCTCACACAGATTCTCCAACGTGGAAGAAACACAACCTACTTCCTACAGTGAACAAGCAGCCCCAAAACCCTACCCCCTCTAAACAATGTTACTTTTGTAACATTTCAGAGAGATTTCTATTTCTGAAACTTTGTCTACTTCCTAAAATGGGCTGAAATTATTTACCCCAAATATTTTAACCAGACCAAAAAGTACTTCAATTTACTGAAAGCAAAGTGTTCACTTTCTTATTTTCAACTGCAAGCATGATTTAGATAGCATGTCTACTACATTACAAATACTGTAACGAAAGAAGTGTGGCCAGCAGATCAAGAGAGGTGATTCTGCCCCTCTACTCTGCCCTGGTTTGACCTCATCTGGAACACTGTGTCCAGCTCTGGAGCCCCCATCACAATAAAGACCTGGACCTGCTGGAGAATGTCCAGAGGAGGGCCGCAAAAATGATCCGAGGGTTAGAGCACCTCTCTTATGAAGAAAGACTGAGGGAGTTGGGGTTGTTCAGCCTGAAGAAGAAAAGGCTCCAGGGGGACCTCATAGTGGCCTTCCAGTACCTGAAGGGGGCCTACAGGAAAGCTGGGGAGGGGCTTTTCGCAAGAGCACATAGTGATAGGACAAGGGGTAATGGTTTACAACTGCAGGAGGAGAGATTTAGGTTAGAGATCAGAAGGAAGTTCTTTAGTGTGAGGGTAGTGAGACACTGGAACAGGTTGCCCAGAGAAGTAGTGGAGGCTCCATCCCTGGGGGCGTTCAAGCCCAGGTTGCATGTGGCTCTGAGCAACCTGGTCTAGTGGGAGGTGTCCCTGCTCATGCAGGGGAGTTGGAACTTGCTGATCTTTAAGGTCCCTTCCAACTCTAACCATTCTATGATTCTAAGATTCTACTGCATGATTCTTCAGGTTAAAAATAATTTGCTACGAATATCCAGGAAAACACTTTAAGTGTTAACACTTGGGAAAAAAATATTTTCAAAAAGGTTTTGTTTTTTGACTGACAACATATTTTAACTGGCAGCTTTTAAGCTTAACTGAAAAACACTGAAGAGGGAGAGAGGCCAATCATTTAGCTCTCCACTAATCCCATGCTGTCTCTGGGTGCAGGTGGATGGGTACACATAAGCAGATAATCAAGAATCAGTTGCTATTTGCAACCGACAAGGGAAGAATTTGCTTATTAGCTATGAAAGGTCTGCTGCATTCCATGCTTTGTTATGCCACTGAGCTACAAAAGCTAATAAAATTCCAAAACAGAAGCCAAGCTTTTTGATCACAGCTCTTTTTTTTCTTCCTGTTTTGGCAGAAGTCACATCAGGAACATCCTGTACCAGCCAAGAGAGTCATCATGGGTTATTACTCCAAAATTTCAGGAACTGCTCACTAGTCAGACTTCATCATAGTATAATGTAATTATGGCAGCAGTGCTGCTACAGTCCCTTTCATCTCAACAGGATGCTCTGGTCCTTCAGAAAGAGTGTAATTTGCTTTTCAGAATGTGGCTTCAGACACAGCCTATATGTTCAATAGAAGTAAGTATATTTCAAATCAGGCCTTGCACTTCACATTCAGCAAATGTTTGATCTTTCTTCTCATTGGCAATATTATGTAACATGCACAGAAGTTAAACTAAATGGAGATAACAGGATTTGTCCTTTTACAGAAAAGAGGCATAAGATCTATTTAGCTTAAATTAAAACAGCTGTTGTAAGAAGAAAGGTGTTGCACTCACCACCTTGGAATAATTCCATTCTCTAAACTGGTTGTCTGACTTCGGAGCCAGCGACGTTGGTAGCTGCTAGAAGATGATGATGAAGAGCTTGGAGATGGAAAAGGGGTGACCAGAAGACTGCTCAGAGATGCTATCAAGAAAGCAAGAAACCCCACACACGTAGAATTACAAAGAGTGCTGGTTAAATATTCTTCTTCATAGTCTAACTGACAACAAATTTCCACAAATACTGCTCTTGCTTTGACCTTTTTCACATAACTCACTTGCAACAGGACAGAATTAAATACTTCTTACTGCCTAAGGACATTCTTTTTTTATAAAGTCAGAGATCTTCCCTACTGGAAGATACTAGAAGTTGTCTTGTTCTCATTAAAAGCATTCTGTCCTGAGAGGTGTTGCCCTCCCATTACAATAGACAGCTCTCCTAGTTTCCTGGCTTCCTTTTCCTATTCAGCGCAAAAAACATCTTCTCTTCCCTTGATTTACTAAAGGCTCCAGCTAGTTCTTTATCCTAATTATAAATTGGATAAGAACCCAGAAAGTTATGGCTGTAAACAAAGAATATCACTACAAATATTCTTGCATTAAGGCTTGGGGCAAAAGAAGAAAGCAAGCTGCCCAGCAGATCCAAGTATTTTGGATTTATGGGTCATAAGGTGCCTCTGTTTCAGGTGAATCCCTGCACCAAAGAACTGTAACATAATTACAAAAGCAGGCAAACAAAACAGACAGCAGATACCTGACCGAGCAATGCCACTGTCTCTGTCCTCATTTTGTCCTCTGCTAGGCATATCAACAGGTGTGCTGTGTGCTAAAACAAACAGATCAGATCAATAGAAAATATTACATAACTCATCATTCTATTTGTCAGCATTGAGAAAAAATGTTTAAGTTTAAAGGTCATAAAACAGCAAAGATACATCCTGTACTGTTACTCCAAATAAGCAGTATGGTGTGAGCAGAGGTGGCAGCAAACTTCCCATACCGAGTATCATGTTACTAGATGAAGCTGGTTTGAAGCTGGATGAAGCTTTGCCCCAGTCTAAAAACATCTCTAAGAAGCTTAAGAATGTGAACACAGTCTACATTATCAGAAATCAGATATGTTTGGAAAATGAGGACTGGTGGTACCTCCCATCTGTCAATCTTGACATTTTCTTGTGTGTGCAAGACTGTCATTTTACACAGGTTAACATCATAATGCAGTCAACTATAAGGTCAATTAAGCTTCTGATTCACTCCCCAAGCAGAAATTTACTATCCACAAAGCCCCACAGTAAGAAACATTTAGCCGATGTTGTACTGCATTGAAGTGTTAGTAATGCAGAATCACTCAAATTGTAGAGCATGCAAGATTTCCAAAGGCTGTGAAGAAACTACGTTGGTATTCCAGTTCACATTTTTGCAATTAACAGAACTAATTAGGCCTAAGATCTACCCACCTGCATGGGTCATCAGTATGCCTGTAAAAGCAGACTTCATGTAGTTCAAAGTTTTGAAAATTAAATAAATGGATATAGTTAAAGAAAAAACTTTAAAGCCCCTCCCAGACTTAGCTAAATAATTAATTTTTAATGTCTGCCATCAAATTTTAAAAAGTAGCAAAAGGTAAGAGAAGGAAAAGCTGTACACCAGCAAGACACCTGCACATTGGCAAGAAACCAGCTATAAGCCAGGAAACATAAATTCTCTAAGAAACATAAGGGCTCATTTATTACTAAAAAAGCTGCATAAAAATACCTTTAAAATTAAATACAGAAATTAGAAATGAAATGGGAACAAAACCAAATTAATTTAGCTATCTGTTTGGGAAAAAAAAATATATTTAAATATAAGCCACATACATCTGTTGCCATTATTTGAGCCCTTTCTGTTTTTAGAGAGTAATTATGTATGTCCTGCAAGAATTCAGAAGGAGCTGGATTTGTGTGTGCATATGGATGGGTCACACTGTGGCTGGCATTCCACACAAACCTGCAAAGAAAGAAGCACTGCGGATGAGCCGGAGGGGACCTCCTTCAGACACACCCTGCAGCAGCTTGCTGCTACACAGCTGTAAGACACCTAGGAAACAAAAGCGATGTAGAGACAATGCAATGCAAAAAAAAACACCCCAAAAAACCAAACCAAAGTGATACACAGGAAAAAAAAACAACAAAAAACCCAACAAACAAAATGAACAGATGGCCTCACATTGTCAGAAAGACATGGAACCTAGAAATAGTTACCTAAATTACTTCCACTGCGACAGGTTCCCAAACCATTCTGATTCGTGCTCAGCTTTCCAAGGCTGGGATCTTGGTTGATGTATTCGAAGCTATCTTGTAGGCTAATAAAAGGGGAAAAAGCCAGTGGTCCTTAAGAATGTGATCACTAGGCATTAATACTAGCTTGAGAATTAGGCTCATTTTATGGAAAAAAGAAGGCTGAAAATTAACTTTATATTCGAACACCAGGACCAGTAGGTTTTCTGAAACTGAGGAGATAAGACATTTATTGTCTATACAGGCTCCCTCTTTGAATTATTTTAAGTTTCTGTATGTCATATTTGGGATTCAGTTTATTCACATTTGCCCATTTTTGGGACAAGGAAAGATGATTTACAATGTATCTTCATCTGTTGTTGAAGGAAACAGAAGTGGGGTATAGGGACACAAAGCTTTGTCAAAATCTACCCCTTCTTCATCCTTCTGTCAGCAGGTAGAGATAGAGGTTTTGGTTGTCCAAGGCACCTAACCTCTAAAATTTATTGCATGCCCTGGACAAATTAAGAAGCAGAAACTCAGAGATTTTTATTTTTTTTTAATGTGGGTGGCCTGGATCTATCAAAAGAATCCCTCTCCACAGCCATAATTTCTGATTTTATACTAAACTTTTCCACTTCAGCTAAGTGAAGTTTAGAAGCAGTGACAGAAGGACTACAAAAGGAAAAAGAAGGAAAGACAACTGCATGGGAGGGGGAAGAAAAAAATAAAATAGAAAAAGGGTTCTTACTTATTGTTGCTTCCACTGAAGCTTCCTACCCTGGCTGAGAAGACTTTACTTATCATCAGCTGTGGGGGAGAGCTGAAAGGATAAACAGTCATTTCAGTGAGTCATAAATTCCATGCACATGACAAGAGAGTGCAGCACATAAAAGGACACTCACCGTATATAGTGAATTTTCAAGGTGGAGCCTTTGTAACTCATTGCCACAGAGCCAAACATCATTTCTCCCAGCATGTTGACATCAGAGGCTGGTCTGGTGTACTACACAGACAAGAAGATGCAAAGTGCAAAGTCAATAATATCTTGGCGTACTATTTCAATTTAACATAGTGCCATAGTGCTACATTTTGAATGAAGAAAACAGATAGCTTCTGCTTTTCCATCCAGACTAAGGTCCTGTGTGGTTCTAACATACTGAATGCAAGTACAACCAATTACAGCTGGAAGACATACTCCGTTTTGCTCACTGGATGGGCATGGTTACCCTTGTTCCAGGGGGACCACCAAAGGCATTTTCATCTTTCTAGATGAAAAAAGATCTACTGCATTTCCAAATAAATAGCTGTATCCAGCAATATTACCATATAATAGACTGATGAAACCCATAAATCTTCACAGGATTCTGTGGTCTGGATCCTCAAGCATTTAACTGACTTCCTTATTCAAATGAGTAAATTCTCCTTCCCTGCCCTTATAGAAAGTTTATTGGAAACTTTTTAGATTGGAAAACAATTTGTGAAAACTGTGTCTTTAAGTATAATCAGATTGATTTTTATATTTTTTTTTCAAAGACTGATCATCAATAGCAAATGCGGAGAGAAGTTTGTTAATTCTGAAAGAATCATAGAGTCAGGATGTACGGGGTTGGAAGAGACCTTTAAAGGTCATTTAGTCCAGCCTCCCTGGAGTGCACAGGGACCTTTTTAGCCAGATCAGGTTGCTCAAAGCCTCCTCAAGGCCTGACCTTGAACATTTCCAGGGATGGGGCCTCCACCACCCCTCTGGGCAATCTACTTCAGTGCTTCACCACTCTAACTGTAAAGAACTTCTTCCTAATGTCTAACTTGAATCTACCCTGCTTTAGTTTAAGGCCATTGCCCCTCATCCTATCACTACACACCCTTGTAAACAGCCTCTCCCCAGCTTTCCTGCAGGCCCCCTTCAGGTACTGGAAGGCCCAGAAAGAAACCACTAACTTCATAGTTAAATATCAGGTGTTTGCTACCTTAATCTATAAATGCTTCCATTTACATTTTTCTAGATGAAATGTTTATACTTTTACTGAGAAACAGCCAGAGTACCTAAAAAATAGTTATCTTAAAAATTTCATTTTATAGTAAGGCAGACTAAAGGGACACTTAATATACCACATTCAACAGCGTATTCAAAACTGACCTGAAGCATAGGCAGACATCTTTCAAAACAAGAACAGAATGGTGCTTTTTATGACCTTGACAAATAATAATGCTATTAAAAATCTTCTGTAACTCTTCCAAAGACAAAATCAAGATAGACCAAAAGTTAAGATGTACCCATATGTTCTTGCTTTACAATATTTTAAAGACAGGGCAGATATGTCAAGGTTCAGAATAACTTGCAATACACTAGAAGTATAACCAGTCATTCCATGTATGCTTCATAAATAAAATTCTTCTGTAAAATAGATGAACACAAGCAAGAAAAGCAACGAACATTACCTGATACTTCGGTATCTGTTCTTTGATATTTTGCATACAGGTTATTGAGGGACTATGGTACGAAATATTGTTGTTCCCACTGCTTGCTTGGCAGTTCTTGGCAGAAGTCTTTCCAGAAGCATCCTCTGACATTTTCTGTGTCAAAACAGAGCAATATGATGAAAACAATTAATACAAACATGAGGACTCCCATCTGTAAACATACCATGGCAAGATTTTTCTTAAAATACAGGTATGCAACAGCAATTAAAAACCTCTTATTTGGTTCAAGATGTATGTACCAATTTTAAAAGATTTTTAAGAAGTCAGGAACAGAATAAGGGCAGAGCTACTCTCACATTTTTGTCATCAGACAAGTTTTCATAGTATCACAGTAATTAGTCTAAGTTCCACTGGAAGATTATTCCCAATTGTTACTAATTGCTCTGTGTAACATTTACCAAAGTTCATGTAAACAAAATCTCATTTTACGGGTTGCTTACAAGTCAATTTCTGTAGTCATCTGCAGAATTAATCACTCAAATTGCATGCAGGTTTTGGTCCCCAACTGATTAACAGATTTCTTAAACAGAAGAACAGCGAGCAAAACCAAGGGGTGAATAATGCATCATTTGGTATACCTGGTTATAACCCGGTATACCAGATTATAAAATCTACGTTAAACCTCTAAAGGCAAGCAAATGAATGCTTAAATCTAGATAACTGTTTAAGTCAAAGTTTACTCTGCATTGAATTCATTGGGATTTGCTTAATACCGTTTTCTGGAACAAAACCCAATCGGTTGCTTGCTTTCTTTAGTTGTCCCTTTTTTCCCCCCAATATGAATATTCATTAGATGTTAGTTAAAAGGACCATACTATTTCGAACACACTTTTCACACACACTTGAAATTATTTATATGAAGGGAGCAAAACTGTAATCTTGCAGCAATGAAAACTGTTACAGAGTCTCAGAAAGCTTACCTCAAACTCTTAACCTTTTTATATATTTAAGAAATTCAAAATCCCTTAATGAACATATATTTAATGTATATTAATGTAAACATTAATTCATGTGGTGCATATCAGAATGAAATGTCTCATTTTCACCAGCATGGTTTACCTCATTGAGAATGTGAATTAGCAGAGATCAACTAGTTGGGTTTTTTTAAGTGTCAACAAGGTACATATAGATAGTTTACATAAAAAACAAGCAAGCAGGCAAAAAGGAATAGTAATAACCTAGATGCTAATAAAAAGTGGTCAGCCAAAATTTACATCATCTATTTTTGGCTGAGCAAGACAAGAAAGGGACGGTAACAGGAAATTAAATGGAAATAAAAGTAGAATCCAATATTCCACCAGAAAAAGACTGATTTTTAAGACAAATACTTTGAATACTGCTGCATTAACTGTAGTAAGTTTTAGAATATTCAAGTCATGCTGACAAGACAACGAACGAAATGGGCAAAAGGAAAGATGCAGAAGAAAAAAAGGAAGAGCAAGGCAAGAAAGGTAGAGTAGATCTGTCATTTTTTTAAAGTTGAGTTTAAACTACAATGGTAGTACAGCTCCTTTACCATTTTAAAAATAAGCCTACTAAAACACGTTAAAAAACTAAAATCCTGGACTTCTACTTTTTGTCCTGTATTTGCACTCCTTTTGTGCACATTTTCCTGGCATAGTATTTATGTGCTATTGCTTATCTAATCCCAATGTGACTGTCATTAGGGGTTTAGAAATGCACCAGTGTCAGTCGTCACATGTTCAATGAGCTATTGACAAAAAATGCCTAATAACAGTGGTCTGATATATACCATCTGCAGAAAGACCCGGAGATTAGATGAAGAACACTGAAAAGAAATGCAGTATATTAAGCAAATATACGGTTAAACAGAATACAAACCTGTGAGTTCCCCCAAGAACTTCGAGGTAAGTTTACTGCATACTTTTAAAACAATGTATTTGAATATTCAACGTGAATAAGCTTTGCCGTATTTAAGGAAAATGGATAAATGCACAGTGCACACACACAATTTCTTTATTTTAGTTTAAATGAAACCAAGCTTGGGAGTAATTTTTCCTTAAGTTTAAGTGAACCAACTTTTAGGCTTGCTGTGTGACAACATCCCAAAGAAACAACCAAACATTCAATATCACTTTTAACATCTATGTGTTTGCATGCTGTGCACTGGCTGTTTTAAAAGGGTGCCTCAATTAGTGTCTGGCTAGAAAACAGATTATAGCCTGTGTCATGTGTTATAAGGGAGGTTATAATCTGTTTTATGTCTGTTACTGACTGTTTCTGATAGGACATTTTGTAGTTAATTTTTAGTTTAAAATATTCAAGCAAGTGGAATAATTTGTGTATTTAAATTAAGCCAGAAATATTTATCTTCCTCACAGGCTGTGTATTTTAAACCAACTTTAAGATATGAAGCAATGACAGGAGGACAGAGGGGGGCAAGATTAACAGACAAGGCTGGCCCATTTACCCTCTTAAGAAGATGATTAGTCATCAGCTGATGATGCTTATCAGTATCACTGATTTGGCACAATGGTATATTTGCAGTGTGACTGAAACAGATTGCTGTTTTCTAAGTGTCTTCATCAATAATTTCCACAAGCCACAACCTTTCACATATAGCTAGTGATTATACAATAAACCATGCTAGTTTGAAGCTGCTACTTGTAACAAAGGCTTCAAAACAAACAAAAAATTGAAATAATTCAATATAGAAGAGAAACAGAGCTATTACAAAAAAAACCAAACAACAACAAAGCAACCATAAACCAGAAAATACTATTGGTTTACTTGCCTTTAAATCACCTAAATTTACTGGAAGCATTAGTCAACAATTTGTGTGCCTGGAGAGCAGCACAAAGAATTTGCATGTTGACAGCATCTACTTTTGCTTCTGTGTGTCACCAAAACTTACGTGACCATATATTGCCACGTGTCAGTCTTACATAGAACAGCACAGTTAGCCAAAGTGTTGTTTTAATTCACATAAAGCCAACAACTTTACTAATCCAAACACCAAAGAGAGACAAGCACATTTAGAGACATACTAGACATCACTGGAACAATGGGACTGCACAACCAGGAAAAACAACAAAAAACAATCCCAGTCAACATTAAAAAGGCTAAGGAAATACTCATTTTAAAGGGATATAGATTGCTTTGCTTGAAAACAAAGCAGGTCTGAATTTTTAAGTTTCAATACCATATTAATTAATATAACTACCAAATACCAAATACATATTCATAGGCTTTTTGGAATCTAACATACTCTAGTTACAGCTATCACAGAATCAAGATGAAGTGAAAGACCACAAGTAAGATTAAGTAGTTGACACTGTCATATTAAAATTCCTGCTTTGGGGAAAGGAAACTAAAGAGCAGTAGAACAAAAACAAAATTAGCATTTCATACCTGAACCACAGCTTCATTAATTTTGCGGACTGCTTTGGAATCAAATAAGACCTGTCTGCCTCTCCTCTCACAGTCTTGGTAAACTATCAGGCGGATTTCATTCAAGTCAAACTCTGAAGAGGACCAGCTGCAGATTATAAACATAAGATGTTAAAATAGTGTGCTTACTTTGCAGGCTTATTTAAGTGAAGAAACAGGTATTTGGCAAATACATCTTTTACTTGGCATTTACAAGAATCAGGCTGTGATTGCAGAACTTGGACCAAAAAGGAACTCAAAGGAGCGTCTAAGTGCAGCATCACTGATACACAGGCAGGCACAGCCAGACAATTTTTCATCCAACCTTTCTTAAAAATTTTCCAGAAAAGGAACACAAAACTTTGACTCAGCAATTTGCTTCAGGCCTTAACGACTCTTAAATTTACTCCCTTCTCCATGCACAGTTTGGATCATCCTTATTGCAAGGTAGGTGTACTGTTTTGTAAAATCCTCTCAGTGGCAATGAAGAGCAACAGTTACCAACAAGCTCAAGGCTTACATCCTGCCTCACCCTTCTCACTAACCAAAGCAAACCCAATTCCTTTTGACCTATTCCTGTCAATGCAAGTTATGATTTTGCCAAAGTTTAACTCTTGTAACTGAAATACAGGGCTTATGTTGTTCCATTATTCTTCCCCTTTTTCTGAGATGTTTCAGGGCTTACAGAGCAATTATAGATTATCGAGACTTGATCTCCAACTATGATGAAACCAAGACACTCCTGAGATTCAACCTGGTGCAAAACAACTCTCTCAAGCCACCATCTGATGGTTCCTCAGAGATCCACCATAGCACATGATTTGCCTCCTTGCGCTGCCACAGGAGGCTGAGAACAACTACTGATCACAGCTGCAATTGCAAGAGACTATTTCCTAATTCCCAAGGGAATGAGGTCTGCACATCAGCACATGGAGGTTTGCTTGGCTTCAGGTTCAGCTACAGAAAATGCTTTTCATGTTATGTAGCTGACAAGCTGGAATTAATGGAAAAAACCTACTACTGCATAAAGCAGTGCCACACAGCACTGGCACTCTGTCATATTGCCTCATCCCTGACCTGGATGGACCACATCAAGGGGGCAAGAGTACAACTGTTATTAATAGCTGTTGGTTTAAGAAATTGCATAACAGACTTCAGTCAAGGCCACGCTGATCTCCCACCCAAAAGGATGTTTCATTTTGGAATTTTCCCAAACTATGCCCTACAGAAAGGGAAGGTAAAGAATTGAGGGAAGAGTAAAAAGCTCTACAGAGCTGAAAGACAAGAATTTCTGAAGCTACTTCTTTTATTCCATGCTCTGTTAACAGCCATAAATCAATACACCATCGACTCCTGCTAGAGTCAGTAAGGTAACCATAGGCAACTGCTTTAGGAGCACTCAAAGACTTGCAAATTTATTATAACTAAAGCCAGATTAATTTCTTCTTTGTGCTTCATCTTGCATTTCAGAGATCAACTCCCCTTTCATGTAGCTAGAAAAAAAAAATAAGCTTACATAGGTACCTTTTTCAAAGCTGAAAGACCTCCTCAATCTGGAGGTTTTATTCTATTTTTAAATACAGTGGGAGACAAGAAGCCAGATACCTATCTCCACTGTAAGGTACTCTGATACAAGCATACTTCATGTACATAATGTGCAAGGGTCCGGTACTTACCAAAGTCAGATCATGGAATGATGCTAAAGGCTGTTTTGCCATCAGTGAGGAAAATTGCTGATGTTTGTACCTTGTTGCCCCCAAAATATTAGGAGTGCCAGGCAGATTTCTTTTCAAGTCTTCCCTTTCAAAGGGACTCACAACATTAAGTTAACCTGCATGAGATCAGACCTGATACCATTGTTGGTGGTTGCCCAACAAAGATCCTACACACCTCACATACACAGAGAGAGCTGCAACTACACCATCTGTTTTAAGAGTCTGTTACAAGTTTCTCAGCCCACTGCCTGTGCAATGGTATTACAAAGTACAGTTATATAGAATGCCAGAGAAGTCAGAGCCATCAGTTGACGTCATTCTAGTCTGCCGCATGAATTTGATGCTCTTCAGTACCAGATACTCTGGTGCCTGTTCAGTTATATAGCTACCTGTTTACTTACCTACTTTCTGCAACAGACGACACCTGAACTAACTATACTGCTTAGTCAAAAAGACCTCAGGTCTTCCCTCCTTTAACAACACAGAAAAGGTCTATCTCCACGGCCTTAGTTTAAACTGTATGCAAGAGCAAAGCCTTATTTGTCTCCAGGACTGGCACAGCAGTATCCATAGCTCAGACGACAGGACTGCAAGCCTAAACTGAGAAAGATTAATTTCAGGCACAGATTGGGCCAACCTAGCCCTACATCTGCCCACCAATGCCAAAAGCATGCTCAATATTTGTGTTGCATGAATTCAGGGTTCCTTATGAACAGGTGAACTTCCGCATTCTGCAGTAAAGTAAATTTCACATTATTTGCACAGTGCCAACTTCTGTATAAGACGTGAACTGGGTTTTATAACAAATGCTGAAGTAGAAGGCAATTAAGCGGCCTGCTGAGGAGCCTCTTCCACATACCACAGTAGAATTAAAGATTGCTGCAATCTTTCAGAACTTCAGATTCTGGTGCCAGATAGCAACAAGCTAAGAAGCTACGTGAAACCCATCATACAGAGCTCTATGTGACTAATAGACCGAATCTAGGGAAGTAATTTCAGACAAAGCTTCTTACAGTACTAATCAAACATAAAACTTACGTTTTAATGAAGTTCTTGCTTTCAGGCTTTGAACTACTGAGAACACAGATGCAGCTCCTGCAGCAGTCCTACCCACTACAGAAGGGATCCATCCTACTGAAACCTCATTTGCTAAGACCAAGCATATCTACAGGGAAGCTATAGAGACAAAAATCTATAGTCTCATTACTTCCACATGAAATCTAGCACCAGGCCCAAGACTAGTCAGATAACAGGGATGTTCTTCCCCCATCACAAAAGCTGATAAGGAGACTGCTTACAGTACTTCCACCCTTTATTGTTTAAGCCAGCTCATACAACATACAGCCCCTGAAACAGGGACAGCAGGAGTATGTAATTTTCTCCTGAAGACAGCATGCTGAAGAATAGAGATGGTACAGAGACTCATTCATTGGTCAGCTGTTTTCACATACATAAAAACCTAAACCATAAACTGTTACTTACTTATCTCTGTATCAGCTTCTTGCTCATTTAGCAATGCTGGAAGGCACTTTTTTCTTCTTCACATATAGTTTTCAAAAAAGACATTATTTTCTTGCATAAAACATTAGTTCATAGAAAAAAAAACACCACCACACTTCTGCATTGGATAGCTTCACATTCGTTTAGATGTTAGAAAGTAACAGCTTAAGGGTTTGACTAAGAAAAAAACACTTTTCACTCTTCCATCAGTTTTTTCTAGAAAATAAGATCAAAATATCTGAAATAGTCAACAAACATTTTAGCCTTTTTTTCTAAGGAAAAAAGGCTCCTATGCTCACAGGCAACCTCTATGCATGTGTTCACCTTGTCCAATTATTTCTTAATTCACTAACCAATCTCAACCACCAAGTTTGACCAAGGGAGATATATTTATATCCTCCAAAAATAAATAATGAATGAGAAAACAGACTCCTCTCCCTCCCCCTCTAAGACCACAATATGAACTAATATTAACATTAAGGCAACAGAAAAATAATCTCAAAATGCATTCATGGGAGATAGCTAGAGGATGGGGAAAGAAAAGATTCTGAAAATGTTATGTGAAAGGCTTGCACCATAATTCCCACATTATTAGACTGAAATTTCAATTTTTCATTGATAATTCCATAACAAAATTAGTAATTCTTCCAATTCTGGACTAGAAAGCAAACCCTCAACATGCTTACAAAAAAGCCACTTATTATCCAGCTGCACCACATCATGATATTCTAACAGTCTACTCCATGTCCAATTATAACGAATATCAATGTTTATCCATATCAGAGATGCCCTTTTACCTCTTCACCACCATTCCTGACACTCTCCTACTTCATGTTTCAAGACTGTTGTTTTTCTTATACTAATTTGGTAAAATCCAAACTGGCATGCTGTTGGTTGTTTCCTTTTTCTCTGTTTCTGTCTAAAACAGCTTACACAACCATATGTAAGTACTTAAGGGAGCCATCTGAGAGTTATATAATAAAAGTAGTTTTGCATACATACCTACTGCTGAAAGTGTTACTTCTGATACCAAAACTATGTAATCCCCAGGGTAAGATTCATATTTCTTATGAATGTTTCGCAAATGTGTTACAATCACAGTTTTGGGTAACAATTATTGCTTCTTTCAGCCAGCTTAAAAAAAACCTTCAAAAATAAGTTTTGCTAAACACTGATACATCATTTGTCTGTTCATATAATTTTTTTTTTCATTCTGCTTATACATGAAAGTTCAATTCCTGTTTAAGAACTACTTAATAGTGCTGAAGGAATACATAATGCTAAGTGACTTATAAAACAAATCGTACAAGTAAAATTACAGCAGAATTTTTTTTCAGCCAATTGAGTGTCAATGTACCGCAAAATTACAAAACAGGCTTCTGATAACATTATACCCTAGAAAGGTAAGGAAGTGAAGAGACTGACAGCTAACTGAAATATTTCACTTTGGCTTAAAAACAATGCATTATGCTTGGTCCTGCATATTCTTTAAAATTAGCTGAATTAATTAAATTGTAAGAGCTTCTGTGGATGTTCATATTTCAGGCTAAATGTAGCTATTTTGACCAAATGTTCTCTTATTTAACCAGAAAAATAAAAGCCCCACATATCCTTTCTCCTCTTTTTATAACTACACAGCCCTTCCTATTACTCGTGTATGCTCTGGCAATAATTCTGTAAACTAACAATTCCCTGCAGCAGCAATTTGTCCCAGCACTTGAAAGTGGATCAGCAACACAGCTGGAAAAATAAGGAAGAAGTAGAAGTCAATGGAAACTCCACCTCTTGGTGGCAGCACGAGTTACACTAACTTACTTCATCCATGGAGCTATACACCTTTAGGAAAGTGCACAAAGAAAATGTTCACAATGCATTCCAAATAAGTTCTGATGCTAGTTAAAATGTCAATTGAGTTTTCTTGTTCCCGAGTAGGTTTTCTGCCTGCTTAGCGAGCTGAACTGATGAAGGATTCGAAAGACCAAGGCCAGAACAATGGGAAAAAGGACAAGAGCATGATACCAAGAAGCAAAGGAAGAAGAGGCAACGTGATTACTCCCTTCAGCATCAGCAGTCTGTTTGAACAGCTCAGTTTATCTAGCCTCACCTTCAGTGTGGATCTTTCCTCATGTGGAAGATGCTAGAACAAATAAACATCATCTCCCAGTCAAAATAAATAAATAAAATCAAACAATCTATACATTCATACAATAGGAAAACAAGGTCTACTAAAGATACCAAAGCACTGAGGATACTTGTTTTTTTTTAAGAGAGACAGAAGTTTGGAACAGCTTAAAGATATTCTGACAAGTTTTCTCCCCAGAACATATTAAGTGTGCTTTATTTTCTTTTAAATTGGCATATAAGCTACTTTTCTCTGGCTTGTTCAATATTTCTTCCATTACAGATATGAGACCTGGAGGCAAGGAGATCTCTCTTACTTAGGGGAAAGCAGACTCATTTGTTTCTGGGAAAAAAAATCACAAGATTTTTGCCCCATTCTGCCCTGCATCAGTATTTTCAGTTAATCTAGATCTCCAAACCCTGATCTTTACAAAGAAAGTTTTTGGCTCCCTTTTATAACATGCATGCAATAACTGAAAAGTGACTTATTAATTTATATTCCAAAACTACTGTAGCTAACCTTAAAACCTTTTTGAAAGTGACTAACTACTCACCACTTCAGTGCAACATCTATAGGCTAGAGGAATAAAAAGGCTGAAATTTATCTATATACCTATATATATATTTTTCTGCTTTTTAGATCAGCAATCCTGAATGTATAATATTTATTCTAATACCCTTGGGTGTTAGAATTTGGAAAAAGCTGCCCTGAACCGCATTTTCAACACTGTAACATCACAGTAGAGATTTGGACATTAGAGACATGCTGGCACACACCTGAAAAAGGCACCACAAAGGAGTCCAATAAACACTATTCGTACTCCCGATTACTTGGATGTAATGCTTGATCTACAGGTCATTTACAAGTAAAGCAGAGGGTTACCCTCTCCATTTTTCCCCTCACTTGACAGCATTCTGTCCTGTCTGCTCTGCACACTGTTACTACTTGACCCACTTAACACAGGAGGTGGCAAAAAAATAAAAGGGAAACTAATTAGAAAACTAGAAAGAGAAGGTATGATTATTTAACCTTAACAGAAAAGAAAGGCAATTATCTTTCATGCTTCAGTTTGCATATACATAAATCTTACACATCAGAGTCAAGAATGTAGATTCAGTTTCAAACAACAGAGAAAACTTTCTGGAGCATCAGCCACCTTCATCAGCAAGAATAAGCTTCTAACAGATCATTTCCAATTCTTTACGAAATAGCCTTTTGGGCACAAGATTATAAACCTAGTATCAACTAAAAATGTCCACTGACAAAAACCATATATAACAAAAAAGTTACATGCATACCTGTTTTGAAGTAGTCTAGTCACTTTGGTCACACAGCTGACACTTTGGTCTCTCAAAGATTTTCTAATCCTTTCATCCAATTTGGTACAAGAGAGATTATTTCCAAGTGGTACACGGCTGTTGTTTCTTGCTCTTTCTATTTGTCCCCTTGTGCCATTTGTAGCTTTTGGTGTACCCCCACACATTTTCTTTCGCTATGAATCCTCTTGTCAAGCTCCCTCAAAGAAACTAAATACCTGCTGAAGAGATGCAGCCTCAAGGGGATTTCTTTACTATAGATCAACCATTAACGATGGTAATTTACCATCAGCTTTTTTCCCTATACAGGAACACAGTCTGCTGGATTTCCTGTTAGGGGAAAAAAAGGCAAAGAGATCTTCATATATTCTATAAGCCATTAATGCAGAAAAACAGCTGTAGCTAATTTACTGCTGCAATTATTCCAGACAGAGGAGTAGACACAACTTTCAAGTTTCAGAAGCCATCGTAAACTTGCTCTTGCTGCTAGGAGTTTTTCCTACCAAGCCTGGCGCAAAGCTGTAGCAGATACAACAGCTAATATTGACTCTAACTATGTTTGTTTCCTGGTATGTGATTAGGTAGCTGGCAATTATGCAGTCACAAGACTGAACCATATGGCCTCTTAAAAAAAAAAAAAAAAAAGAAGCATAGTTGCTTTTGCAGTGACTCGCCCTTAGTTGCAAGGTTGTTCTAACACTGGCTACAACACCCTGTTAATGGCTCTCATATGAGCAAGTGTCATCTGACAACCCCTAGCAACCTCATATAGCTTAGGAGCAAATAAGAATCTGTCATCATTGCCATATGGTTATCACTTAAAAAAAGAAAAGACCAACACTAAGAAACACACTAGATATTCCACACTCTAAGGCTTTTACTTTCAAGGACAAATAGTATTTACACTTGAATCTGAGACTACTATTTTGGAAAACTTTTAAAAAAAGTAGAAGGGAAAACAACAACCAAAAAGGTTGTCACGGACATCAAGTTGGTTTATGAGAATTTATAGTCCTGTGCCTATTAAAACAATTTAATGGCAGTATTGATGACAAAAATATCTAATAAAATACTTCTAACAAAAAAAAATTAACCTTTTAAACAGAATGAAGGAATCTGATGTTTTATTCAGGCTCAGGTAATTCCACCGCAGAACAAAGTCTTTATTAAAGCAGGGATGGGGAAAAAAGTTCTCCATTCATGTCTGCTCATAATTCTTGTCTTACATGGCTTCCTCCCCCATCAGTAAAGTTTTAGACATTCTACAATATCAACAGCCATAGGGGTAGCTTCCTTTGAGATTAAAAAGGGAAAATAAATTTGCTAATGGACCCCCAGAAATGCAGCAGTAGAGCAGGATTTCAAAACCCAGTGCTACATGCTACCTGCTAAATAGCACAATGCACTACTTAGAAGCATTTTGTAATTTCAGTAAACCCCAAACTCTAAACACTGGAAAAAAGTCAAGCAGAAACCCAGAACAAGATTAGGTTCAACAACTTGCTTAGTTGCAGGGGGAACCTTATGGCAAGAAAAAAAATGATTTTTAAAAAGCTCAGTTTCAATTTTTCAATTCCCAGAGTTGTGACAAGTACTAGATCACAATTACTCCTCCTCTCGAGTGACGGAAACAAGTGAAAAGCTTTAGTCTGTTCTTTAGATTGTTTGAGTAACTTGGAGAGGGCAACTTCTAACCCTCAGCTCATTGAGGACTACTTCAAACACCAGTGTTCCTAGTCACCTTTGAAGTGCAAACGAAACACCAAACTGATGACCTGACCAGGTTCTACACTTGGGATAAGATCAGCAACTGATAGCATTCACTTCCCTCCTATCTTTTACCCAAACAAAACACAAACCAAAATTTTGAAACATTCACTTAAATGACCACAATACTGGATTCACATGAGACTAGAATCAGGAACTCCTGTAAGCTCACTGAATAGATGTTCTTCACTACACTACCTCATCCATAGATGAAGTAATCTGAAGAATACTATAAATCCCAAAATACCTGGGGAATTACCACAAAAAATCCACAGAACAATTCCTGGGGGGGGGGTGGTGGAAAAAAACCCCAAGTTCAAGGAGTAAATAAAACAGAAAAATGGAAAAAAGTGTCCTGGTCTCCAGACACAATCCTCTGGGAAGCAGAGTTTAATCACTCATTCTAGGCTATGTGACAGCATGTCACCTGCTCTGTTTGTAGGTCATTTCCTGTCCTTCACCTCCACTGTAAGAAAATTACCGAAATTATTTCAACTCAAGGTAATACTTTAGCAAGAAAAATTGGGGTAGGGGAAAGAGTAACAATTCTTGTCTGTATAAGTTACAGATGTCTACTAAAACTTATGCACGGTTTTCAAATCTAACCCCCTGTAAGGTTTTGTTTTCCAAACAGCTTTTAGAAGCAGGCTAGAAAAGTGTATGAAAACAAAGTTTGAATCATACCTGCTGTTTCAGTAAGCATTTGTTTTTGCAAAACATACACGTAGCAAAATTAATAGACAAAAAATGCCTACAACCCAGACATCCAGGATGAGTGCCAAAGCACATGTTTAAAGGTGAAGGAGAATCTATTTTGAACTGCTTAGTGATGAATTTCCCTCTTTTAGTCTGTTGTATAGCTTATGCAGAAGACGTAGGTTCCCTTCTTCCCTCCCAATTTGAAGTATTTACCCTGTATTGCTCCTCCTCTTTTCAAAACCTTGGATATGGAAGAGTTGTGCTGATGCCACACCATGTTCTTTTTCCACAATGATTTAAAGTAGTCCTAATATGGTAAAGAACTATTAACCTCAGATGAACCACCTTGTTCAAACATGATACACAGTTACCAGTTTCACACAAGTTAGTCAGGATACATTGCAGATTACTCATGCAACAAGTGAAGGAACATGTTATTTGCAGCACTTCTTTCTGCTTAGGTTTTCCTGTAGAAAGAGTTCTGGTGGACAAAAATAAAGTTCTTAATTTCAGATCACTGTATAGAAAGGTTACTTTTTTAAGAAGATAATTCTGTATGTTACTGTATGAAAAGCAAAACAACATTGGACATAGTTATTCACTAAAAAGTTAAAATTCCACAGACTCTCTGTTTAGGGGAGGAGAATACACTGGATTTTTGCAGGGTCGGGAGCATTTTGCATTATTTTGTTGCTAGAAAGCAATACACACAAAAAAACTACCACAAAACCCACACACACCTGATAGAGGCTAACAAACACATCTATACAAGCTCAAGTCACCATAAATTGCCCACATTAACTTTTCACAAACACCAAGAAAAGCCTATTAAACCACTGTTTCATAACTCAGCCAACTTTTATAGGTTTGGATTCACTGTTCATTGGCTTATCTACAAGTCTGAAGTTTGGGGTTCAGGTTTCATACAGTGCCTCAGTGATAATGCAAAAAGAAAAACAACCAATCAACGGTAACCAAACAAAAATACCAACAAGAACAGTGTGTTTGAAGTAGTACCATAAACAGCACAGACAGTGCTCTCAGTTGCTATCCCCAGAAACGGAATTCCCCGCTAGCAAAGAGAAGAACTCAAGACTTGCAACCGCACAAAAAAGTGCACATATTTAATTGTGTTTTACCATTAAGAAAAGTGTGTTTATTTTTGTTAAGCTAGGACTTTAAACAAAGAAAGCTAAAGTATGCAATAAGGTTGGCACCCTACATTGATCACAGTCCTTTCCTCAGTACAGAAAGCCTTGCTTAGTCCTGATCAACTTTCCTCCTTCCATCCCACTTTCCCCCCTAACTCTCATAGCCTCTAACAGCTAGGAGAGTTCAGCTGATCTAAACTATGTCAAATATTTTGCAGAAGTTATTTAATAATAATAATCTTTATAATTGCAAAGAACTGAAGGTTTACTTGTTAACTTTCTTTAGGGTTGTGGGTTGTTTTTTGGGTTTTTTTTCTGTTTATCTTTTTAAAGGCACCTCCAGTAACCAACTTCCAGCTTTCACTGAAGCCAAACAGGTCGAGCCAAACGGCAGCAGCTGGATGGGAGCAAGTGGTGCTTAGTTCAGCGTCTCTGCTGAGGACTGGGGCGCAGGCCACCCGGCCGGCAGGGCCACCCCACCTCCTTTGGCATGCAGCGCCAGGTCTCAGCTAGTGCATCATTCCCATGTCACTTGTTCCAGCGGCACCGTGTGACTGGGCCTGTGTCCAGGAACACAGCTACTAAATACAGACACTGCCAAGGCATGTCTGAGCACTGCCTCTGCCAGAAAATGAGATGAATAGAAATCTCTTATCCTGGCAGCTTTACTGCCTCTGCCTTTCCTCACCTTCTCTTGAACAGAAGGAAGAACTACAACACATGGCACATCTGAAGAAGAATTTTGAGCAATAACACAAGACATAATCTGGTACTTATAACACTGTATCACTGTATGAAAGTGCTGATGGATCTCAGACCTTAATATCTCCTATGTAAATGAGCAGGCCAGCACAGACATCACCACCACACCTTAGGGGTGGGTATCCCGAGGCATGGGTTTGGTTGCCTGCTCTTTCCTGTTCCTTCTCCTCCTTCTGTAAAGCCCTTTTTTTATTTAGTTAATAAGAAAATATCTGTACACAGCTTTCAAGCCGCTGTTCAAAGGAGTAGTTTTAAAGCAAGAAAAATCACACCACATAGCTATAAACTATATTATTTATAGACATAAGTAAATACCTATTAATGCCAGCTGATACAGAGATAATGTTTGGTGTTTAACATACTCCCTGATTTTTTTTTCTAGTTAGCTGAAAAATACTCCTTTTGCTAAAACACACCCAAACACTTTCACTGAAAGTAACTAAAAACACCTGCATATTCACAAAAACAATTTATTTACAAGTTTCTTCCAGTCCTTCTATGAAAAGGCTATGTTCACAAGAAGACTTTGTAAATGTCAGAGGACATGACATGCTCTCTCAAACTTCACAGCCAAGTTAGTTTAGGATACTCTCTCCAGGTGTGCAGAAAGCATTTGTCCTTGTTCTGAACACATGCTGCCACTGCACCAGAAAACACTCTCAAGCAGGGCTAGAGACAAGTGCTACCCAGGCCCTTCTTCCAAGGGCAACTGCTTCAGAAGGGGTCATTTTCAACTAAACCAAAAGTGCATATTCAGCAGGATTTTCCAAGTAATTGAGGAACCAACAAGTAGAGGTGTTATGCTGGATCTTGTCCTCACCAATGAGGAAGGGCTGGTGAGGGATGTTAAGCCCAAGGGCAGCCTAGGTTGTAGTGACCGTGAAATGGTGGAGTTCAAGATCCTTAGGGCAGCAAGGAAGGCTCACAGTAAGCTTACTACCCTTGATTTCACAAGGGCAGATTTCAACCTCTTCAGGGATCTACTTAAGAGAGTGCCTTGGGATAACATCCTGGAGGGCAGAGGGGCCCATGAAAGCTGGCTGATATTTAAGGATCACCTTCTCCAGGCCCAAGAGCGATGCATCCCAACTAAGATGAAGTCAAGTAGAAACTCCAAGAGGCCAGCATGGATGAGTAAGCACCTCCTTGAAAAGCTCAAACTTAAGAAGGAAGCTTATAGGGGGTGGAAGCTAGGGCAGGTATCCTGGGAGGATTACAGAGAGGTTGTCTGAGCAGCTAGGGATCAGGTTAGGAAAGCCAAATCCCTGCTAGAATTAAATTTCACCAGGGATATTAAGAACAATTTTAAAAGTTTCTTTAGGTATGCTGGGGAGAAAAGGACAACCAAGGAGAGTGTAGGCCCTCTCCTGAAGGAAACAGGCAAGGCAGCAACACAGGATATTGAGAAGGCTGAGTTCCTCAATGACTTCTTTGCTTCAGTCTTCTCTGGCAAGTGCTCCAGCCTCAGCACAAAGGCCACAGCAGGTGAAGGCAGGGAGAGTGGATTACCCCCACTGTAGGAATAGAGCAGGTTCGTGACCATCTAAAGAACCTAAAGGTGCATAAATCTATGAGACTTGATGGGATTAACCCACGGGTCCTGAGGGAGTTGGTGGATGCAGTTGCTAAGCCTCTGTCCACCATATTTGAGAGGTCATGGAGGTCTGGTGAGCTTCCTGCTGATTGGAAAAAAGGGAACATAGCCCCTATTTTTAAAAAGGGGAAAAAGGAAGACCTAGGGAACTACAGGCCAGTCAGTCTCACCTCTGTGCCTGGCAAGATCATGGAGCAGATCCTCATGGAAAGTCTCCTAGGGCAGAGCGAAAAAAAAAAAGAGGTGATTGGTGACAGCCAACATGGCTTCACTAAGGGCAAGTCGTGCCTGACCAATCTGGTGGCCTTCCACAACAAGGTAACAGAGATGGTGGATGGTGGCAGAGCAATTGATGTCATCTACCTGGATTTGTGCAAGGCGTTTGACACTGTCCCACATGACATCCTTGTCTCCAAACTGAAAAGTCATGGATTTGACAGATGGACCACTCGGTGGATAAGTAACTGCCTGGATGGCCACACCCAGAGAGTTGTGGTCAATGGCTCAATGTCCAAATGGAGGCAGGTGACGAGTGGTGTTCCTCAGGGGTCAGTATTGGGACCAGTGCTGTTTAACAACTTTGTTGGAGACATGGACAGTGGGATTGAGTGTATCCTCAGCAAGTTTGCTGATGATACCAAGCTGTGTGGTGTGGTTGACACCCTAGAGGGAAGGCATGCCATCCAGAGGGACCTTGAGAGGCTGGAGAGGTGGGCGAATGCCAACCTCATGAAGTTCAACAAGGCCAAATGCAAGGTCCTGCACCTGGGTCGGCACAACCCCAGGCACTAATACAGGCTGGGGGCAGAATGGCTAGAGAGCAGTCCTGAGGAGAAGGACTTGGGGGTGGTAGTAGATAAGAAGCTTGACATGAGCCGCCAGTGTGCGTTCACGGCCCAGAGGGCAAATCACATCCTGGGCTGCATCAAAAGAAGTGTGGCCAGCAGGGCCAGGGAGGTGATTCTGCCCCTCTACTCTCCTCTGGTGAGACCACACCTGGAGTACTGCATACAGTTCTGGTGCCCTCAGCACAAGAAGGACACAGACCTGTTGGAGAGGGTCCAGAGAAGGGCCAAGAAGATGACCAAAGGCCTGGATCACCTCTGCTATGAAGACAGGCTAAGAGAATTGGGGCTGTTCAGCCTGGAGAAGAGAAGGTTCCAAGGAGATCTTATAGCAGCCTTCCAGTACTTTAAAGGGGCCTACAGGAAAGCTGGGGAGGGGCTTTTCATCAGAGAATACAGTGATAGGACAAGGGGTAATGGTTTTAAACTGAGAGAGGGGAGATTTAGGTTAGATATTAGGAAGAAATTCTTCACTATAAGGGTGGTGAGGAAATGGAATAGGTTGCCCAGAGAGGTTGTTGATGCCCCATCCCTGGAGGTTTTTAAGGCCAGGTTGGATGAGGTTTTGTGCAACCTGGTCTAGTGGTAGGGTTCCCTGCTCATGGCAGGGGGGTTGGAACTTGATGATCATTAAGGTCCCTTCCAGCCTTAGTGATTCTATGAGTCTATCATTTAATTGGAAAAAAAAAAAAGCTACCTGGTTCTAGGTTCATCTTCCCAAATTCATAATATATGAAATAAAGAATATGGGATGTGGCTCTCTTGCAGTGCTGAGAGCTGAAGCAGGCCAGTTTTTTTAATTAGCTAACAATATTGGTGAGCCCTCTGGAAATGGCTGTGTTAAACTATGTTAAGAGCAAGATGGGATTTGATTCTTCTAAAACAGAGATTGTAACTGAAAAGTTAAATTGTAATAAGAGGAAAGGAGTGAAGAAAAACTAAATATGTCGAATATCTATGAAAATGTACCGATTTACCCAGCTGATAAGGATATGGAAAAGAACACATACACAAGAAGCCATACTTGATCACCCAAAAGTTGGTATAGCATGAACAGCAGAGTCCATTGCCTCTGTCTAGATGAATGCCAGGAAATCCTGACTTAGATTGAACGAAGTGATAATATGGACGGATATAACGTCAGCTCCGGCATTTTTCACTAGTTATAGCCAAAAATATGTTTTGCTTCTCTTGTTGCTGTTATGATAATTTGCCTATTCCATCCAAAATACTTTCCTTAACCCATTCTTGTAGACAGCGTGGAAGGTAGCTTTCGAGTAACTCACATTGAATCTTGAAAGCTTACATACATTTATTTTCAAGTTTCACTGGAAAGGGAAGGAGGAGCCATGTCTTAGGACCTCATACAGAAGATCAGGGTAATTAAATCACTCATGCTGTAATACCTTCTCAAGGAAAAAGACTACACACAAAACCAAACAAACAAACCACAGTCCTGCAGCTGACTGGCATGGGTAAACCCGACCTTCCTGCAAGACACTATGCAAGAAAGTTATGTTCTGTTTACCACCAATTGCGTAGGACTTGGAATGTATAAATAGTCATTAAGTTATGAAATAGTCTCCTCCTTAAAGCAGGCCAACCGCCCTAACTACTCACATAGGATCCCAAACATTTTGTCAAAAACACTGGTATTATACAAGACTTAAAAGTTTATACAGCCAGGTTTATACATAATTACAGTTGACCACACCCAGTACCATAGCAAGATTTGCCTGCCAAGTAAGCAGTCCATCAATCATGAGATATCTGGATGAAAAAATAATAAAAAAAAAAAAATCACAGAAAGAGATGGTTGCAACTTTGTGATGCAATAGAAAAAATGCTTCAGACATTGAAGACTTAGTGACAGAAAAAACCTAAAATTTCAGTCAGCAAGCTCATGTAGCAATTATCTATTTAGGCAAATCAGAAACCTTTCTCCTCATGAGAAGGTAAGAATTGGTCTCGCTCCTTCAGTGTTCCTTAGCAAAACACTGTATAAGAAAGTATTTTATAATGGGCCCAACTTTCTCCCAAGATGAAGTCTACCAGAGTAGATGCACTAGAAGCCTTCTTAACAATTACAGATGCAGTACAACTTCATTAAAAAAACAAACAAAACCTTCTTTTCTAGTCAAAACAGGGCCCAAGGATACAACTCTAATGAAGTCTATACTGTAGCAAATTTTTAGCGCTTCAATAACGACACCAAAAAGCCACTGCTTCAGATTTTTAGTTCACAAGCCAACACATTTCTATAGAAATATAGAATTCTTTCTTTAAGTAATCAAAGTTTATTTTAGCCGTTCAAGTCATCTTTGACATTCCCCCAGTTGTGTTTTGCTTAAAAGCAAAGAAAACAGGCAGATGTAGTATCAATGGTTACACAGGTTCATTGAGTTGACCATTTAAAAAAAACAAACATGTCCACTACAAAATACAGTGTTCTGTTCTTTTCCTCTCCATTGCATGCTTACCCCTGGACCCATTATCCAGTTCAGCTATACATAGGCATTTTACAGTTACCAAGTGCCACCATAAAGTGAGAAGCAGAAAAAGCTAGTTTTCAAATACACATTGTTTTCCTAGTTCCATTCAAAAGCATTCCCAAACATAATCCTGTCTGTAGGACTGCATACATGAACTTCTGAACAGAAGTTTAGAACCTGAATTGATTCTGCACTAAACTGTACTCTGATCTAGTTCACAGTGGACAACTGACTTACATCTTTGAGCCTACCAAACACTGAAGTCATCAAGTGTTACCCACTTTAGAACTTGCAATCATATGTGAAATTGTTTTAGCATGCTATATATCCACAGCCAGGTGTCACAAACATCTTTATAATCAGAGAGGGTTAATTTTTCCAACTCTTCTAACTCAATGGGATTTAGAAACTCTTAACAGTTGGTAAGGCAGAGGTGGGCACTCCTGAAGATGTTTCAACTGGCTACCATATGAGAGCAACCTTCCTCCAGTCTAAAAGCCAAGATTAAGTAAGAGCTTGGACGCATGTAACTACAGCGGCCTGTCAAGTGAACTCGAGTGGTTACTAATTCCCAGCTCTGCATTCCAGCCTTCTCAATACAGCTGAGGATTAGAACATATGAGCTCTCCATGACCACTTCTGCAGGAATTCTGGCAGCTTAACACAAACTACTGCAAGAGATAGTTGCATCACTGACCTTTACACGGACATGACCAAGGAGGGCTCCAACACTCTGTTATATCAATGATACCGTAGAAGTGACAAACGTTCAGCAAATAATCAGTTTCAGCACAACATGGGAGAAGAAAATCTTGTACCACTGCAGCCATTTGCCAAGACCAGAGTTTTAACACATGGACTAACCCCACTGCTGTATTACTGGGCAAAGTGGTTTCTACAGAACATTCACTTCTTCCTTGTGCCGGCACTGGAGGTCACCAACCTTCCCTTTCGGCTGCTTAACAAGGTCTCTGCCCAGCTTCTTTAACCCCATCATGTTAAACAAGTCAGGACTTCAGAAACACAAGGCCCATGACCTTTCCTATAGTAGGATTTGTCTTCAAAAGCACAATGCATTTTAGAGCACAAGTTAGAGATCAGAGTGTTAATTGTGAAGACTTTTAGAAGCTCATTTTGTGAGAATATTAAAGGAAAGATGACATATATAGGCACTCAACTGATCAGCAATAGTTGGAAAAGCTTATGTGCTCACACAGAAAAAAAGAAGACAGACACAAAAGTGTCTGCACATAAGCTAATTGAGGTGAGAACATGCTGCAGAGAAAGCTCCATACTGATTCAGTAATTACATCACACACAGCTCAAGTTGCACTTCAGCACAGTCTATGGAAGGAAAATCATGAGTCAGTTTGAACAGCAGCAAGTGTGATGTAAAGCCCTCATGCCCATTGATCAGTACAATTCTAAGAATCTCACCGATAACCAGGAAGCATGCATGCTGACTGACAAAACAGGTGTTTTGCTGTCGCTCATGTACAAACACCCATACTTGCACTAATTTTAGTGGGGAAGGCACAGGCACTATTACTGAGGCTAGTTCTCTCAGTGCCTCAGAAGAATGCTTAGCCCTGCATTGTGTGCAGGAGCTCGTCTTGTGACCTCAATCTTGCATATAAAAACACAGCACTGATACAGTATTTAAGAAACAAACACATTAAAATAGGGCACATGAAGTAAGGCAAGAAAGGCAGCAAGCACTGTTAAGGTGAGGAGAAAGTAGAATGGAAAAGAACCTGCACCTGAAGATTAGGAAGTAGAGGCAGAACACACACGAGGAGATGATTCATGACAGGCAAAGGTGAACAACCATGTCCATGCCTGTTAGTCAGATCAGTAGTAAACTGACACTATCACAGGAAGTACATGCAAAGGTGCAGGCCCATTTGCTGTCTTTACATAAGAAGCACCCAATTCAAAGTCCTCTTTTTCTCGCTTATTCTCTCTAGTGAGCCTGTTAACCACCATCCTACAGAATTGCAATCCTCATCTTTTGCCTAACAAGTGTACCCATGGAAACCTCCACATAGCAAATACTGATAGTTAGGATAGCATAAGAACATTCTTCTCACAATGCTTTGTCTAAGTGGCATGCAAGACTACAGTGTGTTCTTAATCAAGGGTGTACTTAGTAGAAACAACTGTTGACAAATATAAAACATGACACACTGCTCTAAAACAGTCTTCTCTTCAGAACCCATCCCTGAACGTCAGTCACTAAGATGCAAACAGATTACAGATGAAAGCTCATGATTGTTAGCCTCAGAAGGGATACCTAAAAGAACAGGTAAGTCACCAATGTTTGTATCACACGTAGTCAGTATTAATCTAAATAACTCTTTGCAAAAGACGTCCTCAGCAGCTTCAATGTTACTGAAATGCCAGAACAAGAAATAAATTGCTCTTATGAAAATAATTACTCAATTTGCTGGCCCACTGACCCCAGCTATTTTGTCACATCTACTCTCTCTGGGCTTTTGGTCTGCTGTTACTCACTGCTCAGACCAAAGCTACAGCTAAAGGCCACTATGCCATGTGCTGGAACACCTACATCCAACAATGCCGAAGTGGGATGACACAATGACTAACAATTACAACATTTTTGTCAAGCCTCTTCCATCTTCCCTTCCTTTCCAGTTTTAATAGAGCAATTCTGCTATTTCAACTAAGTTTACACAAGAAAAGTTACAAAGTTTACATGAAGCCAGCCCCTACTGGCAATAAAGCTCTCCATCAGCTTTTAGTAAGTTTGTCTATGAGCTCAGCTTTTATGAATGAATGTCCGCGTTTTTCAGCCCCAAGCAGCTCTATTTTGTCACCCATAGCAATCCATTTACGTCAGACACGTATTCCCCTACAGCATTAGCAGAGTGTTGGATTGTAGTGTATTCTGCTTTATGTTGTGCTCCTGACAAGTGAAGATAGCTCCAAGGCTCTGTTGCTACTATTCTCCAAATCACTTCCTACTGAGCATACTACATGGCAGAGTACTCATCTACCCCATTTTGGACACGTAAACAGCAAAAGTACCCTAAGAATAAGGAATTAAGCACCTACTATCCAACTGCACATCAATTTAAGAGTCAGGTGTGTAGGAAATACACTACCAGCTGGTTCTGCTACATGGACAAGTTACTTGTAAATCAGAAATAAGATAACCTACTGGCAAAACCAATTTATCAGTCAGGCAAGAATGCATCTTTTCATGAAATTAAGTAACCAAGGTACTCCCATCCCTCTCAGAACATCAGTAGCTTATGCATTTTGTATTTCCACACAGCTTTTTAGCCAACTGTGGCAAAAAAGAGGGAGTCTTCTTGCAACTGTAAGAGAGAATGAGAATTAGTCTCAGAGCAAAGCTAGAGGAAACCAAGAGGTTGTTCAGTGACTTAAGTGTTTAGGGGAAGAAAAATCCAAACAACTTAAGTAGGAGAATGGCCGTGGTTCTTTCAAAGCTCAAAAGCTGGAGTACTTGAGGTTGGTTTGTTTTCCTTCAATACAGCCCCAGGCTGGAAGTGTGGCTTCCACCTCAAAAGACCATACTTTCAATCACTTCCTCTCTAAGCTGTTTTCTTGGAGAGACTGTAATATCTCTTTCTGCAGAACTTATTCTTTATGTCATTACTGAGGAAAGGCTAATGCCAGAGCAGAGGTATAATACCGCACCTTAAGGCTCACCTTCAGCTGCCAGTGAAGAGGTATGTGTCTTAGACATGCTGTTTAACTTTCCCTGCCCCCATTCTCCGATGTGGCCCCGGGCTGTATTGCCCTTCTTACAGCATATAAAACAGTGATTTTCATTCAAACACTTTTTGAAGCATTTACAGCCAGATGTTTAAGAATATTTCCATGTGCTAAGACGTACATAGACGCTCAGCAGTTACTGCTGTGTGGATGTCTGTAAGGCTGCAAGAAGCTCAAAAGAAACCAGTTAGGCTACAGAATTTACTGAGGAGTGTTTCATTTTAACACAGATGTAACAAACTGACATGCAAGCAGACTCAAAGCTCACTACTGCTTTCTTTCCTTTTTCAGAAGGCGGAACACTGCCAGCCTGGTAATAAGTGCTGTGAAATAATGCTTAGCGAGTGGGATCTCACCAAGCATTTCAGTGCTATGACCAAAGGAATTACTAGTATCAGCTGCCAGACAAATGATCTCATATACCAAAGCTAACACACTGTTACCAGATAGATATCCTGCAGTTAGAACATGACATCCGCTCCGTTATAGCCACCAGAAGGAGCAGCTGATACTTAAAGCTGAAGAAACAGCCCATTTGCAAGTTTCAGATACAGCTGAAATACCACAACCTCTCTTTTTTATAGAATCCATGTAAAATGAAATTATTCGCTGTTTTACAGCATTGCTTCACTAAACATATTGATATCAAAGAAATTACATCACAGGTTGCAATGCAGGAATGACACAGTCAGCAGTGAAAGCACAGCCTTCCAAAAACTCCAAGGCTTCTCTTTTTATTCTTACATCACTGGATACAGGTACTTCACTAAAAAAAATAAACCAACTATCAAAGACTGAAATTAGTGTGAAATGTTACTGCTCAGTTTAAGGATAACAACAGTCTTTCATATTGTGAACTACAGAAAAGCACTGATGTGAAATCTTATTCTAGAATCAGGTAAACAAAATTACAGGGAAACTGCTATAAATTTCAGTACAATCAAACTATCTGTAACCCATAAATATCCTTAGCACTTAAGACATTATAGTCTTGAGATACTACGTGCTTATAAAATACTCAGTCCCTCAAATTTGTAATTCACAGGGTTTTGTAGCAATAGCTACCATTCTGCTGTGCACGTGACCCTGGTAACACTCCAAAAACGTGTACAAACTACTCCAAATCAATGTGATAACGGAAGTAACATTTTATAAGGCAATAAGAAATATTAGGAGAATTTAGCCACAAATACACATTTCTTACACACAAAGTAATTCAGATTTCCTCAGAGTGTTAGAGGCTAAAAAGAAATATATTGAACTACAGTCACTCAAACATCTCTGTTGAAAGGTATGTGTGTGAACATCACACACATTTTTATGTATTAATTATATGCATATATATACAAACACACATATAGATATTTTTAGTTAAGGGAAGCAAAAAGCGGTAGTAACAGAAACCAGAAGCTGTAGATTTGTGTACAAAACTGCTTAGAACAAATACAATACCATATAACTAATACCCATCTGTTCTCCAGCTGGTTTATAATTTCACTTTTTAAAAATGAGCTAAGATATTCTAGAATTTTAACTACTACCCTTCCACCTCTTCATACTTCCATTATTTTGAAGAGAGGTGTGGGCCAGTAAAAAGTCCTACTATTCTAATAGCTCTCTATGAACATCTACGCCTCATGTTTACTTTCTCCTCACCCAACAAGTAAAGGTTATGTGTACATGAACATGTAGTGCAGCCCAACAGGACTAGATTCACAGAGTTAATTAATTGGTGCTAAGAACCTGACACCCACACTATACGTGTTCTGGGGTTTTACTTTTGACCAGCTGTACTTTGGTTTCAGGGCCTGAATGCCCATTAGTGGCTGGAGCACACTTTTTAATTTCATTCATTCCAACAGGAGTCCAGTTTACACATGGAAGCCACTTGGCTATGTGAGCCAAAATGCAGTAAGTGGAGACAATTGAGAGGTTTTCTTTAAAAGAGCACTCCTGATCCAAATTAAAATGTTAATGCACAGGCACCCAAGAAACTATTTCCTGTGGCTCCACATTCAGTGATATGCATCCTGTCTCTCTCATTCTTTGAGGCTATGCCAGCTCATCCTGGTAAGCAGCACAGACCTTATAGCCTCCTGCTTTCTTCAGAGCCAAAGAGAGGAAGCAGCACCAATATTTAGTCAAGATTTAGCTCCCGTTAAAGGGGGCAACAGAACAAGCACACACAGTACTTATTATAGGCAAGCCTCAAGCCTGGTTGATGGCTCTCTGCAACAGAACTTCTTCTGGTGTTCCTGGGAAGAAGAAAATGCAAACCTTCCTAACACCATCCTTGAAAGAGTTGTCAAATTAAGTTAATTTGAGGAGGTATTATCTACTAAAGAGATTTTTGATGATTCTGCTGTTCTGGGTAAGGAAGGTGCATGACTACACTTAGGTTTTCAAGTCTTTCATAATAATTCAAAGTCCAAGGATACAGACTGCTATCAGTCTTACAGGGCCTCTTAAGAGAGCTACACACAGCAAGACATACTGAATGCAGAGGGACCTCACTAACCAAAACAAGAAGAGGGAATAAAACTAAGAATCCTTATAAACATAGGCTTGCCATTAAAACAGAAAATGATCCTGCTACTTCGTCTCTAACGGTGGCCAGTAGCATATGCTTGATACAGAAGCAACCAAAGGATTAAGTCTGCCCTTTTATTTAGGTCCAATCACATCTCTCCATTCAGAGATCACTGTTCAACAGAAAGTCTATTAAAAACCTTGTAGTAGAGCTTCTAAGATGCAGTAAATATGCTCCTGCAGAGCATAAACAGATCACTAGAAATAAAGAAAAAGCATTGCAGCACATGTAGAAGTCCTAAGGAAGAAGCTTAATGCAGTATTATCAGATAGCAAGGGAATGGGGCAAATAGGGGATAAAAATAGGGAGGGGTACCTGCAATAGTATGTTAATGATAAGTTTTAAGTGTCACATCATTTAAATGTTATTCAAAGTGAAAACTCAGTGTGCGATATCTTACCTAGGAAATAGGAAGAAAATAAATACAGTCCCTAACCTCACAAAATACTCCGGATGGAGCAATCTTACTGATTTTAAGGGGCGACACTGTGCAAGAATCTGCCTTCATGGAGATCTTTGATGCATCCAATAAACTCAAAACCAGAACTAGTTTTTGGTCTCTGATACAGAGTACTTGGTACAGTAAGTGCTACAAAAAGTAACTAGCAAGTATAGCATATAGACTTCACAGACTGACAAAATGCACCAATTCTTCGCTGGTAAGAATGCAGCACCAACACCATTTTCAGATTAATAGCCTTTTATCCCAAATATCCTAATGCCATTTTGATCTTACTCAATTTTTCACTGTGATCTTGCAATTTCAGTCACACATATGGCCATGGCCCACACAGACTGTCTTTGACATTATAATGGCTACATGATTGTGATCTTTCATACTTGGCACTTTGTTGCTCAAGATATTTTCCACCCCTCTCTCTTGTCATTAATAGCTTCAGCAGTGAAAGCCCAGATTCCAACTCAGTCCTGATCACAAGATTAGTCATCTCATGCCATACAGAAAGAAAGAGAGATTACCAGACACACATGTGATAGTCACTGTGCTCGCCAGGACAGGTTTAGTCTTGTGAGCAGAACAGATGCTCAAAGTAACAAAGCTCCACACCACCAACCTGAGCTGTCCCCGAGGGTTTAGAAAACAGTAATAATTCAGTATTATATAAATATTATATATTCAAGCCCTGAAGTAGCAATAGCTATTAAATCTCACCTTTCAAGATTTGTGATATCACAAGCAGAGAAAGCAGTGAAAAGTACCTAATGCTCAGTGGGTCATCAGACTAAGCACGTGTATTTAGGTCACGACAATTAAACAATTTTTTTTTATTTTCCTGTACTGATGAGAGCTGAGCACGAGTTATCACAAACACATACAAACGCGAGGAAAGAGGCGGGCCGGCGCCTCTCCCCCGGTACTGCCGAGGGGCTGGGCGGTGCGCGCCCCACGGCTCCCCAGCATGCCACTTCCAACTCGCATAGAAAATGGCTGAGAGATCCAACGAGAGGGAAAGGCGGAGAAAGACCCACCGGGAGCGGCGGTGTGCTCCCGCCGCCTGCCGCCCCGGCCCGTCCAGGGGTGCCCCCTCCTCCCTGCGGAAACTTCACTGAGGGGCACCCGAGGGGGGCTGCGACACACCTGCGTTGCGGCCCCTCAGCAGGCGACCGGCGGCAACGATGTCCTAGCTCCCTGCCGGCCTCCGCCACCTGTCTCGCTGCTCGGCCGCCCCCCGCAGCCGTGGCAGCCCCCAGGGACCCCGTGGAGCCGGCTCCGGCAAGGCCAGACCCGCCCTACCCCCGCGGCTCACCTGAAGGCGGGCCCCTCCCCCGGGGCCCGGCCGTGAGGGGTCGACGCGCTGCAGCTCCTTTTGTTGAAGAGCTTCTGGAGCAGGGTAGGGGCCATGCTGCAGCCCCTGCCGCCGCCCCGCCCGGCGGCGGCCCCACCGCGCCTCTCGCAGCGGCTCAGCGGGCGGTGAGCGGCGGCAGCCGCGGCAGCATCCCCGCCGCCGCGGAGCCGCCCAGCATTGCGCGGAGACGAGTGGAACGCCGGCCCGCTCAGCCGCGCCGCTCCCAGCGGCCGCCCGTCACCTGACTAAGGGGCCGAGCCCGCCCGCCCGGCTGCGCTGACAGCCGCCTCCCTCCCGCCGGACGGGGCACAGCACAGCACGGCGCGGCGCGCGACAGGAACGGGGAGGGGAGGGTGCCGCGCCCCTCCAGGGTTCCCCATTGGCGGCGCGGTGCTCCCGGCCCCGCCTCCCACACGTGGTAAGGCGCCGGAGGCGGGCTTAAAGGGACACGGCCCTGCCCCGCGCTGGGCGGTGACGGCTGGGGACGTTGGCTGCGCTGAGAGGGGCGTGAGGGCTGAGGCGGCTGGGAGGGACGGGGGTATGTGCAGATCAATTAGACGCGGTTTATATATCCACAGTAATAAGCATGCGCATGTATAGATATATTTATAACGTATACTTTACATTTCTCCATATGTGTGCATGCATACATGTCCATGCAGGGGGGCTGGAACTAGTTGATCTTTATGGTCCCTTCCAACCCAAACCATTCTATGATTCTACGGTTCTCTGATACTATAGTACATACGCGTCCCCTGTATACGGTCACTTGTAAGTCACGTATTTGCGATTTACAGCAACTTTTTCAGGTGCTGAAGGAAACACAAACTAATCCCCCTGCATCAGAGGGGCCGTTCCCCCATTTGGGCCGACGGGAGGACCGTGGCCATGGCCACCCCAACATCCCCCCCTTCCTCACACCAGCCAAGCCCCACGACCCGAGAGAAGTCTGTTGGGTTTTCGGGAAGCTCATGCCCCTCGTTTTGCTCTACACACAAATTCCAGCCACCAGTCCAGAAAAATTCTATTATGATCTTTTTTTCTAGTCCTGGTCCCCGTAACAGAGAGAGCCCTGGCATGAAGTTGTAGCAGTACTGTGATTTCCTTTGAGAATCTGAGCTTTGACTTCAGTCCTTGACCAGGCAAGTGAGAACATTTTAGCAGGAAGGTCACCCTCCTAGGATGGTACAGCTCATTTCTCTTAATTCACAAAATAATTAGATAATGCTAGAGTATTTGGGGGTCATTTTAATTAAACTTTTTACACTTTAAACTTTTTTTAAACACTTTATGTTTGTTTAATTTGGAGAAAAAGGGTTGTTTGTGTGGTTTTGCCTAGCAGCAGGATGACACCACCACCCGCCCACCAAGAAAATACAGCTTCAAATGCTCCTTTTTAACCAGTTAGGTAGCTGCATAGCATGGTGCAGCAAAAAAAAAAAAAATCCCAAAAAACCCCAAACCATCAAAAAACAGAATCACAACAGCTTCCTGCTATTTTCGGGGAACTTGGAGACAAGACATTGAGAATGGCAACCATTACAATAGGTGATTGCAAACTCAACATCCAGTAGAGGGCAGAAGGAGTGAAGGACATATTGGTGCTTCAGAGCCAGCCTTTTAGTGGCTGGAGAAGCTGATCTTTAAAATAAAAGCCCAGAGATTACTCTCCTGATGGATAGTCTGGCCTGATAGTCTGATCAGCTCCTCCCTCTGTAACACCAGACTGAATCTTGTAATGCTCAGCTGACCCTATCTGGAGGTCCATTCTCAGAAGGGATCACGATTTTGAAAGCTGTCAACCACTTTATCTGTGGCTATAAAGAACACCTGACAAAGCAAATGCAAACATTTTTCACTAACTCATGAGTGCAAAATATGAGCAGATGTAAAGAAAAAGGCCACAGAAGCAATATACTATTTCTAAAGCCCTCACTCTTCTAGGAAGTGTAGGAAACAAAAATGTGGCACATGAGAATCAAAACCTTAGTTGTAATATTCTAACTAAGGGTCAGACATTTTAGGTACAGAGAAAGACAATATAATGGATGAAACTTCAAAAGGAGCCAGATTCTTAATGTGGAAAGGAAGGGGACTTCATTAGAAAGTTGTTGATACATAAAAAGGATCATTCAAGTCCTGGAATAGCTGAATGCCTGAACAAGTATTTCTGTGTTTCATAGAGCATAAATCTCTCTGAAGATCCTCTGCTGAAAATGCAGGAACTAGGTTTTATAGCTAGGACAGGCTGGGTTAAAAGCCAAGTCTGCTAAGTCACTTTGCCTCCCTGTCACTTAGACCTGAAAGAAACTTTGAGTTCCATTATGGCTGCTTCCCTTCCACCCCACTCAGTCTTGAACAAATGCAAAATGTTCTTAAATGTCTGTTCTCAGAAATAGGCTTTGGAGGAACCAAAGAAAGAAGCCAGAGGCCAGAACAGGTAAGCTCTGAAGACTGAACAAAAAGTTTGTTAATCCAGGATGCTCATTAATGACTTACTGCTTAGCATGGTGACACATGCTGTATAAGTTACACAAAACACAGGTAAGTCTTGCTATACTTCACAATGCATCAGCAATGTTTTTGATTCTGTAAAAGAAATAAAACTCGATTTTTATTGCTACTTTGAACATGCCAAGTAAAATGTGCTATCAAGAAAAGTCTAGAATTATTCTCTCTGCATATTGTTACTTTTACAGTAAGTCTGAATTATTCTCCACAGACAATTTAAAAACCTATGCATTCCACTTTGCAAGCAGAGACAGAAGTTGACAGCAACAGAGACCTTGGGATTGCAGCCCTCTGCAAACCAATTTACTCACCTTTCACTGAATGGAGCTGTACATCACTTGCACTGTTGCTGCAGAAACTTTTCCCAGCCCCTGAACAGTGCCACAAAGGTGCTGCCTTAACATAGATAGGCAGTTTCGCTGTCTTTTTAGACTATAGTCAGTTGAAAACAAGAAAGTTTAAAAGGAAATACTAATTTGTTTCAAAATCACTGGGAAGTATTGATGTATGAAATGAAACACTTGATTTTCAACAGTCTTTGGTGTTAAAAATAGAGAGAATGGCTAGATAAGAAGTGTATTATTTTAATCACCACAATATAATATGGTGAGAATTTGATTGTGTGAAGGTAATAGTTATTTACAATCCTCTGAAGTCACTCCCATTAACTTACTTATCTTGCCAAATTTCCTAAAGCAAAGGTACACTACTTTTTCCTCCAGAAGAGCCTGAAGACATAATACCTGTGAATGTTCGCTTGTTTACAACCTGGTTTGGTTCCTCTCTACAACAGAGTTGTTCATGTTGGTAGATTGTATTTCTAAGCCTCCTGCCCAGGACTCCATCCAAAGCCTAGCTGGAAATCCCTAGGTCCCAGACTTTCATTGGTGAAATCTGTTGTGGGACTTCCCATTTGCTGGTTGCACTCTTGTATTTAAATCCAGCTTTGGTGAAAACTATGATAAAAAGCATTATAGATTTACATGAAATTGTAGTAATGTACAGAACACATTTGTATCAAAAGCGAGGGCAGGAGTTTAGCAACAAAACAGACATTCCACATCAGCACTGTGGCAACAGCAGCCAGAGGCTAGCTAACACTTTGGGCCTCTCCTTCTTGCAAGGCATGGCTTGTACTGCGATCAGAAGTCAGAGGCACTCTCTGCCATGCCTCCTCATGTCCCAGGGTCCTAAATGCTGCTCTGGTTATTTGTCTCTAAAACATCTTCTAAGCAGAGCTAAAATATATAGCTAAAAAGCCTGCTTATTTTTGCTTGGTTCTTAGCTAAGCCATTTCTTTAGGGATCTGCATATCTGAAATTTAGTGATGAGTAAATGCATGACTTTTCTTTCAATTTCTGTCATACTATGTGTAGACAATTTTCTTTTTAAAACATCCTGAGACAAGGGCATATGGTTCTTCATTGTTTAACACTGCATTTTAATTCAGCTTAGAGGAATCAGCTCCGAGTCAGTAACTGCTCAGTATAGGTTTAAACTGGGACCTCTTTATTCAGCCTTATGCAAAAAATTACTTGGTGCAGATAGGGAACAATAAGCCTGATTATGAGAAAACAGATTTCTCTCTCCTCTGTCTCATGTGTCTCTCATGAAGGTGACATGCTTGACGTGCCAGGTCACATGGGAATAGCACATGATGCACCCTGTGTGTCACACTGCACACGAAAAGGTGACTGGCTGCTCTACTTCACAGCAAACAGTGAAAGCATCCTTACCAAGACTGTTACACTGTTACAAAACAACTGCATACTGGAAGCTTCTTGATAGCTGTTCTGAAAAGCTGGTGAGGTATTGTGTTTCAGTTGCTTGTCAGCTGGATCCTATCAGTACTCCACTGGACCGTATTCTGAAACTACAATTCAATCCAGTGAAAACCCCACAAACATAACTCCTATACAAACCAAAATGGCTTTTAATATCTTTAGCCCAGACAGTTCTGCACTGAGCCAAAGCATTCACCTACTGGTGGAACAAACATTAAGTTTCTGTTTTCCTCACAGCTTCAAATACAAATTTAGAGATGAAAAACAAAGCAAGAAAATTAAACAAAAGGAAAAAATCCTACTCTGAATGTGTACATATTTGCCCATCTTACACAATCAGCAACAATTATAAATCTTTATTTTACAGTTTGTGTGAAATGCTATTCAACGGGCTAGAATGATTATGAAACAGATTTGCTTATTGTGTCTTCCATCCAAGTTTTAGAATTCTATATGTATTTCCATGTATTTATCAATGATAGCTTCTTTAGTCAGGTAGGGAAGAAAAGGTGAAAAGGAAGATTTTATAACTGGCTGCATATATAAGATCCACATCCCTTGCTCTTACTTTACAAGTATTTGCTATGTAAAGTATTGGAAGTGTCTAAATATGAGATACTTTGCTGATAGCAAATATTTTTAAATTACAAGATCACAAAGCACCACAGATCACGAAGGCAATTCTACTGCTTGAAAACAGAGATTTTAGAGAACTTCATTAAGTCAGTCTGACTTCAAAAGAGTTTCTTATCTATCAATTTATTGTATAACTTACTAATTTGAATGTAAAATCACTCAGTAAATTCTTGACAGAAGTCACACTATACTTGTTTTTTATAATCTGTCAATGGCTATAAATTAAGATGTATAGTAATTATGCTGCTTCTGTGCTTGGGAGATACTAATTCAGCTCACGTATTTTCCATAATCTCCTACTGACACTGTGAAAGTTGTGTAATTTCTCTCTTGTTCAGCTCGCATCTCCAAATCAGCACAGGGATTGCCTCTTTGCATCTCTGAAGTACCTTGCATGAAGGGACTTCTGAGCAACTTCTGTAATATGAATTACTAATCTAGAATCTAGACTGTTCCAATTTGGCCAGGAAAAAGCTGCAGGGACTGCCTAAGTCTGCTTCTGGAAGAATGAATCACTACTTTCTCCTGAGAGGAAGCTGCCAACAGCTCTTGCGGGGGACACACACCAACAAAACACACTTTTATCTGATGTCTGCTAAAGAAATCTCTTCTAGACCATACTGACTTGGCTAGCAACTCCCTCAATGAGGTCACCTCTGCTGCACCACTGCACCTCACCTATACTAAGAGTAATGATAAAAATATCTCAGCCAGTGACTATGGCCAGCTGCCTGGTGACTTACAGATGACTCAAATCTCTGGTGGCCTTTGACATTGTGGAGCATGTGAAATCCTCGACACAGCTCCATGACCTGGCTCAGAGAGAGAAATGCCTTAGTGTTTCCACTGATTCCTCACTAAGTGTTCCCAGATGGTAGCAGACAGCTCTTCATTCTGTTAAGGGTTCCCAGATGCAATATGCAAGAGCATTTGGTGTTGATCACCTCTGCTATCCAACATGCACAGAGGTTGTGGGAATGATCACAATGCAGAATATGGACTGCTGTCTTATTAATATCAATGCTACTTTATCTTTTCTTTCAATGTGGGAATTACAACTGCCCTCTGACACATTTAATATTGAGAACATACTGAGAGAGAGATGAAAAACAGATTAATGAAGTTCAAGTCCAAACATAAAGATGACACGAACTAGAGGAGAAAGCCTTTGGAGGATACAATGAATCAAAGAATGAATGTAGAGGTTTCTGGCACAGATTAGAGAAATCCAAGGGACAGAGAGGCTCACTTTGAGCAGCAATCCCAGAAGGACTCCAAGTTTGCAAGAGTCCGAGTCCAGCACTCTTCTGTCAGTCCTGCTTTTGCCTCAACACACTCCTTACCTCCACAATGCCAGTGAGCATGGAATATGGCCATGTTGACCCTTCCTCTGGCCTGGAAACCCTGCATCTTGAGGAGCTCAGACAAAGTTTGTTGATGGTTTTCCCATCCCTTGGTCAACACAAGTGGCTGAACGAGATGTTCGCCTTGGAGCATTCACTGTGATATCCCTGCTTTGGAAAGAAACACATGTTGCTTTCAGACCTTAAGAAGACAGAGGTTACTCAATGTTTCTAAACATGTGGTAACTTGACAATTTGCCCATTTTTCCGTGGGTCACAGCTTTTCACAAAGGTTGCATTTCTCTCCTAAAACACAAACCCAGGCAAAATAAAAAAACCCTCTCTTTATCCGCCTTATCAGGCCCTCGATGTGCGTATATCACCCGAAGATGTGTTTTTTTCTTTGCAGATTATCTCCGATTCATTTAAGGCTGCTAGGAGGCAGAGGCAGACCTTTCCTGCAGCCATTTGCAGGACCCTGGCTCCGCCGTGTGGTACGCCGTGGTCCGCAGGCCGCCACCACAGGCGGCCCGGCCTCCCGCCCGCCGCCTCGGAGAGTGGAGCAAGGCCATGCCGGGGGCACCGAGAGATGCCCGCCACACGGCCGCGCCGCCGGCCGCAGCGCCCAGTCCGAGCGCATTCCCTCAGCCCCGCCTGGCAGCGCCCAGCCCGCGCCGCCATTAACTCAGGGGCTGGTTTCCTTTCCCCCGCTAGCCACGGCCCGCTCCGCCAGCCGCCCGCCCCCGCCGGTGGGAGGAGCGGGAGCGGCCTCGACCCCGTGGCGGCCGGAATAGCTGGCGGCCGAGCAGGCGGAGCCACAGCGCCAGCGGGTAGCTGAGATATGTCGCACCCGTCCCCTCTCGCCCGGCCGAGCAAGCCCTCCAACCCCCGCACCTTCTTCGATGTGGACATCGGGGGCGAGCGAGGTGGGGAGGGGGAGGGAAAGAACCCTTGCGGCGGGGTCGCGGCCGAGACCCGCGCGGTGGGGCTGGGGCTGGGCCGGGGTACCCCTGTGCAGCACGCGTGGGGCCTGGGCAGGGCGGAGGGGAGCGGGCAGAAGCGGCGGCGTTTACACCCGGGACGAACCGCGGGGCGGAACGTTCTCGAGTGGGAGGCCCCCGTGGCGCCGGGCCGGGCCGGGCGCTGCTCTCGCGGGCTGCGAGCGCACACCCGGCGCCGGGGAGGAGAAGCACGGCCCCGCCGCAACGGGCGTCCTGTGGGGCGGGGGGGAGCACTCCACGCGGGACCCTGCGCACTCCTGAGGTTTCCCCGCCAGAATGAACAGGCCCAGTGAAAGAGAAAGGCAAAATGGCTGCATCGGCACCCCACTCCCCGTGGCTTCCCAGCTGAGGGAAATATCCGTGGGTGATACAGGGCAGTAGGTACATCCAACCGCCATCAGTCATCCCCTGCGACACGTTCCCGGATGACCTGGCCTTACCGAGGGTCGCAGGCTGGCAGAGTGCCCCGCACCACATCTGGCCCTGGCGTGGCTATGGCGGCGGCTTGCTTCTGCCCATGCACCTCCACGTGCTGGTAGTGCCGGGCTTGGCCTCGACCCGAGCGACCGCCGGGTCCGGCCGCGCCTCCTGCCCTCTGCCGCAGGCTTCCTGCCATGTCCTGGGAACGTGCCGCTGTGTGCCAGGCCCTACCGGGCTGCAGCCGCTGCCACCTGGGGTGTGCCGGGCAGTGGTGAGCGGCGGGAGGCAAAAGCTGAGGCAAACGAGAGGTCCCGGTAGTTCTCTTGGCATTGCCGGTGTTGCCAGAGGTCATTCGAAAATCTGGGCAAATAGCCAAAATAGAAATAAGAAAATAACAGCATGGATGTGGGGGGTAGTATTTGAAAGTGTAGGTTTTCAGAATGTGAGTGAGTGAAGATAGGTTCTGCCTTTTTGACAGAATATTGCCTCTCATAATAATTCTTTTATTCAAAAGGGTAAAAGAAGGAAGTCTGTAAGATTATTTGCCTTTTATTGACTTTCAGTTGTCTAATTTATTTTCATTCCTGTATTAATTAGAATTAATATATTTACATTTAGCTTCCAGTAGAGTGAAATTATGCTAACTAATTGACTGTGAGGCTGATGAGAAAACAGGAGCATCAACTGATGGTGGCTGCTAGGAGTGAGAAATAGATATCCGAGAAACCACTCTGTGAAAAGATGAGAATTTGACACATCATCCATTTATCGACTATTACAGGATCTGTTAGCTACTCAGGTTTCTCTTCCCTGAGTTAAAATGTGTATTTTTAGATTTAAAAATGGCTTATAGCATCTGTAACTGTAAATAGCCATTATTCACATGCATGTTATGTATTATTGCGTCTTAGTAAAACTGGGGTTTAACAGAGTGAGAAGTACAGTAGGTGTACATGTTTGGTGTAAGCTTTTTGATCAAATAAAACCTTCCACAACGCAGTCTTTTTTTTTAAAATTTTATCTGGTTTTGATTGAACAAGCTACATACGTATGTTAAAATAGACATAAGTATGCATGTTAAAATACATAATTTGACTTTAATGTATGTGTGTGTGATTTCCCCCACATGTATTTTTGGCAGAAAATGCAACTGGCATTTTTGCTGGTTTTTGGCAGAATCTGTATTCTCCCTAAGTTACTCTTGATAATGGAACTCATTATTGGTAATAACCTTGCTAAAAACATAAATTAACTCTCCCAGCGATTGCCATGGAACAACCCCAAAATGTAAATGAAGTAGTAACCTAAATAAAAATAAGTCTGAAACATTAATTTCCATTGGCCTGTAATGCTCAACACAGCACCGTGCCAAGGACAGGACTTAAAAATATGTCTCATTCTCTCTTTGTCATTTCAGTTGGACGCATTGTCTTTGAATTATTTGCTGACGTTGTGCCTAAAACTGCTGAAAATTTCCGTGCGTTATGTACAGGAGAGAAAGGCACAGGGCCTACCACTGGAAAACCTCTCCATTATAAAGGATGTCCTTTCCACAGAAGTAAGTTCCATGAAATCCTCTGTTTTCCTGTTGGTAACAGAAGTCCTCCATTTTCAGTATTTGAAATAACGTTAAATACTATTTTGGAGCACTTGTTTAAGAAATAATTTGACTGAAAGTAAGTATGTGACTTTTTGATCCTCCTAATGCCTAGATTTTTTTATCATGTGTTGACAGTACCAAATGATAGATTTACTAGTAAGTTAGTAATAGTAAAACTAGTTTACGATGAGTTGTGAATAGGTTGAAATGGGTTTCAGGTTAAGGATTAGATTAAATAGCAAATGATGTCAACTGAAAAGGCGTAGTTAGGAGACATTTGATAAATAAAAGGTGGTTTTCAGTTTTATTTAGGCACAAGTGCTGGTGACAGGGTTTGCTCTTCGTCTCTGAATTGTTTTTCTTTGTGCCTTTCCTGCCTTGCTGCTCTATTTTATAGTTATTTTCTTTTACAGTTATTAAGCAATTCATGGTCCAGGGTGGAGATTTCTCAAACCAAAATGGCACCGGTGGAGAAAGTATATATGGTGAAAAATTTGAAGATGAAAACTTTCATTATAAGGTACTTTATTGAAAATTGTATTTGTGTTCAGTTTTTTGAAGTTTCTGTATTTTTTATGTTTTTTTTTCAAATTCAGAATCAACACTCTTTAGTCCAAGGTTAACAGAACATATTTGAAGCAATATTTTGATATTCATTGAAATAGGGGTGTTATTTTAAAACAGTGGCAAATTCTGTCACTCTGATGCATATGCAGTATGTTAGGATTAAATGGATTTTGTGCTTTTTTTTTTCACATACTAATAACATTCATCAAAACAGATGTGAGAAATGGGGAATCCATGGTAGATTGCAGAATTAATCCAAAGGAAAATTTAAAATAAAGCATTTTCCCCCCTACAGTTATTTTAAATGATACAAAAAGTAAAAGGCTGTTTATGAATGGCTTTTTTTCCCCAAAAATGGTGGAAAAGTGTGCTGTGAACAAAGCAAGTTTTTGAATATGCGAAGGTCTCGATTTGAAGATGTCCTTCTAAGAGATGCTGGCTTTGATGGCAGAAATTCTTAGCCCTTCCATTACTTACTCCCACTCCTGGATCAGAGCTCACTATTTCATTGCTAGCAACTGTTAGTGCAGTCCCACAAGCAGTTTTGTCAGCCCAGCTGCAGGAAGAGAGGAGGGAGTTATGCTGCAAGAGTTGGAAATTCTAAAGCTTTCTTTGTCCTCAAAATCAACTTCTAGTAACACCAGGAAGACTGCAGGTGCCTGTGCTTTACACACACAAGTACAATTTTTGAACAACAGTATTCTCAGGATGTGTCCTGTGTCTTCTCGTTTCTTGTGCAAAGGTATAACATTTAAAATGTCTGTTACCATTCTTCAGGCTTCTGTTGGTCACCAAAATCAAATGCAGTGGATGCCTCCAGGGTCTGTCTTTTGACATGAGATTGAAGGCTTTTTTCTACTTTTGAAGAAGAAATATTTACCTTCTGTATTTTTATTTTTTTTTTATTAAGCATTTTATTACTACCTTTCTTTAAAAATGGGTATTCCAGAAAGGGAAGAAGACTGCTTTTCAGCATACTGTACAGCAGGTCTGTGTAACTAAAGCCTGCAATTTGTACAGTATTTGAAGATCTCCAAATTTAAGTATTACCTGTACACTACGGCTTATTTTTTTTAACTAGCAGACAACTGTTCTGGAGAAAAGTGGCGTAATTATTGTTCTGAGTCCTCATTTCTGTTCTCAGCTGTACATAAAGGGCTGTGTGGCTGGAAAAAAATTCCCTGTGCTTGAATTACCAGTAATCGCATCTTGAACCTGTGTGGGAATGCTACCTGGAGACAAAAAAAATAATACATTCTGCAAGTACCCCTAATAGCAGCCAGGACACCTGCTGTTGGAGGTGTAACAATTCTCAGCACTGGCATTAACTGTTTTCATACCGTGTTATTATGTGGTAGCAGATGAATGACTTCTCAACAACACTGACTAATAACTTACTGACATTGTTGTCCCATGGTTAAAACAAAGCCCTGACTGCAATTGTGCAAGCCTCCAAACAGTATTTTAGGAAAAGAAAATACAGCAATTGTCTACTAATTAAGCATCAAAGTCCATGACTAAGTTGGGAGCAATAGATGGAAATGTAGCTCCAGCATTCATCATAGAGTTATGTACAGTTGTGAGACATGTTCTCTGAAGTCTGACACTTGCTATGGTGGTGCCCGTAGCATTGCTGCTTAAAGCTACTCTTCTGGATTGGTCCTTGTCACACGATCCCTAGTTCCCTGAAGAAGGATACTGTGTCATTGTTACTTTTTTGGTTGTACTGTCAAGTGAGATCTGGAGGTAATTATGAATGCAATGCAGATGATCCGCATTTCTGTTCTTTGCTGACTGCTCAGCTATAACAAAAGCTGTCGGTGCACCAGGGATGAGTAGAAGAACACACTTGGATCTTGTGTGGAGTCTGGGAGCTCAATTCCCATCATCTGTTGGCCAAATATGTTTGAATTTTAGTGGGAGTTAAAATGCGTCTACTATGTAGACATTCACTCGATCTTGCACTTAATCTAACAGTCCTGCAAAGTGTCTTCAGACCACCATCTCGGACAATAAGGAGTTGTTTTTGTTGACATTTGAGGACACTGGACCTGCCTGTTTGTTCTTGTGTTGTTGGTGTGGTTTCCTGTAAATTGCAGTAAACCGCAAGACCTCAGTTGTCGGCTTACCATGTCAGATTAATCTCACTAGGCTTTTTTTGGTGTCACTTCTCCAGCTAATGGCTGTGCTGTGGTGAAAAACCCAACTTACACAGTCCTTAAGCAGTGTTGTTACCATGGCATAGTTTTGAAAGCTTTGAATCTGTCAGAGAATTTGATTTTGTCTGGACTTCTTACTTGCTTTATAATCTTAAAAATGACAAGCAGAAACCATCATGGGAAAGACATTCTTATCTATTTGCAGTGTTTTTCAAACACTTATGGCAAGAAAATGCATGAGTGACCACAGTTTTATTTATAAATTGTGGCACTAATGTCAACTTGTCCTCCAGATCTTTACAGACAAAAGGTAAATGTGCAGTTATAAGGCAACACCAGAGCTTATGGTTTGTTACTTGGCTGTTTGTTAACAAACCACTGCTGTCTAGCCTTAGTTGTAACAGAAAAAACCAGCAACAACCAAAACAAAAGTAAGGTTTACAGGTCCTATTCTGCCAGTGAATCAGTGACCAGCCTCAAATGATATTTGCAAAAATCTCCTATGGGGGAACCCTTCTGATTAACTTGTTTGCTAGCAACTATGATGCAAAATGTCAGATACTTGTTTTGGAAACTGCATTCTTGCAGGCTTGCTACCAGATGCCTTGTCTTGCTGTGGAACCCAGGCTTCCTCTGTGCCATTTGCCATCTCTGGTTGCCAGGATGAGTTCCAAGATTGGAAGAGACAAAACTAAGATTATTCCAGTAGCTTTCTGTTGGCAGGTGCAATTCTGGCTGTCAGCTGTACAGCCTTTTCCCAGTGTTCCCAAGCCAAATCCTGGTTGAAAGATTCAGACTCATTGTGCCATATAACTGGATGAATACCTTGGGCAAGGAGTTCATCCTACCACCATGGAAATCCAAACGCTGAGTGGAAAAGCGGTTTTCAAAAAAACAGGTTCTTCGGAGTGGTAGAGGCTATAGTAACAAACCAGATGCTTAAATACAGCTGTCTCAGACTGTTGTCTCAAGCTAATCAACCTGCTGTTGAGCTCTGAGATCTCCTTTACAGCAATTTCTTCTTCCATCTCCTCTTTGCCGTCACTTTTTTTTTTCTCCTCCACTACTCCAGTATCAAGTTTCTTAGGAATATCACAGCTTGCATGCTTCACGCTTCAGTCACATACTAGTGTCTTGGTATAGCATACTGACTTACATTAAGCTTGAGTTCCTTGCACTTAATAACCAGATTAACTTGGGTAGAGTAGTATCTTAAGAAGTGTGTCATGCCAGTTGAACAACAAGAGACTCACAACTCCTATGGAAAGTACATTTTTGCAGTACAAGTGAAAATGAAATAATCTGTGTGATGGAGCAAGATAATTATTGGTTCAAAAAAGGAAAAAGTACTTATGAGAAACAAGATAAACAGTATCTTCTGATGTTAGGCTGTTTAATAATTTTTTGTTAGTTTGTGGCCTGGTAACATAAGCCAAAATAATTAGATCGTTAAAAATCCCAACAGAATAAAAACTCTCTCTAAGAGAGTTTTAAAAAATCCCTAACACTTTAACCTTTGCAGTCCCCTAAACCCCAAAATTCTACAATGTACTTTGTGTGAGTAGCCCTTACAAAATTAGCAACGCATGCCCATCTTGACAGTATCACATTAAAGTTGATTTATGTGGTGCTTTGCTTAGTTTCTTGAGGCCAGTGGTCTTGAATAGTCCAGTGAGGAATTTCTCATATCTCTCAGGTGATCTGTCTGAAGTCAGCAGCTGTGCAGGGGATTTAGTGAAAAAGCAGCAGAAAAATGTTCTTAGAATCACAGAATCGTTTTGGTTGGAAAAGGTCATAAAATCCAACTGTTAAAGTAGCACTGCTAAGTCTACCACTAAGCCATGTCCCTAAGCACCACATACACACTTCTTAAATACTTCCAGGGATGGTGAGTCAACCATGTTACAGCATCAAGTCACACATGCTGCTTGCTAGACTGCTAGGTGGTAAATCAAGATGGAGAGCTGGGCACTTTGCCCTTTTCAGTCATGATAGGTAGAATTAGCTGCCAGCTGTATGTAGCTGGTTTACCAGTCTGTCATTTATGGCTGTCCTTGCTATATATAGTAATAGCCTTACAGGATCTTATGTATGGTTTAATAACAGATCTTCCATATGTTGGTTGTGATTTTTTTCCCCAATGCAGCATGATAAACCAGGGCTGCTGAGCATGGCAAATGCAGGACCTGGTACTAATGGCTCTCAGTTCTTTATTACAACGGTGCCTACTTCTCACCTGGATGGGAAACACGTGGTGTTTGGCCAAGTGATCAAAGGAATGGGTGTAGTTAAAATGTTAGAAAACGTTGAAGTAAAAGGAGAAAATCCTGCTAAGGTAAGCAAAATCCAAAGCACTTTATGGATGATGTTTATTCTTTCTTTATATGATGTACATTCATTTATTCTAAATGCTTTATGGAATGTTTAGACCTATTAAATGCTAACCAATAGTTTTTCTAACAATGTTAATTTCCATTTTACTGTCCTGGTGAGGCAGTAAGGAGGCTTTTGTTCTTTTGCTGTACGTTTTGCCTGCACAAACAATTGATTTATTCAACACAGCTGTGAGGATGGAAGCCTGTATCAGGATGAAGGTAGAAATGCACAGCTAGAAGTTTAGGATGGGTGACAAAGAGTGGAATTCAAAATCCTACCAAAGTTATATGTTATTCTTACAAATTTTATGTCAGAAGTCATAATATTTCTGGAAAAGCAATCAGTGTGTAGGTCATGTCAGTTTCTGGTTGTTTGAAAAATTAATGCCTCTAACTTTAAAAGACTTGTCAGTTTGAGGAAGAACCGTCTTCTCTGATGTAGTAGAACTTCCATGCCTTGTGTTTTGCTGCAGCTCAGCTTGCTGCCAGCTTCTCTTCCAGCCTCTCTGTGGAGCGTGGGACTGGTGTTCTTGGAATGCTGCTCCTCTGAAGGCAACACTGTGATAAAAGCCTTTTGATGAGGATAGTCTAATGATGTGATGGGTTTCTGAAATCAACATATCCAAACAACAGATGAATAATTCTTTTTACTGACTCCAAAGAGCCACTCCAAAGTTGTGGCTTTTTGGGGGCAATTGTTTTAGTAAGCAACGCTGCTATTTACTCTTCTTTTTTTCAGTTATGCGTCATTGCAGAATGTGGAGAGCTAAAGGAAGGAGATGACTGGGGAATTGTTCCCCAGGATGGATCTGGAGATGCTCATCCAGATTTTCCTGAAGACTCAGATATAGACTTGAAAGATGTAAGTATTTTTCTTTTAAGGTATTTTACAGAATGTAAGACTTGTAGGTAATCTGAGTTACATGGTGTCTGTGATGATGTTCAGTAAGTCTTTTTTCTTAAAGAATTGATCAAGGACCTGATTAAATGGTGACATTCAGTTTTAGGAAAGAGCGAACTGTGGGGAGGGGATTTCTATCTCTTTTTTTCAGTGCTAATTGCAGCTGATTTTTTCCCCAGTAACTAAAAAAACCTATTGCTTATAACAATTTTTTTCTGTTGTTCCTTTTTACTTTTGTGCTGTGGTGACAAATTGCAATTACTAGAATTCCTGCAGATGACTAACTTAATGTTGTACCTACACACTTTTTCTGTTCAACTTTTAAAATATCTACCGTTAAAAAGATTTTGTCTCACTGGAAAGTATAAAAGATCAAACTTTTTAGAAGATTTTTATTACATTAGAGCTAGTAGTTCTCAATTCCCAGTAGCTGTCTGCTTTTCAAGTTGTTCAAACTGAAGGAAGACCTGTTTTTGACAGTCAGGGAGCAGACTGGTGGAAGCAGCTCTTCTGCAGGTTTTAATTTTATCATGACAGTGGAATAGACAAACTGTGTAAATCAAATATTGTTTTGTGAGAGGGGAAGAAAAGGGGGCTGCACATGCAGATTCCAAATACAGACTTAGAATAGTAGAAAACCATTACAGCTAGAAACCAGAAACACCTTGTATCTGGCTATTGAGAAGCATTTCAACTGGTAAAAATGTTTTTGGATAGCAGTTGCTGTGATTCGGAACTGAAGTTGGCAGGTGCCTGCCTCCTTTAACTTTAAACTTGTTCATATAAGCTCACTACAGAAACTGTGGTGACACTGGTCTCAAGCTGGTCAGTTTTTTCCAAGGTCATTAATCCTAGTAGGATAGAAGTGTAAACTGGTAATATTACAAATGACAATATATACATTTGACCAAGGTTAGGACAACTGTGATATAGACAGCGGTAATTATCAAATTTTTATTCCCATTGGCAAAGTAACTTACGACTTGAAATGTGTGCCATTCTGGAATGAGAAATTATGGATTGGATAAAGATAGGCAGTTGTTCTTTTTCTTCTTCTATAGATGTTTTAGGTGTTCTAGTTTGAGAGCATGCAGAGTTCAGGTGACTAATACCATTTTGAGAAGAAGACAACATTTTCTTGGGAATAAGGCAGTCTTGGTTGAATACTTTGGTTGTTAACATGTCTTCTTTTCTATGAATAACAGTCAACAACTTATATATAGCTCTGTGTGGGTAGCAGCATTTAGGGGAAGCAGTTGAACTGCTATGTTGTCTCTGGTATTTTCTCGCCCTTTATACTGTAGAAAACCCATCAGGAATTTCATATTTCAGACTATTGTGTTGCATAAAATAGAGAATATTATAGCAGTGGTTTGAAGCTAGTATTTGTCTAAAGTTGGAATATGTTTATTCTGAGATTTTATACTAATCTTTGAGAGAGGATGAATATGGGATCCTCCTGTTAAACATTAAGTAATTCAAGACTTCTTTCATAAGTACATTCATACTTCATATTTTCCGTCTATTTTATTAGGTGGACAAGATTGTGGCCATAGCAGAAGACATAAAGAATATAGGAAATACTTTCTTCAAATCGCAAAATTGGGCAGTGGCAGCTAAAAAGTATAGTAAAAGTTTACGGTAAGGCTATCATCATTCAATCAGGTTGTTCCTGTAACCCAAATTAATACTGCTATCAAGCAACGATGTGTGCATTTAAAAAGTGCCTGTGTTTTTTCTGTTTTTTTAAAAAGAGCCGTCTGAATCTGGAAAACATCAGGTTGATTTATAGTTAGTTATTCAAGTAGGTCTTCTACTCATTGCTACGTAAGGGTTAGAGGAAGGGTTTTTTTAATAATGGACTAAGTGCTCCTTTTTTAATACTCTTTTGTGCTAGTGCATATGAAGAAAAGCACAGTAGTATTCACAAGGTAGTTAATGGACAGGAAAGGAGAAAGATACTTTTTGATTTCTAAAGACCAGTAGGTTTTGGAAATTCCTAAGTTTACAAGAGAGTACCCCCAAATGTGACCCTTATTAATGCATTATTTTTTCTGAGGCTACATACCATCATCCTGACTCCATGTATAATTCAGACTTGCCTCCAAAATCATGATCCTTCTGCTTTTGTTTCCATACTGCTCCTTTCTGCAAACCATCTGGCAATGTTGTTTTTTTCTTTTTACCAACACTAACCATTCTAAGCTTCTGTTTTTTTCTCGTCTGAATGCTACTTAACCAGTTTTTAAAAATTTATTTTGTATGGAAGAAGTGACTTTTTTGTCAAAAAACGTATTGCTTCCTGTTGTTTCCCTTGATACTCATCTTACTGATTTTGACTTGGAAGTGCTAATTTTGTTTTCAGAATGGTTGCAATCTTTCGTGTTTTGGTGTGATTTTTAAATATTGTAAGTGTATTCTGTTTGTTTTGAACATAACACAGTTTTGTATTACAACTCCCCTTAGCTTTTTCCCTTTTTCTTTTTCTTCTGGTTCTTATCTTTTGCATGATGCCTAGCAAGTGGAAAAATCACTGGGACTACGTTTAATTTACTTTTTAAGTATTGCATATTTCTGTGGTCCAAAGTTGTATACAAACCATGCAACACTCAAAAGATAGGGCATGCAAAAATTGACCCTACGTAGGCACTGATTTGCAAAGACTGCATTAAACATGGCATGCTTAAAATGTGAATGTATGCAAAACCACTTTTTATATTTTAAATAAAAAACACAGTTCAAGTAGGCCATCAAAGGAACTAGGACTTTTATCTCCATAACAGACCTTTGCCACTTGAAATAAAAAATTGACAGCATTAGCATATTGTAAATTAAGAAGAGTAAGATAAAGTTTCCCTATGAAATGAGAGATACAGTAAATGATGTGGCTTAGTCCTAAACCAGTGTCAGCTTTGAAGTTCAGGAAAAAAGTCATGAAGGAAGATGGTGGAAAGAAGGTGGAGTTACTAATGCTCATAAAACACCATCCTAAAGTTAGTTAGCTTCAGCTTTTAGGCATAAATGCCTAAATTAATTAAAATATTACTGAGGGAACTGAAGGAGAGATGAAGGTTCCCATAAATGTGGAATGTGCAGTGGTGGTGTTGACTTTTTACCACTGATGAGCAACACGGTTTCTGAGGATAAACAGTCACTGAGATAAATTCTAATGCTTTCATGCCATCTAAAATAGTCCAAGAAAAAGAATGCTGTTAGTAGAGGGATAGGAGTTACAGGGAAACATTTGCAAGTGAGTGAATATTTTTTTCTCAGGGTAGGTCATATATATAGTTTAATAAATATTTCTAGTGGTGGATTGAAGGTGCTTTAAAAAATACCAATTTGGAGAGGCCAGTTTGCACATACCTGTGGAAAGACAGCTAAGGGCAGAACAAAATGTAAGTTGCAACACTCAGACATGTTCTTTGTAAATCTTTTTCTGCAGGTATGTAGAAGCTTCTGAAGCAGTGGCAGAGGAGGCAGACAAACCAAAGTTAAAGGCTGTTGCTTTGACCTGTGTTTTAAACATTGGCGCTTGTAAACTGAAACTGTCGGATTGGCAGGGAGCCATTGAAAGTTGTTCAGAGGTAAATTTAATATTCAGTATCTGGATTAACAATTGGCTTGTATAGAAAATGCAGACTGAAACTGCAGAGCTTTAAGAGTCTTCTGACAAGTTTATGATTTGAAAGTAAACAAAGTAGAAGGCTGATCTTCAAGTTATTACTAACTTTCCAGTATGAGGCTTTTTAAAGTGTTTTGAAATTGAAATGATTCATTAGAAACAAACAAAAGAAGACGGCTGTTGCTTATTGCCATAAAAAACTGCACATTGTCATTGTCTCTTGTTTCCTAAGAGCAGAGCTAATTTTTATTTTACAAAGAGTTAAACTGTCTTCAACGAAAGAGAAATACTTTTCTCTGGAAGACTAGTATGAGCAAAACATTTTACCTGCTTTGAAGATTTGATGGTCTTGTATTATATTAGAATCATAGAATGGTCTTGGTTGGAAGGGACCTTTACAGATCATCTAGTTCCAACCCCCCTGTATGGACAGGGACATTACCATTGAGGTGCCTTTTCTAACTAAAGCCCTTTCTGGTAGACTTAGTGGTGAAATGAAACCACTGAATAGGAAGAAAGAAGGAAGGAAACAATAAATATGGAAATATTGAAAAATAATAGAATTAAAGAAAAGACAAAAATGAACAGTGACATAGACAGACTGACAGAATTTGATACATTTGAGGAAGCTTTAAATAATTCAGTAAAGCCTTCAAATTTTGAAGGCAACAGAGTAAAGAATGCTCTTATCTGATAGCAGAGAATCCTGAGCAGCATCTCCTAGGACTTTATGCTGAAAACAGGAGTGTGTGTGAGGGGTCTTTAGAGAGCTGGCTTGCTTTCTCGCCTGCTGGCAGTGTTACCACATGCAAAATTTTCATAAGCCGTCTTCAGAATCGACAAATGGGGGATGGGGAAAGAAAAACATAAGAAAACTGTAATGTGGTATCTGCCATCTAGAAAATGGTAAAAATCAAAACAGCATTTAAGTGTTAGAGGTAGAAGTTATTAATCCTAATACTTGCCACTGAGGGAAAAACGCCCTGAAACTTCCTTTTGAGATTATGAAATGGTTAGAAAAAGGCAACTTACAGTTGTAATAGACTTCTGTAATGTATTTAGCTTACGTTCATCACAAGTTTTAAACAGTGTATCAGTGTTTTAATCAGAACACCAGTTTCCTAAGATTAACTAGTAGAGTTCAAGGTAATTGTTAATAAGAAACTATACACTTCCACTTTTGTGATTTCCTAAGGCCAAAAGCATTTTAAATTAACAGTCTGTAATAAGTGCATTATTTGGTGTAAATAAGGAATTATGAACAGCTGAACCTGTTCAAACAAACCTTGCTTTAAACACAATGGTCAAGCTAAAAGCAAGGAACTCTACCTCTGAGTACACAACATGGACACCTGATTTTCTAATTCTTGACACAGAGGCTCTAGGCTTTAGAGCAGACAGATGAGGATGAGCACACAGTCATACATCCATTACATGAACAACCAATACTGAAGTGATTTAAAAAAAACCTGGATACATTGTCTAATGTCTGTAATTCTTAATTAATTAAAGTTAATACATGAAAATAATAAATTAGGTATATTTCCTCAAATCACTAAGAAACTATATTCTTTACCGTAATACAGGAAGACACACTATAGAACTATCTGCAATAAGAAAAAGGAATGCGATCACAGGCAAGAGAACAAAACTAGCCAGCCAAATTAACTGAGGTACTTCAAAAATACTATTTAAGTAACCAGATAGTAGAATAATCTCTTTGCCTAGCCACTCTATTTCCTATTTGGTATTGTCATATTAGAGTTGGCATATACACAAGTGAAACCATTCAGCTCCAGTAAGGCGTAATGACTGGAACCTGACAAGGTTCCTGAAGCATAAAATGGATTGCCCTAGCCTACAGTGAAAAAGCTGTATAGAAATCTGTGTGTTTTCTTTATGATGCCATTTGAGGGTTTTTTTTGGAGCTGCAATACAGAGTTACACTGTGACATTCAAGGGTAGGATAGTATGAACGGCAGTTAACACCTCTGCCTTGACAGAGATAGAGAGATACGCATTCAGGTTCCATTTTATTCTCACCTATGCTTGTCCTTCACAAAGGCCCACTTCTGGTGCAGTGCGATTAAAACTGATTAGCTAGCTAGTCAGTGTGCTACAATATAGCATTTCTTTTTACACAGTTAATGTTTTGACAGCTTACCCTCAAACCAACGTGGAGATTGTCTGCTGGTGTGAGCTGTGCCATTTGCAGCGATGGGAGGCTGTGAAGTGTATGAAATGTTAATGTGACAATTTTATTAAATTTACAGGCTCTTAAAATAGATCCAGCAAATACTAAAGCTCTCTACAGACGGGCTCAAGGATGGCAGGGAATAAAAGATCTCGATGAAGCACTGGTAATGATCACAATATTTAATATTTTTTTAGACTAAGTGTTTAATCAGAACATTAATTTATATTTCTTTTATTTAAGGCTGATCTTAAAAAGGCTCATGAAATCGCCCCTGAAGACAAAGGTAAAATAAAGCCATTTCTTCATAGATTCTTTAGTTTCTTTAAGAATATAACAAAGTAACCAGGATATACTAGCAGGAAATCATACTGTGTGGTGCCCAAAATGCTGGCTTCTATCAGCTTAAATGCTGATGTATTGAGCCAAGAACCCAGAGAGGTAGAAAACCTGGTTTTATACAGCAGTGATGTTTCTGGTGTGCTGGGTAACCTGCTAATATAGGTCAGCATGCCTCTTGAACTGCCTCCCCCCTCTCAGGGGCCTTATTTCCTGCTCTAACTGGATAAGATTTTTAGCTCATAAATTCTGTGTTGGCACCAATACTATGCTTGCTACACCCTCCTCGATGTGGTTACCTTACCAGGTGAAACAAAGTAAGGGACAAGTTTTTTTTGCTGCTGACCTAATAGAAGATTAAATGCAGTTTCCAGCAATGCAGCCTGGTCTTGACATATGAGACATAATGTGAAGAGATTACTATAACTGGATAATGGCTTTTCTTTTTAAGCAGCTATCCAGACGGAAACACTCAAAATCAAGCAGAAGATAAAAGCCCAAAAGGAGAAAGAGAAGGCAGCTTATGCTAAAATGTTTGCTTGATTTTTTTTTTCTCAACATTTAAATCTATGCACTAACTCATGCAAAAGGATAAACAGAGCTACTTCTTTCATTTGCCCTGCACTGCAGTTTTCAGTGTTTACAACTCAAAAAAAAAATCTAATAATAAAAGACAAACTGTTCAAAGGTAATGTGTTTTTCTTTTTTTTTTAAGCTGTAATAATTGTTTTGTGACTCAGGTGTGTTTCTAATGTGTAAATCAGTAGTGGTTGTTTTTTGCAGCTAATAGTGCTTCCTAAGAATCTTGGTTTAACACTAAGACAATTTAGGCAGTTTCTATTAGTTTTTATTAGATCAGGCCTGATTTATTGTGAGGAACCTTCATCATACGTCTACCAGCGTTTTAATTTAAGTATTACACTTTTTTTTAAAAACAAATTGGGAAAAAAATCGTAACTGTAAAGTTGCTGTAAAATGTGTAACACTTAAAAGAAGTGACAGGTTTTTAGACTGATATATTTTCCCAACTGCAAGGTAGGATTACATATAGTAAATCACTCCAGATAGAGAGAAAAAAAACTTTTTTTAAAGGTAGGTACTAAACTCTTCCATATCCACAATTCACTGAACTTCAGCAATAAATCTAAGATCCAAAGTTCCTTTGTCAGTTCTGAGAAGAACTTTCTCCTGTGTACTACACAACTCCTGTAAAGAAGTTCTATTTAAATAAGGCTAGGGTTTAACCAGAAGGCACCAACTTTCCATTTAATTCAATGGTCATACTTAACATTCTGAATGGCACATTAGCCTCCAACTCCTTAACACTGAGGTCAGTGCTGTACTTTAATTACAGTGCAGCATAAAATACTCCAACTTATTTGCTGCTGATCAGGAATAATTGAATAGATTTCCCATCAGTTTACATCCCATTATAAGCTGGTCCTCCTCCACCTTCAGGTACCACCCAGTTAATGTTCTGACTTGGGTCTTTAATATCACATGTTTTGCAGTGGACACAGTTCTGAGCATTTATCTGCAGTCTTGATCCTTCTCCTGTTTCCAGAGGAATATATTCATAAACTCCTGCAAAGAGCAAAAGAGAGCTATCATTTCATTGAACAGGTTCCCCCTACACATATTCTCTACTAGTTACCAGCAAGCGTAATGAGGAAGTATATTGCTAGAGTAATTCAACTGTCTTGTTCCATGTATACTAATTATTTTGTCATGAACTGTTAATGTATTTTAAAACCTGCACTTGAACCCTCTTCTACAAGGAGGCTTGGGACAGAATGCTTGAAGGAAGTAGTAGGGCAGGGGGACTCTTCCTGAAGTACCTGGTCTTTGACCTTGCCAAACGAGCTGAGACACAGAGTTTTATTACCTACCTGCTGGACAGAATCTTTGTTCAGGTCCATCAAATACAGCCAAATTCCTGCCCACAGGGATGCTGTCATCTTTGAGAGTTAAATGAGCAGGCTGGTCGTGTTCATGGTTTGTACCACTTAAAGCCACAGATGACAGGAGATCAAAACTGATTTTTCCGTCAGGCTTTGGGTATTCAATAGGCGTGCAATCTTTGGCTGGCTTGAGCTGTGCAAAATCTGGTCCTAAATGTATTTTTAATAAGTAAGTTTCAGTACAGAATTACTGTAATTCAGAGTTATGCAAGAACAATTTAATTAAACTTTTAATTTCCCTTGTAAACAGAATGAAGTATTTCACAACAGGTAGCCTTTTTCATGAGACAAACTATGGTAAGTAGAAGAGTGTTTTATGTCTTCATTTATATTATGTGCTAGGTAACTGGACAAAGTCTGCTTCACCACATCATCATTGATTTCTTCTCTACATTTTTTGGCCTTGCTACTTAACCAGATGTGCTTTAGCTTCAACTAAAACCAGAAAAAACTGACATAAAAATACAGTATTTTCTTTCAGGAGATAATGAAATTACCTGGATGTTTTAATGTCCATGGTTCCATTCCTCTCAGTAGCCAATAAAAGACACCTGTGTATATCATTCCTCCATACACACCAAGTACACTATGGCAGGATGGTCTGATGTTTCTAACTGCATACAGCTCTTTCCAGACCCAGGATTTTTTCAGGTTCTCTTCATACTCTTCCACATCAAGTCCTAAGGCAGTACATTACTTGTTAGGTACCTACAGTGCATAAAGACTATCCTTGAAATAAAAAATAATTGCTGAATAAAGGCAATTGTTAGCAACAAAGGCAGCAAATGAGAATTTCAGAATAGTAAGCTGGGAGTGTACTAGACATTGTATTTCAGCCTCTTGAAGAGATCTGTTTTGTTGGCAGTTATCAGCAGATACCTACTGCTCCCTTGTAGCCTGTATTAAATGACCTACTAAAGCAGCGCTGAATTGCCACAAACCTCAGTAAACGTAAAGATGCCAGGTGGCTGTACTGGCCTCTCTGTGGGAAAACAGCTACTCACTCATGGAATGTAAGAATTGACCAGGAAAGTTTACATGTGATCCAAGATTCAGGTTTGTAATTTTCATGTTGTCAAGTTCTAAAGCTTTTCTTTACAAGTTAGGCAACCACAAACTCAAATTTGAGTAACTGTGACTACAGCCCAATGGATGATGCCAGTGCTAGAGAATAATTTTTCTCCCACTGTAATCAGCAACTTAATGGGATGCATTAGACTAGAAACTTTTGATTTAAACTCTTTGATTGTATTCTTTACAAATACTAGACATTGCACACTTGAAAAGAGACATTTACTGCAGTGTAGTTAAGCCAAGCAATTATCTTAGAAAAATAATGTTCAGATGAAAAATTATCTGACAGCTTCCCCTTTACCATTCTCCATTGCTGCTGTATAAGAACAGATGTTCTAAATACAAGTTTTAAGCCTTATCTATACATGAAAACATGCTTCAGTCTGTATCTCCTGTTTCACATCAAGCTCTGAAACAATACTGTTAACCTCTGCACAGAGAAGAAAGTGGGCTATAATATTCTACTGTCTTGACAAAGCTGGTACAAAACCTGCCCATAACCAGAGTGGCACACTACCCAATAAGAGTGTTTATGGTTTCAGATGTGTTCTAAGCATTTTAACCTGTTATACAGTTAAAAGTTTTAATTTTTCAAAATACCCTCTGCAGGAACGTGTATTGCATGTTTCCACTATCAAGAGCTCAGTAGGGCTGAATCCACACTACAGATTTCTGAAATAGCAATCAAGGGGCACTTTGTCATATCCAGAATGACTGAAACTCTAATTGAGTTTTCTCTTTGTACAGTCTTTGTTAACAGATTTAAGGGAAAAACCTAGGCTGAAATGAATTGGTAAAATACAATCAGGATCAGGTAATTACTTCAATGTGCTTGCAACTGCATAAAGACAGAAAAAGAGGACAGAAGGAAAAAAGTATCCTAGCAATTAATAAATCAGTGAAGAGCAAGCTTGCAGAATTCCCTGTTTTGCTTACACTTAATCTGTTCCTTTTAATTTTTTTCTCTCTGATCCTGTAGTCTTACAGTAACACACTTGAATCCTAAAGTGCTAATTTTTAACATATTTGTAGGAACAAAATATATAATATTCTTGTTCATTTATGCAGGAAACATAAGTTTACTGTTTGGATGCTCATTAGAGGCAAATTTTTGTTCTGGTAGTAGGATCAATACTTAATTACTAAGCAAAACTATTAATTTCTTTCTTTCTTAAGTCATTTAACAGTATAGCAAATAAACAACAGCTGTTTTTAAACCACCACACTAATTTCATTATTTATTTGCATTCCCAATTCATTCCTTCAGGCACATGTACTTACTGCTAAGATACTGGTGGTTCCAACTGAACACAAGGTAATTATAAATCAAAAGACTGGGATCTTACCTATTGTCTTTGATTGGAGATTTTCATTGATTATTTGGCTAAAGATGGCTTCTGAAGCCAACATGCCACTTTTCATTGCGGTATGTGTCCCTTTGATCTTCGGAACATTCATGAGTCCAGGACTGCAACCAATTAATAATCCACCTGGGAAGGTGAGTTTGGGTATTGACTGAAGAGGAAACAGAAAGAAAGGTGGTTTGTTTGAGGTTTTGTTGTGTTTTTTGGTTTGTTTTTTTTTTTTTTTAAGTGAAAAATAACATTCTGGAAATGAAACTGGTATGAGGCTTGAGTGTCCTTTAGATTTTTAGACCTGCATGTGCACTGTCTAAAAATACACCAGCGTTACTGCACTCAATCAAGGAAATTAGGCATAATAAGCAAATAGGAATGCAGATGTTGTACTGGGGCTGAGTATAAAATAATGACATTTTCTTTATACTCTCTCCAGTTGCTTTGTCTGCAACATGACTGTGATAACAACACCCACCGATACTGTTTTCCTCCATCAAGTTTAAGTGAATTCTTTGAAAGAAAACAAACCCCAAACACAAACACATTTGCATTCCTGTTTTTCACAGTAAGTTGTATGCATCTCATCTAACAGTTCATTTCTCAGTCTTTTTTTCCACAAATCTTTTCTATGAAATTGCACAAGTACCCACCCTGTACCTGACCCCAGGGTCCCACTTATTTTAGATGTTGGTCAGCAGCCAACAAATACATCTTTGGTGCAAAATCATTGTCTTACTCTCATTCTGTAAGAAGCATAATATTACTGAGGACAGTCAACTCAAACCTTAGACAGCCAGATGATTTGCAAACATCAGATCTGTAGTGTTAATATACTATACTGTATGCCTCTATTAACTAAGGAATACTTCAACTATCAAGTTATTCTCACCCTCATCCAACGAGATAAAGATTTTAGAGAGAGCACAGCTTCAAAATGTGGACTGACTGCAGCACTTAGAGCAGGAAGCTGTAATCAAATCCCAGGTGTGAAACTGCTGAAGCTAAGTTATGAACACAGTATTCCTCTCAAACTATTTAGTACTGAGCAGCATTTGTGAATCCAGCATGCTACTTTTATTCAAACTGCCTGAAAGAATTAATTTTTTAACAGCCTACATAATTTGACCCCAAACAAGTAGTTTTATTTCATGAAAAAATGTAAAAAAAAAATGTAAATTCATCCCTTGGAATTCAAGATGATCCAAAACAAACATTTTTTGTTTCTTCTTGTTCGATTGTCATCTATCTACTGTTCTCCCAGGGCTGGCCACTTTTGAATAGTCATATAGTAGGCACTAAAAAAAGTACTATACAGCATTTCCCCTGTGTTTCGGTCAATTTGTTTAATCATACACTTAGTGATCTAGTTCATAAGAAAGGTAAGTTAGGCTGAAAATACAACTTCTAACTTACTTTTCAGTGACCAGAAGTCATAAATTCAGCTACATAACAGTATTTTAAAAGAAATATGTAGGATGTCCTGTCTTTTCACAAGATCTATAATAGTTACTCTAATCATAATAGTTAATAGCTAATAGTTACTCTATCAGATCTATCAGGATGCAATGATGTAGCACTGACATAAGCATAGGAAGACTTCTTGACTGACTCTTTGATTCACGTAAAAAGATGGTTATCAGGTTAAGTTTCTTCTGCAACAACTGTTTCACTTAATAGGTCCTTAATGACCAACATGCTGTCCAAGTATAAATTAGATTAGTCTTACAACACAAAAGGTTACACGTACTGCAGCTTTGTTAGTAATTCTCATTATTAGTACTATGGCATTTGGTGCCTGTATTCAGTCAGTTCCTTTGAGTTGAAGGAACACATCATGCCAGCATGGCACAAGCCCTCCCTGCCCCTCAGATACAGGCTGAAATCCTTTCAACCTTGACCACCTGAGGAAGCCACCACCCACCTGGCAGCAAACAAGTCTGGTTTGGAGGAAGAAAGGGGGAAACTCCTGCTCCCTGCAGAGTCCTCCACCCCAGCAGTAAGGGAACCCCACATTCTCCTCCCCTTAGCTCAGCTAAGGGTTTAAAATCTGTTAAGCAAGTCTAATACTTGACACTGCATGGGTCATCAATATGAAGGTCTTTTTTCCTCTGATACTCATAATATATATTGCTCAACAACAGCAACACCTTTTGGTTTTTCCACAGAACTTAAATCTTTTCGAAGTTTTTAATTAAAAGGTAGACAAAACAGAGGTTGCACAGGAATGTCTTCATTTTAAGTGCTTGATTTTGCAATTAAAAAAAACCCACAATCAACAGTTGCGTAGGTGTAATCTATTCAACTTTGTCCCTTCCTTCCACATATCCCCAACAGGGAAACATACAAGAGCTCTCTCTGTCTCTCAAACCAACACTTCATGTGAGAGACTAAAGAACATGGTCATACAGTTATCTGTAACAGACAAAATAGTTTAGATTGATGGTAGTTTTATACACCTATTGGATGCAATACTGTCACCAAAATGAAAACTGGAGCTACAGAATGACTTACATAAGAAAATATTCCTGGACACCAGTGATGTAAATGAGTCAGACTGCTATAGTTATTAATCAAAGCAACACATGCAAAAGAAGAGCTAATCTTAAAAATCTTCCAAAGTGACTCACCAATAAAGCTTTTTTACTGAAAGCATGTATTAAAAAAAAACCTATTTAGGACTGCGTCTTCATGATTAACTAGACGATTCTATGTACAGGAAATAAAAAAAACCAAACCAAAACCCATGCTTTTATATTAGAAACAGCGTAAAGTAAGTGACATGTTTAAAGTCCAGCAAAGAAGTCCAAAGATTAGGCAGAGATACACAAGAGCTGTAGTGCTACTGGCTGTGTAACTTAGCACAAACAATGTCTGTAACTGACTGAAAAAATACCATGTTCTTTCAGCCATATGTTTCAAGCAGTATAAGAAGTATGCAACTGAAGCCACAATCTGGCTACTTCATCAAAGCCAGAAATTCAGTAATGACTGTTTGTGATAGAGCAACCAGTATGGCTTGGAAAGAGAAACCCCTCCTGTATAAAAGTTTAGATTAAAACATCCTGGCATTTTGCATCTTACCTGTGCTAATAATGGACAATGGTTTCTGAAATAAGCTAGTAACACAGCCATGTTACAACATGGTATGACGTATTTCCACTTGAGAGGACAAAGTGATTAACCTGCAGACTAATTAAATGTGTATAATGTCTGTAATCACGAAATTGCTTCATGAACTCACATGATTCAGTCCCAGGCATGCACACTGGTGTCAAAGCCAAACTTCACAAGACTGTGACAAGAGTTAGGCTGCTGCTAAAATTCTGCTTGTATTGCAGAAGATCCACAAAGCCACATTTATACCAAAGAAGAAGGACGAAGTCGTCGAGAGAGCAGAGTGGAATGGCCCCACACACAGGCTGCTGAACACTCAGGTTAGTTTTAAGCTCCAAACTGAAAGGAGCATCTATAGGATGGATCTGGGAGTTCAGGACACAACAGCCGTGTCCTGTGTTTCAAGATTCCCACATGAGAAGCTAACAGATTGAAAGGGCTTCAATTGTTAAAATACAAATTCTAGAGTAACTCTCCCGCAAGTTGTTCCAACCCTTTCAACTGACCTTCAAGTCTTGACAAACACAATTTTATAATTTCACCTTTTGGACTCCTTAAGGGAGCAAAATTAACAAGGTATTCCATTCTCTCAAGAAAGCAGAAGTTGAAAGATGTGCATGAAATTAAAGATACTGAAGGTATATGTACTTGAGGTGATGAGGACTTCTATCTGCTAAGCCACATAACTTCAGCACCATCACTGACTTAAGGAAAAAAGTTCCCCCTGCCAGGACAAAGAAGTTATTTAGAAAATACACACCCCCTCCCCCCACAACCCCACAAAAAAACAACCAAAAAACCAAAACCAAAAGCACATGAGTGCTACCCTCTCTTTCCAAGGGTTCGAGGCACAACAAAGAATTATCTGTAGCTTCTTTGCTGCTGACCACATTTGAGTATAATATAAACTCTGCTTCATATTTAATTTAAAAGGGAAAGTGACTACATCAGAAGATTTTTAGTATGGCAGAGCCAGTATCCAGCAAAACAAGGCTTTTCTGTCCAGCAAAACTTTTGGCCTTATTAACCTTTATTATAGTTCAGTTGTTTCACAACAGCATGCAACTCAAATCTACAGCACTAAAAACATGGCTATTGAGAACCCAAAGTAAAGAATTTCACAAAATGTTACCTGGAAACCACCTTCATTTAATGCTCTGGCACCATAGGCAATCCTTGTTCCACCCTCCAAAGTAGGCTGAACACTAGGATGGTGCTTCCACCTCTGAAACTCCCTAAATGGATTCAAATAGGGATTTTGATAATCTAAACCAACCTTAAAAAAAATAAATAATGCAACATCAGTAAAAATAAAAATATGAAATTTCAACAAAGCTTTGAAAACAACAGCATATTACCACACCAACTCTTTAAATCTATTTTATACTAAACCAACCTCAGGATCTTTCTACTTAAAAAAACTACTGCCAAAAATGCATTCTATTAACAGTATAATAGAAGCAAATCTGAGAATTTGCTGCTGTAAGACTGTTCTCTGCCTTACCTGAAGCGTGGAAAATATTTAATTGCATTGTAACCACCTTCCATCTGTCTTTGAAATAAAATAGTGAAATTAAATTAAGCATGGGCAGGATAAGTGAGAAAACTTGATTTAAATTTGTATTTCAAAACCTCTTTGCCCTAGAAAAGCTGGAAAGAGAAATTAACAATTATTTCTAGATAGTTATGTCCTTGTGCTCACATTTTTAACCAGTTCTTCACATCATTTAGTGCAATTATCATTTCCAATTAGGTGAGCCACTGTAATAAAGCACTGTAACAAAAGCAGAAAATGGGGGGAAAAGACCGCCAATTGGCTGGATGCCCAGGATCCTTATCTTATGTATTTTAATATTTGTGCAAAGATATACTCTACATTTCCCATCTTTAATATCCTCTTTGAAGTACTTATGTTCCCAAATTTTCTCTTTTGAGAAAGGGATTACTTCTGGTTCCTGTAAACTCTGAGACAAATAACAGAATATACGATGAGTCAGGAACAAACAGGACCTTGATTTCTCTGGCAGCTCACTGCTTTTAGAGCACTATTTGCATTGACTTTCCTTGCAAGATAAAGTTAATGAACAATTTTCAAAATAAGTGCAAGATAACCTTACTACAAGAATCAGCTCAGTCTGATATAGGCATGAGATTCAAAAAAGTGCTTGTATGTTCACAAAAATGTTTATTTTCTCCTATCTGAATTGGAGATACTGATATCATTCAAAGCATCAAAGCTCCCATACCTTCTACAAACAAACAGAATTTGAATGTCTACTGTATGTACTTGCTAATTTCAATATTAGAAATCTGCACAGAACAAGTGAATGTGTCTGAGTAAAGGTAACAAGTTTTGTTTTCAATGTGTCTTACAAATGGTTAGACAAAAATACAGTGTTCACTCACACCCGCTGGAATCCCTCGGAAATCTTCCAGACCAAACAGTCTCATAAATCGCAGGCTGCTAAAAGTCCAGATTGTGTCCCTGACTCTTACGGTGTTTGTATGTAAAGCACATGCACAGGATAAATCTGTGCTTCGGTTCTGACCGTAGGTGCTAGAAAAACATTTTCAACTACTGCTCTTTGCATCACTGGCTGGCAGAATGACAGAGTCTTTCCAGTGATAAAGAAGCAGCAAGAAGGAAGAAGCTGCCTGTCCAATTCAGAAATATGGTTGCTAAAAAGCACAAGGTGAAGGGGATGAAGAATGGTAACAACATACTGAAGACTTCAGAAATGGAAGGAGTGCTGCTTGTGGAACTGCGGAGTGCTTCCACTTGATACGCTCTCATGAAGTGAGCATGCAGCCAAGGTTGACACACAAATGAGGAGACTGGATTGTACAAATCAGACGTTTCCTAACTTGCAGGTATTTTGCAAGCACAGTTTTGATGAATCATGTGTTTTGGCTTTACCAAAATTTGTTTGGTTTGTGAAAAAAATGTATTTATAAGTTTTCAATTTAGTTCTTAATAAAAGACACTAGATTAAAGGCAGATTAATATGACAAATTAACCTTCCCAAATATGGAAATAAGCACACTTAAGACTGAGAAAGTACTAAATTTGGTTTGTTGCTATTCTTGTGTTTTCATCTTCACATTAAAACAGAGAAAAGAAACTGCATAAAAATGAAGTCCAAACAACAACAAACAAGCATGAAAAAAACAACTTCACTTACCACAAATCCCAGAGCAACTAAAGGTTCACCCTCATTTAAGTGATAAAGAAAGGATCCTCCATATGTATGTCTGTCTAAAGGCCAGCCTACAGTATGTTCTACTCTTCCCGGTTTCCATTTCTTTTCATCTATAGTCCATAACTGAAATGAAGATTAAAAAAAATACTTTATATTGCAAAGTAATGGCCTTTCAATAATATAATAAAAGACAAACACACAATTAAATATAGAATAAAATTATTGTACTGCTGTGAACAACGCAGAAACTCATACAGCAAAATACCAGGTAGTAACTACACTTTTTTGGATAACCATTTAAAAGTTTCCTAATACTTCTCTTGCTTGAAATGTTGTGCATCAGAAAGTGTGACTGAAACTCCAGCACTACACAAAAAATTTGCATTCAACCTCAAGATCATTTATTAGTGACTTTGATAAATACTTCTACTAAGGACTGCAATGCTTACATTCACTTTTTTCTTTAAAAACATTGTGTTTTTTTTCATATGCATCACTGCAAATTCCTCAGAAGCTTTTCAAAGTCAGGCTTAACAATACATCTGAGTTGATCTAAGTATTTGCTGTCAAACAGGTTGTCCTCTTTCTGCTCTCTCCTACACATGTCCAGTGCTCATCTGACCCATGGTGAACTCACAGAAGCATCTTCATGTTTCCACTAGCAAGTCAATTTTCTGCTCATTTCACAAAACACCTCTTCACCATGGAGTTATGTGCCAGGTGCAGTCTAATGACAGAAGGGCAGTTGAGCTCTATTAGATCAGCTCAAGCATGGAGGGTCGATCTACGTTAATGTTTCAGTTTATATTAGGGAGCACATTTTTGAGTGGGACTCCTGGCTGCTCCCACTTACTATGCCTCAGTTCACACAGCACAGGAGGAATGGAAACCATGAAATGGATTCCTTTTACATGAAACTAAACTCTAAGACAGGCTCCAGAAGCCGATCTAAAGCATTCCAAGTCGTGCAAGGGCACTCAAGTCCATGGGACTAGACCAGAGCTAGTCCAAAGTAAAAATAACCCTGAAATATACATAGTATGGATATCAACTCATCAGCACCAACTATTTCACTTGACAGATCCATCCCTATTGCACTGTACTATCTGCTAAAGCAGACAGATTCTTATCACCTGGAAGCAAAGGAACTCTACAGCAAAACCCTGTTTTAAAGATAACTGAGGTATCAAAAATTGTAACTATGACCATATCATATATGGGAACATTTACAGAGCGGTCATTCTCTACAGAAGCGTAAACTAATTATTTGAAAAATATTTTGTAGTTGGAAGCACATGCTTAAAGTAATAAATACAGAATATGTTATAATCAAACTCTGAACATACTCTAAATAATACAGCTCTTTTTAATGAGTGCTATTTCCCTGAGTAGAAGGGATTTCAAAAAGGAAACCTGATCCTTACTGCAATTTTACAAGTCCAGTGAACGGACTCTTTGGGGAAAAAACAAAAAGGTCAACCAGAAGATGTTTCAGAGAGCATGACTCATATCTGGAACACCCCTTTTCTCTCTCTCTTGCTAATGAATACACAGACAACCCGCAGAAAGCCTTTCCTCCCCTCCTCAGGTACTAAAACACCCTACATTTAAGCAGCAGGAATCCTTCTCCCATTTAGTAAAAGTACTGAAAACAGATTTCACAAAGGAATGTAATTTGAAATAAAATTAACATCAAGAGAGTGGCTTCACAAGTACCTCTAGTTATAACAGGTAAAAAAGAAGGAGCAGCTGAAACAAAACAGGATATTCAAGGAGCATCTTCTCTGATCATCTTCAGAATAGTAAAGACTCTGAAGTCTGGAGGTGTAACTCAAAATCTATCATTCTAATGCCTTACATAAATTACCTTGAAAGTAAACAGAAACTACCTTATAGCTTCACAGTATTTTCCTTAATTGTTAAAATTATGCAGTTGATACCTCTTTGAGTCCAATGCCATAGCTCTGAGGTTGACATTTCTCCCTTAGATTGTATTTTTTGTACAGCTGTTTGGCTAGATGTCCATGACAACCTTCAGCGAAGACTGTGACTTTGGCATGGAGTTCCAAGCCTCTTTCAAAGGTAGCCTGCAAAAGTAGAGCATTTCACCAGCAGTTAGATCTGTGCCACACCAAACTCACAGCAAGAAAGTGGAGGGCAATAGAGAGATTTTACACTACTTGGTGGCACTGCTCAGAACCTACAAACCATTCCAAGCTACAGCTCTAGTCCAGTTGTCTTTTCCACCTAACCATGATGCACCCCCAGAAATCTTGTAAAGGAATTCCAGTTGAGCAGCACTACAGTGAATCGTAATTCTCTATTGAAAAGAGAATCTCTTCCAGATCAGAGGATACTTATATTACATCTGCTCATTCACATGGTGCAAAGGAACCCTGACAAAGAATCTTAACCTGTAACTTCACACTTCAATTTTTGCTCATGAAGTCACGTTACAATAAAACATTGTCCCACCCACATATGTATGACATAGGCTAGACAGAAACACCAGATCAGAAGAACCTGCGTCACCCCTGCCCCTGAAAGAATCCCCTATCTCAGGGTAAAGTTACCATAATAATATTACATGAATCTTACATGTTAAAACACATTAAAATTACAGTAACAAAAGGTATTGTTATTTAAAAAATTCCAACAATGAGATTCAGAGTAAGATAAGGGTAACTGATATACTCATGTATGAGCAGGTTACCTGCATATGTGAGCATATTATACTAGATTTTTATTTGCAATGTAAAATGACTAATTCTAAATATACATAATCTCACAGGGGAAAAAAACAACCAAACTTAAAAAACAAAAAAACTTGATTTGAGCCAAAAAGTTTAATGTCGAAAAAGCTCATGAGAATGAATTTGGAAGAAGCCAGCCAACAGTACCCAAAAAAAGGCATCTCAAGGTAACTGTGCCATAGGTCCAAAAGAATCTTACTGGTTTGGTTTTGAATTGTCTCTCAGATGCAATCATAGAATCACTCATTACTACATTAGGAAGTTGTATGTGTAACTGGTGCCTCCTACCGGAAAAAATGTCCACCTGAAAACAAGAGTGTCCCTGTCCCCTAGAGGGGACAGACTATATTCTACTGGGAAAACACATTATTTCTCCCTGCCACCACTTTCTCCTCCATTGGCTATACTTTCTCAAAACAAGAACGAGTCTTTTCTTCTCATCCGCTGCCTTATATGGGGAAAAATAGCCCACACTTCTACGTGGAAGTACGTGTCTCTTTGAAACTCAACGTAACGAGTAAGAAACCTTATAAAAGAAAGTAAATTCTGAGGAAAAAAACCCTGTACCCAGGACTTCTGTAGCCAGATAATTCTGTAGGAAAGTTGTTCTGAGGTGCCAAATTCCCCCTACGTATTGCACAGGGAAGCAAAGTGCTTACTGCAGGTTCTGAATTCCACTAAAAATCAGCCAAAGAGGGCAGGGAGTCACCTTCTGGATACAGAAATGTGACCAACCAGCAAAAAGGTATAAAGATCCAGTGTGTACCTTGCACCAACAAGGCAAACAGACTGTCAACAAATGTGACTGCAGTTGTAAATATCAAAGAAAACCAATCAGCCAGAAGCACACTCTCTTCTTACCTATTGCTAGTTACCAGCTGGACAACAACTTTCTGTTTCACCTTTGCACGTTTTTTTCTAGGAGTTCCTGGAATCCTTTCATTTGTTTCCTGATTTCACACATGCCAAAGCATCCTTACAATATTCCCTTCAAGTCATGAAGCATAAAGTTTTTTTCTGTTAAATTCAGAACAGCTTTACAATGCTCTGAGACCAGAACTTTCACAGGTGATTGATCTATTTTTACATAGAGAGGGAAGACAATACAAATTTTATACTTTTCCTTAGCTTGTAGGAAGATCACTGATGGCAGTAGAGGTAGATATACCACAATTTCCACACTCAGACCTCTAGTTATGAGAAAGATAACTACTTACTTTAGGTGCTCCATCCTTTTGAATGCCGACATCATTAGTTGCTATCCCTTTCACGCTACCATCTTCATGAAAAAGAACCTTTGGAAATTATTTAAACAAACAAAAAAACATGTTAATGAGCTGTAATTTTAATCCATTCACAAAAAGTTCTAATGCAGAACTTCTAAGCACTGTGTCATTAATGGTCAAAGTTGAATATTAAAGAGTTTATTAACATACTATTTGATCCACTTGCACTTTGCTGGATCTGGGCTAGGGAATTTAGACACTGAAACACAGTTTTCACAATACACTTCTGTTAGGAGGAATGTTGTGAATGTACAAATTACTGGGGGTGGAGTGAAGGGGGGTCCAAAAATGCTTTTCATATACACACTGATGTCATTATTACCTCAGCTGCTGCATAGCCTGGATACAACTCAACACCCAAAGCTTCTGCTTGTTCACCAAGCCAACTCACAAAGTGGCCCAGGCGTACTATGTAATTTCCATGATTAACCATTGGAAGTCCTATGAAAGAGACACACACACATAAAAGACAGAACACTCAGCAAAAGAACAGAAGTTGGATACACCAGAAGGCATAGCTTCTACAACCACTATCTTCACAGTCATGTTACGTGTTATTGCAGCCATTACCCACAGGGACCCTATAATTGGAAGCTATTACATTCTAGATAAACTTGCTGTACTACATTGAATCAAATAAATCGTTTCATTCATTGAAAAGTTGAAAAAGACACTGACAATGACGACTCTACCACCTCACCAAACTTTACCTGGAAGAATTGGCACCGGAATTCTAGAATTCTTTGTTAAAATTCCAAACTTGTCTTCAGTTACAGGAGTATTAAGTGGAGCCTACATAAAAAAGAAAATAGAAACAGTACTGAGAGTTATGTTTTCCTAACCAATCCAACAAAATCAAGAACAAATAAAATAAACCAATCAAACTAGCAGTCAGTTAAAGCCTTAATAAAGCACTTCTATGGGGAAGTATCAAAGGCAGAAGATAAAGTAAGTACCTTATGAGGCAATCATTAGGCAAGAATTAATACAAAAGCTACTGAGGTACAAAGATTGGAACAGGGCCTTGCAAATTACTTCTATAGTCTGTACACAGGCTTGTACTACATCAGTATTCTAGACTTTTCTAAAGAAGGCAGTTCAACTTGCATGTTGAACTCGGTAAGACAAAACAACTAGTTGACAACCCACTTCTTGCAGCTCCCAAATGATAGCAGACAGCCAGCTGCAAGTCAGATGGCTGTTCTGGCATAGATGGCAGCTCATCTCTTGCTGTCCTCCCTCCTAAAAGCATCTTAGGCCTCCATTACACCACTACATCTGCACAAAAATCAGCGTACTGTGCAACATTTCCTGGATTCTGCACAAGTGCAGTAAGTGTAGTTCATGCCAGGGTGCACCAGACCTACTGCATACGTGCAGTAAGACTACTATATTAAAAAGCAAAGGCCACAGCATATCTGTGTAGACATAAAAGATTAGCATCATCAAACTAGAGGAAACAAAGTAAAAAGAAGGTAGGGGTTTTTTGTCTTTTTAGAGCAACATATTTTAAAATGGTATTAAGTACCAATGGTACCAAGGTACTAAGCCATACCAGAATGAGTCAGATTTGGAGCTTATTACAAGCTGGCAGTTAATTGCAGTGTTTATATGCGCATACATACCCCCCGCTCCTTCCAGTCTGGAAAGAGTTCTTGTAAGGACCTTGGCTCAAGACAGGCACCAGAGAGTGTATGCGCACCGATCTGAGAAGCCTTTTCCACCAGACAAACACGTATTTCTTTGCTATGCTCAGCAGCTAACTGCTTGAGCCGAATAGCTGCAGAAAGACCTGCAGGGCCTCCTCCAACAATGACAACGTCAGCTTCCTCTGCAAATCTTTCCATGTTTACCCCTTTAATAGAAAAAAAGATAGTAACAGAAACCAATCTCCAATTTCCCCCAGGCTCTCCCTCCATAACCCTTGCTCTGTGATACTGGCTATCCCAGAAGTATGACTTTGCATAAAAGGAGACTAAATATTCAACAGAATGCCCACTTTAGTACTTGGAAGCGTGCAGAAGGACATCAGCATCCCAATGAAAGCAGCACTCTCTTTAAGCTGTAAGGAGATACACCATAAAAACATATACTCAATCTCTATACGCAATATGTAAATATAATCTTAGAATGTTAAACTAAGAGCCCAGTTGGCTAGCTGCATCAAAGACACTCATGGAACTCTATCTAGGTCAGGGAGAAAGAAAAAGACCCTTAGTCACAACACATGACTTTATTTTACACTAATGAATCAGTGTCTTTTCTGGAATTGAAGCCACTAAAACTGCTGAATGTAGATACTGGAATGCTGAGAAATATATATTAATCTTAATTTCTCACAAACTCTCATGGTAAGAATAACTGAAAAAATCCAACAGATACATACCTGACAGAATTAAATCTTGTTGTGATAGTCACTAAAGCAAAATCTGCTTATATATTTTCTTTAAATAAATAGGATCAAATTTAATCTGATCCCATTTTATAGCACTAAAGACAGTCATTGTGAGATAGCAACCACAACATTTCATTTGGAATATAAGTACTGTATTTAAGAGTAAAGAATTTCTGTAAAAAGAAAAAAAAAAAACAAAAAACCAGCAACACATTTCAGTCTTTAAAACTGAGCAATAATAGCAATAAAGAGGCTTTTAAAGAATGCATGTTTCCTCTTACCTTCCCATCGTTTGTCTTTGTCCCGAGGATGAATGGTGTAGTGCGTAGTTATGCGAGGCACAGAGGCAGTGGATGCACATCTCGTAACGTGCAGCGATGGATGGCAGTCTATCAACCGTAGAGTGCGAAAGCACTGACGTGCTGTAGAAACAAGAAAAAAAATCTGTCAAATCAGTCATTTTCCAAAAATCTTTGCCTTTTCAGAGACACAAGTGGCACAAAAAATATGACAGCTGCCCCTTCAAAGGCTACCAGGTGATGTGAAAACAAGGAACCATAAACACAGATTTTAAAATTTTCAGGTTAGGAATGTGCTGTATCATTTTATATCAAGAAAAAAATGATAAAACCAAAACAAAAAAAACAAGTAGTGATTCCCTTTCAAGCATTCTTCACACAATACCACTCAATACGCTGGCCAGCCATTTCTGACAGCTGACGTAGGATAATGTGTACACAGGTTCCCATTTAATTTTGAACTTCAAAAGATTTATTTCAGACTGCATTAAAAGTGGCCAAACAACTGCAGAGGTAGGACATGGAAGTTTGTATCTTCTGACATCTCAAGGCATGTTAAGACACACAGTTTGGGCTGCTGATACTAGACTTCTAAAGTAAATGTCATGGTCTACAGTAAAAACTCAAACTTAAATTCAAGTATACTGTAGCCAAAGCTAGAAACAGTACATACACTTAATCTTTATCTTTGCTGCAGATACATTAATTTCTGCAAGAACAAATTAGAATTTATTTTTAAGCAAATAGACCAAATGAAAGTTTAAAATTATCAAAATAGGACTCTGCTTAGAAGGGCTATTAATGTTTGCATTCTTGTTCTAATTTTCCTCTTCCACAAAAAAAAATAAATATGAAGATGTGTGTGATTTGTACTCAGAAAACTAGTATGGTTAGCACTAAAACTAGTTATAAGGTCTGTGAAGTAATTCCCCTTGCCAGGTATTTTTCCTTCCTTTAAAAGATTCCTATTCTCTAATTTAAGGGGTGATGAAGAATATCATATTTGAAGAAGAGTATTTCTGCAAAATAAGTAAAGTTACCATGTGTAAGTAAAATCACCAACAGCCTACGACTGTTGAGAATGGCGATTGGCATGATCAGCACAAACATCCTCCATTATAATTGTGCACAGTAATAGTCAGGTCACTGGTGTCTATATGCAAGGTAATAAGTATTATCTATGTTGGTTTCCTAACAGCAATTTTTTATTTAACCAACAAAACATAAGAGCTATTATCATACCATCTCGTGACTCTTAATCATCCTTTACCTGCAACCAGGCAGGATCTGAGAACAAGCAACGTATAAGCGTAACAACTACAGCTGAACATTTATGCTAAAACATGACACCTTAACTTTTTTTTTTTTTGAGATGTTTTTATATGAGCAGAACCGATTGCAATACCGATTGTACTGTATAGTTAAGAAATGTCAGTTATTTCACACACACAAAGGAAGTGAAATTTAGCTTAGAATACATCTGATAATTACAAAAGCAGGTTCAAACCCTGGACAAGGGGGATTCTTCCCAGCGAGCGAACCGAGCTTGTGCTACCAGGCTCCCGAGAGCTTACGTCCTGGGTGACACGGTGTGGAACACCTGCACGAAGCGCTGCAAGCAATTGCTAAGAATAAACTTTACTCTTCCGCAGGTCGTTAATAACTGCTGTCAGCACGTCTCCCATTATTTTTCGGTAAAGGCATGCATGCAATTGCTTTATTCTATCCTTTAAAGCAGGTAACACCTAGCGTCACTCCAAAAAACAAAAAGTTACATTTTTTTATGCACCACGTTGCAGACAAATAAACCACGTTAACAACAGGCAGTACAGGCTGGGCCGACACTCAGGCACAGCCCTGCCCTCCCCTCAGGAGCACCTTCGGGCGGAATGAGGCCGTCGGGGCGGGAGTCACCGCTGACACTAGCCGCTGCTCGGCATCCCCCGCCGCCGGCCCCTGGCCGACAAGACCCCCACCACTGCCACCCCGCTCCCGGCTCCGCGGCCGCCCGGACGCGCCCCTGCTGTGACCTTTGCTCTCCTTTCCGGGCCGCGCCAGCCACCGGCCCCGCCCCGCCGAGCGGCTGCCGCCCCAGCCCCGTCCTCTCGGGACAGTCAGTCGCCCCCGCAGTGAGCTGGCGCGTTACCTCGGCTGGAGGACGGGCAGCGACAGAGTAGCATAACGGCGACCTACGACCCCCTCAACGCCCTCCACTCCCCGCCACGGCCCCCGCTAGCACTCGGCCACCCCGCGCCTGCGCAGTCGGCTGCCGCCGAGTGGCGCCAGCCCCGCCCCGTCCCGCCGCCAGGACTACATCTCCCAGATTTCCCGGCGGCAAGACCCGTCCTAGCATCCCTCGCGGGACAACAGCTGGTACGAACCCACTCATTCATCTGACACATAGACGGGAGACCCTTGGGGGAGGCGGGGCGGTGGGTCAGACCCCCGGCGGGGCGGCCGCTACGCCAGGAAAGACTACCGCTCCCGGCGTGCAGCGCGGTGCCCGCGACCCCAGCCCGCGCTCCCCGCTGGGGGACAGTGACGCACCCGCGCCTCAGCTGTGCGCGGCCCGCCATGGGCGTGTCTTTGGCCGAGTTGGGCGGGGCCAGGTCCGTGGTGGGCGGGGCGGAGGGCGGTGTCGCGGAACTGAGCGGGACATGGCCGAGGCGGGGCCGGTCCATCGCGCGGCGGTGCCCGAGGGTTCGCCCGGCGCTGGGCCCCGGAGGATCTGCTGCGGGACCGAGGGGTCGCGGCCACCGGAGCTGCCGGCCGGCGACACTCGAGAGCTGCTGGAGGAGGTGGAGATGCAGATCGGAGATGTGAGTGCCGGTGCGGCGAGCGGGCGGGGGTCGCCTCACGGAGGGCGCCTTGGGGGTGGGGCCGGGCGGAGCTTCGGCGACTCCCAGCTTCTCTGCCGTTCCTGCAGGCCGCTTTCTCGCTAGCGAAGGTCCTGGAGGCGATGTCGGCAGTGTCGGCCCAGGTGGAGGAGCTGGCCACCAAGTGCTCAGAGAACGCCCGGTTCCTCAGAACATGGCGGGACCTGCTGAGGGAGGGGTACGAGTCCCTGAAGCCCAGCGGCTGATCCTGCCCCCGTCGCCGCTCCGCCGGGCCACGCTGAGCTACCCGCGGGTGTTTTTTCACGTGGGGTTTTGTTTTCCCTCAACATTTTCCCGTGAGCCTGGATTTCTTTCAGAAACACTTGATGACTCGCATGGATGTTGGTTGTAAGTCACCAAGCAAAATAACTTTGCTTAGGGAAGCGGTTGTGACTTTTAGACTCCTCCGTTGCAGCTCAAGCATGAAATACTCCTTTTTTTTTTTTTTTTTTTTTTTCGCTAATATGGTGGATGCAGAGGTAGTACGTGTGGTACGTCCAGAACTCATTACTCTGGGGAAGGTATTGTGAGCCCTCCTCGTTAAGACCTGTCACCAGCGGAAACCCTTCCGACTCCAGAGAAACTTGCTGAACTAACTTAACGTTTTCTCTATGCACACTTTTTCTTCGTGTTGAGAATGGGATACTATGGCAAGTCGTGGCCTATTTACACATCTACAGCTAAGCTCCAAACCCCAAACCGTACTATTTTTGGCAGTATTGCAATGTAAAGCTGCAGATTTTTTTCAAGGTGTTTCCTTACTGCAAACAATTCTACACTATCTTTTGTTGTAATAAAGTGCCTTATGACAGACCATATATCTCTGCACAGTAGAAGTTTAACAGCATTGTTTAATGATAGGATTATTTTGAACTGTAAGTAAAAGCTTCTGTCACTTAGAGAAGAAACTGTGAAATGTATTCTCCCAGCTCTCTGGAGGCATGTTAGAGCTTTTTCAGTATTTGGTCCTATTTTATATCTTTGCCTTAAGCAGTTACTATTTAGTCTAGAGTTTACTGGTAACAGAACCTTTTGGTCTGAAAGATTGATAATCTGTAATAAATAGCTGTACTGAAACTCCTGTACCTTTACCAGAGCAATGTGAAAAAAGTCATGCTGAAATGCAATGGGAAGCTGCAGGAGAACATGGTTGTACCATGATTTGTCAGCCTTATTTTTACCAGTAAAAGGGCTTTTTATATGACAAACTAGTTTTCTTATCAAAACAATAAAGATGTTACAAAAAATTGTGAATAATACCCTTGTGTTACTCATAGAAACAACGGTGATATCAAATATATCCAGAATCAACTTAAGTGAACAACAGAAGTAATGGTGAGGACTGACATCCTTGTGTATCCTGCAAAAGCAGTTACGGTCATTGAGAAGGCTTGGCTCCTCAGAGTACACAAGTTCTGTTAAATTGAGTTCTAAGTGCCCCAGTTAAAGGCAATCCACATGACAGGATTTCACTTAGCTGTTTTTTCCCCACAACCCAATATGTTGCTAAGCAACTTGGAAAAGAAGTGATTTTCTTCAGCAGATAATCTTTTATTTCAGTACATACAGTTGCAGAAACAAGATGCTTAACAATCTTCAATTTCAAGACAATCCAAAATTCTGTAAACACCTCAAGTCACACTTCTCTTAAATCTGCTTCTTATGCTGTTAAGAAGTTAAGTGCAAACATTGGGAGTCTCTTTTAACTTCATTTTTAAAAGCTTATAATCATCAGCTGAAAAGACGCATTTCTTTTACCTCTGTGGGCTTCTAGGCCGTTGGACTCTGAGGGCGGTACTGAAAGAACTAGGGAAGTTGTTGTAATTAATAAGGGAAAAAATTTTCTTCTGTAAGTACATGTGAAGGAGCTGCCTCTAGAAGACTGTTTCAGATGGGCTAATTTTTATTTATTTATTTTTTAACCTTCGTAATGCTGGGAAGTAAAATAATGCCCCTGAAAATGCTGAATAGCTATACTCCTCAGGTTATTTTAACTGTAATGCATCCAATCAGATGCACAAGGTGATTAAAACGTAGATGCCTTGACACCTAGTAAGACTGATAGTCTTCTTCTTGGCTGTCTCCCATTATTCCTGAAATTTGTTGAAGTCTGCAAGTTGTGGAGAGCTAGTTATGGTAGCCCATTAAGAAACAACAAGGAAAATAGAAGCCTCAAGATGTTGGGATACTCAGTCCAGACTTTCCAGGGAACAATGCTCTTCTTCAGGGGGAAAATTCCATCAGCTATAGCTGGGGGACACTCAGCTGAGAAAAAAAAAAAAACACAACTTTTTTTTTAGTTTCCCACAGTTCTAGTTCTGCCTGAATTAGAATGATCATTACAATTTCAGGGATGTATTTACATGAGTGAAGTAGAAAGGAATACAATTTTCCCTTGTTTGGCTTTATTCTGGTTTGAGTCAGGATTGGAGACAATTTTCTTTTTACTGATTTTTTTTTTTTCTTCAGTGAACTCTTCTAGGCAGCACACTTGCTGAAAGCAGCAGCAAGTTTTCCAGCTAGTGGACTGATAATGCTCAATGTTTATAGTTACTGTTGAGAGACCAAGAACATTTTGCTGCGCTTGATGGATCTGCTGCTTTGGACACTTAAAAGCACAGAAAGGTAGTATCTACAACCCTCCCATAGGGAGGACGGGACCACACAGATGAGTAAAAATTGGCTAAGCAGAGTGTTGCATCCCCATATACGTCATACTTGGTATAAATTTGAGGGATCACAGAAATAAAGTTCTCTTCCGTCTGTGGCCAGCATCCAGGATGGACTCCGTGTATCTCCATCTCCTTTGACCCCCAGGCCCATGCGTTCCTGACCCCTGTATCTCTAACCTCAACTCCTGTCTGCTCTGCTGCTTGCTCCAGAAGTGGTTCAGGACCTTCTCGGGACTCCTCTGCTCAGAGAAGTTCAGTGGGAGTTGCTGGGAGTGGGGGGCATGTGAGGGGCAATAGGGGTTTTGTAGACACCTGCACATACTTGAGTATATTTATACATATTTTCTTTTATCACTACTGTTTCATTAAAGCTGTCTAGTTTAGTTTTCAATCTGGAAAAGTCTCTCTCCTTATTGTCTCGCTTTTCCCTATCTGGGTGGAAGGGGGAGGGCATAGAGAGCTTATTGTCATTAGTTTAGTCATTGGTCCTGCATTAAACTGGGACAGGCTTTGAAAAATATACTAAACTGGTCGCTAATTATGGAATTCAACTATTTTTCATAGAGCTGTTGCTCCCTAAAGCTTTGAAGAGCTGATGCAGCCTAAATAGAACCAGTCAGAAATTTTGACGACAAAAAAAACCTTTTAATGAGGAAATCAATCAACTCTTGAAAAAAAATTCATCTGTTGAAATGAGAAATTAAAAACAACAGCCAACAAACAAAACCAAAATAAAGTTTAATTACAATATTTTTTTTTCATCAAGATAGAAGACTTTGAAACATTCTTCTTTCAGGGTGAGATGTTTTACATGACAATTCATTTTTTCCCCACTATTACTGGCTTCTGGGACGTAAAAACCAAATAGCTAGCTTCTTGTTCTCATCTAGGATGAGGTGTCAAAATGTCAGGTACTGTTGTGAGGTGGTAAACTACTGTTGTGTTAGTTTAACCTGCAAACAGCCACATTGCTCCCTCTTCTTCCTGCTTTGGTTCCTGTGAGCCCAGATGTCATACCTCTCATTTTTCCTCCTTGCTGTAAAGCAGTGAGCCCACAGATGTGAAGCTAACAGTGCAACTGTCACCACGAAGATTCAAAATGTATTTACGTGTATGAATTTAGTCTTGTTGACTGTGTAGTCACCGAAGCGTCGGAGGAGTCTGTACAAAGCACAGGCTTCGTTAGCTTTGGAGCGATTTCATGTGTTGGCCACATTTCTACCCAAATGAATGATGGACCGTATGTTTTCTGACTGCTGCCTTTACCTCTTTTGGACCTTCTTTGTCTGTAATTGTACCAAACTTGATGCATCATTTCTTTGAAAGGTCGTGTAGTCAAAGTGTAGAGTAGAGGATTCAAAGCACTATTTATTGGCAGTATAAAAATCACCACCCAAGAAGTTATGGTACCTTAGGGAGGGAAAAAGAAAGGAAGCTGTGATGCCCATTTCAACATTCATACCCATTAGTTAATACAAGCAAGTATTAATTGTTTTAGTTGCAGCTAGAGAATGCTATGCAGAACCAAGACCACTGATTGGATCTGATAAAACGTCTTACGCTATTAGTTTAATTGCCAACTCAGCATTAATCCATGACAAGGTGATTTAGAAATCAAATCTGTATTCACCTTTAATCTGTATTCACCTTGTACCAGGAAAGGTACAAAATTGACAGAACCCTTAAAGGGGAATGCAGCTAATGTGCAAAGAGTCTGTACCACAGTAACTCCCCAAGTGACCCTGGTTGTTAGCAACATCAGGCGAACTTGGTGTGCTGACCAGCATGGAAGGTGGAGTGGGGTGAAGTCACCACAGCCAGGCTCTGTGGTAAACATGAGGACCTGAAGGTACTGTGGAACTCACATTTGGAGACATCATGAATGGACTTTCTAATAACATGGGAATCAGAATGTCCCCTAGAACTGAAAAGTCACTTATTTAATACCATTGGCCAAAAATCTGTCACTTTTTTGACAAACGACTGTCCTTTAGTGAACTTTGCTCATTACAATCTCATTTTAAACTAAAACACACCTCCATCCCGAAAGCTACCTGCCTCCTGGGGGATGATCACCCCTCAAAGAGCATGCATCCTGAATTTTCTCTAGTCTGTACCTTTAAAGGCAAAGTGAGAGAATTCTACACCAATCATGACAAAGGTATATATGACTAGAGTCCCTCAAGCTCCACCCATAAGATAACAACCCTATAAAAATGACCTAAGAGGGGAAGTATTCTAGGAAGATACCATCAACAGGCCTTTGCCAGGATTACGCTTGACTTCTGGGATTGATGGGCTGAGCCTCTCTTCCCTCCCATATGGACCCTTTGGGTAAGGCTCAAACACTCAGTTACACCAAGTGCACTCTGGGAAACTTAGAAACCTCCCTAGAACTCCCTTTTCCCTTTATTTTTCCTTTTTTCCCCCCCTTTTTCTTTTTCCTTTTCTCTTTCTTTTTTACCACTTTATGAATTAGTAGACAGCTGTATTACTCATGTTCTTGGTATTTGCACCTGCTTTGCAGACAGCTGATTTATCACTGGCAATCTTCAATAAATGGCATTCCTGTTTGACTTAGCCAAGAGTGTTGTCCCTGAATGCAGACCAAACCTTTGAGTGTGGCTGTGCTAGTTCAGGTGGTGTGCAGCTGGGCAGGTACTGTGATGGCAGTAGTGCATCTGGATTTGTGGTAGTCCAGAGGTGTTGGGCATGACCAGACTGCTAATGTTGGTTTGGGCAGCACTCAACCTAAACCAAATCGCCCCCAGCCCCTCTGATATCTAAGGATCAGCTGGAACACAAGGGAGTTTAGTTTCTGCCAAATTACTTCAGCACTTTTGTAACGTGACACCCCGTTCTCATCCTTACTGTTTGGGAGAGAAGTCAGCTTGTTACCCGAGAGGCAGGCGGAGAAGGGATGGGATTAAAGAGCAGGAAAATGTTAGTGGGTGCCCTCAGTTGCAGTGTTCGATTTATAAAACAATTATAGAACTGTTCCAAGCTGCACAAAAAGCTTAATTCACTCCCCCCTTCCACTCTGGCTCTACGACTTTGTTGAAACATCAATACCTTCCTACTGATGCCCATCACGCTGGTTAGAGTTCTGGAAACAAGCAGATCAAAAGCTGTCACAGTGTATCCCCGAAGAAAAATAAATGCTACAGTATAGAGTTTAAAATTCTGTAAACCTAGAGAACTGTCTGTGATGTCCTTAATTTTATGAAATAAGTAATTACTGTTTAATCTGTTTTATCTAATCCAGAAAATTCATTTGCTGAAGCCAAGATAATGCCGTGGCTCAGCAAGATTTCTTCAAGGTTTCTTGGCTTGGCATACATCTGCTTCTACTTTTCACAATATTTTCTTTAAAATTTATTAGGTGGCTTGATAACTTCACAAAGAAGCATTTTAAAAGATTAAAAAGAACTGAAAAATATTTGACATAATCAACTTAACTTTCAGACATTTGAAACTAAGTCAAAACTTGGTAACTCCCAACACTCCTGGGTCAGCACATAAGACAAAGCTCTCTGAGCTAGTGTTTTCTTGCCAATGTGGTATTGCAACACATATTTTGTACATGTTGAATCTAAATCTGCTATTGCTGATAGTATTGTTCATGTTCACATGTTCTTTCTAACAGGGCTTGCAAACCCTACATAAAGAGGTTATTTTTCTGGCATGTACTGATACTGCAAAGAAAAGGAAGAAAGTAAGGTGCAACTTTTAATTTTTAGGTTATGCTGTATTTACATGGGAATATGTTAATAGCATAAAGAAGGTAAGCACAGCTTCATCCAACTTAATGCTTTGAACTCTAAGTACCAGTTTATAAAATAAATTTATTTCAGGATAAGAATTATGTTGTTAAATCAAGATAGGAAACACTGTATTGTCCTGAGCCATACTTAGGCAGGAGAGCCAAGAAAAGTCGTTAAGTGGAGAAAAGCCAATGCAATTCAAGCCTTGGCTTTCAAATACATTTTGTACATTTTATAGATATTCCATGGAGACAGAATTGAATTATTTGAATGTTGGGGCTTTCTTGGCTGACTTAAGGTGACTAATCCGTGATGATGATAGTAATATAGCTCAATACAGTAGTAAAACTATATAGCTCATTATTTTGTGTATGCATGTATATAGATATATAACATAAAGTTCATAAGAGTAATAAAGTTCAATATGTTCTTTTTCTTCTGAAGTAGAAATAACATTTTCCATCCAGACACAGTTGAAACAGCCTCACAAAAGAAATGACGTACCTGGTATTTCTACTTGAAGTAGAGAAAGGAGCTTCAAAATAAAAATGGGTATCCAACATAGTGCATCAGTAAATACAATGAAGAAAAAACGTTTAGCAAGGATCATCTCTTTTTTAATATGATTCCGAATTTCAGTAGCTGTAATAGCTGTTTGGTGAACACTGTAGAACATACTCCCATAGGAAAACACAATGATGATAAAAGCTGCCAAGTTTACACCTGTTTAAGAAGTTAAAATGTTCTAATTTAATAGCATAATGGCAATTTCACATCACCTTTTAGCAGGCTGGATAATAAAGAAAAATGTTTAATTTAAACTGCCAGTCCCATAGAATTAAGTGGCCAGAAGATGTGTCTGTATTCTCCTGAATACTGAATTTTTGCCTCTACTCAGGTATTTTATTTCATTCATCATCACCTTATAAATAGCTGCCATCTGATCCAAACTAATTAGTTCTCCTCTGGTCTTATCATTGCTCATTGCTTATCTACTTCCCTGGGAAAGTCTATTCAGTCAGGAACTTAATGGCCATTAATTTTTTTCTATTTTCTCAGTCCTCCATGCATTTTAAGATACGTAACTATCTATTTAATATAGTAAAATATTCAGGCTGGAAAAGGTCTTTAAGTGCTTACTGGACCATCTAAATATGAGATCTAAACATCACACCAAAGCTACCTTATTTGCTTGAAAATACAGCTCATCTGCAGCTCTAATAGCATATACAGAAGAAATGCAACTTACCTAAAAAAATGACAACAGAATAAATCTGACTTCCTGAACTTTCTGATTGTTCTGAGTGAAGAGGAAAACAGACGCCATTGGTGCCATAGTAGTTCCTGAAAAATTCCTTATTGCTCAGAGGGATAAAAGCAACAGCAAACCCAATTATCCAGATAAGAACCAAAATGGAAATTGTCCTGCATTTTCTGGGCTTCAAAAACCTAAAAGGATAAACTATGCAGATGTATTTTTCCAAAGTCAGGTAAGTCAACAGTAGGACTGACACCTCTGTAGACAGAATAGCCAGCGATCCCACCAATTGACAATGAATACTGTCCATCCACAACTGAGCGTGCTTGTTGTATTCTCCACGATATTTAAGATCAAAAGCTCCAATCACAAATAAATATATTCCCATCAGACAGTCAGCACCTGTGGGCACAGTGCTTAACATCATTATTTACACATCTGAATTTCCCATTCTCTGTGTATAAGTATATTGGAAAACAGGCATATATGAGTACATATTTATATCAGCTAATATAGATACAAAATCAATATCGTAGTTGGAATGCTATTGTTCATTACAATGAAGGCAATAAAATTCAGTTCTATTCCTCCTTTTTTTTTTTTTTAATTTTCATTTGGACTGACAGTCTATGTTTCATACTTGTTTCCAACCTGATTTTTTGAAGCTCAGATAAAACTGGTCTGCAAGTAGAAAAAGATATGGCTTCATTTACAGAAATATTCTGGCAACCCTTTTTAAATTCAGTCTTATTCCTTTTGATATTGACATAAGGCTTAAGATAATCTGCTTTGAGTAGGGCATCTCTGCTGAATTCAAAGTTTAGCTTTGGTTTGTCCACCTTATGCTAGTTCAAAACTGATGTGCATAATCTTCTAAGACTAGTAAGGGAAGAGGAGGTGTCAACATGAAGCTGAAGGCTTCTCGGATATTTTGGCTAGAAGTTTTGCATGGTAGTCAGGTTGTTCCCATGGCAACAGCAAAGTTTCAAAATCACTGGCATGCTGTGTTCAGAAACGTTGCAATAATTTTATAGACTGTTGACAATTATCTTTCAAAATGTAACTAATTGCATTTATGGAATACTTGTAGACTCTCCTGTATTGAGACAAGGATACTTGAGATTGTGGTGACTGTACTGTCAGACACTTGGTCCATAAACCTGTTTTGCTTTTAGGACGAAAATAACAAAACCTAATTCTTAATATTGGGTTGCTAGGAGTGATTTGTTTTCTATATTTGTTTAAGTGACCTTTTGCTTGGGGGAAAAACAGAGTATCTTGAATGCATGTTTACATGCAAAAATTGCTATTTACTTAAAAAAATGCGTAGCAAAATTTAGGTTGATGAGCCTTTGACAAATTTAGAACTTTATTTCTCCTTGCTGAAGAAAGTGTGAATTTGACACAATACCTGCAGCATTAAAACAAAATGTGAAACCTTTGTAATTTTTAAACCGCCTATTAGTACAGAACAAAAGCAGCATCTAACGAGGCCTCTTGGCACATAAGATACACATCATTTTGTGTTGTCATTCACAACAGCATGAAAATTCAGTTAATCTAGTGCTGGACGTATGTCACCATATTATAACAACAAGTATCATACATACTCTGAGCAGACTAAAACAATATTCTTTTATGCATGGAGTACTCACAGCAGAGGGACATTATCGAGATGGCGTGGAGCTTATTCTCTGATCTGATGTAAGGCCTCATGCAGATAACAAAAATATTTCCAAAGCAGGTGATGGCAGATACAACCCAGACAAACACTCTCTGTATGATGCTAGCTAAAAGATTCTCAAGGGATGAAATCCCATCGGTATTGGGTTTACAGCTGCGCACATGAGGGGCATATCCACAGTACTGGAATTTTTTAAAATATCTGGTTGTGAGAAAGAAAAACAGTGAAGAGATGGACCTAGCTTAATTACCAGAATATAAAAACGCTAGTAACTTCTTAGAAAACATATTCTGAAAGAAGAAAAAAAATAATTATAAACTGTTAAATTTGACAACAGCTCACATGCTGTTTTACATACACTTTTGGTTTTAATTATTCAGTATTCTGTAAATGGTAAAATTATGACCAAACAAAGCAAACTGAAATAATCTACTTACATGTGAGAAAGGTTTCTCAGGGGCCTGAACATTCTTCTCTGGATGTTTGCAATTTCAATGCCCTCCAAGCTGCTGTAAACAATATACTCTCAATAAAAGGCAATAGAAATTCAGTAGTAAAAGAACACAGTTTGTAAGCATTTAGTTGTGTTTCTATGAATATATGTAACTAGAGATGGACTTTAATTACATCTAATCTGTCATCCTTCTGAAACTTGAACTGAAAGTCTGCAAAAAGCTGAAATGGAATAAAATGAATTGCAGTTAATTCTAATAAACTGGCTGTTCTTCCAGAATCATGAAGAAGGCTCTTTTAGTGCTCTCAGCAGTGCCTTCTCCAATTATTATACTGCCCTTCCAAGATACAGTTCTACTTATGTTCTTTCATCATCTCTGGGAAAATAACAACTTGTTCCAATAGTAATATTTTATATGTCTCTTCTGCTTTTATCCTACCGAGTGCTTTACTTGACAAAGAAACCACTGCAGGAATTTAGTCTTCATTGTGCCATGACCAGCAGGAAGCTGGGATGCACAACATGGCATGTAAAGGAAAACACTGCGATTTCTTTTGACACATAGATGGGATTTCTTCACTCCCCCTAAGATACTGAAAACGGCATTACTATTTCCCCTGCAGTGCTAGATCAGTAAAGTGTTACTGTTTAGGCTGTTCTTATAGAACTTCACTTTATGCATTCTTCTAAATTCATCCAATCCACTGGTTAGATTTACAATGTGTCTCATTAATTGCAACCAGTCAGAGGTCTTTGCTCTTCTGTGGGCAGCCTTATTTGAATTCACTGTTCAATGCTTTTGAGCACAACATTCCCAGGAGTTCTGAGCATATTCAGGCAAAAATGGAGAAAAGTACCGGTCTTCCTGGTTAGTTCATTTGGGCTGGTGAGCAGTTTTGCTGGGAGAAAAGAATAAATCTCCAAATAGGGAAACTAGTTAGTTCTACTTAAGCACTACAGTGAATCCTGAGGTGTGCTTTCCCCAGCCATTCTAAGTATTTTAAACAAGGAAAAAAGCAACTTGTGATCTACAAACTGAGTGACGAAACATACAGTTTGCTATACATCTATCTCAGGATATAACAACTTTCTCAGCTCAAAAATATGGGAGGTCCTGGTCATTCAATTGCATGCGTTCTTTGCTGTTAGATAAAATACATGTTGTACCCTGACTGTTAGTAAGGTAATTAATTAATCTTTTCTGTGCTCAGCTATTTATTTTCATGAAACTTGTACATATTTAGTATTTTCAGGTCTTTGGCCATTTTCTAATTTTTTTTTAATTTGGCCACTGGATTCCAAATCACTGTAGGGAAGCTGAATTGATCAACAAAGGCATGTGCACTGCTGGATGCAGCTCAGGGGTCAATTAATAAATTCCTATTACTCTCTATCCGAAGAGACGTGTCTTTGGATGTCCACAACCATTTAAAAAAAATGACTGACAAGAACCAATGTTGTGCTCTACCAAGCTGGTTATTGCAGACTTGCAGTGGCCCTTGAAGATGTACTTAAATCTACTGCAGGATGGATTCAGATTTTTGAGATTGTCACTGCTCTATTGCACAGTTTTAGGAAGAGCTCTGCTAGCAGAATTCAAGTTGGAACTGCAGTGTTAGTGCATCCATGAAAACTCCCCCTAAATTCTTCAAAAAGATTCATAAAAGTCCCACTTCCCTCTGACATGGCAGCTGAATCCTAGTTGCTTTGTCATTTTTTTTTTTTCATGGTGTTAACAGTAGATTCTGTAAGAACAGAAATACGTTCCCAGACATGTATGTATACCAAATTCCTTTGTAACTCCTGTCTCTATGTTAACAGCCCCAGTCCTTAAGCCCTGTGAATTGTGGAAGGTCAAATGAGGGCTGCATTAATCTTGTTCTGTAACAGCAGAAAAGACAACATTCTTCTCTAAGCTGAATTTATGATATCTTTTTGTTGTAAAATTTTCCATTATGAAACTGGTATTTTCAGGAAGAAAAATTTGAGTATTGCTCATAATTATTTTCCAGGCTCAAATTATTGAGGACCATAAAAAAAAACTATAAACTACTTCAAGAACAATTTCTTATAAAATATATTCTTGATCATGTTTTCTGAAGGAGATTCGCATAATTACAAATAAAATATAGCTAAAATATAAAAACTTGATACTTACAGGGATTTGAGTTTAATTAGAAAATCAAACTGGTCTATTTGTATTTTCTTGATTGGGTTGTAAGACAGGTTCCTGTAAATACACCACAGACATCAGTAACTTTGTAATTCTTCCTTACAGCTTGTTCTAAAAGTAAATTAAATAATCCATTTACTTTGTTAGTCCTATTGGAAGGACTTGTATAATTGGCAGTTACAGCTGCAAATGGTAGCATTCATTTAGTGTTATTCAGCTTGCTAAGCCCATGGGAAGGGCAGTTGGATGCTTCACAGGCACACTATTGCCACGTAAACACACACAACTGCCTCCCCAAACTGATGCTTAAAGATTTTGACTTGAGAAATACTTAGTTATTAAACTTCACAGACTTGCCTTTCAAGTCAAATAACTTAGCTAAACTGCATACATTTAGAGATAATTTCTAATTTATTTTGCTAGTTGGTAAAATCTATATTTTCATAAAAATTTGTGTGAGATCAAGAAGAGACAGAGGCAGTGAAACATAGAAATCAGTATTAGCATTAGATGCAGTCACCCTGGTCAGCTGCGTTTCTAGGTACAACCCCTTTTTGTTCTCCCTATAACTTTTCTTATGTTTTCGTTCTGATACTGTAACAAAAAAGCACCAACTCAATAAATGCAGCTGTACACACTTGGTTACCCCAGCATATTGTGGTGGATCCCAAGGATGCTGGAAAAGCACCAAAAAAAGTTATTCCACATGCCACCTTCTCTTATCTGGAGAGGTCTTAAATTTTGCAACTACTGCCTCTTTCAGATTATGTGAGAAAGACTGGGACTTTCCAGCAGCAGCATTTGAGAATTTGCATATATCCACGTCATGGAAAAAAGAGATAATTTTTTTCTGGTTTTATAAAACCTTATGCTTTTTTGAGACTCTTTCACAGGAAAAAAAAAGCAGTTGCAAACAAGGCATCTGTGTGATGCTCTTACGTGTTTAAAATCTATTTTTAGAGCCAAATCCTCATATCACATTAAACACTACCATAAAATAATTAATTTGTCATGATATAGCCAGCATAGCTCATTTTGTATATACCAACAAGATCTAGAAAGAGCTAGACTTTGAACTTGATATCTTTTGGGACATGAAAATACACATCTTTTACAAAACTATTCTGGGCAAAACATTATATAGAGTTACTTCTGAATAGGTATTTTTTCTGGCAGAACTTAAATGATGCATACAAACAAAGGTGCTCTTTTCTTTCCCAGCATTCATGCTTGAGAGCATCATATCAAATGGTTAATATAGAATTATATATAATAATAATAATAATCAAGAATCCTTACAGTTGTGAAAGCTCCTTTAGATCCTTAAATATATATGGAGGAAGTGATTCAATCTTGTTGCTAGCCAAATCTCTGTAGAAACAGCCACAGGTAGGATATAGTAAGTTCTTACTAGGCTCAGTAATTTTACCCAACAGTTTTGCAATTTCAAGACAGAGTTTTATTTTATTTGCCAAATGTTACTTATTATATAGATTACCAGAAACTTTGACTGTGGAAGAATGATGTTAAAGCAAGGTGGGAGGCTAAATCCACCAGGTTTCTCTTTTGGCTAGTTGTTTCAGATATGCTATTATTACTGTACTTACATCAAAAAGAAAGTAAAATACCCTTAACTTGAGTTATAGGAGCTTGGAAATAGAATAATTTTTTTTTTCAATGATGGGAATTTTCTCACATGGGCTAACCAGCACTGCCTCTTTCCCCTAGTTTTTCTCTCTACCTGTCTGCTTACACTCAGTAAACACAGCTCTTAATAACTGTGGGCAGAGGAGTAAAGGTCTCAGTCTGACTGAAACTGGCAAACCAGTCTAAAAGACACTGTGGTTCTAAGATTAATTAGTATTATTCTATTCAACGAAAAAAAAACCCCAATATTATTGATACTCAAAGAGTATGCATTTTATTGACTATTTCTTCTTCTTACAGAAAAAAAACCCTGAGAATGGGTACTATCTCCAGGACATGTTATATGACATAGAATTTATAATAAATGATGTTTGCTATATAAATTAAAAATTTTTGTGACTTGTTCTACAAGTAAGAGAAGAAAACAACTCACAATTCATCTAACATCTGGAGAGAAGAAAAGCTGTTTTCATTAAAAGAGCTGATTTTATTTCCTCTCATCACCCTGAAAGAATAAAACAAAATTATGTTGCTGCTTCTTGACATCTATTTGGTTTTGGATAAAATTTTTAATAAGCTTTTAAACTTTTCTGCTTATCTTCAAGCATTTCCCTAATGAAGTTTACAAGCTGATCAGATGTAAAAGCTTACCATTTTATCATTTGATAAATAATGTTTATTGTCTATGCACATATGCATGTATATCTATATCTATATCCATATACACACCGCCATAGGAGGCTGGTATAAATTGTCTGAGGGCAGGAGGAAGATTAAAAGTTCTGTAAAGCTTGCGACCTAACCACATCTCGGGCACAGGCACGTGGCCTTGCAACTTTTCTTTCACACGTATTTCATCTGCCACAGAGCTTGCTCCTTAAGCAAAATACCTAGATGTTAAAAGCAGCGAGAAAGCCAAGGATATGGGCACTTTAGAGAAGTGAAAAATTGAAGGTGACAGGTACTGTGGAGCACACTAACCTAGTAAAAACTTGACGGGATTTTCTGAAGATGAGTGCAACATCACTGAAGAAAATCTGGGGAAAGTTCTAAAGCTTCTGAGCCAGCCAACCAACCAGCCAATCGTAGTCTTTAAAATGAAGAAACAAGCTCTGTATTTTGTATGTTTGCTACTTTTTATTATGAATTTTTGCCTCCTAGAGAATTTCTAAATCTTAACATCACTCAAAATTGCTTCAGATAGTTGCATATGCCAATGCTGAACTTAGCTATGAATGAAAACAGTGGTTATTCTGTATGGTGCTCATTTAAAACTAAGGATTTTAATTTGATTTCTTTGCGATCTAAATAACCATGCTACTTCGGAAACTTTTATATTAGCTGCAGTGAATCAGTTGACTGTTCAGCACAAGCATATCTGACTCTGGCTGGCTAGCAGATCCAGTTACTTACAGTACAGTTAGAGTGTTGCAGGAGATGAAAGTGACATTTCTTACATGATGGATTTGGTTGCCTTCAAGGTCTCTGGGATATAAAAACAAAACATCAATCACTGAAAAGAATTTCAGGCACTTATTCTAAGGTAATTAAAGAAAAATACTACCAGAACTTCATGACTGCACAAAAGAGAGAGGGAACCAGACATCTAATAGTTCTGCACACCTGGTTGATGACTTCAGGTCATCAGCCCTGCAGTAACCCAGCAGACATTCTGTAAGATCCAGCACCTCGTTAGAAAAAGTAACGTGGAAGTCTCATATGAAGACAACAAAATAAAATTTTTCTAGTGAAATAAGGTAGACTTACAGCCAGTTTAGTCTTGGCATATATTGGCACAGAGGTTTTTCAGGTAAACGAGCAAGAGAATTGTTCATCATCTCTCTGAAAAAAAGAAGAGTAGTATAGCTGACTAGAATTGCCAAAAATTACATTATAGAAAAAAAAGTCCGTATCTTATATTTGTACTTTTGGAAAAAAAAAAAGGCAATCAAATCTTGATTTGTTTCTCATAGTCTTGGAAGTAGTACTATTTTCTTAAACTTCTACTCATTTTCCCTGTGGCATTCTCTGGAGCAGTATTTTATCCTTAACTTGTTAATTACGAGGTAAGAAAGATGTTCACTGCTTTTTAAGTAAAACAGAGCAAGCCAATAAAAATATTTTTACCATTCTTTCATAACACGTAACTTCTATTTCTGATGGAGGAAGGGGGAGAATGAAGGGAGATTTCCCTCCAAGCTGCAAAAGAAGAGGGTCTCTTGCACTTGGCTCTGAAGAGGCAGCAGCAGGTTATGGACGGGGTCTCAGGAGGAGGCAGGGCTACTGATGGAGACAGGAGCTTTGGGCCCCTCACCTCCTGCATCACAGCTCTGGAGGATGAGTGGCACCTACTGCTGCAGCTGCCATAATCTTGCCCTCTCAATGAGGTTGTTTTTTTACCATTTTTCCCCACTCATCTCCCTATACTTTTGAAGATACTGCATGTCTGCTGCTGCCAGAATCCTCCTACTCTGCACATCTTGCCTGAGGGTAAGAAAAAGCTGTAGGTGTACTGCTGGCACTCCCTGGTGAGCAAGCACCGTCGTTATAAGAAGGTTTTATATATCTATCTCTATTTCTATATCTCTGTCCTTCCTGTTCTGTTAAGTAACACTTTTTCTACTCAATACTTACAGGAGAATAAGTGATTTGAGTCCATAAAATGTTAATGGAGAGATCCGATTTATCCTATTATTTTCAATTATCCTATAAATTAGAGCAAAACATGTATCAGTTTTATAATTGTCTCTAGTCTTAAATTGAACAGATGATAAAACTAGCATACTTTCAAGTGGATATCTTCAAATGTTCATGCAAAAACTTAAAAAATTAATGCACTACTCCTTAACAGGTCAAGGTATTAATCAAATTAAGTTCCTTTCAGAAGAATTTATTTAAAGAAATGAGCTTAGAGAATGGAGAGAATGTAACTTCAACTTAGAAAGAATATTTTCTTGCAAGTTTTTAAAATTCTTTGGTCAAGACACTTAGAGTGGATTCCCTGTGGTAATAAAGCAGCACCATAAAGCAGTGTTCCACGGCAATCCAACAGTTTCAAACACACAGAAAAATGTTAGGCATATTATTATTTGCTTATTTTAATAAATTTACTGAGTCAAAATAGTACTTAATTTTAATCTGTCTGAAAAGCAGTAATAAATCACTGTTTCAGTTTATGACAGTCATTTTGTCTGGGACATTTCAAGCGTTATTTACAGGGAAAGACCTGCCCAAAAAATTATCTTCCTACTGTTTGAAAGTGTCTGAGTTATTTCATGTATTAATTTGCAACAAGAAATTATTAATAAAAATAATTCAGTATTGTAAAAATCATCAGTTATTTGAGCAATTAAGGCCCAAATTTCTGCTCTCATCAGTCAACTAGATTTTTACCTTGCACAGTGTAAAAGGAGTTCCTTAATTATTATCTCATATAAAGTACTACTACGCACAAATATGAAAGCAATCCAAGTATTTCTTTCTCTTGCTTTAATTATTTCTTGAGAAAACAAACATACAAATAAGAAAACAACATACAGCCATTCAAGGTTCTGGAGATCTTCAAAGACACCAGGCTTCAAACTGATTATCTTGTTGTTACTCAGGTATCTGACCACAAAACATAAACAAACGGAATGATTAATTAGCATCAGATACATGAAAATGAGTTTTAACATTTTTCCTCCATAATTTATCAAGATACTGCTTTTTTTTTTTTCACAGTTATAATTTTTTATTATGGTGATTTTCATCCCCTTCTTTGTGAATATGAGGGACTCTGTAGTGAGGACTTTCGGAACAATTATATAAAACATTTTGTCTTATCTGTAAGAAAACACAGCAGGCTAAATATTTTCACTGTATCATGTTTTAGGCCCTTTCCAGTTTCCTTCTGTGGGGTGATTCATTCCCTGAATGTTCCCAGGATCCTGTTCAGTCTGTGCTAATGACATTAGTCAAATGTAGACACCAGAATAACGGAAAAAGAAAGCCTGAGAAATGAAAGGGGTGTGTATGTATAAGTACTATAAATGGTCTGGGAAGGTAATAACAGCAGCTGTAATAACAGGTATTCAATCACACTCGTGATGGAAAAAGAAGAGGTACAACATAAAAAAATTTCCCTTAAAAAACACAGCAGAAACACAAAGCTGAACCAAACAGCACAATTTATGTATCATGTCTTGCACTGAGCATTTGTCTTAAAAGTTAGAAGCATACTTCAAAATGCTGCTGCAAAATGAAGAAAATAGCGTTGTTTTAATTACCAAGACTGCTTATTTAGCTGGCTTCTGTAAACCAAAATATATTAAAGAGTTCTGATTCATCACAAGCATTTGTTTTTGTTTTTTTTTTTCATTATTTCCGACTTCTGCAGGTAACTCCCACACCATCTCCTTCTTCTATTCTGCACATTTGGGGAACAGAAGTGAAGTATGGAGCCCACTTGTACTTTTAAAGTATTGTCCTGTCAGATAAACTTGTGCAGATAGCTCTTAACCTATCTTTGCTTTCTCAATCCAATAGCTGAGTTAAAGATTCGGACCATTTTGCAACTTCCTAACATTGAATCAAATAAGAGCAAGACATCTGTAGCAAGTCCCAGAGTTCTTCCTCTGGCTCTACTTCAGTATTCAAACACCAATACTTACAGTTTTGTCAAGTTATATAAACCTCTGAAAGCTCGTTCAGATACAGCTCTGATTTTATTATTCTGAAGATACCTAAGAAGATCAGACAACAATTAATTCTCTAAGCATGCAAAGTCAAAGCAAGCATAAATAACCAGTTAAAAATCTATCAACTAAATTGAATGCATGTGTGGTACTTGAGAAGTTGTCAGACTTGCTACATCTTAAATGCAACAACTCCCATTTCACAGCTAGAATTGCAAATACTGCAAGGGTATTTTAAAATAAATACCCCCTGAAGCAGCAGTACAAAATTAATTCAAAGGGATGCTTGGTTTGCCTGAGATGAACAAAGAACTGGTTGTGTGTGACATCGTGTTTTTAGGTCCTAACCCTACAGATCTCACCTGTGTGACCTGATCTGAATGTTTAGCCAGAACCCTGCTACAAGCAAAATTCTGCATGGCAGATGTTAAATTAACATGTCCTTTTGAATTTTCTTTTTATGGTATCAGAGAATTTTCAAATTATGTATTTTTAAGATGGCACAATAAAAATGCAAACTAACTTGCTTATTTTATGTAAACAAAAGAATACTGTTTTTTCTTTATATTTTTATCTACTTTGATTAAATAAGTTAAAATGATCAGTTGCAGATGTTAAATCCTTCTAAACTAATTTTAAAACGTCAGAGTGCTATTCTATGAGAAATCTTAAGATACAAATCCTTTAAATTAAATTACAGTCATTAAAGTGTTCAGATGCTTTCCTGTTAAAAAGCAGTAAGAAATCTGACATTGGCTTTTACAAAATGAGTTTGTGTCAAACACTGCTCAAAAGCTTTCTGAAAATGTACAGCTATCAATCAGAAATGTGTGAAACAAATATTAAGTAATAATAGTTAATTAGCATTTAATACTTTAATAATGGCACTTTGTGAACACAAGATGGTGCTGCAGGACAGCACAATTTCCATAAAAGTTATACTCCAGTAAGTTTTCTAGGAACATTTTGGTGACATAAGAGCCCTGCTCTAGAATTTTGCATTTAATTATTGATTTCACTAATTCTAGGTATAGCAAATTTGTTAAAGGCTATGATTTTGAACAACATATGTCTTAGATGCCATAAAACATAGCATAGTATTGTGTTGCTGTAACAATTTGACTAGTTGAGTCATTATTAAATTGGTACCAGACATAATTAGGAGTAAAACCAAATGACATGTGAGTAAGCTCCCCATGACAACAGCAAGTTTAATTTTTCAGACTTTCATTTTGTGGCAGAAATGGATTAAGTTACTTTAATTTATTTTAGTACATTTTTTCATCATAAATGTAACTTCCTTCAGACACAATGAAAGTTTAGCATTTTTCTGGTATAAAATAGTGAATATAAAATTTAAATATGCAGAAATTATGGTTCTGTAATTAGAGAGATGCCAAATCAAGCTATTTGAGCCAAACAGGTAACAGAATTAGATGATGTACTGAAGGATAAGATAAAAGAGAATTTTGAGGATAAACTCAGAGTTGTCACTTAGATGTTAAGATCTATGTGTGTACGTGAGAAGGAGAGGATGAATATTTAAGGCATTATATAGATATTTTCCATTTAAATACTCCCTTACAGATTTTTAAGATCTTGGTATTTCTTGAAAATGTCAGCAGAAAGTTTTCTTAGCAGATTCCTCTGAAGAGACCTGTAGGAATGAATGCACACAGTAAAATCACTCTCCTGGCTTCCTACAGTGCTGCCACTTTTGTTATTTGATAAGGGCAGCTTTCACACTGCTAAATAATTAAAGGAGCATGAAACCACCTGAATATGCTACATCTGTCTGTCTGAATATTTGTATCTATTTAGGTCATAAGCCAAAAATATTCTTCCATGTCCCCAGAGCAACTGAAAAAATAATTAAATCTAAGAATTAAAAAGATTTGAGTATAAGTTAAAACACAGATTTATTTCAAACCTGAACTATGTATAGAGCTTATTTCCTTCTGCATGTGTCCCTGTGTTCCCATCTCCATTGGGCACCGACTCTAGTGTCCTGACAAGAACAAGTGTTGTTCAGGGCATGGTTGGATTAGAAGAGAATCCACCCGCAAAGCCAGCTGAACCGACTTGCTGATTTTTCCAAAGGTAGAACTGAGGCATTATTTTTGAAGTCTTTGTCAAGCCTGAGCCAGCAGCCAGATTAAATATACACTTGACATTCCACATCAGTCTTTGATGGGAAGTGTTGTGGTATTTGAACATGGACTCAACCTCGGCCACAAACTGGAACCAAATAGAAAGATCTGTATTCCTGGTTTTCAGGGAGGATCCTCAGCTAGGGCATGTGATGCTGCCCTCTGCTCACCACACAGAAAAAGGCCTCTCAAACAGTGATGTACAAAGCAAAAGCCATATCAACCATTCCCTGATCTCTTAAAAGATGTGGCTAACACATACGTATCTGTATGACAACCCAGCCCAGATCAAAGCCTTTTAAATAATGGCGTATTCAGAAACATCAAAGGACAACTAAAAAGATTTGCTCAAGCAGGTAGTTCCACTGAGTTCAAGCTTATTGACTTTATTGGCAGGAATATAGACTAGTAATATTGGTAGCATCACAGATTAATAAAAAGGTCCTAAGCATTGTCTTAAAAGGCAACATTTCTTTTGAAGATTTCTATAGATTTTTCTGAAATTGTTGCTGGCTTGAGTCACTGTTACAGACATGAAACGTTCACTTCACACAGGTTTTTTTAGTTCCTTTTGTCTCCTTTTATGAAGGGAAAATCTGTAGTTAAAACATTAAAGGACTTGTCAACAAAGAGACACTGTGCTTTCACAAGCACCAGCTGAGCCAGCTGGTCATAACTGTGAGGCTGTAGTTGTGAAAAGGTTGTAGGATTGATAGTCAAGCCCAAACAGGGCAAGAGACTACTTTTTTTTCTGCTCTACTTACATTATGGTTATGTTTGAAGAGACGGATGGGACAGCACGCAATTTGGCAGCATCACAGAAGATCTCCAGCCCTTGGCAGGTGCACTCTGCTGGGACAGCACCAGCCACTGCAGGAAAACAAGGACATGGTTGTGGCAAAAGGTGGGATGGGTGGTGGGATGGGGTGGGGAGAAAAGAAATATGACATAAAAGAACAGTGAGCACAAAGACAGGTATACCAGACTGTGTTAAACAGAAATTAAGGCAAATGTTTTAATGTAATTTAGACCTGGAAAGACCTTAGCAATACATATAAAGGGACACAAAAAACTATCTTACCTCCTGACCTCTGTGATAGAGCTCATAAAAGCTCTTGAGCTTTAGGTTTGACATATGGGAATCTGGCATGGATTTTTTTGTAGCTCCTTTATAGATTATTCGGTCCTCTTATATTTACTAGAATGAGCACAACTCTGTTCAGTGAAAATTGGATTAAAATGGTTCAGGAAATCTTTGCTCCCTTTCCCCCACCTCTGTGCTTTAGCTTAGTGCTCATAGTAGACAGCAGAATCAGAAAATCTGTACAAAAGGATGAATGCCTGCAGAAGTGGAAGGGGTTTGCAAGAATAATTTGATGTACAAAGAAGTGAATTTGGAGGAATGTTGCCTTCACCTCACTCTGAAAGATATGTGTTTCCTGGTCTTTCCAGCTGTATTAATATATTCAGATACACATTTGCGTTCTCGCCTGTTTGGCATATGTTTGACACTTCTCTTAAAGAAAATGAATCAGTCTTAATGGAACAGAAATTAGATTCAATGCATTTGTTCATCTGAGATGTTAGTTCCGTTTTACTAGAAATGAAACTGCACTATATTTCTCTTTCTGGTAAACGTATAAGTTACATGTTTCTTTCTAGGAATCATCAGTAATAATCACACGAATAGTATCTGTAATTACTCACAGCACTCGGGTGTCTTTGTCTGAAATGCGTACAAAGTTTTCAGTTTACTGTATTTGTCCTTTGTGTAATGTTTATCAAATTGCAGAGACCATCCATTGTTGTCTTCTAATAAAAAAGCCACAGAAACAAGACACATCAGAATAGAAATAAAAGGTAGAAATATCTTCAGTAAATTTAGCTACATCAATTTATTTGCCTCAATTTTTATCTCAATACTGTGATTTTTTCCAGAGCATTTCATAGACCATTGGATGACATAGTACGGTTTTCTAATCACCAGTATGTACTGATATTATGAGCTATGTTGTAGGAACAACTTATTATGCCTTCAACAACATCCTCTGTGACAGGTGCACGAAAAAAGTGTAATATTCCACTTCAGAACTTTTTGCCTATGTAGGAGTCTAAAAGGGAGTTGCAATCATGTTTTCCTACTTCATTAAACATGTGCGTTTGTAACTTACTTTGTTCAGGAAAGCTCGAATTATTTACTGTGACTGACTTCTTTCAGAGGGCTGCCTCACACTATCACAGCCTGTAATTTCTTTCCTGAAAATCTAGATGAAGACCAGAAGAACACTACTTTTCAAGAGCATGAGTGATGTGTTGTAACATATTCAAATCCTTATATTTAAGTTAAGCTGAACATGCATCTTGTTAAACAAAGTATTATTCCAATATTACAGGTTTGATCATTGTGCATAGCTCAGAGTATGTCAAGTTGGAAGGGTCATCAAATCCAACTCCCTGCTTCTCACAGGACTACCTAAAATAAAACCATACAACTAAGAGCATCCTCAAACTCTGACAGGGTTGGTGCCATGACCGCTTCCCTGGGGAGCCTGCTCTAGTGACTGACCACCCTCCTGGTGAAGGATCTTTTCCTAATGTTCAATCTGAACTTCCTCTGACATCACTCCATTCAATTTCCTTGTGCCCTAAAGGACATCATAATGGTGCAAAAAAGAGCAGATCTTTCAGTTTCTTCCTACAAATGGGCATTTCCAGATCCAGTGGTGCTGGAAATAACTACAAACCTCTTTCTTGGAAGTCTATGGTATATCTGATAACTGTAAATTAGTTGATCAGGTAACCACTTCCAGTACAGGGCAGGAACTACCAAAAAAACCCCACGCCCAAAAAACCCAACCCTCAACAAACTCCCACAACAACGACGATAAAAAACAACCCAAAACTTGCCTTTAAAAGCCATGACCTGATTTTAGTTTTATTAATTTGAGTCTGATCTCTCTTCAGCTTTGTCAACGCCCAGTCCCTTTTAGTTTAAAGTGTCTCATGTAATGAGTATGCAGCAGTAGCAGAAATGCTCCTTAGGATGGCACTCGCTAGCTGGTGAGTGAAAGCATCGGTGATAACTGAAAGCATTACTTTGTAAGGACACCTATTGGCAAACATTTATATGAGAACTCTGAGGATGGTTCTGCCTTGCTAGTCATTACAGTCTTAGTTTCATTTTTTACCATGTGCTAGCAATGGTCTTTCCCCTCCCCTTCACATGGTAATAGTTTAGTTATACTTAAATACTGTCCCTCATGAACATTTCTCTATACATCTTCAGATTCAAGTAAGCATTACTACTATACCTATTGGCTTAAAAATAGGTAGGAAGAAATAGAAGTATTCACTTCTTTGTAACTTTTGCCATTCTGGAATGGCATCTCGTTTTTCACATCACAGCACAACTCAGTTGCTCCCTCAGCTAGGCAGGGAAATTACCTTGAATCTCCTGAAATCTGCCGACAGAGTATCAGGAGATGGAGCTGTTACGAGGTGGCTGCTGCTTTGCTGCCTCAGCTGGATGGACTCTATGGACCTAGATTAACACTATAGATTCTGATTAATAGCCATTATGAAAGATTAAGGAACTCAAGGCAGACTGTCTTTTATCTAGGTATTCATTTTTATACATAAATTGAAATTATGGAAAATTCAAAGCAAGAATAATATCTCAGTCTTCAGGAATTGCTCCAGAAAGAGAAAAGAAAGAACAGAGAAGTGCCTTCACTTGAGAATGAATGTGAACTAAATTATGTCCTGCAAGAATGCCATCTTCTCACCCAGAGACAACACTTAAGCACATTTTACTAACTTCCTCAAGAGCACCTGGTATCTCCTGATCTGTTAGCAATTTTGTCAGGTTAGAGCATTAAGCTGATACTCAGAATCAGATGAATGCATTCTAGACAAAACCAGAAGGAGTTTGCAAACCTGCAGGTATATTGCTCTGCCTGTTCTAAATGTTTTAAGTTCGGTTTTAGGACTATCTGCAACATGGAAACTGTAATTGATGAAGTGATGATCCTTTGCCAAGCAGTGAGTGCCTTATAAACATTCTGCCCTATGGTTAGGGCTGTAATGAGGTTTCCCCTATCCCTGTCTCTGAATATTTAACTGGAGTACATCCACTGACTTTCATTTGCAAAACTGGACCCAGCAACTCGGACCTGAAGAAGTTAGTGGGAATACCATAGTGGGAGGTGAGAAGAAAACAACTTTTCGTTCAGGATTTTTAACAGAAGCTTGTAAAGATATTTTTAAAATGAGATTTTTCTTGGAGTATAATCATACCAAATTAATATTTTGCAGTCAGAAATGCAGTCTTAGGACTTTCTGATTCATAATTACAATCATAGAAAATTTTGGACAACAAAAAACTTATCAGCACTTTCTGAATATATAGTTGAAAGCCATAAATTCTAGTTCTCCTGTAAGCCTATGAAAATATAATGTGTCATTTCTCAACATATTCCCTCTTGTGACATTAAGGAGTGGATAAATGAGATTTTACTTCCCCTTTCAGTATATTTAAAATGCTTTGCCATGTGACAAAGCATGTACAAGAGGTGACCATCACTGCAGTTCACATCTGCAGAGAAAAAGGATGAGAACACTAATGGGGATGAGGGAGCAGCTCACTAGGAAAGGGAAGTTCACCAGTCTTTTTAAGGAAGTCAGGAGGCAGCTGTTCATTTTTGGGTGGACATAAAAGAGAAGGGGGAAAAAAAAGCACAAAGAAGAGAGAAGATGGATTATTTCGTACTGGAAGCACTCCAGTTGTCTGGAGTTTCTTGTCCATTTATTTTAAATAATGTGCTTTTCTCATTGCACTGATTTTCCTGCCTTCTACTAGAAATATAAAGCCATATATGAATATAACAAAACAAGTTCAAAAATGTTTGCTTTAGGCCAAGCTTTGGGCCCAAGCCTGGGACAGGCTTTATTTTAAACAAACTTATTTGTCCAGTCCAGAAGAATGTGTTGTGCAAATAACTATATTTAGTAAAACTGTTTGGTGAAGCACTCAGTGCCAGAACTGTAAATCACTTTGTGATTCTTTGGAGTTTATATGGTAGGTTTGTGACCTGTTTACCTCTGTTGAGATGAGGTTCTTCAAACACTTTAAGAAATTACTAGTAATAGTACTAGACTTGGAATCCCAAATCTATAATTTGGGGGAGTACAGCTCAGAAGAGAAATTGCTTTTTCCTGAGCCAGTTCTAAAATAGATTATGTTGGCTGCACTTCTGTAAAAAATAAGATCTGAGAAAACAATGCATCAGCAAATCTTCCCCTACATGTGATAAGTGAAATAAGTAATTGTAAATTTGATTTATCTGACTGCAGCTTAATACACTGTTCGTTGCTAAAAGTTGTCAATTACCATTTCTGATGGGAAAGGAATGAAAGACATCATGCTAATCCTGAGAAACTACCAATTTGAATAATCCTTTCAGTGACGGATCCAAGAAAGTATTCAGCTTTGCTCAGTTAAGACACATCTCTTATTTAGTATGGAGCTTATGAACAGGACACTATCTATCTATACGACTTTCCCCTTCTCTTGGCCATGTCTTCACAGGTTATCATGCAGAGAAATGCTATCAGTTAAATGCACGAGGATTCTGAAGAGACACTGTGTCACCCTTTGATTTTGCCTTTGCTGTTGGTGGTCATAACCCGTGGACCTATTTCCTTCTGCCAGTAGTTCAAATATACTTCCTCTTGCTTTAAGAAATGGCTTCAGGCTTTTCACAAAGATATATTTTAGTAAAAAAAAGGAAAGCCTGTGTCCTCCAGATGATAAGTAATTCCTTTAAAAATGTTTACAGATGAAGGAATATAATTGCCCTTTTCCACAGTGTTGGGGCACACTGATGCACTCTAGGCATTTACCATAAGACCAAAACAACATGGAGATTTTGCAAAGTGAAGTGTTGCAGTGCTTGGAGCATTTGACTCTGGCAGTGAATTTTACAGCCCCAGTTTAGATACCCAAGTGGAAAAAAGAACATCATAAAACTGGATAACTACGAGCCAAAGCAAAGACAATTTACCAACAGCAAACTGTGTGTCACTGTGCATTGGCTGTGTCCTGTGCCTGCTGACTAACTGAGATTTACATGTGACAGTTGAAGCACAAAAAACAGACAGGACTTAAATACATTCAAATTGAAATTACCAGAATAATCTGAAACTTCTCTGAATGAGCTTTACAAAGTTTATTCTTGATTTAAAAACAATTTAATTAATCCATCACAACTTTTAAGAAAATAGGTAGGCTCAAATTTCCAAAGGATAAATATCTTCTCAATATTGCATCTTTATTCCTGTGAAACCATTGGATAAGGGAATTTTCCAATTTATATAACAATATTTTTAATCTATATAGCTTAATCCAATGTTCTATTCTGTTTTTCTCAAAGTATTTACAATTTTTAAAATAAATGTGACAGAATAAATTAAAATGAACTAACAACTAAATAAAACTGGAAAACCTTGAGTTGCTTGGAAGTTCCATTAGCAGTAAGCCACTGCAGTGGAGACTAGAAGAGAATTAAGTCTAGTGAAATGTAAAAGTTACTCTTATTTATCAATAATATTTAAAGATATTAATAACAAAACTGAGTAAGAGTCTCCAGCACTTCAGCAAAACTATTCCATTTGCTAATATTTGCACTTCAGTGTAAACATTATTATTTCAATGCCATATCCTGTGGATATATGGGAATGACAATGAGAATAAAATTTGGCGACACAAAATATTTCCATGTGAAACTTGAAAATCTAAGCTTTTGACAAGTATTTGCTACATTTTGAGCCTTCTGTTGACTTCCAAGTGTTTTCTTTTTGCTTCATAAACAGAATTTACTATCTAGGGCTCAAAATTGAATGGTGTCTCATACATTTAAATCCCACACTTGAAGCATGATGGAAAAAACTGCCCTGCCAGGAAAAGATGAGACTAACTACAACATTATTCATTATAAATATTAATTTGAAAAATAAAGTCATCAAGCTCTTCTTCAATGTGCTGATGCAAAAATGGGAAACTCAGACCCTCTGATATTTCTCATCACTTATGAGCAGTCGTGTAATATTGAAACATACCTTTTGTATAGAAATTGAGATTTCTGCTATGGAGATCTAGAGGCTGATTTAATGAATCTACGGAGCTGCAATAATTCTCTGTAAGTTTATAGACCTTCAACGAAACACGTATGAAAACAGCATATAAATTGTTATTACTTTCATCCTGTTGAGTTTTATGGCCCTTATAAAAAAGAGGTAGTTTGCTGTAACTTACTTAATAGGCAATGCTGTCACCTGATAACTGCACAGCACATGGTAACTTTTAAAGTTAAATAGGTGCAAGACTTCTAACAGCTGCTCCCTGCCCCAGTTCTTTCGGAAACCCCTGTCTGTGATTTCCAGCCTATGAGCTAGACATAGCTTAAAACACATCTATAAGTGAACTTTACAGCTGGGGAGCTGAATGCTGCCCTTTGTTCCAAGATCTCTTAGCCCTGGGAGAAACACAATGGTAAATGCATTTAAATGGTGAAGAACTCCTCCAGAGAGTCAGAAACATCTTAAATTAAATCTGCATGCCCGTTCTTGCTTCACTGGACTGGAAAAATATGGCTATGACACCTTGATTAAAAAACAAGTGCAGACACACTATGACCATTGCCTAACTGCCAAAAAAGCCATTCTGCAGAACTATCAGCAAAATTGTCCAGAAGCCAAATTTCTAAACACTGAGGAAACTTGTGCTCTCAAAATAACCCAGGCTGCTTTGTTCCATTAACTACTTTACATAATTAAGGACCCTGCTTGTGAAAAAAGATAAAATGAAACACCATAGTGTAGTGTTCCTTCCATTTCCCTTTTATTATTGCTAGTAAGTGTAGTCAAATATGTAACAGTAGTTGCTGTTTTTTTAATGCCCCATTCACAGGGAAGCAATCCAGCCTGCAGAGGTGCAAGAGATTAGGCCCAATGCGCACAATTTTGGTTTTGAAATTAAGAAGAATTCTGGTGTTTGGATTTTTAACAATTCTTATGTTAAAATACCTTTTGTTTTAAATATGCCTTATATCTGTGTTATTTACACATAACCATTTCTTCCAGAGATTTACTAGTAATAAATGAAGAACCTATTTCAGCAACTAGTTCTGGGATGGAGTATAAGAGTTACTCAGTAGTATGAAACAACAGTAACCTTAATTTTAAACAAAGCATAAATCATATGTACTCAATCCCCAATTAAGTTTAAGAATTAAGGCATTTATTTATTAATTATATCTATCACAGACTGCATGGGAAGATATTGGATGTTATATCTTCTGTTTCTGTGACAAGTTGCAGAAGATCACAACCTAGATTTTTTCACCTCATCTGGAGAAAAAAAAAAAATATATATAAATAAATCACTGCTAACACAGTGCTTCCAAACAGTCTTACCTACTACTGTTTAAGAAGGCCAGCACATGAGTCACACACAATGCACTTTTTTTTAAGCTCTCTGTGGAACAACTGTCCACAGCTGACTCTAAGCAATGCAACTCCATGCTGGTCAGCAGATGCCATCAGTTCTCGCTGGCTCACAGTAAGCTCCACATAGTCCTTGAATGTCAGCGGGGGCTCTGCATGGTGCCACAGGGATCCCTGAGTGCCTGGCAGCAAGTGGTCTCTCACAGGAGGCAGATTTGGGACCACCAGAGACCTCATTCTTGCCCCGCATGCAGTACAGGTGACATGAGGGTGAGGAGGTGTGCAGGCAGGGGGAAGAGTCAGAGAGAGCAGCTATGGAAACAGTTCCAGGCATGGGGGAGAAGCCAGCTCTCTGCGTGCTGTCTGGTGGGAGAGCCTGCCATTTTGTCGGTCTCATCTTTCTTTTTTATTTGCTTTTTGGGTGGCGGTGTTGCTTTAACTCCAGTGTCTTAGGGGCATGGTATCCCACCATTCCAGCATCCTCCTTAGTCCCGGGAAAGCTGGAACATGGGGAGCCAGGAATGCCCACTGCCTCGGCACTCCTTCCCCGTTGGCACAACACACACGGAAGAACCAGCATTGGAGCAGCTGCACGGACTTAGTGGGCAGCAGGGGACAGTCATCATTGCCTTTATCTCATCCTTAATTAATGGTTAATTCACACGTAGTTAATGATAAATTATAAATTGATTGACAATTACTTAATGGTTCATTAACGATGTATGTAGTTTTGTAGTTGATGCAGTAGCTGTATCTCATAATTAATTGCTAATTAATTGTTCCAGGTTGCCCAGAGCTGAGGAGGATGCTGGGGTGGTGGGACACTGTGCCTTTAAGCCCCTCAATTTAAAAACCATTCATATTTCCCCCCAAAAAATAGAAAAAACAAATACTCTTTCAAATTGGCCAGGTAGAATGTCCAGAGTTTCCCCCGAATGGAGAAAAGTGCAGTATCTTTTGATATCAGATTGTGTTTCTATATTTCTCCATTTAGAAACTAAATTCAAGAGCTGATGGGTGGTTTTGGAACAAGAAACTTGAGGCCAGCTACACTGTATTTACCTGGGAAGCTTGTCCCCAAGAACTAGCATCACATTTGTATCACAGCTAATTTAGAGTTAGGATGAATAACTGATTGTCATGCTGACTATCCAGCAGAATGGCCGGAATATTATGATCAATCACAACAAAGATCTTAGAAGATCATACAGGAAAACCAAATATGCAGTATCTCAGTGATTTAAAATCTAAGTGCACTGAAAATTTTTGCAGCGCTTTGTAATTAGCATGATATGACAACAAAATTATAACTGACCCAGTGATGTATCTAGAAGAAATAATTATACAAAAGTTGTTAGGCTGATAGCATTACAGTTTTATCACTGCATTAATAGTAGGAAAATTTTCTTTTTAAAAATCTGACCCTTATCTGTGACAAAAGTTTGCTCATTCAGCCCCCTAGGTAAATGGTATATCAGAGAACTTTAAAAAGGAAAATGTAAATTGCTTATCTGCAATTTTCAAAATTTAAATACTTAGTTAGGAAGGAGGTTAAAATTTAAAGCTACTCTGAGAGTTGGTATTTTGAAAAAAAATATCCATAGATGATTACTGGCAACATTACTTGTCCTCTGTCCGAATTTGTATAGTACATTTATGTTAAGATTTAATTTTTCATATTTTTTTTTTTTTTAGTTGTCGTGTGTCAGAATTTGATCATCTGAATGAATATGCAGCTTAAGATACTGGAACACATGTGGACTTAGTGAAAAGCTACATCAAATTCTGTTGTTCTGTTACTTTTCTTTTGCAGTAATCAACTGTTTTTTTAATCTCCTGCTGTTTTAATTTTGTTTTGTTTATCATTAAACATCACTGTCAAAACATAGGCTCCAAAATTATTCTTTCCATGAATCTGTACCTGGGAATATGTACTTGGAGCTTTTACTGTGCCATTTGGCTTCAAAGGGCTTTGCCTAGAGATTGTTCAAAATACATTAACAGTAACATTGCAACAATAATGTCTTCAATGTAAGAAATAATCTTTATTTGTTTTACAAAGTATTCCCACGTCAACATTGCCATAGTATTAAGTGAGCAGAATTTGTGATTATGCCTACTATTTATCCTTACTGGTCATGTTTGAAAAAGCAGTAAACAAATATACTAACCTCCCATCTACTAACATCAAGGAGCTGCAGAATCTAATCTTACACCTCTAAATAAACAGGAAAAGCTCTTCCTTGGAAAACTTGGCTGGAGGCATTATGTTTGAAATCAAAGTAGTCTCAGTAGGAGTAAACACTATCAAACTGGCTCTGCTTTGCCAGCTTGCTCTTTAATCAAGCTTGGGCACAGGAGGATGCCAGAATAGTTTTATTTTTTCACACATCTTGGGTTTTGCTAAAAGATTCAAAAATAATTCCAAGTGAAATGTGATATAGGCTAAACTGTTTTTTTGAGAACTTGGTGCTTCAGAAAGGATGAACACAGGGAAGAACAACAGAGAACAATTTACTGCCATACTCAAGCCTAAAAAAGGAAGCCCTCAAAACAATAAGCTTTTATGAAACATTAAATAAATAGTTTTTATTTTAGACTATTGTATTTATGACAAATCTGCAGAGACATTCACTTCTACTTGTTGAACTATATTTCCAAGTTCAGAAGGTAAGATTGTATTTTGCATGCACATCTGAGGTTATCTAGTGATAGCTCAAAATGATCCTCCTATCACTTCAGTCATGATAAACTGCCAGCCTACTCCTCTTATTGCATTTTACAACATTGCCTCAAGCTCTTCCCCATCAGGATGTCACACAAGGTATTTTATTGGTTTTGGGAACCCAACTGGGGGACAAAGGCATATGAATTTTCAAAGATGAGTGACTTCAGTCTGCTGTGACATATCGGCTACAATTCACCCCTTTCCAGAAGCAGAAGAAAAGTTGAAGCTAAACTGACCAGCAGGATGTTCACACTGAGGTTAAGGACTAGCATGGAAGTCTGAGACCTAGAGTCTCTTCCTGACTCTTCCTATGATCCTATTTTCAGGTCATTTCGCTTCTCTGGCCCTTAGTTTTATGTTTATGAGTCAGACATGGAGAGCATGGTGGAAGCAAAAGAGGAAGCAGACCTGAAGAAGGCATCCTGAAGCCACGTCTTTATGTGCCTGTGTTGGATGTGAACGGTGATTACAGCACATCTGAAAACAAATATCTCAGTGAGGATTTGGTTTAGTTTCAGATATTTATAATCACATTTTGCTGTTTTGGGGCATGCGGTGGATGAAACTGAATTCATATTGCAAATCTTCCTAAAGTGTAACACAACAAATATCTTTACCGGAATGAAGTGGGAAATAAGAGAATTTTACTCATTAAAAGAGGAAAGGGACAGAATTGCTACAAGACACTTGGAATTACTATTTTCAGTATTTTCAGAGGCTCCTATGGCGTTGGTCTTTTTTGCACTCATGCCCTTTACTTTTTGTTTCAATGGCATTGTAAGAATTTTACGAAGTAACTCTATCTTCTAAGATCCATGTGTGCTTTTTATGCTAGTTGCTTCTTTTTTTTTAATTTACTGGTGTTTCTCAAGCCTGTTATTTCAGTAACTGCAGTTGCTGTTAATGTTCATCACAGTTAGGGGCTTGTATCGAACACCTGGACTTCGGATTTTGTTATGTTCAGAGTACCTGTTTTGGTTTGGTTTGGTTTTCAAACAACAGTATTATAACTTTTAAAGAAAGTGTTGTTGTTTTTTTCCATTTTTTCATCATCAGTATCGTCCTTTCCAAAAGAGAAAGAACTACTGTTCGTGACAGATTCTTGCTTCATGTTTCCTCATGTTATAATACTGGTATGTACATAAGATATGTTCAGGTCTTCACTATAATGCTTTCTGTAGGCTTAAGATAGTGCTTTATCATTACTGAAGAAATCACTAATGAAGCAGTGACTTCAGCTAGTTGTGTTTGAGATATGTGCATTGAAAAAAAAAAAGTATTTCTGAATTCCTTTGAGACTCTACACTGATTTTTTTCCCTTCCCACACTCGTCAGATTGAATGTTTTAGATTGGCCACCTCAAAGTTCTTATTTAAATTCATGCAAGATAAAAGTATGCAAGAATTTAAAAGCTGAGCTACTTAATTAGAGTACCTTGTGGATAAGATTAAAATTCCCAGTGGTGCTGTATGAAACAATTACTACCCTGGAATAAGTTCATTTTGAATTGCTTTTCTGTAACCAGGAGCAATGACTTCAACTGGAAACTACTTGCAAATTTAAAAAAAAGTAAGTAGAAGGAACCAGATACAACCGCTGCCATAGGGCAGGTATACTAAAGCAGTCCTAGAAAACTGCAGCAAAAACATAGCCATAGTTTCCTTGTTTGGGGAGGCTTTCTTTCTTGTACTTCAAGCAAGATGAATGGTCACAAAGCAGAGATATCCCACCGAGATCCCCACACTTACTACAGTGTAGTGGCATTGCAGACAAACTCATCAGGACATTCCATGTTCTCAAGCAAGGAGATTACTCTTCCTTTATTTGAACAGCAAAGTTTGACTGCAACACCAGTTTTTGAGAAAGAATTACTGCTGAAAATGACTGTGCTTTATACGTGGCATGCATTTCCAAATGAGAACATGGGGTCATGAAAAAAGAACTAATAGCATAGTTTTCCCAGTAAGTCAATACAATGACTCCTCATCTTTTCTAATTTAGGCTTTCAGAAACTGAGGCTAAGTCATTCTTGAATTACTATACGCAGAAGAGGATTCAATATCACAGCTGAATAGTCTTGCAGGTTATACTGTCTTGTATAACCCATTATGAAACTGTGTATGTCCTAACTGACATTTGATCAACCTGTACACTTTCAGCAAGTCCTTGTACAATAGATTTTCTGGTACTATACAGAAATGAAACATAGAATCATAGAATCCTAGGGGTTGGAAGGGACCTCGAAAGATCATCTAGTCCAACCCCCCTGCCAGAGCAGGGTCACCTAGAGTACATCACACAGGAATGCGTCCAGGCGGGTTTTGAATGTCTCCAATGGATGGAGATGGATGTCACCATGGATAAACCATGGTGCTTGGACTTCTTAAACATGAAGCGGCACAACAATCAGCAACTTCTGCCACTGTAGTGAAAGTTAATTACAGAAGAAAAATAGAACAAGCGCCAATTTTGTTCAGAATTTTGATTACTGGCAACAAAAAGTATGTTTATGGTGTCAGCAAATGACATAACACTACAAAAAAGCTGCAGTTCCACTAGATGAGATGAGAATTAAAAATGACTTTTGCATGGAGTTAAACAGCAAAATTTGATAGGCTTAAGACTAAGATACTACACATAGGTACAAAAATCAGCTCCATAGATATATGATGAGAACAACTGTTTCCAAAACCTCACTGACTTTATTGAGAACGCTTGTGGAAAACCTTTACCATTTTTTCTTTGAAATTTCTTTTAGAAACTTTCTTTTGTTATATATAGCTTGGAAGTTTCACTTCATATTTCAAGTATTTCCCCTCATACACACACGAACACACACAGAACCCTGCTGGCAGTGTGCTTGGCTGGGGCAGGCAGAAGGCTCACCTGCTTGGCTCTGGGGAGCTGGTGGCAGTGAGCAAGGCAGGGTGCTGCACATCTGGCTGCCCTCCATGGCTGCATGCAAGCTACTACAGAATGGGAAGTCTTGTTTCCCCATCTGCCATGGATCAGCAGCTCAGGAGAGTGGCTCTGAAACTATCCAGACTGTTAGTAAGCTGACGATACTGGTAAATAAAATGTGCTAGGGTCGATTTCTCTGCCCGCGATCATAGCTCACAACAAAATGGCTAAGCTCTCTTCTCACAAAATAGAGACCTTTCCCAGACTATCCCAGGCCCGTGCCACACTCTGAGCTGTGTCTAGGCACTGCATGAGAGATTCTGCTCAGCACAGAGCTGTGCTGGGGCTGTGCTCTGAAACAAGCAGCTTGAACAGGTAAGCCCATGCCCTTGCCCAACTCAGTTTGCAACTGGGGTAAATTCTATGAACCAAGTCAAGTTCATGGCTACCATCAACTGGGGATGGGATGACAAGGATCAGAATGGCAGGCAGCAGCAGCCTGGCTATGTGTATTCCTTCTGATTTTGACATTTCCAATCCCAAAGCCTGTTAGCAGTGCAGATAGTAAAGTACAGCCATACAGTCATGGTTTTGGTTTTCCTCTCAAGCTAGGGCAAAAAAGATTTCTGAAAAAACTTGAATATTCTTCTAAATTATGTTTCCCAGCCATCTTTAAAAGTCACATTAAGCATAATATAAAATCTGTTTGCACATACATCTGCCTTTCCCCAGCAAAGATCTTTGCTATATCACGTGCATACATTTGTACACATTGGAACGACATAGGCAAACAAGTTCGAAGTAGGGATAAAATTAGATACATTGATACCACACACAAACAAATAAATGGTCTTTCCTTCCTAGCAAATGGCTTGTTGGGTGGCACTGATAGTTAAACCAAATACCTGCTGTATCCTCTGCAAAACATTTAACTTCCCTATTCCTAACACTCTGCAGCTCTCTACTTAGTGTGAGCAGTGAGTGGGTTTCAGTGACCACAGGTGCTAGACACAGAGAAAAGTCTCAGCCACATACCACAGTTGTCTTCGTCGGCCCGATTTCCGCAGTCATCCTCACCATTACAGTGAAGTTGTTGGGGCAAACACTTTGTGATATTGCCACACGGAAAGTAGCCCAGGGGGCACCTGACCCCACCTCCAGAAACATGATCTTCTAAAGAGTCACGGATGACTAAACAGAAACAGAAAGAAGACACATACTTTAAAACGTGCTCTTAATTTTAAACATCTTTGAGATTATGCTTTCATAAATGCTCATGAAGCAAGCAGGTAATTCCTCTCTATACATCCTAGGAATAAGATGGAAATGGTAATCATACAAGATAAATTACCTAAGGCCACTATTTAAAAGGACTGCTTTGCACTAGAAATTAATTTATTATAGCAATATACCAGGTAAGATCTCTCATCTCCTATAAACTATAGTATTACCTGGAAAGGTTGGACCAGATCATCCTTGAGGTCCCCTCCAACCAGGCATTCTAGGACTCTGTGATATGCGGATATGGATTATATTCATTCGTGCTGAAATTGTAGACCCAGATGGATAAGCCCTCTTTATACAAAGTCAGAATTACATATTTTTAAGTGCATTCCAATTTTGAAGCAATTATGAGGTATAAACTGATCAAGGATCAAAGAACAAGGAAAGTAAGATCAAATCTATGATGCAGTTTTGCTGAAGAGCAACTATGAAGACATAGAGGTGCCATTATGAATTCTTTGGAAAAATAGTCAACCTTGTCCAAAAAAATTGGTGATATTGTTCAGAATCTATCAGCCAGAAGTGTAGATACACAGCTGCAGTTCTGTTAAACCCAGTGTGTACAGGGAGCAATTTTACAGAACACAGGGACTTCATTCAAGTAACGCTGAGAGAAAAGGTAGAGGGATGCTTATGAGGGACAGCTGAGGCATCTGGAGGACTCTACTCTTCAGCATTCGGTACTATGGCAGCTTCAATTACCCACATTCACAGATGGATGATGCCTTACCAGTCCCACCAGTGCACCTGAAGGACAAATTCTGACACCACCATTTCTTCCTGGGTAGGCACAACTCATTTATCGCTTTTGTAAGAGATTGCAGAGTGCCAGCTCAGATTTCTTGATGGACAAGATCACCTTCTTCTCAGGAGCATATGATGGAGAAGGGTTTTAAATTACTTCAGAATGCAATTTGTTCAGCCTCCAATATATCGAAAATGGAGAAAAGCCTCATCAGTACAGCATGTTATCTTGTGCTCTTCACACTCCCAAGCCTACCTAGCGAAGTACCATTCTGCAAAGGCCTGCTAATTTAATTTTTGAAGCACTTTCAAGAAGGACTGCACTTTCTCATTATACCTAGTTTTGACCTTGTGGATGCTGCCATAAAAAAAACCAAAACAAAACAAAAGAACCAACCATATTCCAATACAAATGATATTTTAAGTTTCATTGTTGTCTTAAAGCACTCAAAATCCTCTATGCAAACCTACTAACTGTGATGTGACAATTGTTCAGCCAGTAAACTGTCACTTCTGAAACATGCAACTATTTTTTCAGGCTACTTTATCATATGATAAAGTATAAATCTTTTACGGAACTTTCTCAGATTAGGAAGGAATATTTTTTTTTCTGGTTTTTCTCCTGGACTAAGGCAATCACCTGAAATTGAATCCAATACTTCAGATTCATAAGAAAACTCTTCTGGAAGAACCCTCACATGTTAAAACCTTGACAATCTTTACAACTCTTAAAAATTGAGAAGTAGGTGCAATATCTGGAGGAAATCCTGAGGTAAATATTGTTATTCCCATGAGCACAGAATTGTCTTTGCTGTCAGAAGCATCCTGCATAGAAGAGTCATGTATTTCAGGTAACTAATACTGTATTATTTTTAAGAGTTGATTAACTTTTATCCAGAACTGTATAACCAATGCAATTACTCAAAAAGCCTTCTGCCTTAGGTCCCTATCTAGCCTATACATAGGTACCAAAAATCAGGCCATGTTCCAATGCCAGGGTGAATTCACTCTTGTGTGTTGTTCATAAAACTCTTTGCTGTGCTGTGCTTGTATTCAGAACGTTGTTTACTCTGTTGCACTCCAAAACAAATCATCATCATCATCATCTTATCTTATCCAGGCTCTTGGTAAAATATTAAGCAAGTGTAGTACTTAGTGTCTACAGTGTTCTGCTGTGAAAAGAAATCACAGACAACTAAGGCTTCCTTCAGCTCAGTTATCTAACAAACTGAACAACTACTGAGACACCTGGCAGAAGGCAACACTATGGAAAAATCAAACATAAATGGAAAAAAAACAAACAACCCATATGTTTTTCAAGCCTTTATCCCTACACAATGCAGACATACTCAGACTGAGCTGAACTTTGTGCCTGAAGTAGTTTAAATTCCAAATGATGGCATTTATCTTTTCACAGTACCATTCAATGGGTTCTCCCAGCATTTTCCAGGATTATTATTAATTAGTCAAAGAATATTAAACCCTGAATGAATGATTTTACTTTCTGTAAAATTTAGAAAACATTCTTTGTGAAAGAGTACATAATCCATCACTGTGTTTAATGTTTTGAATTCTCTGTGAATTTATAGCCTATTCTGAATCTCTGCATTACTCATTTTGTGCTATGTCGGATTACCCTGGCATGTAAATATCTGCCTGGGGAAGAAGATAACAGGACATCAACACTCAACAACTTTATCCTAGCTGAATCATTGAAAACACTGGTCTTTGTCTGCTGACTTGTTAACATCACTTTGTTTATGCGAAAAAAAGACAGAAGTTTGGACCCTGTAAATCTCAGGAGATTTATGAATGGAAAAACCCACAACCCTTTGTGAAAATACTTGGCAAAGCTGACAAAGGTAGACAGAAGATAAGACAGCAAAATCCATTGTAAAATGCTGGATAAAAAGAATCTCTTTTGGATTAAGGAACTTAAAATTGTGTCTTCTATGTGAGGAAAATGGATAAAAAAAGCACTGCAACAAGAGCAACAAAAAAACTATGCTTCTTATTTTGCAGATATAAACTGTACTGACCCCGGAGTTTATCATGCCAAGATAATGACATATGATGCTGTCTTTTTCATGCAGTATTAAAGGTGTCAACTTTTCTACCTGTTATTGATTTTTCTCTCTGAAGAAATTGAACTGTTCTTCTAGTATCTTGCTTTATTGTCCATTTTTTTAAACACCTAAACCTCCTGACAGAATAGCTTAAAAATATATTGATTAATGATTATTTCGTCATGTCATGTCACTGGCTCTTTCATGTTGATGTTAAATCAAGAATAATAAAAATTTTATTTTGTATATTCTTTTTATTAATCCATAGGTTATGTCTGTGTTCCATATGTGTATCAAGCTTTAAAGGCACCTCTATTCTCTATTTTTTTATAGGTTCTCATGAACAGCTCATCCAGGATCGAACATCTCAGCTTTGCTTCTTACAGCCAAATGAGCATTGCAAGAGCACGAGACCCCTATAACACAAAGGCACCACCATCAGCAAGCCACACAAATAATCCAGTTGAACCTTAATATGGCTTGATTAATATAAATTATTTGTGTTTTATAATTATTATGTTTGGGCCAATATTATCTTCCACAGTCAACAGAAAAATACAGATGTCCTTCAGAGATATGGTAAACAGTGGGATAGACTGATAGATAAAAGAAGGCAAAAAGTTGTTAAACTAAGTATAAAGAATTCAGCTACAAAGGTAGAAACCAGATAAAAGGTAGAACTCAGGACAGATTTGTTCAGGCCACAATTGTGAATGTGAAAAGTGTAAATATGTGACAGACAATTATGTCAGAAGGTTTGCTTTTACAGATAGTCCAAGTAAAAAAAAAAATCTTCTTTGTATACCTCATATGGAGAACTACCTCCTGCCTTTCCAGTGACATAGAGATTATTTCACTTATTTCAGCTATAGTATAGCAGAAACATTTTTTTTCTTATAATGATCAGAGTAAATGTTAAAATATTTGCAATGTTTCTAGAATAAATAGAAAAGAAATAAGTAAACCAGTATCAGTACAAATGGCAAAAACACCAGCAAACATCCTTCTGACAAGATATTTACCATTTCAGTACAGAATAATGTCCTACTCAGTGGTGCATGGTCATAATTCTGCAAATTAAATATTTCTTACTATTACATACTTAAGGTATGTCTCCATCCCCTGGTTCTTCTCAAACAAGAGTTCATGTCATACACATTTAAACTTGTCCAAACCTGCTGCTCTGAGAAGCTTAATGCTAAGACAGATCTCTGTGATCTTTCCTCTAGCCTGAAGAAAGTGGATAATACTTTTCCTGCTAGTCTTTAAAATATAAGACTAATCTACCACAATTTTCCTTTTTAAAAAGAATACATGAGAGTTGTGTTGTCATTTAGCACAAGATGTGAAGGCTCTGCTCTGTTGCATTGATGCAGAATCACTGGGGACAGAAAGCAGTAGCTCCTCTTTAAGATCTCATAAAAAGAAATCCGAAGAGGGGGATTCATTTGGGAAAGCTAAGATACTCCCAGGAGGACACAGCTTTCCTCCCAGCTAAATTGATTCATCAAGCTCGATATTTTTGTGCATTCTTTGAAAAATGGCAAAAAACTTTTGAAAACAGATGCTGGGTCATAAATACTCTTTTAGAAACCAAAGAAACCAAAGAAACCATGTGGACTAGAAGAACATGGACTGAACACAGCTACATCTAGCTTTCATAAGACAATTGATTACAACTCTATAATGAAAACAATGTTGGGCTGATTAGACAGAATGACAAGCAATTAAACTAATCAAAGCAGCATGACTCACTGCTTGCTACTTGCTAGTGACGTCAGTCTCAATTGTGTTGCGTCCAGGTTCAAATAAGCGCATATCATGATAGCTGAAGCATATTTTTGTTTTCAAAAATCTCAATCACATGAAGATCCATCATCATCAGTACAAAATTACTCTCAAATTCCAAATAAGCTAGTATGTTTTTCTTCCCTTTGAATAAATTATGAGTTTGAAAGTACTAAGGAAATCCAACTATTTTTACAAAGCTATCCTTAGATGACAAGATCCAAGGAATCATCATGATACTGAGGAATGTACCCTGTGCTTGCTATGATGGAAATCTACCAAAGCACAATATTTTTCAGAGACCAGTGCAAATTTATCGAATGGTGGGGCTTTCCCCCCTCCCACCCATAACCTATTTTAGTTGCTGAACTTCCAGACACAGTGGGAAATGGGCTAGAGCAAGAGGACTGAAAATTTTCTTTTGAAATGGTTGTTTTGAAACAGACTAGTTTCTTCAAATAAAAAAGAATCAACAAAGGAAACATTAAAGTTGAAATTGATTTTGCCTGTCATTTTTGTGCTAGCCTGTATACTTCAAGATGACAGTAGAGTAAAAAATTCCTCTTCTACTGAAAGTTATTTAAAGGGCATTTAAAAAACTTTTAGTGTAATATAGAGGAAGATATCTCTTAGGCCTGTAGAATAATCAGAACAAGGCTACAAAACAAATTTATAACTATGAGTTCCTTTAACATAAAAGATGGTTAATTAATGTTTGAGAAAGAATACTAGTGACAAGTGTTTGACTATGATCAGAAGCATTTGAATCATTAAATGGTAAGAAAAAACCCCCATATCTTACAAATATGTTATTTTGTAAAAAATAATGTGTTGTCTGGATTTGTCAATTACAATAATATCTAAAAGTGAACGATATTTAGTTCACTCTTACAAGAATTTTCCTGGGTTTGTCCTCAATTATTCAGTTTCTTCGTACTAAACAAGCAATTTTTGATCAATTTATGATAGAAACTAGGATGAAGTTAGTCAAGTGTATTTCAGGATAAAAATACAATTTTTTGTATGCTTTTATTTAACTTATTACAGCCTTATTGGTGTGAATGCATTTTTTTTTTCAACATGTAATTTTATGAAGACTATCCTAAACCTGACAATTTTTCAGGAAAAGCTTTCAGGTGGTTTATATGAATATGTAATAGGAATCCCATACTATTAAAATTATTTTTATTAACTTTTAAAAACTGTCCATAAATAACATACTGAAACTAGATTCTAGTTTTCATACAAGAATAAAAGCCAGTTTATGCACTAGAATTTTAATGTACACATTTGAAGTAACTCCTTGGGCAAAACTTGTAGACCAATATAGACCTTGTTCTAGTGGCAGTAAATACTTCAACATTAATTCTTGAGACGAACCGTCAGTTGCTTAAAAGATTTAAACATCTATACAGGATCTCCACAGGAGTATAATTACACTGCTATCAACACATTGCCTTTTCGGTATTTTGCTCCTCTCCTCCTTTGCTAATTGTTCAGCCCTAATGTCAATAGCAATTTCTAAGTATCTGTATAGCATATGCATTGTATTTGGAATTTTAGATTCTATTGGGAGCAAGTGACACAGTGCCATTTATTTGGAATCTCAAATGGTTTCAACAGCTTCATTTCTAAAGCACTAGCAATTTAAAACACTAGCAATTTTTTATATTTTGGCTGTTGCTCTTGCAACCAGAACTACATTTTCAATCTTCCTGCATTACATTTATCTTTACTTAACCATATAAGATGTCATTCTAGGAATATTTTATTTCATTAAACACAATATAGTGCCAAACTGGTCATTATCTTGGATTTTAATTTCATATAGTACCTTTATGTCTTGCTGTGGGATTCACAATGCTTTCATTTCAGAAGCATTTTCCAAAGCAGAAAGTTTGTACTATCTTTTGGAAAATATAGACTCCAATCTCATAACATTACTGAAGTTAGTTATCAGTTATGCCACAGATAATTCAGTCTAATTAATCCAGCTATAGTGCTGAAAGAGCCTCTTAGTATAGCTGCCAGATAAATCTGCTCCAAGGCCAAAAACTACCCATGGAGAAATTCAGGCTGACCATGTGGCACCTTGCCAGAGGATTTGGCTCTTACACCTTTTATTAATTTGCCTTTTTGTTCTGTTCATGCAGAATTTAGAATAAAAAGATTCTGATGAACAGAAAGAGCTGACAAAGATAATACTGCTTGAAAAAGCCCCAAGATGTAGTATAATGAATCTTATCTGGAAACTCACATATTTTTAGGGCATTCCCAGTGGATGAGGGTTCAGCACAATACCTAACAAAGATACAGATTAATGAGCAGAGCCAAACCTTACTGTCATTCCCTTTTCCCTTTTCTTTCTCTCCCCAACTACACAGAACTTAAATAATCTCTGGCTATTTCTTCTGTTTAGAAATAAGTTCTATCCATTTTCTGGCATGATTTCTGATAGCAAATACATCACAGCAGGTTTTCCTTTGCTCTGCTGCAGTTTTGTTTGCATTGGTGCAAGTCCTTCAATTTCACTAATCTGCTTTTCACACCAGTGCAATTTTAAGTTTAAAGCTGGACACATGAAACACTAGGGTTTTGTTTGGGTGGCATTAGACATAGAACAAAAACTAAGTCACCAATGCGAGCATGTTAAATGCACTGTGCTAATCAGTACCATCCCACTTGAAAGGCCCAGAAAGGCAATGGTTAGCCATAAAAATCCAGGAAAATTCCCCTTCCAGGAGCTGATTCTTCCTCACAATCACTGAGGAATGTGTTTTGCTGGCTCTTAGAGCCCCAAAGATAAAAGAAATGTTTCAAATAATTTTTTCCTCCTTTGAAACACCATGTTTGTAAGAGTTAATGGTTTGAAGACATGTATAAAAGAAAAAAATCTCTGAAGCTTCACACCAGGAATGGTATTGTTTATATTCGTAATCCCAAGAAAAAAATGTTTCTTGTTTAGCAGTATTTGCCATGTATCTTACTCTTTTTTTCTCCTGTCTGATGATGCGCTTAGTAATAAATGAATGAAGTTTGGCTTTTTGTACTTTAGCCAAGAGGATCAAGGAAATCAATAAATTAGTCTCCCTCAAACAACAATCACCTACCTCATCTCAATAACCAGCGCTCTGAATTTAAATAAATAATTACAGTAATTAGAGATTACTGTAGAGAAGTTCCCTTCAGTCTTGCTGCTTTGCAAGTTAACCCAATCAGCCATATGTAAAGTGAGCAAGAGTGAAACACTGATTAGTGAAAACTAAATTGTTTAAATTAACGAACAACAGACATTTGTAATATGTCTCTTGAGTTTCCATAAAGAAAATGCAGATTTAAGTGACTTTCATGACACAACACCATATATGGGAAAGGAGCTTGTGTACATGTGAATTCATGCGTGGAATAAAAAAGAAATCCAGGAGATGAGACAAAAAGTACCTTTAGCAAAGCTCTACGAGAAAGCTGCAATGAAAAAGGGAATGAAATTACAAAGGTAAAAAACAGGCAAATTACTTGCTGGTATTCTAATTGTATGATGTTCTGAGGATACGTTAGTTGTAAATGAGCAGAATAGCAAATAAAACTTCTCATTACAGAAAACAACCTAAAAGATCACAACACTTGTCTTTCTTTAAGAAGGGCAAAACTGCCTTCCCTTTTCCCTCTCTGCCCCCTTTTTTTTAAATTTCTCTCATCCTCCCAACTAAAAATTGCATGACTTCACTGTAACTTCTTTCACACAAACTTTAGTATGCTCTTGTGATGGGGGGAAAAAAAAAAAGAGACTGATAGAATGAACATCTTGCAACACTGATGACAGCAAAATAAATTTAAGACAGCCAGCCTGACCACAGACTGAGGAAAAAAGACCTAAAGGGGGGCAGTGGGAGATTTTACTTCCTCTTTCTCCATCTTCTTTTACTCTAATCTCTTATTTTACTACAGGGTCACTTGAACTAAGCAAGCTGCACATCAGCCACTATTTGGAAGCTACACTATTTTTCCTCTTCTCCCAGGTAATACAGTCTTAAGTAAATCTTCGTAAAATACTCTTTATAAGCTTTTTCCCTCTAGGCCTTCAGAGAGAAATGGAAAAAAGTGTTTTGGGAACCGTACACAAAATATTTGAAATATGAAACATGATGTATTTTTTTCATTCACTGTGCCTTTATTAAAAGGCTAGAGGGATTTTAATCATAGTTCTTACAATGGAAACAAGCCAGCATAACTTAAAACGAAGCTCTGAAGCATTCTTAAGATTAGTTTTGTAACAATAAGAATATATCATTTCTTGGTGAGCCTGAGACAGGATTATCTGGTATATTTTATTTATTCACACACTTTTGTTACTAAGAACCATCTATATCTATTAAGAATTTAAATTTAATATAGAACTACAAGTTTCGGTTTAAGAGGTTGCTGTTCCCTATAAATCTATGAGATTCCACTGTCCTGAAGTATAATAAAAATGGAATCCATTGTTGCTCTGTTTTGAAGTAAAATAATTTGAAAGTATTTTAAATAATTTGTCCTCTAAGAGCTCATAGGATTATTTTGTGAAAAATCAATTTGCAGACACTGTGCTTAAATAAATGCGTTATCTTTGGATTCTGACTCATGCATATTTGGTTCAATTTAAAAAGAATAAGTTTTCCAATCTCTACTAGATTTTGCTATGAGTAAACATAACTCCCCACTATAAATTGTGACACTGCAGTTAAAGTGCCATAGAACAGAAATTATCTCAAGCTAATATAATTCCTGCCTTTCTTAAAAGTGAATAATGTTAGCTGGTTGAGCCATGATCAGAAACATCTGTCTTATTTCTTCTTTTGCATATTATATAAAAATGTGCTTGCAAATTAAGACTGATAGATTTTAAAATCATAAGTTTTAGATTTTATACCATTATTAATGTACAGAAAGAAATGTTGCATTAGCAGCACATAGGTATAAGTTATCTGGATATAAATTTTTCCCAACCAAGATAGAAAAGTTAATGTGAGACTACATTCAGAAGTTTGTCTCAATTTTAGATGCAGTTTGGCTAAACAATACATTGTCATGGATTAGTGATGAATTTTGCTTCCACATTGCCTATAGCTCCTACTTCTCCTCCTTTCGATCCCACTCCAGCTAAATCAACAGATGATGATGCCTGTTCCTGACACTATTTTCTCATTGTGGACACAAAGGAAAGCATGTCCTGTGACACATGGGCTTAAATCAGAGCAGTGCTATCACAATCCATCTCTAGCATGGCACAGGAGGCAGGATGCAGGGCTGAGAGGAGAGGTTTGCTTTGACAGTGATTCACTGATCCTTATTTTATTTGACCTATATGATTACCTACAATCTACCCAGTGAAGATGTATTAAACATTCTCAGCTCCTAATGCTTCACTACATAAAATGTACAGGATGTTGCTGGACATCTACAGAGAGTAAATCTTAAAACTTCACATCTAAAATGGAGAAATTTTGTTATGATACCTTAATTCAATAAAGAGATAATTCCTAAAATTTTTGTGTGCTACCAAATATCACAATCTGGTTGCATCTTTTTTTTTCTTCTTAAATAGGTTGAAGAAGGCAATTATATCTGAATAACAAATAACATATTTGTAACTTATAAGATCATATCCCAGTACTTAAAACAGTTCTTGATGTGACTGATTATTAAAAAATATCAGTCAGATTCTCCAAAGCTACACAGCCATAAATGCAATTTGCACATCCATTAATACATCTTTCTCTGGGCAAGAAACCAATCTGGTGAACAATGTGAAAGCAGTGAGTATGTATATGAAAGATTTAAAAAAGAAAAAATAAAATAAAATCAAATACTGATAAAAACTAAAAGCCTGTAGGTAGGCATGCTAGAGAAATAATTGGTACTTACTTAAAATAACTTTTTTTTCTAAAACATGTTAGGAAAAAAGAAAAACCTTACATGACATATAAGTCTTAGGAGTGCAGAAAACTCCAAGATTTTAATAGCTATTTCTGATACATATTTGGAAAGAAGAAAGTGGTTGTATTCATTCTGCATGATGCTGAAAATCTGTACTGAAGATAAAACAGCATTTCTAAATGAAAATATTTTCAAACCAGCCATAGGAGGAATTTGAAAGGAATTAGTTGATAAATATTTTGAAACTAATGTTATTATACCACATGTTTTAAAATAAGAAGAAAATATCAAAAGAACTAGAGGCTTGCAATGTTATTTGAACATTAGAAAAGAATGAAAGTTTCTGAAAACCAGTGTCTATAGTTCCCAGGTAAGACAATGTAGCAGTTAATTCACATGTTTTAAGATGGAATTGAAGACCAGAAAATGACATCAGGGTAGATGGGCCTTCTTGAGTAATCCTCTAAAACTGCAGATCATCTTTGTGGACTGCATTATTATTAACTTCTCTAGACTAATCCAGGTATTTGACCTACAATCACATGGCTTTTAAATTCATTAATGGAGTTCCTTTTTTTTCATACCGCCAACTTTGGCTGTAACTAGTTTGTGGCCAGAACTGAAGTTTCATAAGAGGATGTGCTTCTTAGTAATTGATTCCAAAGAAGAATTTATTGCTCTCACCTATTGCTCTCTCACCTATTTTTTTTGCCTCTTTTTAAATGCAACTGAAGAACAAAGTAAAAGGGAAGAAAATTATACATTTCTAAGTAAAAAAATACTACCACCACCAGTAATGTGCCTGTTTCCCCATGTTCAACATAGCACCAAAAATCAGGTCTGTGATGAGAAAAAGACTCTTCTCCCAGGTCAGGTCAGTGCTTTTATCTTCTCGGCAGAATAGAGGAGAAAGAGGTAATGTTCACCTGCTTAGGCAGGCCTATGGACATCTTTGAGTTTCAGTCACCGTTACAGCCTCTGCCATTCCTACTGCTGTAGTGGCACTTGGTGTCCTCTGGAGGAGACAGTTACTTGACTGAGAATAAACATTTTTACCAAATAAAGCCTTGGGATTGCTACAGGGTACACGGGTGGAACACAACAACCTGTGGTACACAAGACTGGGTGATTTAACACCCATTTTGGATCAACTCTCTTAAGTGATGTCATGTGCACATGTTCCACAAGATCAGCGTAGCTGCTGCTGAGCTCTGCCTCTCCACTGCCTGGCTACTCTCTTCCCCTGACATCAAGTGTACAGGTACAACTTGCCCTCACAGGGACTGATCTTCCCAACAGGTCACAGCTGATGGCTCCAGACACTCTTTCAAACCTGTTTTTTCCCCATCAGCTTTTCCTCTAGGTACCTGTATCTTGCTCTGTCACACAAGCACAAATGCATGCCGGATGTCTCACAAGCACTGAGGACAACACAGTGAGCATAATATTGCATATTACCTCCTCACATACTAAAAGTCACTTCTTTACATCATACTTTGTCCTCTTGTCTTGGCTATCTCACACTTTCCAAACAGTTACTTGTTTTTTCTCTCTGATTGGAACCATGTGCAAACATCAATTATTAGCAGTGTACATTCAAATTCTGTCATGTATCTTTAAATTTAATACTTTACTGCAAATGCATCTCCATAGGATACTACAGGCATTTTATCTACACTTTCATTAGTCTTCTAATGGATTACGAACATCCTGCTGCTTAGTCCATGTTCTAACCACTTATAAGTTACAATACTAAACTCCTCATCAGTTTGATCATATAGCTACAATAATTAGACTACCCAATTTTAAGTCCTCACATATTGCTTAGATTACAGTTTAGAATATGGCAATATTGCTCAGATGAAAGCTGAGACTTTAACATACGTATGGCAAATGTCCCTGCTAATTTTGTCTTCCTACTTTCAGAATCAGCTTCACAGATTACATAAAGCACAGCTCTTACACATTTCGGCACCAGCTGTGAAATGAACACTGCCACATCGCAATTACCAAGCCAAAAAACTAGAAAACCTGCCATATAATTATTATCCATTTATGAAGCATTCAGAGCATTACTGTCTAGGATGAGAAACAGGAACAGAAATCAGTTTTCCACAGCAGAGCTCAGTTGCCTTCATCACATGGCCGTCATTTTGTAATCCCCAACCTCATTCACAATTTAACTTTATCTTCTATCCACAAATGAGTAAGGGATCACATGGACAACATAACTCACTATATGTTTCTGATCCATTCTTTGAATGCAGTACATGAAGCATAAGTTCTTGCTGAGCCATAGCATGAAGAAAGCATAGTATGTCCACACAGGACAAATTCATGTCAATTCCTAAGCACTGAGTTTGCAAAATTAATAATTATTTTTATATAGGTAGCATCCTAGAATATTAAAAGAGATAACTAGCTTTCCTCTGACATTTTCTAAACTGACACCCTGCAGCATCACTAGTTCAGAACCTTTAGCTCTCTAGACCTCCAGTGAGAAGGTGATCTGATAGCATTAATTACCAGCCTCTGAGCAGAGGTGTTAGGCAGCAGGGTAAGACATTTTGTAAGGAGACAGTAAGCAACAGGATAATCTTGAGCTTCCTTCTAGCTTTGTAGCACAACTGCTCACCCCACAAAACACAGCTCCTTTTTTTGCTCAGTCTCATCTTCTCCTTTACCTCGCTGCTCACCGCACTTCCATCCTCTTGCCTAATCACTGCCTGCTTCCCATACTGTTCTCTGCTCCTGTCTACATATGGTCCTACTTCTGCTTTCACCATCCTCTGACTTTATTCTTCCACTATCTCAGAGCTCTGTGTCCATCTCCTTTAATTAACTCACTGTTCCCTGCTGGCTCCCTCTCACACATCCCTTTCCTCAGTCACTACTCTCCCAGCCTTTCCGATTTCCATTTTCCCTTTCTAAGTAACATTAGCCTTTTACTTCACCTCTCTGCTCCCTTGCCCTACCTTCCTTTCCCTTTAGTCCCCGCTTTTAATCTCCTCACTTAGTCCTTCCAAATACATTTTCATGTTCTCTGTCTTTCAGACACAGCAAATATGACTTCCTGATCCTCTCAACTTCCTGCACTTCTCCACCTTGAACCAGACATTTCGAAGTCTGATTTGATGGCTTCAAAGTGTACAGCACCACCAGGAAACTGTTGCAGAGATCCTTGCTGACAGTTCCTCTGAGAAATTTCACACTGGTCTATAGCATTCAGGAACATTCTTTAGGGAAAGTTAATTTCCACATGACTGCAACTAGGCTTGAAAAGGCTCATTAGCTCTAGTGGGATGGCCTTTCAGACGATTACTTCTCAGACAGTGATTTTTGTAGAGGAATACTGCAGAAGCACTTATTCATTTAAGAAAAGGCATTGCTCAAAACAAGGTTCCCAGAACGGTTCAACATAGGCACATTGCCAATGCCTCACCCTGAAAAACTGAAATTAATTTGGTAAAATTTTGCTTGCCTTTTTGCTCAAGGAGAAAAGAGAAGTCCACATTGCACATTGAAATTCAGAACAAATGGTTAAAGTCTGGTAGAGTAGCTAATACAGTCAAGACAGGTTTGCAAGCTGGGTTGCCCCAAGTGTTATTAATGAAGAGGAGCAAGTAGCCTTGCCCATGAAGCCATTGCAGATAGACCAGCCTGCAACTGCAAAATTTATCATTGCACAGACTTTTCCCTGCCCTCTAAATGATGTTAGATGAAGTTTCCCTCAGCAAATCATCTTCATCATTGATTTTCTGTAAAGATATTCTTTTGTATTTTACACACAGATACACAAGATGCACATTAACCAGTCAGAATAATGGTCAAGTTAAATGAAAGCAAAAGGAAATTAACCTGGAGCTATTATTACACAATGATTATTTGAGTTTGTGCAAAGGCTGAAGAATTCACTTTCCTCTTTACAAATCTGGAAGGGATCTTGATATTTGTTGCAAACTATGTAAACCAAAGCACTATCATGCACAATCATAAACTTCCACTCCCAGAGATTTGGGATGGTGTCTTTCCCATATTTGAGAAAAAGTATTTGGTGCAGGAGATCTTGGACTTGAAAACAGCTGTCACATGCAGCACTGGAAGGGCAAACAAGTTTCACACGGTGTTAAGGAAGTTTTCCTTGGCATTTAGAAGTGAGGGTAAGGGAAGGAAAAAAAATGCATGGAGAAGAACAAAAAGAGAAGGAAGGGGAACTGTAGGCACAAGCAGAAACAAGACTGGAGGACTTCTAGTAGGGGCACAGAGCATACAGGGTTAAAATGGTAACTGTTGCAATTGTTTTTCATGAGGAGCCTGCCAAATCCGTTTTGTAATTCACTCTGAATAGTTTTAGATGTTAATGTTCTTCTGTTTTTCTTAATGATTGATAATGAATTGTTTGAGGGTTTGTCACTTAGCCAAAGTCCAGAAGGACAAAATAGTTTTTGTCCTCAGAAAGCTAATCAAAGTGACTCTAAAGACACAAACATGCATTATGGTTGCTGCAATGATTATAGTTGATTATTTTACTAAGAAAGGAGAAGCCAGTGCAATGCCAGCCACATGCCCAAGCAACCTGTTAACTTCTTGAGTGGGATGAGCCCCCCAGGCAGATGTTCATCCTGGCTACACATTCCATTCCACAACTGGAGTCTGAAATTTACTTTTCTCCACATTATAATTGATGCTGTTGCACTAGCAAAAATCATGGTATAGATGCTGCTTTGTTTTCACAGAAACCTTCTGGCCTACTGGTATACTATATTCCACATGGGAAAGTAGTCAGGCACTTGCCAAGACTTGCTGATGCATAACAAAGTATGTGGTTTGATTATTTGGATTTGGTTGTTTTTAGGAGGAAGGAAAGGTTTTAATATAAAAAGATTTAATGAAGAATCTGAAGGAAGATAGTAAAATGTAAGACCTATTGGAGTTCTTTGTGTTCAACTTTAGTTGTTGAATGGAAAACAAACCAGACGTAGATTGAATTGATACAGACGAGTCAGGCAAGAGTAGTTTTTGTACGATAGATATTTCTCATTTAACTTTTTTAAATAGTGAGGAGCATCTGTGACTTGTATAACTTGAAAAACCCCCGAAAAACAAACAAAAAAACACACCCCACAACCAAAACCAAACGAGACAAAACCCCCAAAAAACCCCAAACCCCACAACAAAACTCTAGAATTAAACTTCTAACAATGAAGTTTTATGAACCAATATATATAAAAAAAAAATCAATAATTCCTAAGCACAACTATTCCTACTTCAGGAGCGTTTGTTTTAAGTATCAGCTATTTTAAAGACTTGAGCAAAGCTTAAATCTTTTGCAGGGATGAAATCAGCCAACTTGTAGATGTGGTTACAATTCGGATTGCCAGCTAAAACTCTGAAAGGCAGTGAAGCTGTGGACTGTGCACTGAGTGAGGTTAGGAGAAGAGGCACTTAACAGGAACATTGGTGCAGAATAGGACACTGACAGGTGACAGACTCCAAGCATCCACATTATTTAGTCTATAACAGCAACGCTTCTCTCTTCAACAAGTCTAAATGAGCCCTGTGATTTTCTTATAAGTGTTACAAGAAGCTATATATAATGACCCACTAAACACCTAAAGAGGTAATAGCCATCATAACTATAGTACTAGAAGGACTCGAGTAATTCAGTCCTTATCTGCTATCGTATTTTGCAATATGCTTTAATATGTTTTCATATGTTTTATAAATGCCACAGTTGATATGAATTTAACCCAGCAGAAATTACGCCATAAATAATTTTCACAACTTGCATGAATGTTTCAACATTTTACTGTTTTGATTAGAAAGCAACAATGTTAAGGGCTTAATTTGTTTGAGGTCCTTTTGCTTTTATTCTGCATATATTGAAGTACTTCCTTTAAATATTGGATTATTGTTCATGGATAACATAGTTGCATAAGAATCTCACAGTCTTGATAAGATTTCACTGTCATAGCCTGCTTAATTCCAAATGCATTAATCTCAGTTTTTTTCATGCTCACATGTTATGTATTCCTCCAAAATGTAATACAACTGCTTAGAGTTTTTCCACAGATTTAACTAAGGTTTTCAGCTGTAAAAATAATTGTAACTGGAGTTCTATTTCTCAAACTTTTAACATGGGCAATATTCCTTACAAATCTTATGTTAAGCAGCATGGAACACAAATGCAAACCCAAAAAAGTTTAATTTAAAAGCAGGAAAGAGAGCAAGTTATTGTTCAATATAGAAGAAGGTGGGAATATTCAACCTTATGTTCCTGTTAGTTTATTAAAAAAGCAATTGAAAAAGAGTAGCTGTTTCATCTACAAAAATAATAAAACTCTATTTTAGTATTGACATAGTGCAGCAAAAAACGATTTTAATATCAAAATTACAACTAAAGGAAATAATAATCATTAGGAAAATCCAACATATAGATCAGTGTCAGCAGCTTCCTAGGGACAGCTTTACCCAAGTTGAAAGCGGCACCTACAAACAGGGTACTCGAAAGAAATTAAGAAAACATTACTGAAGTAAACAGAAGGTCAAGTGTAATTCCCACCACACTGAAGGGATTTGCATTTGAAGAAAAACTTAAATTTAAGTCAGTCTGCATTTTGCATGCTACATTCCCGATCATACTCAACCAGAGGGTAAAAATTCCTGCTACCTGAACACAAGAACTACCAATTCTAGAAGCACAGAATTACTACAAACTGCTGAAGTGAGTTTAAAATGTAGATTTCAAGGCATCTGAAACAAATCAGTTCTATATGTACCTTCATTAACTATTTACAGCAAGTATCTATGCAATGTTAAAACTGTTCCTAATTTTTAGATTTAATCTCATAACTATTAATAGTAACCCTTAAGGCTTTAAGTACAAACAAATTTGATCCTTACATAGCTAGTAACCTTGAGAAACTGCATTACATTTTGATTCCATCAAAGAACAATTGCCATGAAGAACTGTAAAATAACACTGAGAAGTCACAGATTTAAAAAAAAATCCACACTGAAGTTTATCAGTTATCTGCTTTGCAATGTTCAAAACAAGAAAAAGTGCCAGATACACTTACCCTTGGTACCAATAAGCAAGAACATATAGAAGCAGCAGTCGGATGTCATAGCTGTCCTTCAGCAATTCAATGAATTAAAGTCAATGAACGTTGTCCCTTAAACTGCACATCAGCCAGAATGCTGCTCGTACTGTCTGCTCCTGAGAGCCTTCTGCAGAGCATCAAGCAAGCTCCCTGCTCTTCCCTGCCTTCCTCCCTTACTCTCCTTTGTGATAGGTCTCCCTCTCTCTCCCCTCTCTGGCACGCACACACAACTTTCTGGGGAGCACACCGGCTCCTCGGGCTCTCCCTTACAGGATGGGATCTCCTCTGCTGCAGGCAAAGGCTGGGATGTGCGTGGACACGGGTCTGACTCAAGGAAAGCTGCTGCTGCTGCATAAAATACAGCCAGGGCCAGAGAATTTTCATCAATAGTCCAGGGTTTTTTTCCTGAATTTTTTTTTCTTAAGTTACGACATTGAAAGAGGCCTGAGAAGTACAGTTTTATTTAGGCAAATCTGTTTGAAACTAGACATTTGCTGTAGTTTAGATAAAACCTGGTGGTTTCTCAAGCAAGGGGAAGTGAAATTTATAAACACAGTCCCTTTGTAGCAATCCAGTCACTCGCCGAAACACAGAAGAATGCACAATGTAATTTATTTCCAATAACAGCATGTCACTATTTTTACCCATTAACCACTCTTCAAGACTAATGCTAAAGAAAACAATCTGAAAGAGCAAAGAGGGTAGTTTGGAAACATATACTGTAAGGAAAGAAGATTTTCCTCTGATTCTCTCCTTATTTAAATACTTAGAGAAATTCCTCTCTGGCCCTTGGTTTTACTGTTACCAGTAGATCATACTATACTTGATCACATATACAGTCTCACGGTTAAAAATATGTTTTATGATGTGAAGGCTAACATGCATCAGCACAGCAAGATATATTTTAAAATGAGCCAGTCAGCTGAGATGAGCTCAAGATGAGGTGCTAAATTTTATCTTCCCTCGAAAAGACTCAGATTTTTTAAACTGTTGTCGTTTAAAAAATGCTTCATAGTGAATCTAGCTTGCCAGGATGACATGAGTAAGGGAGCACTGCTAACCTGTCAGCAGCTACATCAGGTACTTAGGAAGAAAGCCTCTCAGACAAAAGAAATACATTCATGCATGAACACAGATAAGAAATGGTGAATTGGGAAAATGGCAATAATCTATATCATAGTTGAAAGCAACACCCACATTGTTGCTATGGCAAAGTTTTCTACAAAATACATATTATGAACTGTCAGTCTCATGATTCCTAATATAAAATAATCCAAAATATAGAAGGGGTTAATCCGAAAGTTTCTTGTCTACAGAAGCCCCAAACAGTCTGTTGGTATCTACTGTACCAAAACCAGTAGTAGGCAACATACAGAAAAAAATTGTTGAAATTGACTAGGGCCCTATAGAAGATTTCATTTATAAGGTGGGGATTAGTTTTGAAGCTTACCAAGCAAAACCACTGTTGCCTTAAACAACTATTCAGGAGTTAAGCTAACCCCTAGATATACTAGGGCTAATGCCAGAGCTGAAAAGGCCTTCCAATGTGGGAAAATAAAAGGAAGAAACTTGAACAAGAATATAAAGAATAGGAGAAATATACTTCCAAGGAAAACTAAAATAAAAGCTCTATCTCTTCACTGCAGGATGAGACAGAACTGATATTCTAGAGAAAGTTTTTTTTTCTAGTGTGTTATCCTCTGTGGCTTTCTGCTTCTGATTTAGTCACCTCCATTTGAGATGTGTAGGAATCATATATGTTTTTTGGAATATACTATTTTTACCTGATACTGCAATAAATCAAGCAAGCTGTTTCTTCAAAAAGCATTCTGACCCACTACAAAGGCTCAAGATTTTCTACCTTATGGTAAACAGGAAAAATCCCCAGATGGGGCACCCACACACATTTTCTGAAGCTCTGCCCCAATGGGAGTTGTCACTTTCTAGTCCTCCTCTTTTTCAAGCACCTTTAGCAAGCGTACTCATTAAAGATCACTTGCTCTATGGACAATCCACTGAGATCTTCCTTCTTTTAAATAGCTTATACATTCATAATAAGGATACATACAGCAGCAGCACTTTCCAGCCCATTCTCTCTGTGTAATTATATTTAAACCAATAATCTAGAGCTATGAACATTCACCCTGCTGAACTCTGGAATGCAGAGCAGAAAAAGGAGGAGAGGAAAGCTCGTTATTAGAATAAAACTTTAAATAGGACACTACTAGCTTTTGAAAGATAGCTTTGGCTGACCTTACTTGAAAGCATTTTTAATTCTTTGAAGAAGCACTTCCTTGCATTAGAAAGACAGTAAGTACTTCCCTCCTGTCTAAATCATAAAAAGCAATAACATTTTGGTGTTTCACAATTCTTTTCAAGAAAACAACAGACTTATCTGCTAATTCCTTATGGAGCAAAGAAATAACACATCAAAATTACATCTTTGTTTCAAACAACTTTGGGAAGACATTCACTCATTAGGATGGTGAGTACTTGCTGCAATTCTACAACTGAAATTCCAAAAACATCATAGAAAACTGTAGCATGGGTTATGATGCAAATGCTTACTTTACCTCTGAGTTACAAGACATGAGCAGGTTAAACTGAATTCACTGGAACAAAAGAGGTGTCATTTGACATCTTTGCTATTTACTGACAAAAGCTGGCATTTTTACTCTCTTTACCAGCCTAAAGAGTTGGTCTAAAGTTGCAGTTTTAAAACTGTAGGAACTCACCTGTCAGATCTGTGGGGGACAATTCCTCCCCCTCCCCAAACACTCCACCAACATTGCACCATCAGTACAACAAACTATCAGAAGACATTAATGAACTGTTTCACTAAATCCAAATAATTATGGCTATTCTTTTACTGAGCAGAGTCACCTCATGTTTCTATTACAAAGTGCTAGAAACTAAACAAAGTATACAGGGCTTAGATTTAAACAATGGTAATTGTGAGGCACTTGCAAATAAGCATTGCTAACAAAGTTCTTTCTAGCACTTTGTGGTCTTTTTTTCTATAATTCACATTAGGTGCTATGTAGAAAGAAATTCCTGCAATTAAACAAATCATAGCTGTACACATCACAACTGTGTCACCATTAAAAATAAAAATACACTATGCTGTAAATCATTGCAGAAATAAGTTAGAATTCCTTTTCAGCTTGAAGAAAAAGGTTTACTTACGCACAGGCTGCAGCTACTCCCTCAAAGGTTAATACTTTACCTCAAACTCTGACTCTACCACACACAATGTTACAGCTGATGAGCTCCAAGCAGGTTCAGTACAGGTGGGAGCAAAGTTGTCTCTAAGCTTTAGTCTACATGGGGCAGACAGACGCCTGCAAACTCTTCCCATTACCATGCTCCTCCAGGTACTAAGCAGTATGGGTCTCATTTATCTTTTGTAATGTTGGAATTCTCCTTGCATTAATTAAGAATATTTTCAAGGATGCTCTGTGTCATGTATCAGATCAAAGATGCACAAAGTAATGCAGCAATGCTGATTTGCTCATATAACTGGGCGTTGCTCATTAAGCAAAGTAGATTTTCAGTGGAAAATAGCGATTAGATTGCCAGCTGTTTTGCTGTCTCAGTGAAAAACAAGTGGTACGGAGTGAAGCACTGGGAATAAAACTGGGCCCCCGTTGTCATCTGCAGTCACGAAGACTATCTGGCTCATGTTTACAAACAGCACCCCAAGAAGTGAGCCTCTTGCTTTCTCAGCCGTTTGATGGCCAACCTTTAGGTTTTGTATTATAGCAATGTGAATAATTAATGTACAGATAAGACTTCAGAACACAGAATTCAAAATGTAAATCTTCCATTATGTGTGTCAACATGACAATCCAAAAGGTTTAACTGTGTCAATGAACATAATTGGCTTAATTATATTTAATTTACATAGCTTTCAGAGCTCCATAGGTATGCTTTGCAGACAGTACAACTGAGAATAAGACATTTATATTTTACAGAGCAACTGTTACCTTTGGTGATATATTCCTTATTTAACACCTACATCCATGTTCCTTGAGTTCAGAGCAAAGCAAACTAAAAGACCTCTTGGGAAAAGCACAAGAATACCTAACCAGCCTAAGCACAGAAAGGTAAGAAAAGATCTCTGCAGCAGGTCTTTCCAAACAATAAGCTGTACTTCAGTACCTCTGTCTATCTCAGACACTTGTGTCTCAACCAGTACTGTAAGAATGTGTTATCTTTTCACAAAGATTACTTTTTCACATTGCCCAAATGCAGAGATTTAAAATAATTTACCTCCTAAATCCTGAAGAGCCTGGGACAGCTGGCCTAACAGGCCAGGCTAACTGCACTGGGACCTTTGCTGTCGGGCCTCCTGACTTCTTATTTCCCTCTCCAGACCCTCAGCCTCATCAGCACAGCTGCAGCTGAGTTGGGATTACCAGCAGTTGCTTCTGGAGAAAGGGGAGAGACTCTCTTCTCATGGAGAAACTACCCGAGCTAGATCTTCTCTCCTGAAAGGCTTTATTTCAAGGACAGCACAGAAATTTTTTCAGTACCCATGAATATCCACCAAGTGTCTCAAAACAGAAACCAGTTCTGTCAACCTTATTTTAAGCTGAAGTTGCACAAAGTTAGGCTCCAGTGCTAGCTCCCAGTTGTAGAGTGACCCTAACTCCCTCACTAGGTCCATGGCTGTAGCTATGGAGGGGGACACAGATAATGAATTTCACTTTTCCATAGGAAAAAGGCAAAGATAAGAGGAGGAAGGATTCAGGGATGACTATTTGTCCCTTATTTGTAAATGGGGCACTAGTTTGGCTGCAGAAAATGGTGTACAAGCAGCAATATATAGGTAGCTCTGACCTAATTGAAATGCTGTCCTCTCTTCTGCGAAAGGTGCTCTCTGCTGCTGGGTGGTTTGGTGACCCTATCCAGCTGTCCTTCCATAGCTGATATGGAGGCAGGCACTCAATCAGAGCAAACTTACTTGCTGCCGCCCTCATTTTCCCCAGTTTTCTCCAGATGCCTGTTCCAGCTGGGTGTTTTGACTAAATTTAGTAAGAGCTCTCCAGCATGCCTGACTCAAGGCTGATGCTGGAATGTAGGAAGTACATTTCTTTCAAAATAACTAAACATGTAAGCTTTGCTAATGATATCTTTTGCCATTCAGCCATTTTCAGTCTTTTGATTGATCAGATTGGAACAGTAGTTCTATGATTGCATATGATTATAGGCATGCTGTTAATGGTTTTGGTAAGTTACTGTACCACTTGGGAATGTCATAGTAATTGTAAATTACATCCTACGTTTTCAGTGTGACTCCCTTTCCATGTTACCTCTGTTATATTTGGGGGATTAGTTTTTGAATTTTTTAAGAGCACCTAATCTTCTAGATGAAAAGTTAAACTTCCCAAACATGAATAGCTAAATCCATCTCTGTGAAATTCAGAAATCTCCAGGTCACACCTATATAATTACGAGTGACCAGCAAAATAACATTCTCTTAATGTTAGTAAATATTGAGGACCCAAATTTGCTGGTGTTTTGAGTTCATTGTTTGAGGTGATATTTAGATTTGTTCTTTCACACAGATACCCATTTCATGCAATCAGCAAAGAAAGCGTAGCATTAATCTGTATCTAATGCTGCAGCTTTTGACAAGTGTAAAATGAAAACTGCTTGACAGAACTAGAAAGGATGTTTGGTTTGGGAACAGCTGATAGCCTGTGGTGAAGGAGATTATATTAACAGATTTTTTTTTTTTTAATTTAGGTGAGCTTTGAGCTTTTCTTCCTTTCCTCCAACTAAATTGTGCATGAAAAGATCAATATTTCTATGATCAGCTTGAGTCAACACGAGGAATTGATTTCAATATAAATCATACAGTTCTAAAGCACTGGGCATGATACAAGTGGAGAAAACATTTTCAAAGTAACTAGGCAGAATGCATCGTTAAGCTATAGGAAGTTATGACCTCCACCTTTCTTCTTGTTTGTTTTCTGGTTTCATTTTGCAATGCAGCTGAAGTTGTTAGGTTTGCAAGACTGACAGTTTCACAAAATAAACATTTCAAGTAAAAAATATTTGGTATTATCCCCAACTGTTTGGCTGATTAACACTATAAAAATCTTTTTGCCTCGTGCTTATATTTTTTCTTATTATCTTGAATGTTCTAATACCATTAAAATACAAAATATAATCTTAACAGATAGTGAGATAATGTTAAGCAGTGCAGCTAGTCTGGTTTTGCATTTTATCCCAGGATGAATTCCATGTTAATTTTAGAAAATATCCTGTGGTAGGAATAGTAAAACAAAAATCCTAGACAAGAGCTTGAACCACCAGCATTGTAGTGGCATGCTGTACCTTGTGCTCTCTTTTTTTTCATTTAGAAATGTAGCTTTAATAGATGAAATAGTTCATTCTCTTCCCCTTGATCCCTTGTGCTCTCTCCTGTAAGATATGAGAGAACTGAATGACATCATCTGCATCCTGTTCAAAAGCTTGAAACATTGGGCTATGACATGAAAGTCAGCAATACAATCAGTACTGGTTGGTGCTGACACACACATGCTAAAGGAAACAGCAGGGGCCATCATTATGCTTTGTATGGAGGCTGACTCTATTTTGGTGTATAGGTGTGCTCTGACATTCAATCTTCAGAGGACTCAGGCACATGAATACCTAGTTTCTAGATCCTGTTGATATAAAGTGCAATAAAACTTACAGGTGCTTTAAGCTGAAGATAACAAACTGTGTCTCCAGTGGCCTGGAGGCAGCAATTTAGCCATGAATTTTGCTTCCATAGATGCTATGCGATTTCAACAATCTGATGTCCTGTTTATCTTCAGCATTTGTTGCTTGCTTAAAAGGTGTGGTACTTTTCTATAGGTTTTGATCTCACACTATTTAATATACAGGTTTTGTTTACCCATCAGTTTTTACCTTCAGGCCTCTGGGGAAATGCAGATTATCAGTTATTCTTTTTTTTTACTCTGTAATTTCCCCAAATATTAAAACAAAAAAATAGGAACTGATGGGTAGAACTCAAATTAAAAATAATGACTGTATTTCTGATCTATGCAGGCTTTATTCAAACACCATTTAAATGCCTTATTATTAGTGTTGGCTTCCTCCAGATCTGTATTTCTCTATCAATATATAAAGCCTTCAATTTTTTAATTATGGAAGATGAATCAATAACTGTGTGCTGAAATTGTTTTAACATAAATAATTGATTTCCAGTAATATAGAGTATAAATCCAAAACCTTAAGCAGAAGGCATTCTGTTTAAGGAGCGTCCACATTCAGCACACCTAGAGATACACTGGTGCCCTTCTGGAACATGGGGGGAAATTTTCACCTTTTAAAAAACTATTAGTAACTTCCAATCTAAAAGTGTGGTGGGAATCCATACAAAAACATACCTGGTTTTAAAAATGAATAGCTAGATTTTGATAATACAGCAACCAATAACATCTACACTTTGTCTGAAGTGTAAAACTAGTCAAGTGTCTGGGATATCTTCCTAAGACCACAGTACAACTACTTATCCTGGCTAATGCAAAGCTGGCTCACGTGAGTCTATGCAGTTTACAGCAGCACCTTTGGCTATCACATAAGCTACTGTCTGCATTTTACCAACTCATTTAACACATTTTGTCATCGCTTATGCTACATCCCTGCAGCCATTGAAGAATTACAGAGTCCAGAGTTTTGCTGCTGCAAGCTTTTGGGCTTCACAGCCATGTGAAACAAGGCAGGAGACAAGGGCAGGCAAAAATATCATCCCCTGAGGCAGGGACTCCATTGGGAAATGCTGAAGAGAATGCAGTGCCTTAACAGATCATCCTGCCCTGAGACTGGAGCAAGAAGTGCTTGCTATTCTGAACCTCTCTTGAAATAGTTTTACCTCACATAAAATAATGTTTCCTCATGATACACCACTGTTTTTACACCTTTCTCTAACCACTTGTTAATTAGGGTGTCACTCTAAGGCATGATAGAGTAAAACTCAGATCCCGCTGTTTGCAAATCCTGCAGTGCTGGAGGCGTTGAGACCAGTGACACTGCAGCATCACCGAGGAGGAGGTTCCTCTCTATCTCAGGAAGTGGTTGGAAAAGTGCAATCAAGCCTGGGACCAGCCCTGTCATGGAGATGCCAGAATCCCCAGCTGTCCTTTCTGGTGAAATTCAACTATCCCTCAGGGGAATGCAGCTTCTTACGGTGTAATCTCTCACAGCCAGCAGTTTCACATGTCCTTGTCTATTAGCATGGTCCAGTCAAGGGGCCTGGGCATGTCCTTTCAGCCCAAACACTCTAGCCAGCAGGAGCTCAACTTGCTGTGGAGTCTGATGGTGTCAGCAATTCAGATGGGATTAGGTAAAATCAAGGGCAACAAGGCCATGAGTGGTCTCCAGAAGGCCTAGGCAGGGTTGCACTCCCCACATGCCTTGTCCAGCAGTTCTGGACGCTGGGAAACACAGGGACGATACACTGCGATTTGTGCCCAAATACTATCTTTCTGTTTTCTGTGTGCAGTACATATGATGTCTAGGTACCAGGTCAGTGATTAATTGGTTGAGATAATGTCACAGTTTGACTCAGAATCAAAAAATAAACCAGAGACAACAATGGTCTCAATCCCCTCCCCTTCCCACCCAGGTAGGGAAGGAGAGACAGAATTAGGAGAGAGACTTAGCTGGATTGAAAACTAAATTAGACAGCTTTAATTGTATGTACAATTATATACAAGTATGTTCAGGAATGTGCAAAAGCCTCTTGCCTCCCCCCACCCCCAGCAGCTCCCCCGGCACTCTCCTTAGCTGTGAGCAGTCCCGAAAAGTCTCAGTCTGCTGTCTGAGATAACAGCAGAGCAGACAGGGCTGAGGGGAAAGTTATGAGGGTCAGGGCTGAGCCTAGGGGTTGATGGTGATGGATGGATGGATGGATGGATAGATAGATAGATGGATGGATGGACGGAGTCCTCCCCGGACGCTGGCCATGGACGGAAGAGAAGGGAAGAAGCAGCAGGAAGGAAGCTGTCTTCTGTGATCTCTGACCTTCCTTGGAGCTTATGTAGATACATGGAATGGAATACCTTTGGTCAGTTCTGCTGTCTGTCTAGTCCAGCTCCCCTACGGGGGGGTCACAGATACAATTCTCCTGCCCCAGTAGCCTCTGTAGCAGCAGAGCTAAAAAACAACCTTGGAGTCTCAGCAGAAACATAAACATTCCAGTGTTATCAGTCCACTAGCTGGAACACTTGTTGCGAGTTAAAAGAAAGCTTATTGAAGGAAAAAAAAAAAATCAGTAAAAGGAAAATTAGCTTAATCCTGGCTCAACCCAGGACAGATAAACAGCACAGTAAGTTTGCACTGACTTTACTAATTTTTCTTTTACTGCATCAGCAAACTGCAAATCAGTCTCTTATTAGTAACTGCTGAGCTAGACCGATGTCTTTAAATATGGTTATTACAGCATGTTTAAGAAGCACAAGCACTGCTTCTGAATGTCAACAGCTTTCTCTTCTGTGCTAAGAATGCTGCAGAGCACGCTTCATATTGTCCTCTAGTTACAAATACACCCACCTCAAGAACAGTCTTAATTCAGTACAACATAGAAACAACAAAGAGGAGACAATAACAATTTTTCACTTGCCAAAAGCCAGATTTCAGAGGGAAAGGTTTTAAGTAGTTCTTGTGTGACGAATAATTTATGTCAACTTGACCGTTACTATAAAATCATTCCATTATTCTATTTTTTATAACAAACATGGTAGAAAAGCAAGTAAGAAATGGTTAAAGAGTGAGTTAGTTTTCAGAGTAATATGAAATACACAGTATTTTATCAAGTTCTGAAAAATTCATTATTTTTCCCTTACATTAACCTCCGTTTAGTTTAATCTTTTGGTCTCCTTTTCCAGTGGTCATAACGTCTGATTAAAAAAAAATTCTTGCATGGATTGGGCAACACAAAAAAAATCTGAAAAAAGTAAGAATTTGAATGACACTTTAACTAATTTATTATCCCTTTCTTGAGCAGCTGAACAGTAGGAATTAATTATTCTTTTTTCCAGCACAGATAGCTAGAGGAATCCTCTTCTGAGATACCTGCAAGTGTTACACTGATACTCTAATCTATTGTCTGATTCTAGAAAGACAGGCAGCACTTCAAAATGACCCTCTAAAACCTACAAATTGTTATAGCATGATAATACCTTCATCCTGAATCTGAGGAAGTGACTTAAGTTCACTCATCCTGCAGCCTCATGAAGCTTATTTCTTTGAAAGGAAACAGCCTAAGACACAGTGTTATTGTGATATAAATGCACTGGTATTGGGTACCAGTCAGTCCCATGTTACTGTCTAGCTCATACTTGTAATTTTTGTCTTTAGTTTCAGAAATTGTTCCCTGTCCCTTAAGTATGTAACTTTACAGATGCTTGCCTGTTACTGAAGCATCTTAAAGGCAAATACACTTGGATTGGAAAATTGGAGTATTTTTATCAATGTTAACCTTGGAAAACGGAAGCTAAATTCTTATAGCACCAAAATTCTTATAAATGACTGAGGGACTAGATTGTCAATCATAGAATACATTTTTGTAAGGTCTTCTTAGTAAATGTTGAATCACAGAAGAGAAACTTGGGGGATTTATAGCAGTTATTATCAATTTTAAAAATCCTCTTATATCAATGAAAGCTTCAAGATAGAGCAGATAGATACCTCATGCAATTTCTGTTTCTGTGGAATCCATATTATTGTCAAGTGCTACAAGTGAAATGTGTTTTACATTTCATCACCAAGCAAGATACAAGTCTGAGTAATTCATACTAAAAATACTGAAGAGATAAGGTTTCTTTTTAGAAGTTTTCTTCAGGAATGGAGCATGAAAAGTCATTAGATGGGACGTGGTATTCTCTAAATTTTTTTCAAATGTTTCTTAAATTTTGATTTAAATGAATCTTGTCTTTCTTTTGAAACAAGATTCCCATTTGTTTATCTATGCTAATGTGTGCAATTTTTTAATAGTGCAACTCAGCTGCAATGACACACTGTTTTTCCTCTGAGGCAAGTTTTCCTCTCCTGTTTATTTCCTCACAAGGTGAAGTAAAAATAGAAAAAAAAATTACAAAATACTTTAACAAAGAAGTTACCACCTTTAGATAGTCATTGTTTCTTGCATGTTTATTACATGTACTCAATCGTTATTGCTTCTTTATAGCATCCACATGTCATTTAACAATGACAAAAACGGTCTGAAACTTTTGACATGTTTGGAGAAAATACAGGGAACTTTGGCTTGGAAAGCTGGTGCAGTAGAAATTAAAATAGCAGGCCTCAAAAACTAGACTTCATAAATCAGAGGTTTTGTAGGTGAACTCTTCTGGGATACTGATCTAAAAAAAAAAAGCTGAAAAATCTGGCAGCTCTTTAGCAATGCAGTATTTAGAATAAAAGTGCAAAGGATACTATTCTGGGGGAAGAAAGGCAGAGTGATAAAAATCAACTGGGTTTAATCAGTAACTTTTTGCTACCCGCTAACAGAAGAAGGGACCATACCGGAAATGGAAATTAAATCAGATTGCTAAAAATGAATACAAAGGTATAGATCAGGCACACGGGCCAAAGTCATACAATCAAAAGGGCAACACAAGGTGCAACTAGCAAGGGAAATCAAGAACAACAAGAATTTGTTGAACACATAATTCAAAAAGAACAGACAGGGTTGCGACTGTGGTTACTGATAAATGCATTGTGTCGGCTATTTAATGTAATGGCGTTTTAAATTGCTTAATGCTCTTTATCTGGATGTTTTGACTCAAAAGTTCTAGGTGATCAGTTGGCCAACATAAGAACAACAAAAAGGGGCAAGAAGGTAAAGAACATTTTGGGGTGTATGAAAGGAAGCCAAATACTGTCCTAGTGATCTTCACCCTGAAGTGCCTTCAATGTCTGGCTAAGTCAATTAGAGAGGTTAATGGTTATCTTTGCAAACAAGCAAGTGCAGGAATACTTGACCTACTTTCCTGACAGTTTGTATAGCTTAAAATTTGTGGAAGGGGAAGTTAAAAACTAGGAAAATATGCTGAGAATATATTAAAAAATAATAGAAGAGCTTTAATGAGTCATTGTCTGTAGTTCATCAAAACAGAGATCAAAAGGTAACTTGATTAGCATATATAAAAACTTTTCTGCAAAGTTAGTTTTGCTAGGTACTAATGGGCTATCTAATATAACAAAGAAAGATGTAATATGAAGCAGCAGTTAAAAGCTGAAAGCCAGACAACCACAAACTGGAAAGAATGCATGGCTTTTTAATAATTAGGATAATTAATCAGTGGAATAAGTGACCACAGCACTCTATAAATCATGCTTTAGTCAACACACATATAATTTTGGGTCATTTGGGGGGGAATTTGTGCAGAATTGTGTGTGCTATATTCCTTCTTCACTACAGCTATTTCTTGTGGACTTGAAACCGGTGAAATTCTTCTCATTTATCTACATGGCCAACAACAGCATAAGAATGCTTTTTAATTTGGGACCATCATGTCATGCAGGAGCCCTCGATTACATCTCAGAATAGACAATACACATTTATTACTTACTACCTGATAAGAGTTTGATTGTGTTCCAATCAAACTATTGTTTGATTGCCATTTGTCAAGTACAAATATATAGTTGTGGCATGGCAGATACTATATAACACAGAACCACATTCATCCACAGGTGCTGTGTAGATGCCACAGAGAATTTGAAAATGATCCTTTATTTCAAAAACACCATAACGTTACTATGAAGAACTCAATGTTTTTTAGTGTGGACTTTTAAAGTCCTTTTCAGCAAAAGGCCAATCCAGTATATGAAACTGCAAGTTTCATAATACAACTAGCTAAAGTTTAGTACAGTCCTCATAACAGCTTAGTGGGCATTGCTACTCAATAGTTCAAAAGAATTGTCAATTAAAAGTGTGAACAAAAGATGATGGAATAATAGGGGCATCTTCAGGTGTGAATGTGTAATTTATTTGGAGCCGGCAGGCAAGGCTGCTGTAAAAATAGAAAAAACAGCCCTAAGCAAGTCAATAACACTACTGAAAGTTAGCTTTGAAGCAGAATTTACCATGATAAGAACTCTAACAGTATTTAGTGACTGGACCACTGAGGTAGCAAAAAGTCTGTTTTCCCTTGTATATGCCTCAAAGACTTCAGTATAAAGGCTGTGCTATGCAACCATGATGAAGGGGTTACTGAGCACTAGTATAGACACAGCTTGTGACTTCAAGAGAGTTGTTACTTCCCTTGGAAACAGACAGACCTTTTTTTCCAGCAACACTCCTGAGTATTGCAGCTTTTCAAAGACAAACTAGTGGCAATGTTCAGAGAAGCCAGGTTTTCTTTTTCCTCTTCTGCAGAGGTTCTTGAGAATGAGACTGAAGGAAGTCCAAACCATCAAGAGATACTTCTTTCATTAGGTTGTTTTTTGGGGGTTTTTTTTGCCTCTCCAGTTTGGCAGGTGCTATTTGCAGAATATCTAGTTGTTTAGTAAGCTGGCAAGAAAATTTTTATTTGAGCACCACACTAATAATGCTCAGCAGGTTTGAAAAACCTTTATACAGATAGAGGAACCCATCTATTTGTCGTCAGTGTTGCATGTAACCTTTTTTAACTGGTTACCTGAGTGTAAGAGATATCACAGGCTCCCATTCCCTCATTCTTTTGGTACACTACTGTTATCTCCATTAAAAAGCATTAGTATTTCCTCAGGACATAGATAGATCAAGCACTATATAAAGAAGAAGCAAGTAATGCTCTTTGTCAGCCTCCACGTTTTCATTTTTTTCAGGTTCCGCTTTTGTGTGTAGTTTTAAAATATCAGCTAATTTCAGAGGTTTTAAATGTGCATCAATATATTGGGAAATGTAAAAGTTGAATAGAATTCAATGTTAGTAGTAACCTCTCTCTTTCCATTTATTTGAAAGGAAGCAGAGAGCTACAGTTTTGTCAAAACACTGTATTAAACCAATAAGCAGTTTCAAACAATCAATGCAAGCCAATTAAGTGTGACTCCACGTTTCTAGACTAACAAACAGAGAGTTATATTTAAATTGAAGTTTTATTCGGCAAAGACATAAGCCCCTCTTCAACATGGTCTATAAAATTAACCAGGTACCAAATGCCCCATACAGATTAGCAGTTCTTTCTCTGTAGGGGCATGAAAAAAATACACTCAGCAAGGACTTTACAGCTCTGAAGCATATTAGTACAATGTGTTTTGCCATCTTTGAAAATTGGCAAAATAACACGTGACATAGTAGCTGATCATTCAAGATCTCCCTGTGGGGCACACGCAGTGATTGTGCGCTGCATCTCTCATTTCCTTTGCTGCACTAAGACAAGAAACTTATTTTCCTATATTGGACAATGGTTCCCTAGGTTCACTTACGATGAGAACACAGACACTGTGAAAGATGTAGCATGCCAGAGGCATACAGAAAACATTTGCCAGTACTCATATGCTAGGTTTCCCCAGACTTTTACTGTCATGTGCTTTTCAGTGGTTTTCATGAGTACAGTGAACTTCCCATGGCATATGCATGAAGCTCCTCTTGCAGTCACTACAGGTGTTGGTTCCATTAAAGGGGGCACCTAGTCAGTTAATATACAGCATCTTAAATAGATCCAGGCCTTCATCCTCAAAGTAGGAGCCTAAAAACTACTGCAGAGCAGGCAGAGCAACACGCCTGATCGTGGTTCTGAGACTGCTACGCTTTGTGCAGTATCCTAATTGTGTTTATGTCATGAGCCACTGATGGTAAGTATTCCTGATTTGTAAGATGATAGGCTGTTATTAGGCTTGTCCTGATAGTGAAATGACAGTTTGTACATGAAGTTAAAGTAGAAAGCACTACATTCAGCATTCCTTCCTGTGTCATTACTGTCTATCCTGTTGGTAAATTTTCCAAGCAACAGTCAAAAAAACGGAACTGCTTTCATAAGACACTTCTAAAGACATATAAGGGTTTGACCTGGCATACCAATAATGTAAAAAAGTCCTCACACACAATGTCTATGAAGTTCATGTATGGCTGTACCATAGTTACTTTGCCTAAGGCCATTAGGGGAAGTTCAGTTGCCCTGTAATTATTCAGAGAGCAGGACTTAGAAGGCCTCCTAACACTACTGCAGAGACTAGAGGTGAAATTGAGTCATATAATCATGACCAGACCCTATATCTGAATTTTTCCAAAGCAAAGGTGTTGGATGTCCAATAGCTCTTTCTCACTCAAACACCCCCACCAAATTTATGAAACTGAAATGGGTAATTCACGTATTCAAACTTCAGGCACCTAGTCTATATGTATGTAATAAGAACCTAATGTTCCTGTGTATCCAGTGGAATTTACAAAGATTACTCAAAGTTTCTTGGTTTCTTTTGGGAAGCTGAACAAACTATAGGGGCTGTGATAGGGTACTTGAGTTAGCTTCTCTATATGCATTCCCACAAGCTCTAGACAGCTGGAGACTGCTGAAGAGTGTAAAATAAAATTTAACTATGTTTACATTTTTACTTATACTCACCAAATACTGTTGCTAACACCACACTTTACGTCTGCCAGACTGCTTTCCATTTGGCTCAAGTTAATATGTTTGATGAAAACAACCATCTCGGCATTCCAATGATGTTTCTTCTCTTTTTCCTTCTCTCTGCCTATGGCCTCTTTTCTCACATGCCAGATGTATTTTCCTGAAGAAAAAAATCCTGCTTAACAAGTATGATACATCACAGTCTCCTTGTGTTGGAAGCTATACAAGCTTTTGCACAGAACTGCCTTCAAATCAAGCATATTACTTGAAAAAATAAACAGAGTTATCTTTAAAGTTCTTTTCTAAATATACATTCAGTAGTATAAGTTTGGGTTTTAAAAAATACTGCTGTACACAATTCTTCCAACAGCAAGTATCGAAAGGATTCAAGAATAACAATGTTTTAGTTCATATTTTATTTTTAATAATAGTTGGCTACTGGGGTTATATAACTTCACCTGCAAATTGATATAGTTCTACACTTCTATAAAAGCAGCACGTATTTTTATTTATTGTTTTTCTGCAAAATTATTTGTATTTCAGATATTACTTTGATTCTTATTTAGACTCAGAGAGAAAGTAACAGTAAAGGGTAAGAGAAACACACGCTAGATTACCCTGAAATCTGCAGCTTTGCATGATATATGGGATTGTATGCAATCATATTTTCAAGTTGTGAAGGCACTTTCCTCGTTTCATTTCTAACTGTTAGTCATGTTAGCTACGTTACAAGTAAAAAATGATGGTTAAAAAGGCAGAGATGTTGTATAACTCACAGAGGAAAAATGCTGTCCTCAGAGTACATTGCAATATAAACATTTAGTTCAATATCAACATATGACTTGCTAGAGAACATGTTATGCTGTTGGAGCTACATTAGTCCTAGAGAATGTCAAGATGGATTTTTAAGGAGCAACTGCATTGTGTTCTTACTTATTTTTACACAGGCTCATGCTCACAAAGGCTTCTCGGAGGGTTCATGGTTGATTACACACAGAGACTCTAATGGTGACAATTTCTTTTTATAGAGTGAAAAAAAATCCAACAACACCCAGAAAGGAAAAAAGAAAAGACAAAAGGAAAATTCTGCCCAGTGGCTACCTGGGAAGAGAAGCTGAAGTCTCCCACACAGATGTTCCCCTTTGAATGTCCTCTGCAGCGCAACATGTGTCCCCACATGATACCTTTCTCACAAGAACTGCACAGTCTCTGCCAGGACTTGCTCAAACACCACTTTGATCAGGTGCAGGTGCTTTATGCTGGTTTGCTGTTCAGTTCCTTGTTGGGTTCCCCTGTTTAAATTAAGAGTAGGAAAACACAGGGGAAGGGAGGAGTGAGGACACCAGTGGCAATCGTTACCCATGAGAACCCTCCATAGCAATAGTATCAGGGTTTGCTTGAAGCGACCTTGGGGTTGACATGTGAAAAATGCCATGAGCTGCTGTGACTTAGCTGAGCAAAGTTTTTGCTTAAAGAGCTACAAGTAAGTTCTCTGAAGATTCTGGAGATCTGATTTTTTTTTTTTTCATTTTTGCAGAACACACCATTTAAGTACAAGGAATAGAAGAATGAAGCAGATTACATCTTGTGCAATGCTCTTCCTGTGAGGAAAGCTGAACAATTATGACTGCGATCCTGTAATCAGATTTGGCAGCATGAAATTGTAGCTAGTGTATAAATGGGCAGTAATACAAAACTACAGAACCAGAAAATAGTTTTGTTTGATTGGTTGGTTTTGGTGCTCTTCATTAAAAACAAATTTCCTTAGCCAATTCATTCTAAGACTGAAAAGCCAATACAAAAAAATCACTATGGTGTGTCTCTTCAGGTATGCTGTACAGTCAGCACTGATAGATATGGAAAATCAGTGTTCATGGATTCATTAATCACTTTTCCATACTTAATGGACTAAGACTTTAATAGCTAAATAGCCTCTAGCTTTAGCAGAGATGTGAAATAAACCTTGATTTTGTTTTGCTGTCTTTCTAGAATTATAACCTTCCAACATTATAAGGAGTCAATTAATTTATTTTTAGTTTCATTTTCTTTTAAATGTCATAATAAAAATTATCCTAGGGAAGCAAAAAAAGACTCCTTAATACGAGAACTCTGAAGATCAGTTTTATGAACTCAGGAGCTTTTTATGTATTTATTGCAACAGAAGGATAGCAAACAAGACTCAGGGAACTACAGGCCAGTCAACCTCTGTGCCTGACAACATCATGGAGCGGATCCTTTTAAAAGGCTCTGCTAAAGCACATGGAAAATGAGGAGGTGGTTGGTGGCAACCAACATGGCTTCACCAAGGGCAAATCACATCTGACAAATTTGGTGGCCTTTTACGATGGGGTTATGGCATTGGTGGGCAGGGAAGAGGAACTGATGCCATCTACCTGGACTTGCTCAAAATTTTCAACACTCTCCCATTTGCCATCCTGGTCTCTAAATCAGAAAGATATGAATTTGATGGATGGACCATTTAGTGGATAAGGAATTGAATAGATGGCCACACTCAAAGAGTTGCAGTCAACAGTTTGATGTCCAAATGCAGGTCATTGAGAAGTGGCGTTCCTCAAGGGTCAATACTGGGACTGGTGTTGTTTGACATCTTTGCTGGTGACATGGGCAGTGGGATTGAGTGCACCCTCAGCAAGCGTGCCGATTACACCAAGCTGCATGGTGTGGTTGACACACTGGAAGGAAAGGAGTCTATCCAGAGGGACCTTGACAGGCTTGAGAGGTGGACCCATGCCAACCTCATGAAGTTCAATAAGGCCAAGTGCAAGGTTCTGTACCTGAGTTGGGGCAATCCCAAGCACAATTACAGGTTGGGAGAAGAATGGATTGAGAATAGTCCTGAAGAAAAGGACTTGGGGTAGTTGGTTGATGAGAAGCTCAACATGAGCTGGCAATGTAAACTTGCAGCCCAGGGAGCCAACTGTCTTCTGGGCTGCATCAAAAGAAGTGTGGTCATCAGACTGACCCTCTAGGCATGGAGCTCTTGGAGAGAATCCAAAGGAAGCCCATAAAGATGATCAGAGGGCTAGAGCATCTCTCCTATGAAGACAGGCTGAGAGAAGTGGGGTTGTTCGGCTCGGAAAAGAGAAGGTTCTGGGGAGACTTCATAGTGGCCTTCCAGCACCTGAAGGGGGCCTACAGGAAAGTTGCAATGGGACATTTCATAGGGCCATTTAGCAATAGGACAAGGGGTAATGGCTTTAAACTGGAAGAGGGTAGATTTAGGTTAGACATTAGGAAGAAAGTCTTTATGGTGAGACACTGGAAGTGGTTGCTCAGGGAAGTTGTGAATGACCTATACCTAGAAATGTTCAAAGCCAGGTTGGATGGGGTTTGGAACAAATTGGCCTAGTGGGAGGTGTCCCTGCCCATGCTGGGGGATTGGCACTAGATGATCTTGGCGGTCACTTCCAGCCCAAACTATTCTGTGATCCTATGACTCTATGATGTCTTAGACTATTTCAGAATAGTGCTCCATATGCTTCACACTTAGTTAATTTCTCTAATTCTATTACCATCTCAAGAAATGGTGCTGATTTTTTTTTTCCTTTTATTGTTACTTACATCTGTATTTTCTACAGAACCTTTTAAATATACCTTTTTCTTGCCTCCACATAATCTATAGATTTTTCTTATTGATCAAAAATCAGCTCACCAGGATTCGGTCTTGAGTGTTGTGATTCAAATCCTTATGTATGTGCCAGTTGCTGGGTATAGTGGTAGTAGCTTCAACTGGACCACATGATTACTCTGCTCACTCTAAAAAAACTGAGATATTTTGTGTTTACTGCTTAAAAAATTCTTCATATATATGTGCTACATTTCTAATAAGCAATGACAGAATATTTAAGTTTACCTAAATACAGAATATCATTTATCTGAGCATGTTATTACAATAAAAGCACTGACAATATGGTTTATGAATAAACTATACTGAACTTGAAATAAAATATTAACTGCTAAGAGTAAAAAAAATAAATCAGTATCTCATGCTAAATAATACTCACTTTAAAATATTAGCAATTTTTCATAGGGTAGCTGATAAAAACATCTAAAATAAAGAGAGTATTTTTCTGGATATTTTTCTGCAACACCATATCCTTGCCTTGACATGCAAGTAATTAAATTACTTCAGCCCACAGATGAAGCATGAGACAGAGGATGTGAAATCCCAAAGCCACGTAGGACTTGAATGCAAAGTTATAGCAATAAAATGTAGGGCCTTTTTAAATAACTTTGTGCGTAGTTTGTATGTACATTGACATGTAAAGCAAAGAATAATTATAGTGGAAAGTCTCAGACAGGAAAAGGACTGAAGCAAACCATTTTCTGATCAGTATCTCCTTCAGTGTGGCCCCAGTGCTCTTTGCAATAAGGTTTCTGTTGTATTTTCTGGACAATTTCTGCTTTAAGTTATTGACAGTGCCTGTTCATACAATTTAGTGGATCTCTCCCAGGCACAGATCTTTAATAACTGTTTAATACACAATGCCCGACATCAGAATTTACTTTAAACAGAGTAACTGCTGGTAATAGGGATGAAATAAAATGAAAGATTATGACCCAGGAATACTGAGCATCTGATAATTGCACTGTCTGTCTTTGTCTGAATATTAGTATCATATCATCTTGTTAAATCGAAAGTAATTACATTAATTTTGATTAATTTAGCTACATTTTCTTTAACTGATATCTGAATAATTGTTGCTGTTCTGACAAGTGTTTGATTTTGCCTCTAGTAGGTAGAAACTGTTTCCATCTAACAATTTATGTAGTAATGTAAGTACATCAAGAAGTCTTTGTTCCTGTAATATTATTCAGCTACAATAGGCTGAATGGAGAGTACTGATGTGGGTCTTTAATAAAATCGTGTTTGTTGCTCTCATGATGGCAAGTAGCAGCTCCTTCAGATGATGTTAAGAAGGTCAATCTGCCCCTCTACTCCCTAAAACCTTCCATGACCTGCACAGAGGGAGGACAGGAGGTAACATGCATTTTGCAGAACAGTCACTGAGATCAGTGAACTAAAATAGCAACCTCAAAGCCTTGTGCTTATGGCTGATGGCTGCACAAGCTGACTTTATACCATCTGCTTAGGGAAACAGAAATTGAGGCTCTGTTTCAGAATCCTGTTCAAAGATACTCAAAGTTTTACATTTTGTTTGACAAATTTGTAAAATGTAGAAGATACATGCTCTTGGATATAGGAAGCAACCTAATAATGTAATACAGTTTCTTTATAAGTGAGTAGAATGAAAGTTGCATACTTTTTCCAAAAGAGTATTTTTTTCACACACACCTACACAATGGCACAGACAGATGTCTGTGACAGCCCCAGTGGTAGCTATCAAAGCCATATTTGTTATTTTATCTAGCCAAGGTGCCACTGTTTCCTCCCCATACTTCACTGGTGCACAGCAATGATGACTACCTTTTCCAGAAGATAGCATCTTGGCCTATTGAAAGAATGGTCACAATTATCCAAAATTGGTCATTTGTATGGCAACCATATGTATGTTTTTATTAGACAGTTCAATTATTTTGTTTGCAGTCAACATGGCTCAGTAGTGGATGAAACACTGGTAGGGAGAAAGGGTTTACAATCCAGTGCTTAAATATGGCTTCAAAAGGAAAGAAGGAAAGAACATTGATTTCCTATATCCTGACTCAGTTATAGGCAAGTTTGCACATAGACACTATATGATCAAAGCTTGTTATCATAAGCTGGTTTGGAGTTGTCATCTGCCCATCTATAAGTTAGCCCTATCCTTGGTTTTGCCAGATTTCAAAGTGTATTCTCTTTGTGTAAGAATTTCCTTTATATAAAGGCAAAGGAGTTGAAGTGGATTGATTTAAACAGAAATTTTAATTTCAGATATTCACTTAAACCACTTCACTGAAGCAGAATATGAAAAATACATATATCCCACAGTTCTGTAGAATGTGTTAGTATAACATTAGAAGCAAAGAGAACAAAACCAAATAGGTTCAATGATTTGAGCAGTCAGACTTGCAAAACTCACCTTCAATGAGTATTTTTTTCTTTCCATCATAACCTTTCCACTAAACCATTCATGGATTTTCAGTCCCCAAAGTTTTTCTTGTAATTAGCATGGAGTCTGGCCAGGAACAGTAAAGCTCCTTCCACTTGTTCGTCCAAGATATTCTGTTTAATGTCTCTGAAATTTTTCTGACTAACTCAAGGGACTGAAATCAGACAAGATAAAACCCCCCTGTCCTTTCGATTTCTCCCTGAATTTTTAGCTACCTGCTAAAAGTTTCATGCATTCATGAGCCTCAATTAACATTATTTGTAATCTTCTCTTTTTTCCCTTTTGGGGACACACCATCATTTTCAGTGCATATTGACATCTCTTAAATAGCACAAACTTCACTTAAAATAATGAAATGTGTTTCTCAATTAGTAAAAACATACTTAATAGGATTAGCTTACACAGACACTTATTCTTATTTTTGCATCTTGCTCCATCTTTCTTTTTCCATAGTATTTCCTGTGTTGATGACGGACTTGCTCCCTGTTTTCCTTGTCACCTATACAAATGCAGTAGCATCTTGACAGCCTTTAGCTGAATAGGACTCATCTTTGTTTTCAGTGATGTCTCTACCACACCAGCCATGCAGAAAGTATCTTTTAGGTGAGGACCTTTTTCTGTCTACAATAAGCCTTAAAAAAACTTTAAATTTTCTAACCCTATTTCCTATTCTCCTTTTTTCTTACATCCAGAGGAAAAAACAAAACAATTTTTTGCCAATTTCTTGTATATCACACAATTATCTGCAATGCTCTAAAGCTTGCAGTTCGTGATCCTGGAACAGAGAAAGGCCAAAATCTTTCACCTTTTAACCAACAAAGGGTTTGTTTATGCACTAAAATGACAAAGAGCCTCACTTATGCTAATTGACTACAATGACAGTCAGATGTCTTTATGAGTCTGTGAAGAGAACCAAGAAATCTTAGTGAGAGATTCATGCTACTGTCTCTGTCAGGTGTGCTGATAATAATTTAAATTTCATCTGTTTAACTTTTTAACAGAAGAGAGATAGTAGTTGCAGGTGATGAAGATGTCTGATGCATGCAGATAGTTACGATTTATGCTTTATTTTGGTGCAAAAGTGAGTAGAATTCCAACGACTTCAGCCAGATATATTGAGGCACATTAAAGGCACCCTTGGAATGAAAGATTCATCTGAATGAACTTAACTGACTCCAGAGAAAAGGTATAATCATATTTTGAAGAATTATAATATAATCTCAGTGATTGTTATATTATGGTTGGGACATAAAGATATAACATTTTTCTCTCCCAGTATTCTCTGTCTTTCAGCCTCTGAATCTATCCTGCCTGCACTGAACAGTATGTCTCTGCCAAAGAAGATGGAGAGCTGCAACAAACATTCATCTGAAAAGATTTTTACATAATGTATATTCTAATACTTATTGGATTCCTCAGGTCCCAAATTCTTCAAATATTTTGGAGCTGTTCACATGCATATAACCAATATATGGGGCAGTACATAACACTATGATTTCAGGTCATAAAGCAACATTATGAATACAAACATATTGTGCCATTTTTCTACATACCAAATGCTAGTATTATTTCTTTGCATATGTTTCCTTATATAATGCAATAGCTTTTACTATAAAAAATAGATACTAGGCAACTGATGTTATTTTTATTCATCAGCTCCCCCACATAGGTTTCAGGTCACATATTAGCTCTATGAAAGGTGGACTTTGAAGATAGCTGTTTAATTTTCTCTTCCTTTTCTCTTGATCCCATTGAAAAGATGGGAGAGCTTAGCATTAAAAAACATGTATCTCAGCAGCTGCATTTTAGCACAGTGACTTGAAATATGGGGTAATGCCAACACAGTAAGAATAAATAAGTTTAATACTTATACTTGTTGTTCCCCTCCCCCCAAATAAAGAATTTTATAAGTTGGATTTATGCATGTAAAACCCAACATTCAGTCGAAAATTCAACCTAGTTCCCAAGGTAAAATAAAAATCACTCCCTAACAAACTGTCTTGTTGTTCGTTGGATGTCTAAGGGTACAGAACAATCACCAGAGGATTCAGAATAGTATTGAACTATTCTTAGAAGATATTGACCTTCTGCAGCACCTAGTGAACATTCTCAGAAGGAGCAGACACTAATGTGGTGGTAAAAAAGTGTGGCCTCTGTAAACAAATCCTTTTGCTGCATTTATATGCTATGTGGTTGCTAAACTTTAAAAGGATGGGGAAGAGCAGAGGGAGAAAGCTAAAAGACTGGGCATAGCTGCCATTTGGCCAGCTTACATTTATAATGTCAGCAGCTAAGCTTTAGAAAGAGCATTAGCATTGACATGGTAGATAAGATTTGTCTCCTGTTCCATTTCTAATATGACTTCTCAGAATCTAACAGAGTTACCAGCTAAAAATTGGTTAAAAAAAGAAATTAAAATAAATAAATTCATAAAATAAATGAAATAAATAAGGAAGATAAGAGCATGTCTTGCATGCACAAGATGTCTAGAGTAAGCCATATTTAATTAAACAATTTATTATAATTCTATACTTTGAATAAAACATGTTTTTAATGAGTTTAATTTTCCCTTTATTCTGCTCCATTTCACTCCCATACACCAGACCACAGAGTGGTCTTCTTACCTCTCTTATAGTACTCAAAACATTTATAGAAATAGTACGATTTAGCATTGAAACCTCTTGTTTAGTCTTATCTCCCCTCTTTTCCTTATTCTACTCCCTTCCATTTAGTCAATTTTTCCCCTTTCTGTAACCTTCCTCCAGATTTTTATCAGTGCCTACACAGCCTCATCTACTGTTCCCTTCCCCATGCCCTGTTGTTTTCATGCCTCTACCTTTCTTCCCTAGTTTCTTTTTACCTTCTGCAGAGAGGCTTATTATTATACAGAAAATTATAATTACACAGAAAACAAAGCTGGAAAAGCCTTCACCCAGGACTGCATGAAAAGCAAGTTCTGGAGCTCTAGACTCTGTCCCAGAAAGCTGCAGGACCTGCTGTTGGCCTCTCCTCTGGGAAGTGTGCCCCGAGACTTAGTTTGAGGGATGCACTCCCCTCACACCCACCAGAGCTGTTTTCTCCTGTGCATGGGGTCCAAGCTTTGCTGCTTCCATTTTGGCCCCATAGTTATTTATACCTTGAAATTGTTTATACCTAATGCTACCTGCCTTTTCAGATTAATGTTTTAGGTATGCTTCCATCTCCCCAGAATGCCTATTTCTCATGCATGAACAATCTCCGTTGTCATCGTCTCAGGGAAGGCTTCTGATTGTCACTCCACAGGTTCTCACTAAAATAAATCACCATATCCTTCCTGTGAATTACAAAAAACAACTCCTATTACTCTTCAACTGTTTGCTGTACTTACAACTTACATTGAAAATTTTTCTATTTGTCTCTTCTTTCCCACCAGCTTCTCTTTCAAAATGACACCATGTTATCCTTGTTTCTGTTAGATCAATCCTATCTTTTAAACCTTTTGCTAAATTCCTGCCTCACTGAAGTTTCATCTATTTTATCTAAATGTTGAATTGCTCAAATGATTTGGCTTCACCATTTCTCTGTTATATTTACCTCTTGCTGCCTGCTTAGTCCTTACTTATTTCCCCCTTCTCTCCCTTCACATCTTTATTCACAGCAATTCATGTTTTGAATACTTCACTTTCTGTTAAGTTGTACTTCCCTCTTACAGGCTATACTCTACATTTTCTGCCAAAAATAACCCCTTGGCCCTGCCTTAGAGAAGAACAATGCCATGCCCTCTTTTCACCACCATAATCTAGATGTCTGGTATGACCTTCCATGAGGTGTTAGAGACTCTACAACACCTTGCTAAGTGGCAGTAACAACAGACCTACAGAAAACACTGATGATTTACTCATGGTCACCCACTCGGCCAGTAATTAGTCAATAATAAAGAAAATGCCCATTTAAGGGAGTAAAAATTTTTAGATAATTTTGTTTTGGAGACAGTGTGTTTTGTTACACTGTGTTACATCTGGTACGGAAAACAGAATAACTTTGTGTCCCCAGAGTTATGTGAGGTGACTATTACATGTGAGTTATTTATAGGTGGATAAAAGCTGCATATAAAAGTGTAACATAATTTTAGGATAAAGATAATAAATAATATGAATAATATCTGGAAGTTTCTAAAAGCAACTTTAGCTTAGAGTTTTAAAATAAAATCTACTGCATATTTAACACTGAACAAATTAATAGCTGCCATTTCCTCTGCTGTATGGAACTCATGAGTTTTATGTTGCTTTTATGAAGGCCTTTCTGGCAGAAAACGGTGTCACATAACCTCACTGATTTTTTATATTATTTTTTAAACACCAGTGCTAACTTATTTTGCTTTGTAGGAAAAACGTCACAGCAGAGAGCCACTGCCACCAACTTCAGATCTCTGCTGGCTGTTCTATTGACAGTTTCAGCACTTCAAAACTTACATACAAGTTACTTTGACCCGTTTGTGCACAGAAACACAAAAGAAACCCAATTTTAAGCATGTTATAAAGCTACAGCTACTGAAATAATGTTGAATTTGGCTGAAATGAAGATATTATATCAAAGAAACAATGCAGTTAAGTTCTTTGGTTAGTAGATTTGAATGCAGAATAATTTGGATTTAATTGTGTGGTTTTAGAGAATTTAAAAAATATTGTAAATACTAATGAAACATTTAGTTAATTTTTCAGGGCTTTCCTTCTAGGCGTTATTTTGATTTGTAGTATTACAGCAGTATTTGAAAAGAAAATTAATTCAAAAAAAAACCCCTACACCAATCATAACACATAGAGATTTAGGCAGCCTATCTTTTGGATGTTACTGCTTAACAGTGTCCCCTTTGGGTTGCTTATACAGTATGACACTCTTTAATGGTGCAGCTAATAGAGGGAAATGGTATGCATATTCAAATACCATTATGAAAAAGAATGCAGGAACAGTACCTAGTTGGCAATAGCCACATTCAAATGGTAAGAGCTGCAGGCTACCTTTTATCATTGTCAGAAGGAACAAAATAGCACAATATTTAAAATAGTATATAAAAAAAACGTAAACAATTTCTTAAAGGTGGTATTCAGCTACACAGCGTGATTCTTTGTTTTCTTTGAGGATACTCCTCCTGACTTTCATAAAGTTTTGAGGTCACGAACAGAGACTGACTGTAGTTAATATGCCTCTGGCATGCCCTCCTTATGAATTAGAAATAAATTTCCCCAAGAGTCTCCTCATTATATTTCATCAAAATCTAAAAGCAAAGGGGAGGCTGCCCTCAGGACTCAATGCCTGAACCAGCTGTGTACTTACAGACACTGTTGAAACAGGTGTGTGCTCAGTTCTGTAGATGTGAACTGTTTGGGAACTTTTCTATTTGGAGTAGAAAAATACTATTCTAACTCTAATACCAGACATATCATTTTGCCTCTGACTACAAAATGAAAAAGAGTTGATAATTTTCAGCAGAACAAAAGGCAAAGTCGTGGTGACAGCAAAAATAAGCTATTAGTTCCCTATTACATCAAAGTTCTTCAAAGGCACTTGCAATATGTGGATACATTTAGTATTCTCACGTTTTCTATAATCTGTATCTCAGGTGCATTTGATGTCAATTTTGAAGCAACACTTGCTTGTAAGGAAAGCTTCTTTATACTACTGTAATGTAGATGCATTTGTAGGATTACCAGGGCATTGCAGGTTTAGTCTTGGAAGGAATTGGAAGGAATTCTGACCAAAGCTACCCGGCAGAAAAGGACCTTGACAGTCGGCTGAATACAAGCCAACAATGTGCCCAGGTGGCCAAGAAGGCCAATGGCATCCTGGCTTGTATCAGAATTTGTGTGACTAGCAGGACTAGGGAAGTAATCCTGCCTCTGAACTCAACACTGGTGAGGCCCCACCTCGAGTATTGTGTTCAGTTTTGGGCACCTCAATACAAAAAGGACATTGAGGTGATGGAGCAGGTCCAAAGAAGGACAACAAAGCTAGTGAGGGGTTTGGAAAACATCCCCTGTGAGGAACAACTGAGGGACCTGGGGCTGTTTAGTCTGGAGAAGAGGAGGCTGAGGGGAGACCTTATCACTCTTTACAAATACCTGAAAGGAGGTTGTAGTGAGAGTGGGGTTGGTCTCTTCTCACTGGTGACTGATGACAGGACAGGAAGAAATGGGCTCAAGTTGTGTCAGGGGAGATTTAGGTTGGATATCAGAAAAAAATTCTTTACAGAAAAGGTTGTTAGGCACTGGAACAGGCTCCCCAGGGAGATGGTTGTGTCACCAACCCTGAATGTGTTTGAACGTCATCTGGGTGTGGTGCTTGGGGACATGGTTTAGCAGTGGGTCATCAGAAATAGGGTGATAGGGTTAGGATAAGGTTGGACTCAACGATCTTAAAGGTCTTTTCCAACCTGAACAATTCTATGATTCTATTAAATCAGGCCAGCTAGCATCTTTGTGAACCCCCAGGATAAACCTAATTTGAAAAGTTAAGGTGAGTGTGGCCGAGGAATCTCTTTTTTATATTGTTCAGGTATAACCTGAATATTCAGATATAAGCATGACAATAAATAATCTATTTTATAAAATTCCAAGAAATATTTTCCAAATATGCTTTCCTGGATGAATGTATTGAAATAAAGGACATATTATTTTCTGTTTTTGAAGTCTTTTATTCACCTATATGTTGAAAAAGTACCCCAAGGCAAAAAGAAAAACACAAGTCCCTTCACACCCACTAAACCATGCTGCTAACACTCTTAAGAGTGCTGCGTTAAAGTTGACTTATTTGGTTACTGACATTAGATAAATATTCAAATTACTTTCTATTAATAGATATGCCACGATATTTAAGGAGAATAACCCAGAGCTGAATTTTCCCTGTGCGTATCTATTTGAGAATGTAAATTTAGATACATAGACTAACAGAATATTTGAAAGGGATTTTTATATAGGCTTACGAACCTCTGCTACTTAATGCTCCTTTGCTTTGATGCTTTTGGAACTAAGAGTGTCAGCATATTTGTATCTACCTATTAAAAGGCTGTAGATATGATTTTTTTTTTTTTTTTTTTTTTGCAGGGACAGAATGGATTCTTGTTTCTTCTAAGATAATTAACTGCAAAATCGTGGAATAAAATAAAACCCTTTTTTTTCCTGTCATGATACAGAATACTATTAAAAAAAAATTGCTGAAAAGTTAACATACAGGAATTGTCAGTTAAAAAACATATTTGTGTGTAGTTTATCAGTTCTGGTTGGGGGTATTAAACTGTTAGATTATTTAATACATTTAATAATGCGTATCAAGTCAACCATCTGTTGCCACATCTCTTTCAGACCAAGGAAAGAGAAAGGCCACTGAGCTTCTAACAGAATGGCTGGGATTAGGGAAACCTCTCCATCCTATTCTGACTTTAGATAACAATGCTGTTTTCTTGGAAACAGGACACTTGCCAATTCAAGATTTCAAGGCTTATTATTTCAAGACTCTCAAGTTTTGAGATACTTGTAAAGGTGTAAGTCACAGGTGCTTAGGCAAGGAATGAAAGATTGAAGCATAGTATCATGGTTTGACACTTGCTGCTAGTTAATAGCTTACTGAAAGAAAAACAAAAATCAGTAAAAGGAAAATTAGCTTCATCCTGGCTCAAACCAGGACACACAGTTTTCACAACAGAAGTCTGTAAAATCAGGAAAGAGACTGGTACCTAGTTGCAGAAAGAGAAGGGATTCTCTATGGGCTCATGGATGGGAGGACTGACCTGTCTTCAAATGGTCAGAACTGATAAGGGAAATGATGTGGAGAATATATACAGGTATTCTGTATTTATTTAGGTTTTTTTCCTTGTGAGTAAGGGTTATTTTTTAATCCCTCAAAAGTTAATCATATCTCTTTCAGGAATAAATACAATTGTTAAATTATCCTCAAAACTTATTGACGAATCATTTATTTGCTTCGATCTTGACATGTCCATGTATAACCAATTTAGAAACCCTGAGTGTCCCTAAGGTGGTGGCAGTGGGAAAGGCAGTGCTCATGATACTGTCAGCAGTGATCTTTAGAACAGACAGCAGAAGGGTTACAAACCATAGTTTTGTGAAACGGTAATGTCCAGGAAAAGAAGAAAATCTATGTTCAGGGTACGTGTCTAAATAAAGAAAAAGATCTGGTGAGGGAGCTCAGCTTGAACTTTATAGCCATGTTATTACTTTTTTTTCTTTTTCTAAAGGACCACCACCTTGGTGCAATGGTAGTTGTAAAAGAAAAACAGGGACAACTATAATCTTAGGGGAAGAAACCTGGAGCATTTTATTTCACAGCAGGTTTTTTTTTTTTTCTTTGTTTTTAGTAATTTACCAACATCCTCCTCTACTCAACTTTTCAGTATTCTGCCTTATAATTATTTGGACCACAGTCTGAACACCCTTTCAGTTTTAATATTCTTTATTCCTTACACTACTGAGAGTCCAAGTATTCAGAAATCACACACACACAAAAAGTAGCAAACTGATTTTAAAATGAAGCCTGAACTTTTTGCTTCCCTTCCAGTTTTTCTATTCTTAAGTCATCCTCACTTTACATTTCACACACTTGACTCAACACTTAACAATACTCATGATAAAAATCAAGAGAGTCAACAGAGGTAGAGGACTAGATGTTCCTCAGTTGAAAATAACTGCAGTTTCAGAATAGCTGAGCTAGGATACCTCTAATGGACCATAAAAGATTACCTTATGCTTTCTTTTTTTTTTTAAGGACAGATTGGAACTGAAAAGAGGGGGAAACTTCATATTCTTGTTATACACATGGAAAGGACAAATGGATTTCGGTCCCAAAGAAAATAAGAATTGAACAGGATGGCAGCTTTATTTCCCTTCTGTCAACTCACAGAGCAAGACAACTGCACTCAGAGAAACAGGTTGGCTTTTTCTAAAGAGCAGAGCAACTTGTGCAACTTCATAAGCACAAGGAAGCTTGAGTGTATTTTTCTTGAGATGATTCTCTACACAACACAATGTTTAAGATACAGTTTTAAATATTTAATATTTTTTACAACCCTGATAAATAACAAGAGAAATTAGATATGGACAAAATAAGCATAGTGAGCATTTCCACCCAGCATACAGCAGCACAGAATTCTCTTTCTAAGGAGAATACATTGCATATGAAATGAGGAATGCATTTCTCATAAGATAGAGCATTGCTTTGAGCCATTTCCAGTTCAACAGAAGTGGAAACCCAAGTCTGGAAAAAAGCAATTTTGACTCTTTTCTACTGAGAACACAAGGAACCTAAATAAGCATTGAGGAAAAAAAAAAATAGAAGGGAGAGAAAAGGAAGACAAACACATAAAATCCAAGAGTGTTATGTATCTTGTTGTAAAAGGAAGGTAAGTTGAAGAGCAAGATTTGAACAAAACTTCTCCAAGACTAGTTGTTCTACAATATTTCTTCCATTTCTTTTGTCAGTAAGAAGATAATCTACAGCAACAAATGAAAATAACATGGTGCCCCTGCAGACATTTAAGATAGATCTCCTGTAAATCTGCACCTTTACCTAGCACTATTATTAATCTTTGGGTATTAATTTGGGGTCATCACATTTGAAATAGAAAAGACATCTCAGGAAAATGGCTATACCACATAGAGTAATCTGTGCATGCAAAGAGATTGTAAAACCAGTTTACATGCCCATCAAAAACCAGTGAGTCATTTGGCACTGTGCCAGGTGAGCAGGATGGCTTCACTGCACTGAGAAAAATGACCCTCCTCCTGATCACTTTTAACAATGACATCCGCTTGCCCGACTGATTTTGTAACATACCCATTACTATGGTCTCTAGCTATTTGCACTTTTTGTTAGTTCTACTGCAAAGATCACGGCTCTCCTGTACAGCTAGTGATCAAGCTGTCTTCTTGAGCCATAGCATTTACTGAGCAATTGCTTCAGAAGATTTTCATCTTCACACAGTATATTGATTTGGCTGTCCAACCAATGGTATGTCAAAACATGTTGGGCAGAGTGTGATTTGCTAGGAATAGTGAATTCTTGGGTTTTTTTAGTGGACTCTTTCAGAGCCCTGCATAATTGCTGAAGTAAACAGAAATAGCACCGTATTTCCTCCATTTAAAGCAAAAGCAAGAGCTATACAAATGGAATTGTGCAGCATGCACGTTGCTTTCAGAGAAAATATGCTAATACCTGCAATAAGAACATGTATTATTTACCAATGCATAATATTGTGTAGCAGCTCCATTGCCACTAATTAACCACAGTAAAAGTGCTACTCATTTTCCAGTGGAAGGAAATTCCTTGTTTCATTTAATGACATGGAGACAATGCATACAAGAAGTACATTTTCAGTCTTAAACAAGTGAATGACTTAGTATGAAGGGGTGTATTAAAATCCTGAACATCATTCACAGAAGTGGGACATTAACACCATATATATATTCATAGCCCTTTTCTCTGTGAGAAGGAAGGAGTAGATGTGGTACAACAAGATCAACTCCCTTTCAACAGAAAACCGTCACTATTAACCATAACGTAGTTCAAACTAAACCTTAACATTCCCAGGATAAAGCAGGCTAAAACTGCATGTTCATTTTTCCAGAAACCTGTCTGCTGTGCTAAAACCCATAAAATGGTTTTAAAACTAAGCAGATGACAGCATTTTCAGGGTTTAAGGTGCTTGACAATGTAGTGGTATTGGTCAGAGAGGTTTGACAAAGTACAAGAAAACATGCTGTCCTCTCAATCCATTAGAGAATGGGAAGTTTTTAAGCTGGGACACTGAATGCAAGAGTTCTGATGGCATTATTTTAGTTATTAAATCAACAACCACACAAAAATTTATAATGAGAACATTGTATTGCCTGGACTTCATTATCAGAGTCAGAATATTGAGTATGAAGCTTGGAATGAAATAGCTTGAGAAAAAAAAGTATTCCTTGATGACTGGTGATTAGCAAACAAGATGAGCTAATAACTCTTGCTAGATAGTTTCACTGAGGGAGAAATACAATTTTCAGAGAGAGAAATTTTCAATTTCAGTTGAAGTTGAAGTGGAGGTGAAGTTTAAAGTCTTTGAGATTTTGTTTTTTCCTTTAAAAAAAATCTGGATTAGGTAAAAAAAATAGTTACATTTTTATTTGAAGAATTTTGAGCAGTTGAGAATGAGTGCTTTGAATTAATCAAATAACTGTAGTCTTATAATTCAATGAAATTAAGCACGTTCCTCTTTGATCAAACAAAAGTTTGAAGTTTCTGATTTCAGTCACAATCATCCCAGAAAGACAGAATACATAAAACCACAACATTTTTTCTTTCAGATATGATCTCAAAAAAATCACAGGTCATTTGGTACAAATTCCTATAGAACAAGTATTTTACATAAACAGATTCCTTACAGATGATCAGCCTAACACCATTCATCACTGCAGTGAATGCTATTTATGTTGACTAATGAGGGAACAGACCAAAACAGCCTTCAATGCACAGCTGATGGACTCTAATATAAACTCAGCAGGGTCTCTGCAATTACTAATATCCCCAAAGTATTAGGAATCTGTTCATGTAAGAGGTCTCAGTAAAGCCCTGTGGAATTGCTTTTTATGTATCTAAGCAGAAAACAATCAACTGTCTAAGACAAATTCCTGGAAAAGTGATTCCTACACAAAGCACAGAGAAAGCATTGCTTGTTGCAACTTCTCTGCTGCAAGCATGTTCTCATGTGTTATCATTATTCACAAACTTTCTCGGCAAATTTGGAATCAAACAGGAAATATTTAATGTTGAACTAGTACCAGTTTCGCACAAAGAGTTATCCACTATAATCCAATTTTCTTCCATGAATTCTTTATTACTTGAAGTATCACATAACCTAATTGTTAAAAAAACCCAACAAACCCACAACAAAAAACCCCTGACAACTTCTGAAAGTTTAAATTAATATTGACACTCCACCCTGCTCCACCCTCCACTCTTTTATTCCTCTGGCTAAGCGTTACCAGAATTTATTTCTATTTCTGTATCTTTTATCTCTTAGTGAAGTTTCACACCTCCTCTTTCCTGCCATGGAAAGGGGGGCAAGTAAAAAGATCTATCTCAAACCCATCACGATCAATGCAACTGTAGCTATACCCTGGGTGTGGCAAGACTTTATAAAATTGTCATGGAGAAATGTGTAAGTAAGTGAAAGATTTGGACAAAGTTAGTGTGTCTCATCCCAAAGGAGAGCAAATGTGATTTGCCCTTAGATGCCCCGTGGGAAGGAGTGTAGTTCCTATATCTACCATTATTTAGTACTAGAGTAACAAAAAAGATGCACATTTAGAGTGCAGACAGGCAAGAATTTTGTAGTAGCTTTAAAGAAGACAATCACTGCTAGCTCAGACAGTCGAGAAATAGAAGGTGGAAGTCAACAGAGACTAAAAGCTGAGCTCCAGAAGGATCCATAGAGCAGAAAATAATTTTGGTGTTATAATGAACCAAAAAATTCAAAGCAGGTAAGTTGTTGCAAGCAGACAAATTACAGATGACGCTCTGTGATATGTTAATAAATATATGAGAAAGGGGTTATTTTCTTACTGTAGTTGATAGTGGGCCAAGTTGACATCCAGTTTGACATGTGTTCTCAAAGAAAAGGAAAAACAGAGAGTCCAGAAGAACAGTCAAAATGATGAGAGGTTTATAAACTAAGAAGATGGTTTATTTTCTTTGGAAAAAAAGAAGACAGATTCTTGGAAAACAATTATTTAGATGAGAGAAGAAATATTTGTTGTTAGCCCTTCAGAAATGAAAAGCAGAAAAGGTCAAAATGTTGGAGGGCTCTTAGTGCTCTCAAATCCCAACCAGCAGTGTGGGTAGAGAGGAATCAGCAGCCAACATTATCCTAAAAGGTATAGAAGAAAATAAAATAAAATACATATATAAAAAATATATCTTTTTTTTTTGGGGGGGGGAATTATTTCTTTGGTTTTGTTACTTTTTTTGTTCTACAACAACCGAAGCTGCAGGAAAAAAGAGACTGTCAGGCACAGGGATGTTCAAACACCTCCCCTGTATTCTTATCCACTGCTGTCAGAAGGGAAGAGGTGGCATTAAACAGATGTGTGCATGGCTCATGGGCGGGTCCAACACCTGCCAGAATTCAGCCAACACAGCTTCTGAACTCCAATTCAGTCTATTTCTTTTCTCACATAGAGAGGCATTAGCACTGTTGTAATATGTTCTTAAACTCCCATCTGTGATTAACTGATTTCATACCATATCTATCAAGAATGCACTTGCAGAAGTCCAAGCTGCACCTTCAATTGTGGTGCCAGAAAAAAGTCCAAATCTGGAGATCTTCTGGCAGAGGTAAGGGGAGTGGTTGGAGGCAAGAAAGGGGTGAAGGATTAGCCACTGATCAGCTTGTCTCATGTGATTTTTGCCAATTTCTATCTGTTTTTTTATCTTCTTGAGAGAACTGAGAATTTGTCTCCATAATTTCCTACAGTTCACAATTCTTTTTGTTGCATGGAGTAAAACTTCTACAGAACAGAGTAGAAATGTCCAGCCATGATAGATTGCAAAGTCAGGCATAATTCAGTATCATTTTTGTAAGTGGAAAGTAATTCATTATGAATTTAAGTCAGTACAACCAGCCATTTTACACTCAGATATTGCTATTTATATGCTGCTTTTAATTTCAAGAGATACAGGAGTGCTGTCTCCTATCAAGGCAATCCTGAATAAAGATACAAATACAAAAAAAATGGAGTTTGTATATGTTGGAACTCTAGATCTTACTCTAAGTAGTCAAAACATTCAGAACATTCAGTTTACAAGCAGCAGTTGTGATAAAGAAGAAAACTAGGCACTTCTACTATAAATTCTCTGTGACATTTTTGTAATAGAAATATAAAACAAAATAGATGCAATACTAACAGCCACTCAACAAGCTAAATCTAGAACATAATTAATCACATATCAATATTTAAAGGGTGGATTTCTCAATGGTCAAGATAGACATAATCCTTAAAGAGGTTTTTTTACCCCAAGGATTAGAAAATACCATTTTACATTTTATTTAACACTTGTGCTTCCAAAGATCTCTTCCCCATCACAAAGCAACATGGACTAGTTACATTAGCCATTCCCCAGTGCTGTTTCTTTGGCCCATCATATGATACAGTTCAACAGGACTCATGAGATCTTTAAGATAAATTGGGAGTTTGTTATTTCTAATGCAAGTTACAGGGAAAAAATTAGATGCCAATAGTTCGAGTTAGAATTTGGCTGTGATACAATGGCTTAAGACTAGGATCAAAGATGTCTTTATTCTTTTTGGAGTTGTTCTTAATGAAAAATATTTACAGCATATTTTTACTTATTAAAGAGCAAATATTTACATTCGGTTTCAATTCTCTTCTCCACTGAGCATCTTCCAAGATGTTTTCTTTTGAGTGTACTTAAATTTTTTAAAAGTATGTTAAACATAAAAAGTAGCCACTTTGTCCCTCATGTATGTCTCCTGTGCCTTTGTTAATCCTTAAGAGCACTCCTTATCAGAGTGCTCACCTTTCCTGAGGTTATAGGTCAGCTCTGGAAAAAACTCAAACCAGAAAGTGACCTTTGTTCAATTTTCTGGCTTTGCTTCAGGTCACTTAGCTACCTTCCTTCTTTGACTGACACCCCCCACCTCCCCAGGGCAGCTTGTTTCCATGTTGACAGTTCAGCAGAAGCTCTACTGCCCTTGTTGAGTTTCAGCCTTAAAAAAGCAAAGTTCCTGAAGCATTGCCTGGTTTTTCCCTACTCAGCTTCTAGAGAGCTGCTTTGTGCCTTCCTCAACTTCTTTCAGATCTGACACCTTGTTCAGGTGAATAAATCCAGTTTAGGACTGCTAATCCTTTGCTGTCCTCTCTCAGTTTGCCCACTCCACTGAAAATTCACTGGTATTGTAAACACAAAATTAAAAATATTAACCCAAAATCGCATCTGTCTTTCTGGGCAATAATTTTTAAAGCCATTTCAGTGCACAACAGGGAAGAGCTATTAGGACAGCTAGTAGAAGGGACACACAGGCTGTTCATATGAAAGGACAGAAGAGAAACTAGGATAATTTAGCATAGAAAAAATGAAGGTCAAAGGGGAATAAACTTAATCCCTCTAGATATATCTGCTGGATTAATCACTAAAGAAAGAACTATAAAACAGTACTGGCTTCATAAATGAGCATATGGTGCTCGTATGCAAGTTTGGGACAGATATAGAAGAAAGTTTCTTACCACAATGGAAAAAAATGGTTGTGGAACCCTCTGTTAGAGATGGCAGAAATGAGAAAACTGGAGTCAGTAAGTACTTCTTACATGTCTGGAAGTGATAATGTGACATGGTTGCATATGACAAGAGTGCAGTGAAACATGCCAGTCTAAAATGAGGAAGCAGCTTACATTACTAGCAGTGCTTGAAAGAGAAACAAACTGTTGCGAAATCTATTCCACACACCAGATCTGAAAAAGTGTCTGATGCTCTTAAAAAATGTGGGTACAGTACATAACTGTACTGTACAACTATTATTTATCTGCAATAGTAAAACAGACAATGAACAAGCATGTTGTCAGTTTTAGCTTTGTAAAGGAAAAACATGGTATCTACCCTTAAGGGCAGTGTATTAACGTTCACTTAAACATGCAGCTTGGTCTTTGACAACCTGAACCTGATTTCTTTCAGCAGTTATAAACCTCTGCAGCACATTAGAGTTGTGCCACTAAAAGTATTGCCTCCTTTGGCCTGAATAAATGAGTATTTTCTTTGTGTTTGTATGTTGCAGACTTGTAATGTTGTCCTCACAACAACAAAAGTATCTAGAGAAGTTATGCTTGTAACATCCAAAGCAAAAAAATAGTATTTCTTTTTTTAAAATGAAGGCTGTTTTGGTGTTCTTTATAGGATGGTCTCAAAATTGATGGCTATGGCTTTTTCAATCGTACCTAAACCTGCATTTGTCTCTGAAGTAGCCTTAGGGACTCTATTCATACTATTGGCCCTGGTTGCAGAACCATTGACTCCCAGAACATCGTCAAGTTTCATTACCAAGGTGTTTGAAATTGGTTTCTTAGTATCCTCTCTGTTATGCTTGCCCACAGGAGAATAAAAGGAATTATCCTCCGAGATTAGTTCCTTACTTGTCCGAAACCCAAGGTGTCTGATAAACTTTTACAACCAGAATAGGTGTAAGGATATTCATAGCAATGTGTCATTAAAACTGATGGTAAGAAGAGAGGACATCAGCCAAGATTCTGGATAAGGAGGATGCAAGAAGGACTTGGTGAATATAACTAATGAATCACCATCTCACTTAACAGGTGCTAGTGAAGGGTAATAAAGTAAGGCTGACAGTACTACAGTTTGTGTCGTTTCTTTTCTGTGGATAAAGTGCACAGAAGACTATCGGTCCAGGTCTGTCGATTCGATACATTTTAAAGGCACTTAATTTAAAACAGGAATAAATTACTAAGTAGTGTCAGTATTTGCTCTGAAAGAGGAATATATTCCTTAAGAGGATGAATAACATCTGACGAAAACATTAGCCAAAAAGCTGCAGAACATCAAAGCTTAAAATGGTTTTAATAAGTTTAATAAAAGAAGCAGTTACACAGAGTAGAGAGAAAATAACTTTTGGTTAATGTAGATAATTTCCTTGGGAGCCAGGATTGGCCTCAGTTCTGTTATTACATTAGACAGAATATATTCATTTTAATTAAATGTTCCTCGGATAGATCTAAAATGTAGAACAGATCACTTACTGTATCAAAAGGACATGCTGCCCTAGGATGTACAATCCTTCCCAAAATTAAACGAATTGAGCCCAACTGTGAAAAGGGTCAGGTCATTTCAGCAATAAATCTGATTTCCATCACAAAGTCTACTATGTGAAAAAAATCTCTTTCTGTATAAATGGCTTCATTGTCAGACACATGCTGGCCTGCAGCCAAAAAGAACCCCATTCTATTTCTGCCTCTCTTGGGATTGGCTTGGATTGCAGGAACACTAACCAGTTTGTAGGAATCCATTGAATGAAAGCAGACTACAACATGTAGCAGGAAAATTACTTACGAAGCAGATTAGAGTGTAATCAGAACATGGTCTCCCATTAAATTTGTATTTGCCACTAAGGCTGTTTCTTCTAATAGTTTAATTTTAGATTAGAAAGCGATAAAAATTAGCAGGACAAGATAGAGCTTGAAAGTGCACTTCTGAAAACCTGCTTCTCCAAATTTTCATGCTTTTTGGGCATGGAAGTCATGAAGATTGAGAGCAGCATAAACTAGCAGAAAGAAAGTAGTTAAAAGAAAACTTAAAAAACATGTAAGTCTCCACACTTCTCAATTCCAACAGCAAATACATATTGTAAATCAGAAGGCTCTAAGCATTTTTTGCTACAGGAACTTGCAAGTCAACTTTCTGAAATTTTAATTCAGAGTTTTAAAACACATTTTCATTCATGGGTTCTACATTCAAAATACGTGAAATGGATACTTATTTTGTGTGTTCAGCAATTGGAAAAGCTTAAGCAACTACATTAATCTACTGAAAAGAGAAATTTGAGACTAGGTACCAGGAATTTTATTATAAAATTTGCAAAATCATTCATTTCCCCCCTGACTCTAAGTTATAGGTGAAATATTACATCTTGAATGTGTCCAGCTGATACACTTGCATCATCTAGATGCAAATCCACCCCAGGGATTTCTGAGCAAGTTTTAAAAATCTCTCCCTTTAATGTCTAGGGAAAGACCCAGATGAGGCTGCCATAGATAGAAATTATTATTTTTTTTTAAACAAACTTCTACCTGTACTTGAAGTAGTTAGGAATGGGGTGGTATAGTAACCTCTGAACATCCTCTACCATTAACCTGCTGAGTGTCCTCTCATGCAGAACTTACTCTTGTGGATTGGCAACTCTGAAAAGATTTCAGCTGGTGCTGCCTGTTTCTGGGCATGCACAGGAGTGTGCATTCTGACAGCAAAGAGCTCCCTGTTTTACTGTAGTGCCTCACTAAAAAGCTCAATATTAGTCATAGTCTTTCACCACTTCTGAATTGATGTTTATTTTCTTTGCGTCCAGTGACAATTCCCCTTATGCAGAAGGTTATGTATTATTTAAACTAATATAATTGTCTGCACAAAGACAATACCCAGTCATTTGAAAAACCCAAAAGTATTTGTTTTGTTATTTTGCTTCATCCCCAGGCATTTGATATTTGAGCTCTTTTTACTTAGCTCTTCTTCACATCCTTACTTTGTTTCAAGTGACTAACCTTTCGGAGCTCTAGAGAATAAATTGTTTGCTTCTGCTTAGAAAGGAAGGAATAAATAAAATATAACCTAAAGAAAATATATTGCTCTTTGCTTTATTCTTTTTGTTGTTTTTGTTCCCATATTCCTCAAGGGATGAACGTTTGCAATAGTCTCAAACTTTTAGGCTATTTTTTTCCTAACTGTTTTGGCATAGTTGTTCAAAATAGCACATCTGTCAGTATCTACAGCCCAAACCACCTGCCAGCAACCACAATGTCCTGCAGAATGATACCTGTTTTGATCTAGGACAGAGGCATTTCCTGCAGATTGCCCCTTTCCTGCATCACAAAATCTCTCCATGGAAGCATTCAGCACTTTTTGATTTGGGAGTGCTGACTAGTGAAGGTGTGTACCACTTTCCAGCAAATTTAAGCCCACTATCCAGCAGTTACCTTTCACAGATCCCTTGGAAATAGTTCATAGTCTGAAAAGCGCTTCTCCACAACATTTATTTCAGACCAAAAAAACATTTCTTTTTCTCCTACCAATAATTACTTATCTGTATATTGGCAGATGGAAAGCAGAAGACTGTTTAGTCTGTTTGTTGGATTTTCCCACAGTTTACAAGACTCCTACGGATGCAGGCAGTCAGCACAGTCAGTGCTATGCCATCATCTTCCAGTTCTGGTATGTGGAGACCCTTTGATGTGACAGTATCACTGAATTGTAGCTGTCTTCAGCTTCAAAATGGGCTCACTGAAGTGAGTCATCAAATGAGCTGAACTTGAATGGGCTCAGAGCAGCTTTGAGTCAGCCTTCAGATCCAAGAAATTAAATTTGTCATTTTTCTCCTATATGAATGTGAGTGTTGGTCATTTATTTATCTAACAAAAATCAAAGTTCACTTGCAAACAGTAAAATTATATAGTCCCAGAAAAAAAAAATCATCAAGCTAGTTTCTAAGTAGTGCAAGGCCTCCTAAATAGGATTTACATTTTACTGTTGTGCTTGCAAAAATTAACTTATTTTCTGCAGCCAAACCCTTGAGACCAATAATGCTGCATAATTTTTTGTTGACATTTACAGAATTTGGGAGTCAAAGTCTAGCACATTATGTTTGACATTTCTCATCAGATTAACAAGCAGTAACAAAACCTTGCTGAAGACATTATTCTCTACAATTTGGATGCATCCTGTCCCCATCCTTTAGTCATTTAGGCATAATACCTCCTAGAAATTTCAGTGTGAGACACTATTGTATTTTCCTTTCATTAAAGGGTACATATCAAGAGCCATCTAAAGCAGTCTTACTCTCTCCTCACATTAGAAAACACATTCTGGAAAATTCTGACCCAACAGGTACTCAAGTTGACTATCGACCCACATTTTAGATTTCATACTTCAGGGTGAGCTGCACTGACCCATCACCCTTGCAAATAATGAAGTTAAGATGATTTATATGAATGAATAAGCTTATTTTATTGCTCTAAGTGTGTTTTACAACACATTATGTTGGTGAAATTTCCTGAAATTTTACACTCCCGGTTAAAATTGTCTACTTCTAATCACTATTGACACAGAGTTGCAATTATAATTACAGATTTTGCTGTTTACATGTAAGAAGTATGGAAACCAAACATGCTTCTCCCTTGCAAGAGTGGGAGAAAAGTAATCAGAAATTTACTTTATACTGTGAAAAGGCAACCTTAAATTATTAAAAAAGAAGTGCACAAAACACCTCCAAAACAACCAACCAAATGGAAGATTCACAAGGCAACGGCAGCACTGCTTTTTTGTGGCAGACTTAATTCTTCACTAGCTACAGGTTTATTTAAAGATGGAGGAATTTTTATGCCAAATTGTTTTAATTAATTTGCATATTTATCACTACAGTTTGTTGGATGAAACTATACTCTGCTTCATTTATGTAAGCACTCAGATTTCTATCTCAGCAATGCCAGAGGAAGTTATAAGGGAATACAGAGAAAGCAGACAGATAAGCCCCAAACATTCCATGAAAAGTATAAGACAAGCCAGGCTTCCAGAAAATGAAAGAAATAAAAGCTTTGTGCAAAACACTAAAAAAAATCAGAATGTGGGAGAATGAGAGATCCAATTTCATGATTTTCAAAGAAGGACTTATCTTCTCGGGGAATGAAAGATGTATCAAACATTATCAATTTCTGTTCCAAGGGAAGGTTTGTTTCTTTGATCTGCTGCTTCTAACAGACGCTACCACAGAGCAGGACTAATGGGAGAGAAGGCGGCTAACAGGAGTTCAGCCATTCTATGGTCCCTCCTTTCCACACCTCTGCCCTGTACCCACTAGATTACACTTTCTTGACTTCTATGCTGCCAAGCCACTCACAAGGAGGAAAGATGTGTTTGCCCAGCTGTTGTATGACTGAACAAAGGAAGTCACCAAAAAAAAAAAAAAAAAAGATGGTAAAGGAAAACCTTGTCCCCCCAAAAAAACCCAACCAACCCACCTCACCAAACCAAACACCCAAACCCCAAAGTCCTAAGCACAAAACACTAAAACATGTTATACATCTCCTCTGAGGGAATACCAAGTAGTCACATGATAGACATTAAGGAAAATTTTTAATGCACTTCAGGGAGACACTGAAATGCTAAAATGGCCCGCTCAGCAGAGGATTAGAATACACCCAAACGCATACGGAAGTTTGGGTTTTGTTTTCACTCTTGTCCCCTACCATGGTGGTGCCATTTTTTTCTCCTCTGTGATAATGAGAAGTGGCATCCATGCTTTCTCGAAGCAGAAAGGGCTAGCCCAAATATGTCAGAAGAAGGATTTAAAATAATAACATTTGTTAGAGAAGTAACTCTCAACAGGTTTTTGCTAGGCGAACTTGGAGTTTCTTTTGTTTTTTTCTTTTATATTTTCATATCTTCAGTATTTTCTCAGACAATTCCTAAATAACAGACTTCTACCAATCTGAAGCAAAAATGAGACTTGCAGTAAGTTGCTCATCTCTTGAAACAGATGCCTTTGCTGGTATCACACAAAGGATGAAAAGAAGACCAAAATGTTCAATACTCTTCCAGAGCCTAACACATTTTTATCCTTCTTTGTCAGTGTTTTTTTGGCATCAAGGAAGATAGCTTTTCTGTGGTAATATTTTAAAACATTTATTCCTTTATGGCATCACTTGTAATTCAAATGTGGTGCAGATAGCACTGAATCAGTTCCAGCATTAGATAAGACACGTGACCCAGCAGCTTAGCTCAGATGTGGAGCTGCTTGATTTATCTGGCAAACTCAATTATATTTCTTGAAACCAAGAAAATATGTTCTTGTCTTACGTTAATGCTTAGATATAAAGAATGTGTTCTCCTTGAATAATATTTTCATTTAGCATATAGTTATTTTAAGATATGGAACTATGCTTTTCTTGAGTACCTGTATGACCCAAATTATCCTCCTTTTGCTCTTCGGCCTAGCAAGCATTTCTCTGACACATGAATCAGCAGTTGCTGATTAGGAATGTATTTTCTCCTTATATATGCAATTTTTTTAATTTGCATATTTTTTACTGGGCCCCTCAGTAAAAGCCCAGAAGTTGCATACTAACAATGCTTTCCTGGCAACTCACCTAAAGGATGTGTAATTGAACTACAAAATGCTTCTCAAAGATGTTCCATAATGTACTGGAAGCTTACATGTGAAGAAGATAAAAAGCAGATGCAAAAGGGACAAATTGTGCTCAGTTATATGTTGCAGTATTTATACTGTATGGAACATTAAACCAATTAGTAGAAATTTAACTGGAGTTCCAGACCTCTATTTTATTACACAGCCTTCTGGATTTTCCCCATTCTTCTTAACAGTAATTGAGGAACTGAAAACCTGCATTAACCTTGAGAATTCTGCAAGAAATGTGTTATTTTACCTGAGAGGTAGAGAGTAACTTCACACAAGGCAAGGAGCTGCACAAGTCTTGAACTACAGCAAATTAGATTACAGTTATGATCAAAGTCAGGGCCACAGGAGTACTAGGAAAAGTCCAATTTAATTTTTCACACTGTATAAGTTAGCTGTGCACCTTTATTGGTCACTGGAAGATGTAGAGATAAATGTGTATTTTGACTATGTTGAAATCTGTCAAAATGACCCAGTTCTTCCACAACTAAAAGTGTGGGAGTTTCACTACTGGCTACAGCAAAAAGAAAGTGACCTACTGATATCATCAAGAGCTCCAGCAGATCTCCAAGTTTCTACAAATACTTTAGACTACCCATAGGACAATGAGAAAAATATAATTATGATTTGACTCTATTACCTCCAGAGGTCCCTTCCAATCCTTACCATTCTATGATTTATTTCTGTGCTAAAGCTAAGCATAAAATTCTGGGAGCAGAAAAGGTCTCAGTGCTTCTTTCACTTTCTTTTTTCTTTGCAGAAAGAGAGACCTCTTCACTAGCCCCACTACAAGGAGACCACACTGTTGGGTGACATTAAGGGTAACAAACCCTTTGTCTAGAGACAACCTAGCACAGAGGAGGAGCACGCTCCAAGTAATATTTTGTTAGCAATTGAGTATTTATTACACTTATCTTGAAAAAGGGGCAAGATGGCCTTTTGAGAAACACTTGTATAAAGCCTATGGTCCAAAGTACATCCTTGAAAATTTGTGGTACTCTCTTGTGTGTACTTCTAGTAGGAGCAATTTGAATCACTGGAGACTGATTAGAAAGGCTGTGACCAGTGCTTTAAAATGTTCTTGTATTTAATATGCCCTCAGCAATATGGAATTCTTAAATAATGATACCTTTATGTACAGCTTTACAAAGGCAGATATGAATACAAATTATTTACTTTTTCCACTTCCTTCATCTATAGCAAATCATAGAGCTGAAGTGCATAGCTTGTGTTGCCTATGGAACTAAACTCCATGTCGGGATTTGATGGGGAGGGAACAAGGCTGCACACTGTGTATTAGCTAATCTTGATGAAAGTCTATATGAAAACATTTGGCATCAGGAAGAGAAGGTATATAATTGGCTCTGCAAGATAGCAGGATGTTATCAGATTGCTTTTGGCTAAGAATTCTTAGAAGCATGTTAATATTTTTTTGTGGTTTGGGACTGCAAAAACTAATGTAAAAAAATTTGCTTTTATTTAGCTAATACTATTATAGTCTTCTGTCTGAAGTGTTATCAAGAGTTTAGAAAGGATTAAGAGAGCTTCTTGATGTTAGTATTTACACACGTGTCTAAAAATACAGGAAAAATATTGCCTTAAATGAATGGATTCCAAAATTAACATCTGACATTGACCTACAATCCCCTTACAGCATAGTAACAGCTTAGTCCAAGCCAATATTGCAGCCAGTTTGCAGGGATGGAAATGGGGGGTGTTTGTTCCTCTTCGTCATTCAATACATTGTCTTTGAGTAATAGCTGTTGTTTAGAAGGGTGATTTAACTTTTAAGTACCACATAGAGCTGACATCTGACCAGTGCTCTTGAGGATCACTTCCCATATTCCTGGGCTTTCATCCAAAGAGGGAATGCTTTGAAGGATTCTTCTGTACTGTATATGTCTTGGTAACCAACAGAACAGAACGCACCTTTGTTCAATATAAACAAGATAAACCTGTTTACTCATTTGATAGCAGAAGAAAGAAGTGTTCTTTTGCAGAGGAAATAGTTGACTGTCTGGGTAACACCGATGTTGTTGGAAAATAGACTTGTGTGCTAAAACTGAACAAAGAAAGAGGAAGATCCTGGTAACCCTTGTATCCAACATTTACATGTTGGCAGTGTTGGTACCACTATTTCTATTGTAACTGTTTAAAAACCTTGAGAGATGTCTCACTCCAACTGCTAAGACTCTGTTGTTTTACAGAGTTTAATGGATGTAAATTCAATGCATGGACACAAATAAGTGGTTTTATAAATATGCAAATTCAACTTCGTTTTTCACATTTGTTCAAAATTTTCTTTCTTTAATAATTTTATGCAGAACTTCTGATTTTTTTACATGTTACCTTTCTTTCGGCAAGACTCTGTAGCTGAAACAAAGTGCTCTCTCAGATTAAACAGAGCAATTAGCTGTTCTCTAAGTTATCTAGTATTGTAATACAACAATAAAAGACATTCATAAAAACTGTCTATACACTGTAGTGTTGATCTGTTCTCTTACAAGCATCTTTTCTACGCCTAAATGATCCTTTTATCCTGAATAAAAACTTAGTAACACCTAGTTATTTCCTTCAGTTGAGCCTGACTTCAGTATTATCAAGCATTTCCTAAACACAGCCACACAACACTAGAACAGCTTCCAGCTGAGGTCCCTGGGATGCTATTATATGGTTAATAAATACATGATTAAAACACACAAGAAAAATTTAACATCCAAGTCCTAGGAAAAAAAAATTCCTATGTGATCCCCCATGAGTTGCTAAAGTGGATCACCTAGGTTTTTGATGTCATACTTCTCTGCTCTAGATACATCCAGCTTTTAATTAATCGGTAAAAATGCCTATTTACTCTGGAAAAAATAAAAAAGAGCAGATCGTAAAACTAAGGTCTAATTCTGCCAAATGTAGAGCACCTGTGTGCTTTGCTCACTTAGTAGATCCCACTTACAAAGAACTTCATTGCTGCAGGAAAAATCCCCACCTAACTTTAGAGTTCACCTTCTCAAATTTAACTTTGAACTTCTTTTCACTCTGATCCTTCCCAAGTTCCCTCCAGATCCCAGAAATTTAATTCTTGTGCCACAAGAAGGTTCAGATACAAAAAATTCAATTACACCTGATATATAGCACTCTGAAAGGAGCTAAAGAAGATTTAGGTACTTTATGACTCATCCCCAACTCAACTTTGGAAAGCTGAACACTTTCCCAGAAGAGATTTTCAAGCAACCATACAGAGCAGTCTTTATCAAGCAGGTTAAATTCCTTCTAAGTGACTATACTAGGTGATCATCCAAATTGATACCTAATGAAGTTATGCTGTTATCTTGAAGAGCTCACACTTGCTTCTCTGGGGACAGCACCAGATTTTTCAGAACAAGGTGAAAGAAATCTTCCCAAAAGCAGTTAAACAGCCCACTTCCATGAGAGTTTTCAAGTAATGTCCAAGACTTATTTATCCAATCTTGTGTACCTACTCAAATTATTTGGTAATTCAATCTTGTTATTCAGAGAAAGCTGTTAGCTTTTAAAATCCAGATTTTTCTACTATTAATGCCTGAAAATACATCAGAGAGAAGGTAAACAAATGAAGGCTTCATATTAAAAAAGATGTTGTGAAAACTAACACATTAGTTACGCCTGTTAGCTGTTGTACAGGATTAGCCTTTCCTGCTTCTTTAAAATTATGAAAGAGCATTCCTCAAAAAAATGTGGCATGATCAGTATATCCCTTTATACAGACAGCACAAACAGATATTGAAAAATTTTGTGGTGCCTTCCATTTAATTAATCCTTTTCAAAGACTGTTCTCTTTGAGTCAAGTTTTTCTCCCATTGTATCTTTCTAAGGATAGTCCCTTTAAATTCAGCAGAATCGCAAGCTTTAATAACTTAATTCTCTGTTGCTAAAAGAGAAGGGTTTTCATATTTCTCTTTGTTTTTTAAGGAAACTATGTAACAGCAGCACCTTTTCCAACTTAAGTACCTGTAACACTAAAAGCATTCTCAGTTTGCACCCTGAAAAGATCTGATTTCTTCTTCAAGAAATGGCAGGAAATCAATTATGGGATTTAGTGCATTTCTGTTTATTGTAGATGTATATGAAACAGTTTTCAGGTTCTTTGCAACATGCATATAAGACATAGAAGGTTACTAGCAGAATTTTAGGCACAATTTTACAACCAAAATAACTCAGTCTTCCAAACAAGCAAAACAAATAGTAGAGTGTAACCCAAATCACTAATATAATATTCTAAATAATACCTACCAGTCACCAGATGTCTTGTGAAATCTCCAGAAGCTGAAACTAAACAGCCTGTTTTAATGGCTATTTGTGAGTAACAACCTTCTTCAGTGCAGTGTTAACCTTGAGAATTCTGCAAGAAATGTGTTATTTTACCTGAGAGGTAGAGAGTAACTTCACACAAGGCAAGGAGCTGCACAAGTCTTGAACTACAGCAAATTAGATTACAGTTATGATCAAAGTCAGGGCCACAGGAGTACTAGGAAAAGTCCAATTTAATTTTTCACACTGTATAAGTTAGCTGTGCACCTTTATTGGTCACTGGAAGATGTAGAGATAAATGTGTATTTTGACTATGTTGAAATCTGTCAAAATGACCCAGTTCTTCCACAACTAAAAGTGTGGGAGTTTCACTACTGGCTACAGCAAAAAGAAAGTGACCTACTGATATCATCAAGAGCTCCAGCAGATCTCCAAGTTTCTACAAATACTTTAGACTACCCATAGGACAATGAGAAAAATATAATTATGATTTGACTCTATTACCTCCAGAGGTCCCTTCCAATCCTTACCATTCTATGATTTATTTCTGTGCTAAAGCTAAGCATAAAATTCTGGGAGCAGAAAAGGTCTCAGTGCTTCTTTCACTTTCTTTTTCTTTGCAGAAAGAGAGACCTCTTCACTAGCCCCACTACAAGGAGACCACACTGTTGGGTGACATTAAGGGTAACAAACCCTTTGTCTAGAGACAACCTAGCACAGAGGAGGAGCACGCTCCAAGTAATATTTTGTTAGCAATTGAGTATTTATTACACTTATCTTGAAAAAGGGGCAAGATGGCCTTTTGAGAAACACTTGTATAAAGCCTATGGTCCAAAGTACATCCTTGAAAATTTGTGGTACTCTCTTGTGTGTACTTCTAGTAGGAGCAATTTGAATCACTGGAGACTGATTAGAAAGGCTGTGACCAGTGCTTTAAAATGTTCTTGTATTTAATATGCCCTCAGCAATATGGAATTCTTAAATAATGATACCTTTATGTACAGCTTTACAAAGGCAGATATGAATACAAATTATTTACTTTTTCCACTTCCTTCATCTATAGCAAATCATAGAGCTGAAGTGCATAGCTTGTGTTGCCTATGGAACTAAACTCCATGTCGGGATTTGATGGGGAGGGAACAAGGCTGCACACTGTGTATTAGCTAATCTTGATGAAAGTCTATATGAAAACATTTGGCATCAGGAAGAGAAGGTATATAATTGGCTCTGCAAGATAGCAGGATGTTATCAGATTGCTTTTGGCTAAGAATTCTTAGAAGCATGTTAATATTTTTTTGTGGTTTGGGACTGCAAAAACTAATGTAAAAAAATTTGCTTTTATTTAGCTAATACTATTATAGTCTTCTGTCTGAAGTGTTATCAAGAGTTTAGAAAGGATTAAGAGAGCTTCTTGATGTTAGTATTTACACACGTGTCTAAAAATACAGGAAAAATATTGCCTTAAATGAATGGATTCCAAAATTAACATCTGACATTGACCTACAATCCCCTTACAGCATAGTAACAGCTTAGTCCAAGCCAATATTGCAGCCAGTTTGCAGGGATGGAAATGGGGGGTGTTTGTTCCTCTTCGTCATTCAATACATTGTCTTTGAGTAATAGCTGTTGTTTAGAAGGGTGATTTAACTTTTAAGTACCACATAGAGCTGACATCTGACCAGTGCTCTTGAGGATCACTTCCCATATTCCTGGGCTTTCATCCAAAGAGGGAATGCTTTGAAGGATTCTTCTGTACTGTATATGTCTTGGTAACCAACAGAACAGAACGCACCTTTGTTCAATATAAACAAGATAAACCTGTTTACTCATTTGATAGCAGAAGAAAGAAGTGTTCTTTTGCAGAGGAAATAGTTGACTGTCTGGGTAACACCGATGTTGTTGGAAAATAGACTTGTGTGCTAAAACTGAACAAAGAAAGAGGAAGATCCTGGTAACCCTTGTATCCAACATTTACATGTTGGCAGTGTTGGTACCACTATTTCTATTGTAACTGTTTAAAAACCTTGAGAGATGTCTCACTCCAACTGCTAAGACTCTGTTGTTTTACAGAGTTTAATGGATGTAAATTCAATGCATGGACACAAATAAGTGGTTTTATAAATATGCAAATTCAACTTCGTTTTTCACATTTGTTCAAAATTTTCTTTCTTTAATAATTTTATGCAGAACTTCTGATTTTTTTACATGTTACCTTTCTTTCGGCAAGACTCTGTAGCTGAAACAAAGTGCTCTCTCAGATTAAACAGAGCAATTAGCTGTTCTCTAAGTTATCTAGTATTGTAATACAACAATAAAAGACATTCATAAAAACTGTCTATACACTGTAGTGTTGATCTGTTCTCTTACAAGCATCTTTTCTACGCCTAAATGATCCTTTTATCCTGAATAAAAACTTAGTAACACCTAGTTATTTCCTTCAGTTGAGCCTGACTTCAGTATTATCAAGCATTTCCTAAACACAGCCACACAACACTAGAACAGCTTCCAGCTGAGGTCCCTGGGATGCTATTATATGGTTAATAAATACATGATTAAAACACACAAGAAAAATTTAACATCCAAGTCCTAGGAAAAAAAAATTCCTATGTGATCCCCCATGAGTTGCTAAAGTGGATCACCTAGGTTTTTGATGTCATACTTCTCTGCTCTAGATACATCCAGCTTTTAATTAATCGGTAAAAATGCCTATTTACTCTGGAAAAAATAAAAAAGAGCAGATCGTAAAACTAAGGTCTAATTCTGCCAAATGTAGAGCACCTGTGTGCTTTGCTCACTTAGTAGATCCCACTTACAAAGAACTTCATTGCTGCAGGAAAAATCCCCACCTAACTTTAGAGTTCACCTTCTCAAATTTAACTTTGAACTTCTTTTCACTCTGATCCTTCCCAAGTTCCCTCCAGATCCCAGAAATTTAATTCTTGTGCCACAAGAAGGTTCAGATACAAAAAATTCAATTACACCTGATATATAGCACTCTGAAAGGAGCTAAAGAAGATTTAGGTACTTTATGACTCATCCCCAACTCAACTTTGGAAAGCTGAACACTTTCCCAGAAGAGATTTTCAAGCAACCATACAGAGCAGTCTTTATCAAGCAGGTTAAATTCCTTCTAAGTGACTATACTAGGTGATCATCCAAATTGATACCTAATGAAGTTATGCTGTTATCTTGAAGAGCTCACACTTGCTTCTCTGGGGACAGCACCAGATTTTTCAGAACAAGGTGAAAGAAATCTTCCCAAAAGCAGTTAAACAGCCCACTTCCATGAGAGTTTTCAAGTAATGTCCAAGACTTATTTATCCAATCTTGTGTACCTACTCAAATTATTTGGTAATTCAATCTTGTTATTCAGAGAAAGCTGTTAGCTTTTAAAATCCAGATTTTTCTACTATTAATGCCTGAAAATACATCAGAGAGAAGGTAAACAAATGAAGGCTTCATATTAAAAAAGATGTTGTGAAAACTAACACATTAGTTACGCCTGTTAGCTGTTGTACAGGATTAGCCTTTCCTGCTTCTTTAAAATTATGAAAGAGCATTCCTCAAAAAAATGTGGCATGATCAGTATATCCCTTTATACAGACAGCACAAACAGATATTGAAAAATTTTGTGGTGCCTTCCATTTAATTAATCCTTTTCAAAGACTGTTCTCTTTGAGTCAAGTTTTTCTCCCATTGTATCTTTCTAAGGATAGTCCCTTTAAATTCAGCAGAATCGCAAGCTTTAATAACTTAATTCTCTGTTGCTAAAAGAGAAGGGTTTTCATATTTCTCTTTGTTTTTTAAGGAAACTATGTAACAGCAGCACCTTTTCCAACTTAAGTACCTGTAACACTAAAAGCATTCTCAGTTTGCACCCTGAAAAGATCTGATTTCTTCTTCAAGAAATGGCAGGAAATCAATTATGGGATTTAGTGCATTTCTGTTTATTGTAGATGTATATGAAACAGTTTTCAGGTTCTTTGCAACATGCATATAAGACATAGAAGGTTACTAGCAGAATTTTAGGCACAATTTTACAACCAAAATAACTCAGTCTTCCAAACAAGCAAAACAAATAGTAGAGTGTAACCCAAATCACTAATATAATATTCTAAATAATACCTACCAGTCACCAGATGTCTTGTGAAATCTCCAGAAGCTGAAACTAAACAGCCTGTTTTAATGGCTATTTGTGAGTAACAACCTTCTTCAGTGCAGTGTTAGCCTGTAAATAAAGCCTTGAGAGGGAAAAAGCCTTGTTTTTGTCAGGTGCCTTATAACTATTAGCCTAACTGCCTCTACAGGTGGATGAGAATCTAATTAATTCCAGTTGGCAATGGAGACAGTTCATCTCTTACATAAGTTGAAGGAACAGATGTCTTAAGAAATTTTTTCACAGCTCTCAGAATGGGCACATTTACCACGAGTGTCATACCTTTGTAGTACAATGTTTCTTAAAGGAAAACTTGCACATAGAAATATTTTGAAATAAACTAAATTTGTACAAAGAGGTGTGCTTAGTTATTGCTTTACTTTGCTTGTAAGGCTGTTTTTATTCAGCTTCTTGCAGTGACCATAATTCAAAAGCAATGGCATCGTAGCATGTTGCTATGGAAAATGTTATGAAGTTATTTCACTTAAAAATGGAGTAGTTAAAGCTGACTTCTTACAAAGGAAGTCATCAAGCTGAAAAAAAAAAATTCCTGTTATTTAGTTTGAAGTGTCAAAGACCATGGTAAGGGAAAAGAAAGTACTTTATAACTGACTTTTAAAAGAAACACATGCTTTTTAACAGTTGCTCTAGCCAAACCGAGAGTTTAGAAGTTGGTTATTTTAAAAATAATAAAGTGATAATATCTCTTTAAAATAGTTAAAAATATCATAAGATACAACAAAAGAGCAAGAAGTAGCAGAAATGTCCCTGTTTAAAACAAATTAATTAAGTAAATGGATATATTGGTAATGGACATTGAATTGAATGTACTTTGCTATAGTGACTTCAATAGAGATACCTAATTTAAGAGTTTTCAAAGTTCCCTGATTTTTTTTTTGTGCGCGTGAATTTTCAAAAAAATCCTAAGCTGTTAGCTCTGAAAGAGAAAATGCATCATAGGGAAAGGCAAACCCACTGTCCTGTGTCTTACGCCTCTGCTGCTAGCTTGATCATTGGCCCGTGGACTGAATTGCCCAAGGAAATTGTAGATTTGAGGCACTCACTAGGAATTACTCAGCAGAGTCTTGCCGGCTGGACGTGCACTGTGATCAGCAGTAGCTCGTTCATGTGACAGAGCAGCTGTCAGGTAATAACACTCAGCCACCCTGCTCTGTAATGAAACCAGTCACCTGGAGGTTCAGCCTTGCAGATCCCCAATTATCGACTCTTAATGTACTCCTGATTCAAATTCACATTTCTCAAATATTATATGTTCATTCTACCTTTTACTGAAAAGTGATAACTAATGTACTTAATGCTTGAGCTGTACTGAAATGCATAGGATGTGTGATTAAATATGCATTTGAAGATTAATTAACTTGCTTTGAGTAATCAGATTGTGACTTAACAGTCTTCATCATTATCTTTAGCAAAGTGATAAGGCTTTTTAAAAGCAGACTCTTTCAAAGCATGAAGAAAAATGAGCTAATCCCTCTGTTGATACAATCTCTTTGACAGAAATTTCCTTTAGAGAAACAAATCTGCCTTTAAGATACAACCATGAATCTAAATAAAAACAACAACAATAATAATACTGTTAGTAGGGAAATTTAGTAGGGAATAAAAATTCTGTAAGAATGTAAAATTCTGTAAACTAAGCCAAGGATAACAAATAGAGTAAAGAAATGAGGAAAAACATGCTTCCTGCTCGAGTTGCTCATGATGGAGTGTATCGTTCTGTCTGCTTTGGGTGTCTTAAGGTTGAGAAATAGTATGCATTTGGGTTCTTAAGTGTTTCCAATTCTAGTAGGGCTTTACTACTCCAGCAAAGTTGGGTATTGTAGTAGCAATACACTCTTGGAACAAACGAAAGTGTATTACAGATGTCACACTGTACCAATGTGGCAAATGGGTTACGTGAGCTCTATGGAGAGAGACGCGGTTTTGCTGGTCCAACCTGTTAAGTCTAAGGACTTCTGCTGCATAATTCAGTTGAATAGGGAGCACAATGTTTTGCACCCCACAGCAGCCTAGGGCTGCTCTACAACTTGTCAATAAAGAACAAGAGTTAAACTGATGTAGGGTGCAGTGATTGGGAAAGGTACCTGTGCCAGGGTTTGCTTTTTAACTGTAAAACTTCAAGGAGAAGGAAAAAGGGTAAGAAATTATCTCAAAGTCTCAGTATACATTGGAAATTACTAGTTTTGGAGAGTTTTGCTACAGAAGTATGAAGATTTCATTCAGAAGTCCTTTCTCCTCATTCCTATTGCTTTTAATATCAACATTTTTTTATCTAACTATTGTACAGCAAGTAGCACTAACTGCAAAAGGCAAAAGAGAGATGGTGTACTGCTAAAAGATGCGACCACTTCTTTGCTTTCTGATGACTGCAATTTAAAATCAGATTGTTTTGTTGATTAGAGGTCTATAGCTATATAGTGCCACACATAAATCCAGTCAATGAGAACTAAATATATGGTTCATTTGAGCTCCTCTTGCTTAAGCAGACAATCAGCAAGCTGTTGACCTACTTCTAGATAAGAAAGGGTGGAGATATCTAGAGCTTTATGACAGCTCTAAACTTCTGAGGCTAAAGAATTAAAACTGATACTGTAGAAAAAAAAAGCCTGAAAAAAATTTAAAAAGAGAGTAGGGAAATATGCAGTGGTATAGTAGAATAAGAGTTCATCTTTGAGATGTACATGAAGATGACAAGCCTCCACTTTCGATAATAAACAAAAACCCCACAACTGTTGCAAAGGAACCCATAATAACTCTGAGTTGTGAATGTCCCTCATGTTCTTAAAAAATAACCCAAAGGTGTGTCTAAATGCAATTTTTTGGGTCCTTGCTTTCTGTATTTCTTTGCACAATTAAATTTAAATGCTCGTGAAATACATATTTCTTCAATGTAATTTCAATCAGCTTTCAAATAATCAAAAAGAAAAGATGATGTTGACACATAAAATAATAAAAGGGGACAATTGGGATCTACTGAGAGCAAGTCACTTATTTCCCTAGTGAACCACAACAAAACAGTTATGTCACTGTGGTAACTACTAGACTCAAGAAACATTGCAATCAACCATCAGAAAACACAGGGCCTACTGAGGCTTGACCTTTTCTAAATGTCATTTCCCTTCTCTGGATTTAACTTAGACATACTTTAAAAAAATAATTAAAAATCACAGTTTTTAACTGAAGAAAACACATAATGAATAAAATAATCCTCTTGCACAGACATCAATGGTCATATTCCTCTTTTGCTCTGAGAAGGCCTTAGTTTTCAAGATCAGTAATCTGATGTTTGCAAAATGTTGGAAGGTAAATTCAAGGAAAATCACCAATTTGTTTAGGATTTTCTTGTCAGTCCTTTTGCATGTTTAGATTTATTCAGCATGAGATTGGGCACATTTAGCACTTTATATCTGTAGTAAAGGTCTCTGTGGAGCATCTCTTTTTTTGGTTGTGTTTCTCTTCCCCTGTATGGTCTCAAAGTGCCTGTAAGGTAACATGGTAGGAGCATGTGTTCTGCTGATGTTCTGCTTTTCCATAGTGCATTATCTTATAGAAATGAATGAGTAATCTGTTAATGATTAGGCTATCATATTTGAAATAGAGATTGTAGATTTTTCACAGAAGACTTTGCATAAGTTCTCTATCTGTAGACTCAAACACTACGTTTTTGCAAAAATACAAGAAATTCTGTAATATTTCTTATGCTAATTTACCTTCCCAGTATGCTACAATTCCCTGTGGAATGATTAAATAAGCTATTTTCCCTTATCACAAACTGAGTAAAATTAAATACCATGTTCCTTAGTCTAGTAACCAGCACAAGCAGATTGATTGAACTGCTAAATTTACTAGCAGCATCTGAAAAGAAATCGTATATATTTCCTAGCTAAAAATAAATTACAAAAATTGAGAGACATATCTTTTGTTTGGTGATATTTGAAATGGTAGAATTTGTCTAATTAAATATCTTGAAAACAGTCACAGACCACGTGTCTAAGTAGTGAAAGAAGAGACCCTAAGGACAATAATTTAGGAATTTGAGCCCGATTTGGGCTCAGTTCTACATCATTCTGGTATGAGATTCATTATGAAAGAATGCATTGAAGTAGGCAAATGAGGAACTACTTTGAAAGAAATCACCATTGCTTCCTAAACAGAAAATTCTAAGCTACTTAGAGAGAACAACTATTAGGATCAAGGATATTCACCCAACTGAAATAACATTTACAGGTACAGGCTTTGCCACTAGAAATAATCAAGTCAATAATCCACAAAGGGCCAAATAATCTAGTTAGGAAGTCTTTTTTCCATTGATATATCACAGGTTCCACTTATAAACCCTCTGCTCCAGCAGTGGAAGAACGTTCAGCACATCATACTGTTCTTTGTACCTCCTACTGCAGCATTATAGGTGACCTTGGCTGCAAATTATTTTGTGTGACATGATACGGAATTTAAACAGATACAAATCAGACTTTTAGATATACAGTCAAAATTCTAGGCTTGAGCTATTTTCCATTCTAATTTTGTAGGGAGTTTATTTTCATTTATGATGTGGGAGCAGCTGTCCTATTATGTAACTAAAATTTTTTTAGAGACCTGAAAACAAACCATTTCTACAACTCCAATTTATGAGCTTCTAAATTTAACTTCAGCTTAGCATCTGACTCAATTTTATCAAAATAACTCATAACAGAAGAGGAAAATCTAAGAAATCCTATCTGTTAACAAGGAAGTTTTCTGAAACTCTCAAAACTAATGGCAAAAACTGTACTGTATTTATGATGCAACCACATTGAGAGCAAGAAAGGAACATTGTTTAACAGATGTTTCTTTTTTATTACTGAAATGAAGTTTTTCATAACAGTTTAGGAACTCTATTTTTCTCTTTGTGATCCAAGGTAGATCCAGATACACTATTTCTGAAACAGGTGCAACCACATTTTGAAAGAGAAATGTATCATGATTTAGGGTAAGTCTCTAATAACATGGAGCCTTCCCAGAAGTAACTTTGGTTTTGTAGCTAGTAATGAATCACTCTGTAGATCAACAACTGAATATTGTTCAGATGTTAATTTCCATGAGCACAATGTGTAACATGAAACCCAGTTAGTGAGCCAAATTCAAACTCACACAAGCATCAAGGCTGGAACTGTATGGTTTAAACTAAAAAAATACCATCAGAATTTTTTTTGCTTGATGGAGAGCTCACATACTTATATAATCCCACTGTACATAATAATACCAATCTACTGATTGAACAGTATGTAATCCCACTATACATAATAATAACTATTGAATAACTGAACAGAGAAGGAATTCTGTATGAGTTTGGCAAGTTATTATTTCTACAAGGACTAATATTATTACCCTCTCCTTTTCTGATGATGCCATGTTCTGTGCCTATAAATATATTCCAGCTCTCATGTATAGTTATTTAAGGTGGAATGAATCTTTTTGTCATCAAAATGCAGTAAGAGTTCTTGTTTAGGAATGGAATTGATAATATACATAGTATCAGGACAAAGAAACTTTATTACTGTAATTATACTTCAAAACTTAAAAGACAAATAAAGTTAAATTGGTAGTTTCTACATTTAGGTGACAAATCCTTCCTGAGAATTTATAAATACTAAAACAATTTTGACTGCTTGCTGGACAAACACCAACTGATGTGGTACCTCTTCTTAATTTCTGCTTTCTACTTGTGAACTCTTTTCCTTCCCTGCAGCCCCTACCGATATGGCTCATCAGGCTCCTGACCTGTAACACCATCACTTCTGTCCAGTGCCCTGGGAGAAAGAAACTTCAAATTAGGTGGTTTCACCTAATTTGGGAACCTGCCATGCCAGTCTTTCTTACACATTTGTCAGGAAAATCAGAGACTTAAGCCTTCTCTGAAGCTCAGTGTCTTGGCTGGCAGCAGCAAAGATGACCAGCTGTATCTGTAGGAGTAGTAGGGAGAATTTTCACATTCCTTCAAAGGCAGGTTTCTCACCTTCTCTTGGTAAACTGTGATTAAGCCTGTCTGTTAGAAGATAAAAGAAAGAGTGAACACACTCACTCAGAAATTCCTCTGTAGAGAGGAATAAAAGATTTGAACTACAAATTACAACTTCTATTGCAGATCTGTGTGCCCCTTTATCTTTTGCTCTGAATGCAGGGACAAGGAACATCCGACAAGTCTGCCAACTCTCCTTGCACTTCTGATAGATTCCTCAGGCTAGAAAAGCAATCTGGTTGTGGCTTTTTGTTCTGCATATACCACAGTGTAAAATCAGAACCTTATTTTTTTCTTTCTAGACAATACACTATCCCATGTAACAAACCAGAAGAGTGCATTTTTTTGAGAAAAGCTTACTTTTAATTACAAATAGCAATTTTGGTCTGAATTAATTCTGTAGGGAAAAAAAACCTCTTTTGCTCTTTGCTACAGGCCAGATTCTACAAAAATTCTGACCACACTATGCTAAAAAAACAAAACAGGAAAAAAAAAAAATCAGTGCTAAAAGCTGTTTCAAATATTATGTAAAAATAATATTGAACTATGAAGCATAATGAGCTTCTGATTTCCAGCACCTGCTTCTGTTGTTTTGTTTTTCTGTTTAGCAGTTTCTGCTTGTTTTATGTTCCTCAGGTTGTTGTTTGCATTTCACAATTTGTACCCGAGTAAAGTTTTAGCTCCAGTATGCTATAAAAAAAGAATACATATTGACTGTAGATTTTGCTGGTAGATACACACATCTACTTGTTTGGTTGGCACTGAAAAGAAAGATTCTACCTGAAAATTCACTTTTAATTACTGTCTCAGAAATTCCTGGAATACATTTCTGAAATAAATGCCTCAATGAAGTGTAGTTCAGAGAGACTGACTCATTACGATATATGGAAATGTACAATGCTTAAAGTCTGTGCAGCTGTAGGACTTCAGAGTATATTCAAAGGACTATATGGTGATGGTGTCAGTAAATTAATTTTTAATTCCAAGCCAAAGACAATAACAATAGCTAACTATATAAATAACAGGCAAAGTGAGCCTTCTAGACAATTTAAGGCACTGAAATGAAACTTCGTTTTATGGCACATTAAAAAAGAATGTGATGTGCCAGGAATTGCTTCTTTGTGTTGTTTTTAAGTAATACTCCCCCTGACATCCCATCTTAATGAAAAAGCTGTACAAAGTATTTTAGAACTGTCCACCCCTTCCAAATAAACATTCTTAAAGTACAAAATTATGTAAAGGCAAGAAAATACTTGCTTTCTGTAACACTTTTTTCTTGCTAGCCTGCAGGTAAAGGATCTGCTCTGGTATTTTGATGGTCCATCTCCAAATGACAGTGAATGGTCACCTTTCTTCTCAGACCAGATGTTACAACTCATGCTTTACTTACTAGGTTATGAGTTTTCACAACAGACAGAAAACATCCTGCAACATTTTTCCACACAGAACCTGACAAGTCCTGCAAAAGATGGATGCAAAACTCACCTTGCACAGTTTCACAGATGGACTAGTAAACTCATGAGTTCATAAATTAACATCTGATTCTTGCAGCCATAAATCTAGTCAAAGTCTGATAAGAATTACAAATAATATCATCAACAAAATAGCTATTGAGCATTGTTTGCTTTGAAGATTGGTCTCACTTTTAGCTAATCACCACAGACTGAAGACATATGAAAAACCTGTGAGTCAAAAACATTTTGTATCTTCCATGAAAGCCATGACATTGATGCTGACTTCAGTAAGTACAGAATATTCGTGGTGAGATCCTGTGGTTGCAGTATAGAACTCATGATGAAGGTATAGATGCGTGAAGTCTGAAGTCATTACAACTCTGATTACTGACCTTTAAAACTGATAACTTATAACAGATTACTTAAGACTCAGGTTACTGAGTCCTAACTCACTAAACATTAATCCTAAACCACTAAGCAAACAGCTTCTTCCCATTTGAATACAACATATTTTTATTTTATCTGGCAGAGACTGAACTATGGAAAATAACTTACAATGTTGAGAAGAAACTAATTTTGGTAACTCTCTATGTATCACTGAGCTCTGATGTCACTATTTCAGTGTGACAAAAAAAGAAATGAAAAAAGTTATAGAAAATAATTTGGTTTACTTTGTTTCTCAAATGCTGTCTAATTCTGATCTTAAGGATTCAAAGCAGTAAAAACAATTACTTTGTGAATATCTAACATTTTCATCTTTGAGGTAGGTTTACATTACTGTAAAATATTAGAGTTCTATTGAGACTTCTTGACCTCAAAGGGGCTATAATAGTTTACTTTGGAAGGGTGGTAGATGGTAAATTTACAGAGATTATATCAGATCATAAATCAGACTAAAAAGTGCTCAAAGTGGAGGTTTTAATTTTTTATTTTATATTGCAGATATTGCATTCCTTTAAGAAGAAATAAGTGAGACACATACTGTAATTCTCTTTTTAATAATAATTAAATTATCCAATGCAAATAATATTTGGGATAGTATCCTTATCATAAATGCACAAATATTTGCATATTTTTCAATAAAATAATTTTTCAATGTGAGAAACAACTGAAAATTTCAAAGCAATAAACAAATTTTTCATTTTGAATGTGTATACAAGGAGGTATCCATGCTACTCTAAAAGAAAATTAAAAATAAAATTGAACTTCATGTACTGTGTGAATGAGAAAATCGGGTATTGCCTCAAGTAAAATAAAAACCTAAGGGAGTGTCACCTAAAAGGCAAGAACATTTTGAAGCCTTTGACAGTGAAGGAAAGAAGTTTCTGAAACATAGCCTGTGCTACTTAATTTTTTAATTGATTTAAAGCTTCGATTAATTGATTTAAACCAGGAGAGCAGAGGAAAGTCACCTCTCAGACATTTCACATTTTCCCCTTTGTCAGGACTTGTGTTATCAAATTTCAGCTCTAAAAAATCTAAAAATTCAGCTCTATTAAATCTTTAGTTAGAAGCTCTACAAACAACACTATTTGCACCCAATTTAAATAAATCCCCCCACTTTTCCAGAGCATTTTTGTATTGTCTTAAACTCTCTTACATCCTCTTAAATTATTTTAAACCAAGTTCCTGCCTACAAACAAAACCAAACCAACAAAAATCCTAGCTCACATTATAGCTGAAGTTAAAATGAAGACGAATGGAGATGAAAATCAGAAATACGGATGTTTGATGCAGACTCTCAATAGGAATGCAGTTGTTATTTTGGTAATTGCCCATGTTCCATTCATGAGAATCTTCTGAAGTGAATATTTTTCACTCTAAGAGCACTTCTAATTTACACATACTTGAAAATTCTTATTTTTGTATGGAACTCAATAATTTGAAAGCTACTGAATTGGAAACTTCTGCAGATGCATACATCTGGGAATCTGACTTGAAAGAGTTTAAAAGCAAGAGCCTGCAGCTTAGCAGAGACTCTCCTTGAGATGATGTTTTTGAATGAGAAAGGATGTGTCAAAGCTTAGTAGATAGACACCTTTCTGTGGATCACATTGAGTTTTAGCTCATGTTTTACCCAAGAATGCATTTTCTTTCAATCAGTTGTTCTTCAAGGGATGTCTGTAAGTCAGTGCAAGGAAAGAGAATACTTAGATTGACAGACAATTTACACCCAAAATTTCAGCCTTCTTAGCACGTATTTACTGGCTTAGCATGAGGATTATAATTTAATGATATGAATATTGGAGTTACCAATTGCTTAAAATAGTGACATTTGGATAGTAGCATTGTCCAAAATACAGTTCTGTTTCCTTTATCATAAATATGCTCCTATATCTACCCCGGTTGGCTTAGAGACAAAGCAATAGTGTGTGCTGGGAATGCAGAGATCCAAATCCTGTCTTAACACTCAGAGGGTGAGGGTGTGAGCCTGTATACAGGATGGGAGACTTCAACTTGCACCAGATTTGCTAAAGAGTCAGGTACAGTATAACAAACCTAGCTGTTATGTCACAAATAAAATTAATATATTGTTTCCACTCTAATAAATGGTATTACTCTTTGGAAGTAAAATTAACACTTTACCATTAACACTTCTGTGACTGTTTCTCTGCGCATACAGAGACATGCCTCTTCATTTCTACAACATGCTCAATCACATGATAATCTAGTGTAATCCTCTACTTTTTAAATGATAAATCCTGCCCATGTACATGTATTTGAATTCAAATGCTGTTCAACAAGAAAATTCTGTTATCCACTTTGTGTGATAGCAATGTGACAATTGAGAACCAAGTGGCCCTTGACTGAATCTCTTGCTCCAGTGCTGAGACAGAGGCAGGGGGGAATACCAGAGGTTTGTACAGCAGCTCAGGCAGAAGATGGGTGTTGTTTTCACAAGTGGTGGTATTTCATGGAGAACACTTGAAGCAATTCTGCTGAGAGGATATGACATACAATGCCAGCCACTCCAAAAGCTGATGATCTGATAGATTTGTATTCCAATATTGCTAGTATTTTTGCTCACATTTCCCTTTTTCATCTAGTAAACTGGAAAGATTTAACTAAAGTTAATACTACTTGCAACACCAAGGTTTACAGATACTTTCCAAATACTGTCCTTATATTACTTTATTTTACAATAAAAATGTCTTTCCCCCTCTTCTTAGCTAGCTTCAGGGAGAGAACAATAACATCTGCAAAGAAAAACTCAGTGCTTGTGTATGCCATTAATAGCCAGCAGTGTTCGACAACTTCTAAAGTGGAGTATCTTCAGCATCTATTTGCCTCAAGGGAAAAAAACCCAACAAACAAACAGGTACTGCAATCACAAACACTTTCTTTAGCATTTGGGTACTTTTTTTATTAAAAAGAAAATTCATAGGAGCACAGTTAACCATGGGAGTCTCTGCTCCTGTTGTTTCTTACTGTCAAGCATTTATGTGAGCAGGAAAATTCAAGAAGAACTGACCTCGCTGCCAATATTTATCAGCCGCTCCTCAGAAATAGCAACGAGTCAAGAGATAAATTGTTCTTTCATTTTGAAGCATTGATTGTAAAAATAGGCATAGTAGCTAGTACTTGTAACTATACTGTGTTTTCTCTACATGAGAATTTCCTTTTATTCCTTTGGATTTAAGAATCAAGAAATTTTATTCAGTAAGGAAAAATAAAAATCAATACTGAAGATTATTTCACTTTAGGTTTTATGTAGCACTCTAAGCACAAGAAAGAGCACAAAACAACTGGAAATCAGAAAACTTACTCTAAGACATTAAACCACAAAATGTTACTAATACCAGGAATTTAATATTCAAATGCTAAAGAAAATTTAGGCTGAAAGAGCTTCCAGTTACTTTGCAATTTTTTTCTTTGAGTAGACAGTAGATACTATAACAGGGCTATTACATTACATTATATTGCTATTTATATAGTGATGACATACTGAAATAAAATAAACTTTTAAAAGATTTTTCCATCTCCTAAAAAATACTAACTTATTTGGCATAGATTACTGAATCAATAAAAAGAGAAGTGGCTTTTTAAGGGGGTATTTTATGATCAGAAATTTTGCCAGTCTTCCAGCCATCTGAAAATCAGTATGATTTCAAAGCAGAAACACTTTTTTAAAGATAAGTTTTATCAAAATAGCACTGTTACATGTAAAAATGAAACCGTAACTACTTAAAAATGAAGCTGTGCTGTTTCAGTTCATAAAACATAGATTTCCTGGCAAACTAAAGCACAGCAAACATATACTTTGGTTTAGTGCATGCAGAAGACCATGAAATTGCATACAGAACAGTCAAGGATAGGTATGATCTTTAGGAATGTAACATACCACTTTTACACTGAGACAGCTTCTGAACTTGTTCGCCCAAATTAAGATGCACCATATTTTGAAGTGTATTCAATGTATTTAAGCAAAGCTTGATCAGACTTCCCACTTGCAAAATAGTTTTAGGAACAAAGAGAGAGGAAAAAGCTACTTTTTAAAGTTATTTAAGCACTTACTCATCTCTCTCCAGACACTTTAAAATTTTCTGACGTACCAGAGCACGTTAGACCCTTCTGCTGACTTTAGCACCTACTGCCTTCTTACACTGATAAACAGGAATGTAACTACTTAAATATTTTCAGACACCTCAGATGCATCTACACCTACAATTCATAAAATTCTGGCCCAAATACAGATGGAATGAAATCTAATTATAAACTTTTTTTTAGGACCACTACTGAATATCAAACTTGTTAGAAATTCAAACATCTTACCTGTTGCAAGTCTCTCCATTTGTATTACCAGCACCTTTATCACAGTTAGTTAATAATGTATAACACTAATTAAACTCATCAGAAAAGATTAGTTTTCAGATGCACCTGTTTTCTAAAGAAAAAGTGTGAAGTATCCTCTTTCATGTGTTAGCTTTCATCTGCTTCTGTTTCTTAGTTAAACAACAGAAGTGACAGCAATTCTTTTTCTATTTGTTTCTAGTAAGTTCAGGCTAAAACATTAGGATGTTTGGAGGTTTGTTTGCTTTGTTTTCTATTTCCTTTTTATTTTCTTATGTTTCCTAGCAGGAAAATCCATAAAAACCTTCAGGCACACTCTCAGTTCTGTCCAGGCAGTATGGATTAACTTCTTATCAAGTCCACAGTGTGGGCTGAAATCTCCTAGACTCCAAGGCCAGTCAACAGCAATTAGTCTTTCTTGATATCAACAGACTTTTCTTTTACCCACTATGGCTTGTCAAGAGGATTTACTGAAAGGTAAATATTCCCTTCAGGAAAAATATCCATGAGCCAGGAGTAGCAATTTGTGGTGGTATTCCTAAATACCCCAAATAATAAATACATACTTATAAAACGACAATAAAACGGGAATATTCCACTTGCCTACAGCCTCTGTTATGCCTTACTCTAATAATAATATTTGAATCTTCTGTGCTACAGTAACATTGTTTCTCCTGTCACCATGACACTTTCCAAGTTGTAGCAGTATTTTGGAGGAAGTAAAACAAATATTCTCTTAGCTCAATAAATTGCTATTTTTGAAACATAATGAAAACAACTGTCTATATTTGCATCAATGTTTAGGCAGTTCAGCAATGTTGGCACATCCTGGTAGGACACAGATTTCTCCCCTACTTCTTTCTTCATTTTGACTCTCTGCTGTTAAGGATATATTTTGTTTTGAAACAATAACATCTGAAAATGATAGAGAATTAATTAAAATTGGGGATTTCTTCATAGCATTTATTCATATGCACACGCACAGTTCTTAATTCAATTTCACTGAGATTTTACCTGACACAGCAAGGGAAGCTTTCCTAGGCAGGGAAAGGAGTTGGTCTTCTCCACACAACCCGAGGAATATCTTTCCTCTATTTAAGATCCTTACTGCTGAACTATTTGAAGGTGAGAGGAGAATCAGAAGAGAGCAGCAAGATTAGCACAGCAGAACACACAAGAGGCTAGAGAATGCCGCAAGCAATTAACAAAGACTCTGGAGATAACATTAGGATGCTTCTACAAGCATATGCTATATAAATATATACCAGGTCACTCAGAAGCTTTTATTGCTCCCTCAGCTTGACTAAAAAGCACTGAAGTTTCTTTTAAGGTACAGTATCTACTGTAGTAACCTCCTCATTGAGTTCAAGGATTTCCTGTATGTTGGGTGAAACAAGGATGGTTATAGTGTCATGTAACCAGTTTTAATTTTTTTCCTATCCACGTTCAGGACATAAATACTGGAGCAGGTGTCAGAATAAACCAGTATGAGTACAAAAAAAGTGTCTACGATTCAGCTCAGAGACAGAGAGTGATCCTATGAGTTGTTGTAAAGAAAATCTGAACAACAGTACCCTGTACAGAAGTGAGAATAAGGGCATGGTTACAGGCACAGGCAGATCACCCACCCTTCTGTCCTACACCTATCTAGGTTTACAGACAGCAGTGTAGCCAGAATGTCTTATTGAATAGCTTAAAGCATCCCTACTACTGACAGAGCTATTTTATCTTTTCCTGACCAGAGCACATAGTTACTTCTTAAAAATTACCTCTTGCTGCTTGTCAGTCAACTTACTTTGAGAGCATCCTCAAAGCCCTTCTTAGGAAATTATATTTCCTGTTCCCACACTCCAGTTCACTGTGCAGGAACTGGTTAGGCACATACATTTTGTCCACCTGACTCAGTCTCCTGTCAAGACTGTCACATCTCAGCCTCCCCTATTAATGTCTCTGTGGGCACCCTGTTGGAGGCTGCAATTTCATCCACCGGTGTGCCTGTCACACAGCGCATGCAGATTAGGGCTCCTCTTGTGAAACTTCTCCAGCTGAAGGACATGCTTTGAAATCTCACTTCAGAGTGGGAGATAAAATTCTGGCAAACAAGATATCCCTTCATACTGGCATCGATATGGTATACAGACACATACATACTTCTTGTTTCCAGGAGCTGACTTACTGGACTTACATATTGAAAAATCTGACAGACAGCAGGATACAGAAGTAAGGATTTTACACAAAAGTAGTAGAGCCTGAATTTAAAGATAAGGCAGGCTGGCAAATGGACCAGTTCTTTAACATTCCTCATGCACAGCCTATTCTATTTTTAATAAAAGAAGCAGTTTAGATCATAGCACTATTAGTAGAGATGTTTTCTCCCCTGTAACTTTTTTTTTCTGATAACATTAGGGGAACTACCTGAGATAATGCCGCATCAGTAACTGATAGTATATGGATCAGTTCAATGCTACTTGTTAAGAACTGTACTTCATTTGAATGGAAAAATTATTTTGCTAGTAAAGTGAGCAGAGCATTTAATACCATTATACAACTGACAGAAATATTACTAAGCTATGATTTAATATTTTCAGTTGCATAAAAATAATTTTTAATTTAATTTAAATTTGCTTCTGATAGTAATTTTAGTAAGGACATTAAGAGGACTAAAACACTATTTTGCTTTTCTTCTGTGTCTTTTCTCTGACAGGTTCAAACACTATGAGCCAGCCTCAGTGTCTACAGATTTCTAACTGAAGTCTCTAAAACACAACAGAAATTTGTGCCAAATCCTGTTTTTTTGAGAACCGACATAAGGAGAAATAATGGAACTATTACTTGAGTAACTAGAAAAATAAATTATGCTGGTGACACACCATGATGGTTGGGTAGAAATACTGAAAGTGTTCTCAGGCAGCAGGAGCGTACAAAGACTCTGCCTATTTCAGCACCCTGTACTTCGCTGTATGAGGCTAGAAGAGACAGATTCTGAGCTGTTATCTGAGCTCAGTTATGCTAAAACATGACACAGTCCCTAATTAAGAGGCCTAATGAGTTCAATTTGCCAGAAGTCCCCTCAATGCAGGTAATCAGAAACTGTTACTCTAACTCCATTGCTCTTTAATTTGATTACTAAAGTGCACTGAGCAGACGATCATCTTTCTCTTGGTTTGATCTGTCATCCTTACTTCTTGAATTCCTGCCTGTCTCATATCTTAATTAAAAGCTCATTGCCTTTCTACTGGAAGTCATACACAAACGTTCTGATAATATTTCTCATCACATTATTTCTACTAGCCTGTTCCTTCTGCTTTTCTCAACTATCAATTTTATAATGTTTTGTGTTTTATTGCCTTCAGTTCTCTCTTTTGACTTACCCTCTTCCTTGTGTTTGCCATCACAAGTTAACACAAATAATGATCACAAATTTGGACAGAAGTTATAGAAGTAATTACCCCTAATTAAAGCTGCTCCCCACCTGTACTAAGATACCACATATGAATGCCATGAAGAATGAAGCAGGACAGAAGCTACAGCAGATGTAATGTAAACAAATGTAACCTTTAATAGGCACAGTATAGTATGAACTATATACACCTGTTAGAAACAGCCTCTGCTTGTGTGAGGTTCTGTGTTAGAATTAATATGTTAGATGTTTGAGTAAAATCATTACTTTAAATTTGATATTCTTGATCAATTTATACAGAATTAAATTATTAAGTTCTAGTTTAAGCACTGCATGTTGGTATTACCCACTGTTGGGAAACATTCCAGAAATGTAAGTTGTTTAAAAACTGTAAAAATTATAATGAAAAGGTGCTTATATACTTAATCTAGCCATGAAATGTATACGATCATGTTAATTAAGTGAATATCGAGTATTCTATATACTAGTAGAACAGCTGGATCCTGCAAATATTAGTCTTTAAGCAATTATGGCTGGGACTTAAAAGTTTCCATTGGGAAATATCTCCTTCTGGAAATCAGGTGGCTTAAAGGCTTGAGCCAGAGGTTCCATTCAGATCAGCTGGAGTCACTGATAGTCAGAAATGTCCTAATCTTTAATTGCTTCAGAACTTATTATAATATTAATGTATACTACACTTCTGAGAATAAGTTTCAAAATGCAGATTATGCTTTCTTTGAAAAAGTCACATTCTTTTGTCTTTTAAACGTCATCTCTAATAACCTTTTTGTGTATTCAATTGTGCTTGCATTATAACCCATAGTGACTAATCATTCCTTATTCATGTGCTTCACATTATTAATGTATTGGCATGTTATTTTAACATTTTTCTTATTTCAGGCTGAGTAGTCCTGGTCCTGTCCTACTTAAATAAAGAATTATTCAGTACAAGGGAAGATTATGTTGTTCCTTTACGACTTTTAAAAATCCATTATACACACATTTTGGAGACCAGTGAACTGCAACTGTACACTGACATCATGGCATTTCTCCATTTACTGTTTAATAATTCCTAACATGTTAGCATTTTTTAAAATGCTGCTTATCTCTGACCTGACATTTTCAGACAGCTACTTGCAACAATTCCCAGATGTTTCTTAATTATAAGCACCTAATTTAGAGCGCATCTCTATATGTTTATTACACACACATTAACATTTACACCTTTAGGGTCATTTTGCACATACACACCTCAAAGACTTGGATCTATGACTTTCTTTGCAATGCTTTGATGGCAGCTCTAAAATTTGATATTCTGAATTATTTTCCATCAGCAAGTTGTCACTAATGTAGAAGCTAATGCTTCTAACAACAGACACAAAGACACCAATTAGTGTAAGACAGCAGGAAATAGTTGCTGAAGTGCATAAGTGATGAGCAATTTCATGGCACAGCAGCTTTTTATGTATTCTAGCTATACAGAAATCTACTTGCTGCTGTCCAACCATGCTGTTTTGGTTCTCCCTCATGAAAGGAACGTAAGAATTCTCTGAATCCTGTTCAGGGTGTATTTCATGGAGGCCCAGCAAATAGATATTTTCTTATGTTTTCAGCTCCAGTTATGACATTGACATTTTATGCAGACTTGAGAGAGACCACCAAACTTTACACATCATATCCTTAAACAACCCTAACTATGAAAAGCAGACAGTATTTAATACACAAGGTCTAACGCATAGCAGATAAAGAACAAATCATATGTAAAACTGCATTTATAGCAGCCAAGCTTTGGAATTTCTAGTAAAATCAAGATACTGTGTATAAAGGCAAGGAAATTAGGCTAAATAGGACAGGCAGCAATTAAATATACGGGCCTAGCACAGCATAATAAATTTCCAGATGTTTGCAAAGTGTTTATCTTCATGTAAAAATTAAAGCTAAATCTTCTCACCAGAGGAAAACTAAAAGGAAAGAAAAGTTCTAGGAAACAGCAGTTCTCTCAAAACAATCAGACAAAAAGTAGCAAGGACATACTTCTCTGAATGTGCTGGGCTCAAGTGCCATTCACTGCTCCCAGAATTTCTTCAAGTGACCTCTTCACAGCAAAGCAAGTTAACGTAGCTGAATTTTTGCCCATAAGTACACAAAACCCCGCACAACCCTTTCCATTGTTTTTTCTGCAAGGTATCTGTTAGTAGCAAACAGTTGGGTAGTGGCAGCATCTTACACTGACATGACCCACATAGCAAGAAATACGAGTGAAAACCTGATGCAATGGTAGAAGTCTACTAATTGGATCAGGTCCATCTTGATAGTACCACTATTTCCCTTAAAGAAAAAAAGATAACGGGGAGTGTGGCAAGATTGGCAATTGCCAAATAAGAGTAATTTAAAACAAAAGGTGTGATCTGCTAAAGAACAGCATGGCTTGGTATCACCAAAACCATAAGATTGTACATGATTTGTACATAGATCAGCTTATCCTCCTTTTTGTGAAATTCACTATTACTTCATTGAAAAGATTGATGCTCATTAAACTATAATAAGTGCAATCAGTGGAGAAGAAAAAAAAACAAGAATCTTCAACGTCTGCAGTCAGAAGAGCACATGAAGAAAGTTCTGTGGTGACCAGACTCTTGAATGCCAAGCTAACACAATATATGTTGCTAGAGTCACGAGTTGCAAGTGCTTAATTTATTTTTTAAAAATATCTTCTTGTTCATATTACAAACATCACATAACATGAAATGCTGCCAACCTCTAAAATATTCAAATAAGCATATTTTTTAATCACATACAGCTTTAGTTAGCTAGAAATAGTAGCTTTTATATGAACTAAGTTTCATCTACTTCACTTGAAAATGCTAGACACAAACATTTGAAATGCTGAAGTTGAAGATGAGGTTATACATGCTCCCTGCAAGTACATCTGGAGGACTCACAAGCAGCCAACAGTCTAAACTATTTCCTTTGATCTTAATGAGCACAGTATGCTTCAAGGAACACAGGCCATGATATAATTTTATACAAGTTCCAACCTTCCAATTGTGAAAAAAATCAATTGGAAAATCAACTGCAGAGTCAAGGCATTGCCTGATGTGAAATATTACTATATAGTTAAGTATCAGATCATCTCTTCTCCTAAGCTGGATTTGTGATGAGCCTGTGACTTTTACTTTCCCAGGGCTCTTCCTTGGCTTGGATCAGGTGTATAGCTACAGGTGGGGAGCAGGTATCATTTTGCACCTCTGGAACAATTGGTCCCCAGCTTCCATCCGCAAACAATAAAAGGGCAAAATGACTCATCAGTTGGAGACCATAATTTTTTCTCTGGTCCATGAACGGTAACAATAAACAATGTCCTTCCAGGTTTGCCCTATGGGCTTAGAGTAGCTCAGAGTATTTGGACACAGTTGTCTCCACCAAAGGGCACAGAAACATTACTGCCACCAGTTCTCCCACCTCATTAACTAGTGAGGTAATGAACCTCTCCCTCCACACCTAAACCCTGCTTTGGCCCTGGAAACAGTGTGATTTGTCTCCTAGTTCTAAAGGAAATGTTTTTAGAAGAACACAAAGCATGAAAAAGGTAGTACATGGGAAATAATGAATGTATCTCTATGTATAATACTTTTTCATTACTAGAGTATCGGTTCCTATATAAATACCAAACCCTAAGATCATGAGGAATTACTTAGACAATCTGAAAGCCCACAACAGTGTCAGACTGCCTGAATCACTGATATTAGCAAGACTAATGTAGCTCCTGTTCCCTTTGAGTCTTGTTTCCTCTCTCAGGTTAAACTCCCAAACAGGCCCTTTCATGCAATAAGGCACAAGAACTGTTCAGTGTTTACTTAAAAGAGAAAATGCATTTTAGATTTTTAAAAAATGTTTTGTGATAAGTACAAAAAATGTAAGAAACATCACTTCAGCTTTATCAGCTAAAATGCAACGCTTCGTAATCACTATCTATCAGCATTATATATAGCTAAAGGAAAGTGGAATCCAACAGTCACTCAGTAATTATGGAGTACAGCATTAAACTTTGGTCTTCTATTTGAAAGCAAGGTCAAAATAAAATAAAAGATGACACTAATTGTTAGCATGTATCATCTTGGCTGCCATTTTATTTTCATGACAGATGCAAGAAAGCTCAAGGATGAGGTCAGACTGTTGAACTAGCATTTCATCAACCTTGAATACTGGTTGAAAAAGGATATTATGACATGGATAAAATCTTAAAAAATGTATATAGGGATTAAAAAAGTCATTTTCACTGTTTACATTTGAAGACATAAGAATTAATGTATTTAAATTATTTTTTCCAGATAAGAATTTTTACTAAGAATGTAAATGAACAAAAATCTGGATGAAGGGCAATGACTTTTAGAAAATTATTTGATAATAAATATAGGGAAGGAATACAAAGGTAAGAGAAATATAGAAAAGATGACACTGAGTTCCCTCATTCTCCACATTGCTCAAAAATCTTACTTGGAAACACCCAGTCTGCCTTGCCTGTATTTTAAAGACTAGTTTGCCTCTAAGTATTACCAGAAAAAAATCTTAAAGCAAGCTCAAATATATTCTTAGAAGTTATTGAACAGGCACAAACAAATATTTAGAAGTAAAATGAAATCACTCTAAGAAACGTGATTCTTCCACATTGGTCCTACTTTTTTTTTTTTCCTTCAGCTATATACACAAACAAAAATTAACATTCTCCCTCTGCCCCCACAACAACAACATCATTATAAATATTCCGGCTCAGTTCTTGCACTAATGTAAAAAATGTTGATATAAACAGAGCCATGATAATTTACAGTAGCTGTAGAATTTTCTCTTACTAAACTCAGTTGCTGCCAGACTGTTTTGTATAAACAGCCCTATAAACAGCCTTCTGGTAATCTGGTGTTTGAACGTGAAAGAAGTACCAGTTTGACTTCAAAGTCAAAACTTCAAGAACAAGAAAACCTCAGAAATTAATAGAATATTTATCCAATATATTCCAAGTCAACAGCATAAGAAAATATTTTGGAATAAATACATGCTTAAACCATAAATCCTGATGAATTACCACAATGGATTTTTCACAGAAAAGTGCTGCAAGAGACGGGTATTTTTTGCTGTTGGCAAGAAAAATCTAGTAGGATAGCTGCTAAGAAAGCATTTTATAAAGGTCGTACTTGAGCCTTTACAAACAAGAATTTTAATTAATGCCCTTAGCACTCAGCAATTAACTTTGCACACCTGATAGCTTTACAATATAGACTGGAGAACTCCATCAAACTATATACATTTACATGGCAATTGCTACGGTCAGAAGTTCCATTTTTTTGTTTGTTTCAGAAAGCTAATGACCTTGGACAGAAACCAGGAAATATAAAGGTGTTCCTCCCCTGGAAGATTCAGCTGTTCCCTGTGACTATTTCCAGTAGATGGATGCTGGACCCATACTGGACATCAATTTAAGAGCATCCATCAAGAGAGACAGTGGAAACTTGATGTATCATTATAAAAGACTCTCTAAAGCACACAAAAGCATATGATACTAGTTTAAACTTAAAACCTAAACGCATCTCACCTGCCCAGGTGTAAGCCAGTTTCATTTTTCTGCACAACCAGCAAGAGAGTCAGTTCTCTAATAGGGGATGGGTGTAGCAGATCCAGTCTCAGTGTCCAGATTTACTGTGAACCACAACAAATAACTTGCAATGAGCTAACCAGAACCTAAACCGAGGCAAGAAAAAACAGGCACTTGCCAGGGCAAATTTTTCTACTACTTGCTAACCTGTCATAACACTACCACTACAGCACAAGTAGCCAGTTTGTCCTGTCACTAAAATTTAGGGGCTAAAAACCTGAAAAAACCAAGACGCCTTCACTCAGGATACTCACAGCTCCAAGCAAAACAAAGCTTCTGGGTACGGCAGCAGCAGACAAGGCCTATGGCACTTCACTGTAGTGTAGGATGGGAAACAGGTGGCCAAGGTTAGGGATAAACTAGGTCCCACAGTAATTTGGCTTAAACAATCCTGCTTGTTCATCCTCATACAGCTGGGGATGCAGATTACCAAGCACAGCTGGTGCAGGCTGACCAGGAATTTCATGACAGCCCCTCTACATTGACTCTTCAACCACTTCGGTGGCTTGTCCAGCTGTGGAAGATGACTAGGAAAACCGGCATACTCTGTTTCTGCTCTGTGACACACCCAAGCTCATAACATCTTCACACTGCTTCATCTGCTCCCTTGCTCTTTTTCCGTCTAGCAGAGCTTTGCTCTGCTATAAAAGCCATCTTTGGTTTCTTGATGCTTAGTTCAGTTTTTAATCATGCCATGCATTCTTACATCTCTCAATTATCTGACCTTTTTCCTGCTTGCTCCTGCTCTCCCTGGAAGGTGCTCTAGGGGTCTCTGAAAGACCTGAAAGGGCCTGAAAGACCTGTTGTGCCATACAGGTCTTACGTGTTCCTCAAAATCTAGTTCTGCCCTGGAAGCAGTAGTGTGAACATGCCAGTTCACGGACGAAGTCCATGCAGAGATGGTTCTCCTCCCTGAGAGTTCTGATTGAACATCTTCCAGTAATTTTTCCAGACTGAGGCATTAGTAATTCACTTAACATAAACTAGTGAAGAATACACCTCATTGAATAGTTTAGACTGTACTTGCAGACACTAACCAAATGCAGAAGGTGACTGACAGGTAGTAGTAAATTAAACAGATGATCCTTCTGGAGCAATTGCATTGGTACCTCAAAGTGGACTGATGCTGCAACCACACTATCTTTATAAATTCTGTACTGCTCCATAATTATTTTAGCAAAACAGTGAGTTACAAGACCAGAATGTTTGTCATTAGCTGTGTGGAAATAAGGGATAGCCTGCTACTATTCAGTAATGGCATTATAAACTACAGTGTGCCATGCTCCTGTTCCTTCAGTGTTGCTGAAACAGATCACAGACAGTGTTCACACAACTGTGAACACCGACATAGGAATAAGAACTGACCGGGAAAGAACCAATATTACAGCATATCTGTAAGGCAGAGGGCCCTGAAAACACCTTTTTTTTTGTTTTGCCAATTCTTTGTTTATCAATTTTCTGGCATAGGGTATATTCCAGGAATACAGAAGTTGTTGTAATCTTTAAGAAGAAGGGGAACAGATCCAGGGAAATTATAAATGTCCAATTTTATTTATTTCAAAACCATATGAATGAGTTACCATTCCTTGTGTCAGTCAATAGAATAATGGCTAGGTTAAGCAACAATCAAGGATTTATCAAGAAGAAATTGTGCCTGAGTTGGATATTGGAAATAAAATGGTGCTGTTTTTTTCAGGTATTAAGGTGGTAGACATCATGTATTTTGACTTGAGCAACTGTATCAGATGTTACCTAAAAACTGGGAGAATGCAGTCCAAATAAAACCACTGTAAGACACAGGGAAATTGTACTCAAAAGAGCAATCAGTTGTTCCTTGTCAGAGTGAAAAGTACAACATTAGATTACAAAAAGGAAGCAAAGGCCACCATCACGTGCATTTTCCTAAATTACTTACAATAATTGGAGAGTATGTTTATTAAATTTGCAGCTGACATCTGGCTGGAAAATGCTGCCAATCAGTTGGAGGGTAGGGTTAACACACAGAGCAAATTAGAGAAATGTGTTAAGGAGAGAAAAACCTGCTAGACACCAAGTTCTGACACTTGGGTAGGAATAAACAATACAGGATGGGAAAAAGTGGGCTAAGTAACAGTTCTAAGATCAAAACTGATAAATAGTAGACAAAGAAGGGTGGAAGGGAGAAAGGAGAAATTATTCTTGCAATCTGAACACGTTAACAATATCAAGCCGTGATGACAAAGAGGGTAACACCGTAGGATCTTGTGTTGTCTAATACACTGAAGGAAAGACTAAGGAGAGGCTCAGACAACATGCTTGCACATACAGCTGCCATGAGGAAGAAAATAAACACTTCACCTTAGTGGTGGTCATGGAAAGTGGACATAACATTCACTAGTGGGAATTTCCTTTGGGTATCAGGGCTTTCTATCAGGACACATAGCTAGAAACTGACTAGCTTGCGTAAAAATGTTGTGAACCCTACTTCTTTAATTTACGTTTTTTTTAAAAAAGAAACAAGTTAGACAACAGCTGTCAGAAGTGATTTACATACAGATGACACTGCTTTGGGTAGAACAATGATCGGGTAGTTTTAGCATGATGCTTCAATGTAATAAATATTGTCAAACAGAATTTTAAAGATTGGAATATTCTACATAGAAAAGCAAGTATTCAGAAAATACCCAGTTATTTGGAAACAAATTTTGAACAACATACTTAGATCATATTGCAACATTTCAAGTTAGATAAATGCAATGTTTACTTGCAAAGTTCCATACAACTGAAATTAAAAACCCTGACCTTCCTCTATCATTCGTATCCTGGTCATGATTTCTACAGAATGTTCTCGCAACTAAACAGTTTATCAGCAAGCCCATGTAATTTATTTTACAGCACCTTTTTTTTCTGTATTTCCTTCAAATTTCTGGATTGGAAGATAAATGTTTTATGTAAACTGATGACTTTAAGGAATAATGCTTCTAAACAAAAACATGCTTCACATCTTCATGTGTATCAGTTCCGTAAAGAATATTCCAAGACATATTTTACATTCGAGTCAGTAAGACAAGATGTTATAATAAAACAATTCAGTTTGCAAATGAATACAGCATTACAGACTAAGAATTAAAATCCCTTTATCCACCATCACAATGGTGAACTGCCATTTATGATGATGTGAAGTTTAGTACCAGAACCAGAAAAAAACAATTAATAACCATAAAATAATTTGGTTTCATTTAATAAAATCTTTTGACATTCTTACTATTCCAAGAAACACACAAACAAACATTTCCAGATTTTCTTTCATGCCAAATGGAAGCATTTAGCAAAGGTTTTCCTTTTCATTTGCCTGAAGCAAGTTAGGGTAAATGTTGGAAATACATTTTGAAAAGTACATATGTGTTTCTGATTATATTAAACAGTAGCACCATCTACTGGTCCAGAAGATCCTTTCAAACTTTAGAAAAAGCTGTGGAGAGTGATCCAGCAACAACGACGCAAAATGCTACTGAGAGTAACACATAGTTTTTCAGTCCCTGGATAATCAAAAGCAGAGAAAAAGAAAAATACCATATTGTAACAACAGACAACACTTCACATTAAAAAACTAAAACAAAGAGCTACAACACTTCACATTAAAAAACTAAAACAAAGAGCTACGGTTTCATTTTATGAAGAAATTAATAAATTACTTACATGAAATAGCAAATTTTATACCATTTTATTTCATATAATGTTTGTAACATATTTGCCGTTCAAAGCAGTTTAATACACATTATCTATGATGCCATACACTTAGTAAAATATTCACAAAATTAATTTAGCATTTTTAGAAAGTATTTTTAAAGGTTTTTGTCTACTTTCAGATTATTTTAAGCAGTGAGCACTTACGCAGAGACTATTCTAATAATGTACAAAAAGAGTGAAAAATTTGGTGAGTCACAAAGATTTTGGATAATGAACATGACGATACTCTAGTGCGGAGCAACATTAATCTGCAGTGGGGGAGAGAGAAGTTCTGGTTTCTGATCCAAGGATGCCTAATGCATTTTACACAGTCACCAATAATATTGGGAAAGATGATCTCTAACGGCGAATTAGGTACCTAAGGATCCTGGACAGATTAGCTAAGGGAACTTGAGGATTATAATGCTAGTGTTCAATGTTTCAAATACCACTAGAAAAAGAATTTCTGCCATATATGCTAATATCCAGGAGAGTAAATCAGCCTGTTCTAGGCAATCACTGCCATATCAGTTTAGGATCTCTCCATTATACTATAATTAACAAGCTTGACTACCCTTGGTCTCATTTTTTGGTCCTTTGCTGAATCTGACCCTGGAAATCTACTGGACTTGTTGATACGGTCATTTGGACAACTGCTCATTCCCCTGCTTGCACTGAAAGAACTGGGTCAAATAAAGACTATTTTCAGGTTGTGCTTGGCATCCTCCTTCCTGGCCTTGCTACAGTCTTGATTTACTTCCCCTGCTGCTCATACAGTTATGGAACTCAAACCTGTAATAACTATTCACAGTTCTTCATTTTTCTTGGAGAACTCATTATATGACTTTCGGCTTCATAATGCAACACTTGTAAGGAGGGAAATCTAAGAGATACAGATTGCTGTATACCAAGTCATGCTGTTCCTAGAGCTAGAGACAAGCAAGAGAGACTACGTAAGAGACTTAATAAGATTACCTTTATTTCTTTAAACACAAGGACTCCCCACATTGCAGCAACAAGGCCAGGACCCTAAAGAATAAGATTCATTTGTACGTTACAGTATTTCAATAAAATGTACTGTCTTCCCATTATTGTTCTCAGGGTGGTTGACTTTTGTCTGGATAATAAATTTAGGCCTTTCCATTCCATGTAATTACAGCACTCAGGGCAAAAGCAAATGTCACTGAAATCTTTACCAAGTAAGACACAATAAAATCTTCAAGAAGGGCTAAAAAGGCAAGAAAGTAGGGTTTGCTTTTTTTTCAGAGAAGGAAAAATTTTTCTAATCTACACTGTGGAGTCTGCACTGGCTGTTCTATGTTCTTTTAGTAGGCTCCAAATAATATGCCTCATTTTAGTCCAAAGTATAGTCCACGATGTTACCACATTTCAAAGGACTATTCATGTTTATTGGCAGCTACCATGGATATTCCTAACATTTCCTTTATTGGCATGACTAACTAGTTGGAAGAAGTTTGATTTTATCACTCAGTATGATATCAAGAGACTGGAACATTAACATATTTCCTGTATAGCAAGCATCTGGACAAAGCACAAAGCCAGTCAGCCAGACAGGTCAGGAAAACTACTGATTATCTGTGATGGTGTTGTACAGATTTCCGAGCTAACAGCAAACAGTGATACACAACAATAATTTCCAGGCACTTCTGGTAATACAGTTTTCCCCTGTGAGAGCAATGATCTGAATTTGCATGATTGATGTGAAAATATTATCTGGAAAAATGAAAACTGTCTCTGTTAATGTTTCCCATTAGAGCTGCTCTCAAAAACACTTGACAGCTGTTTGGACAGTGATCTTCCTCTCTTCCATCTCCAGTACAGCTGATAGGACACAGATTTAGGCCAGCAGGAAACAGTGTCTCATGCTGAATGAATTTGTGGGTGCTGTTTCCTAGTGAAATTGCCAACTGTTATTTGGATAACAGCTAAGGTGTTATTTCACTTTGTAGATAATGTATGTGGCAAGAGGAATGCATTTTAAAAATGAAAGACATTGTTATAGGGATGTGATGAACAGCTGTCTGAAATACTCTCTACGATGAAGTAAAGGAGCAGTTCCAAACCTGTGGTCCAGATAAGAAGCTTCTCATCAATGCATTCCTTAAATTTTTCATTTTGTGATTTTATATCCTCACCCTTTAGGCATACTGATAACAAAGTTACTAAAGCCGCTTTCTATTAATCCTTCAATTTCTAATTAGAATGATCCCAAGTCTTTACTTTCATTGCATACTGCAGAATTTATTCTGATTTACTGCATCTTGAGGCAAAGCTTAATCCCTATTAACGTTGCTTCATTAGTTTGCTTCCAAAATACAGCTGTTCAGCAAAACTTTGTTTTGATATTTACAAACTCTCATTTGCCAGAAGTTATCCAACTTTGCAGCACCATCTAGTAGAGTAGCAAGAGAGTAAAGGCAAAGCTTATTTTTACCTGGTGATGGAATTTATACAGCTTCTGGAAATTAACAGTGCTCTAAATGTACAGTATCATAACTTGGAACGAACCAGATAAAATGGGCCAATGTAATTTTCATAGAATCATAGAATTGTCAGGGTTGGAAGAGACCTTTAAGATCATCTAGTTCCAACCTCCTTGCCATGGGCAGGGGCACCACCCACTAGATCAGGTTGCTCAGAGCCCTGTCTAGCCTGGTCTTAAATACCTCTAGGGATGGGGCTTCCACCACATCTCTGAGCAACCTGTTCCAGTGTCTCACCACCCTCATGGTGAAGAACTTCTTCCTAACGTCCAACCTAAATCTACCCTCCTCTAGCTTGGAGCCATTCCCCCTACTCCTATCACTACCCAACATCTTAAAAAGTCCCTCCCCAATTTTCCATTATTTGCATAAGAACATTGTTTTCAGCAATACATCATCTGTTCTGTGTGTTCAAGAACTGTAAAAAGAAAAAAATACCTGACTTAATTAAGCAAAATGACCGCTAGATGTTAAAAATCACAAATGAAAACATCCAGAACAAAAGGTACTTGTGGGAATGAAAGTATTAGAGATTTCTTCTTTTAATCACTTCAGTATACTTTCATATTGAGATAGTTCTGGTTATAGAGCTTTGGCTTTTACATAACCTAAAGACTCACAGTTTCAATTCTTCTGGTTTTTTATGCTTACCATTGACAAAGATAGTGCTTGTCACAGTCATGTATGTTCCTAAAAAACCAAAGGCTAGCACAGACAAGCAGAAAAGGCAATGTACACTCTTAATTAAAATGCTCTAGAGTAATCATAATTTCAACATAATTCCACAATGAGGGAAACCCCCCCCCACCTTCACATTCCAGTCACAGAGTTTATTTTTTTATATACTTACAGCAGTAATTATTGGAAAGCTGACCACAGCACTGAGATAATGATTGGCTATGAACCAGCAGCAATTGGCTATTGCCCAAAGCACACCAGAAACAAACCCTAGAAAAATAAATCCCAATCAAAAACATGTATGGCAAGGTACAGACAGCAATTTGTGGAATATATATTTCTATAGCATTAATACAGAAACTGTATGTATGTCTTTTAGTATGTTAACTATTTTAACAAGATGGCTCTGTTTTAATCTAAATCAAAGCTCAAGGGATAAAATCAGCTACTCCAACTAAAGTAGCAAAGGAAGCTCACAGCAATGTGCTCTCCACTCTGGCAGAGTTGTTTTTTTGAAAATCTGCTGTATGCAATGACATTTTGTTCTAATTTCAGATTACACCAAAATTTATCATTGTTTCCTAACCTTAATTAATTAACCTAAGAGGAGTAATCTTTAAAAAGAGCCAAAAAGTCACATTAAGAGACATGAAAGGCAAACTACAATTCCAACATATAGCTTGAACTAATCACTGCAAAAACGGTCAGAAGAAGTAACTGAAATTAACTCCTAATTTAGAAAACAGTCATACCTGGCAATATGGCTTGGGGATAAACACTAGGTTTGTTTTTCCTGACTGCACAGTAGATCAAAAAGTAGACAGTACTTGTAAGAAATATTCCACTGAAGTGTGCAAAAACATAATCTAAATCTGAAAGAGAAATTACAAAATTATATTATCCTAAAACACCGGTTATTCACTTCAACTGAATTTATTTCACTGATAGTATTCAGACAGACAAAAACATATAAGGTGCTACTGCTAACAACTCGAGATTGTGACAAACAGCTGCCAGTCTGACTGTAGATTAATTCGGTCAATCACACATATATTAAACATGAATTAACTGCTGCATTTACCCTAACATTTTTCACAAGCTTTTTTGTGTTTCTGTGAGTTGCTCTTTTTGGAACTCTATTAGTCAAACTACTGAATTAATTTATTAAAAACTTAAGAAAATCTTCAGGTGAGGCTACAAAACTGGGGTGGGTATTTTACATAATTACATCCTCTCCTGATAATCTACATTTCTATTCCTACATATAGCCTTGTTTCTCTTCTGTACATTTAAGGGCAAGACAACTAGACATTTTTTGTAAGCTAAACATGGCACAGTTTTGTCCTTTTTTAATCTTGAAGAGTGTATCACAATTTTAATCACTATAATAATTAACAATAATAAATCCTTAATGGACTTGATAACATGGACTTCCAACATAATAAAGAAGAAGCATGTAGCAAGGTGATCTCTGTCTCCCTAGAGTTGTAAGCCTTCAACAGGAAAGGCAGCTCTAGCAATGGTAACACCTGTTTTGTCTAGTGGGGGAATATATAATTTGCAGTATTTAAGCGAAATTGTATGTGACATAACAAACAATTTCTTAATGGCAACACTATGCAGTTTCACCAATACCTTGCTCTTAAGCTGCTGCTGGTATTACCTGATAGACTAAACACTAAACCTTAGGGAAAATGTCTCTGGGGAAATGTTGTTGAAAATCAGTGACGAGGCTTATGTTAAAAGGTTTCCATTTCAAAAACTGACCACAGTACACTGATGAAATTAAGAAGAAGTGACCTGTCAGCCTTTACCAAATTGACTTGCTCCTGTGTATATAGTTTCATTTCGTCTTCCATGGTCCTTGATGTAAAGTACTGGTACAAAACTGGAACCGTAGAGGATTCCAGCTACTACAGCCAGGCTACATCCTCTTCAAAAAGAGCAAAAATCAGAGAAAATAGCCTAGTGTTAATTACATAAGCAGACAATAAACTTAAGACAAGCCCAGTATTGCAGTTAAAGACTGTATATCAAAGGAAAATTGCTACCAACACTATAAAAATAATACATTTTAGCACGTTTTAATTGTAGTAGAAATCATTCAACTCAGTAACTTAGTTTTCCTACACTTTGTGGCAAAGTAGCACAGAGAATTCCTGCTCCAAGAGCCTGCAGTCTAGACAAATGCCATCAATCAACTAGGATTTCCTACAAGCAGAGCTAGGAGAAGACCAGTAACAATGTATTTAAAATGCTCTTTCTCTCCGCTTCACTGCTGCAGTCTGTATATTCTTTGTAACCATTCCCAGGTTCACTGCCTCTGTGGTACCCTTGTCTGCTTCCAGATCACCGTGTTCTTGGCTGTCTCAACGCTCCACACTGGCCCCTTGCTAGCTGCTGCTTGCACCTTGGAGCACTTCTGCTGTCTCCTTATTGATATGCCTTCTCCAGAGGTATTCACTTGGAAACCATGCCTGGAAACATGTTACTAGCATAGGCTACTACTATGCTGGAGTGGCTAAACAACCAGTTAATAAAAAAACAGCTCTGCAATTACTCAGTTGTCATTGCTGTTTACTTCGCAAATGTTCTTTTGTAGCAGTAACCAGTAATTAATTGTTAAGGTAAAGCACACTGAACACTGTGAGGGAAAAAATCTTAATTAGTTGAGCAGTTTTTCATAGATATGCACACTACACTGGTACCTTAAAAATGTTATTTATTAGTGAATGACTGTGCTAGGACATGAATTCTGCTCTTAAACTGTGTTCAACCACTTTCTCTGGCTACTTGGCCTGTACCAGTAAAAGACCTGTTAACTTACATGAGCCTCTTTTTTGCTGGAGAAAGTCTGTTCACCCAGGAGTCATCAGAGATATCTTCAGAAACATTAATAGACTGTAAAAATGAAGAGTTTCAACTGAAGTTTAGTTGTTTGGTTCTTTTTTTTTTGTTTTTTAAAATCTGGAATATTGTATTAAAGAGAATCATTTTGCTCTAAGAAAGTTTAAATGAAAGGAGAAACAAAAGAAATTTACAGAAATACTTTGAGGAAAGAAGAAATATTTATTTTTTAAATAAAATATAATTGGATTTACCTACTTCAAAGTTTACAGACGTATGAGTTTGAATATGAATTTTAGGTTTACTACACTAGTAGTTTACTCACTAGTACTTCTTTTTAATCTGCATGCACGCAGGTTTGACTTTCAAAATAGATCCTTCCTTAAATGATTTAATATAAAGGTTTTATTTATTCTGTGTTTTTGCCTTTTGTTGATAGCTCTGGTATTACTATCAGAATATTAGGACTATTAGCAAACAGAGAAATTAAAACACCTGTCTGCAGCATACATAAGTTGCAGTGTCCCTTTATTCTGATCCTGTGATCAGATTTGTCTTCTGTGATTCGCTCTGGTAGAGTGGAACCTCTAGTGAGCACTGAGCACAGCTAGAAGACTCTGAGGGGCTTTCTGTTCAGGTAGCAACTGAGTTTTGATGCATGACTGAGGGATTGTAAGGTACAATGGTAGCAGGACCCTATTGTTCTCCAGCTTTTGTTGCATACTTTGGGGTCCTGAAGGAGCAACAGCCAATCTGGCAGCGCTCCTTAGCCTCCAAACTGTGCCACAGCTGATGCCAACAATCAGCAACTCTTGACAGTCTCCTGGCTCTATAACGTGGCAAAAATCTGGTGGATAAGAGCTATAACACTACTGCCTTTCATCTAAGCACCCCTTTAGTTTTATAGTTAAGTTCTAATTAAAATTGCTTTGTTTTCCCAGAACCAGAAAGGAATACACTCTGTCTTTTAGATAACCTCTGCCATAATGGAAAAGGACTTCTCAATCATTTAAAGCTGACAATAGAGAAAGAACACTTGGGAAAACTTTTTGTTGCTCACTGGATATACAAGATCCACAAATTAAATACAATCAAGGCATATTTATGTATTTTCATGTTGTCTACCATAAATCCTAGCAAATCTGGTTCATGTTAAGCAATTTTTTTTTAAATTTCTAAATGGATATGTACTTTCACTGCTTTAAAGTATCAACTGTAGAGTACTTACACTTTCTCTCAGTAAAGGCGTGCTTTCTAATGAAGCTGAAGAACTCTGGACTTCAGTTTTTATAAAAAGAAATATGACAGCACTCAGAAGAAAAAAAAAATACACCAATAAGTTCCATGTCAGCTCATAAGGACATAACACTTAGCGTCCAGAGACAAAAGTTATATTCGGAGGCATATTACATTATTTTCATTATTGCCCTAGTGTCACTTCAACATATTCAACTCAATTGCTTTTAACAAACAACTTAAGTGAAAGTAACTAAATAAATTAGTGTTTGTATCACTTTATAGATACTCTTCTATGCAGTGGAATTGAAATCTCTCCTTTTTACAGTGAGTAGCTACAACCACACGTTAACAACAGCTGCACTAGTTAACAGTGCCCTCTTGTACTAAACCCCAAATGGAATGGAACATCTGCATGAAAATTCTACGTGAACAGCTTAAACCTGCACAGAATTTGCTCTATGGTCAACAAAAAAAGTTAGCTTTTTGTTTTCTGTCGTATGTGAGTGAGGGAATACTGCTCCTACAGGGCCTCATGCATATGTGGAAGGAGGAGGGGTATTACACAGTGGTGCTCCAGTGCCCTAAGTGAATAAATGAAGAAGAAACAGTAACACTATTACTTGTGCCCCTGTCCCATGAAATCAGATAAATACATGTAATCAGAAGTGTCAGGACCTGCTTTTTATTTTATGAAAGATATTTTAATGATTTAGGAATTCCTTCTTGTAACTGTAAACAGAAAGTCTCAATTTGAAGAGTTATTCATCTCCTACTGAAGGAATATGGATAGATATAAAATGATGTCAGCTTCCTCCAGAGGGACTATACAAACTTATGTAGGTTCCATGCAGGAAGCTAAAATGATATACATGCTTCTTAGCTCTGCAGAGCAACATACACAGGCTTTGTGTAGCTTGCCAGGAAAACATGTTTGGTCAGGATCTTTTTCCCTGTTGATCACTTCTCCATGATATCTCAGAAGAAGGCAGGAAGCAGGTAGTGAGCTGAATTAATTCATCAGGCAGGAACAGCAGTACTGCTACCATTTGTGAGTACTTCACAAAATCACGGGCTACATGTAAGGGCAATGGGTAAAAAGCTACGGACTCTTAGGAAATATGAAGAGTGGAAGCAAAACTCATGAATGTAAGGCAGCAAGTCTCACCTACCAATCAAGAACTGCTCCATCATCTCCATGTTCTAAACACCCTTCTTTCCTAAAGGCATTACATGCATCTGCTGCTTAGCACACTAACGGCAAGCCTACTGCCCCTGAGATTTAGAGCCACCGTTCTGTTCCTAGAAAAACCTTCCTGGCCACCTAGTTGGAAAGCAAGAACACTGCTACATAATAAAACCCCATTTTCCTCTGTGTTTGGGCCAAAATGTGCACTCATACAAATAATAAAACAAAAAATTAGTACTTCTGAAGATCCAAAAGGAAGCCACTGTTTACAAGTTTTAAGTGTGGCTTAAAAGTTACAAGACCGGGAGCTATAAAGGACAAGAGATGTCAGGGTTTTTAATTTCAGTTGTATGGAACTTTGCAAGTAAACATTGCATTTATCTAACTTGAAATGTTGCAATATGATCTAAGTATGTTGCCTCTGGCTTTTCATGGACTCCGAAGGATCTGGGAGGGGGTCCTGTGGCATATTCTACAGTTAAGAGCAAGCCCCTGCCTGAGTGAATTCAGATCAGAAATCTCACAGAGGTTTTCTCACCAATATTCATCTAGTCAGTTTTTTCTCTCTCACAAAATCTGGGGAAAGTGAACCAGCTGAACGACCTAGCTAGAGAGGCAATCAGTGCGTCACTGCTTTGCCTTGAACATGCCTGCCAGCATAAAAATATATTTCTGTGTTTCTGAATAACCATTTCACCACTGTACTGGATATCACATATGTTTCTATTCTGAAATACAATACTGACCAGATAAGTATGGCTAGCTCATGAATCCTGCAGTAAGTCAATTTGCAGAAAATCCTACAATACATCTGCCCCCTAGTTAAATTGTCCCTGTGGTTATTAAATATGTATTTTGCATTACATAAATTTATTATAAGAATAAATTTTTACCTTAGTAGTGAAAGTCCAGCTCCAACAGAATTTAAGATCGGTCTTGATACCTCTTCTGGGTCAATTCCAAACCAACCGAACCTAAAATATTTAATGAGTTTCACTTAGTTGCACTGACTGCATACAAAAAGATAAATTATAACCCAGCCTTGGAAATCACAGAATCGCAGGTTAGGGGTTGGAAGGGAGCTCGAAAGATCATCTACTCCAAGCCCCCTGTCAGAGCAGGATCCCCTAGAGTGGGTTACACAGGAACACACCCAGGCGGGTTTTGAATATCTCCAGAGAAGAAGACTCCACAGCCTCTCTGGGCAGCCTGTTCCAGTGTTCTGTCACCCTCACAGTGAAAGTTTTTCCTTATGTTCCATATGTGGAACCTCCTATACTCCGGCTTGTACCCATTGCCCCTTGTCCTATCATTGGACATCAGTGACAAGAGCCTGGCTCCGTCCTCCTGACACTTGCCCTTAACATATTTGTAAACATTGATGAGGTCGCCCCTCAGCCTCCTTTTTTCCAAGCTAAAGAGACCCAGCTCCCTCAGCCTTTCCTCATAAGGGAGATGTTCCACTCCCTTAATCATCTTTGTGGCTCTGCGCTGGACTCTTTCAAGCAGTTCCCTGTCCTTCTTGAACTGAGGGGCGCAGAACGGGACACAATATTCCAGATGGGGCCTCACCAGGGCAAAATAGAGGGGGAGGAGAACCTCTCTTGACCTACTAACCACACCCCTCCTAAAACACCCCAGGATGCCATTGGCCTTCTTGGCCACAAGGGCACATTGCTGGCTCATGGTCATCCTTCTTTCCACCAGGACCCCCAGGTCCCTTTCCCCGACGCTGCTCTCCAACAGGTCAGCCCCCAACCTGTACTGCTACATGGGGTTGTTCTTTCCCAGATGCAAGACTCTACACTTGCCCTTGTTGTATTTCATTAAATTTCTTCCTGCCCAACTCTCCAGCTTGTCCAGGTCTTGCTGAATGGCAGCACAGCCTTCTGGTGTGTCAGCCACTCCTCCCACACCTTTACTCTTGAAAATAACTCTGATTAAGTTATTGGAATGGTGTTTCAGTTGGCTTGCAAAAAGCTGTCTACTGTACAAAAATAATTTTAAACTAATTTAATGTACATGGATTTTTTTTTTTAACCTGGGTATTTAAGCATTGAAGTTAAATTATTTCATCAGCCCATGCTGTAGAAGAAAAAATACAGTGTACTAGTTTTACATTAACAAATACATTATTTATTCACTCAATTATGTTAAGGAACATTACTATGCATTCTCTTTCCTATTGAGACAGAGGAAACACCAAAGATAAAATAATTAACCTGAGTACCATCCACAGAGAGAGATAGAAGATCTTCTTTATGTGATAAACCCTCTTTGTTGGTGACAGTGTTTTCACTGCAGTTATTAATGACATTAAGACTTAAACATACTCACCTTGAACTTGCCCAACCTGTCAGCAAATTAAAAGAAGCCCATATCAAAAGACCAAGAGCTAAGCCAATAGTTTTGACAATAGGGACAACTGTAATATTGCCTGAAATAAATAAAGAAAAAACAAACAACAAAACACCAAAATTAAAATTTGTTAAAAACTAGACTGTGATCTTGTATATTTTTGTTTTAGATGCTGTGACTATTCAGAAGGCAAAGAAAAGTGGGCAATTACAAGGTGGTAGGAAATAGGGTAGGTTTTTTTAAATAAATATATTAAATACAGACCTTTCAATTTTAAAAGTTACCTTTGGTTTGAATTTGCTGCTTATAAAGTAAGTTTAATAAAGTAATATTTGCTATAAGGGTACAGCTCCATTAACACCTAGATTTTAAAAAGCCAAATAACTACTACCTCATCTATGGGAAAGTTTTTATCACTGCTTTTTTCATGAAGAGTTAGGGTTACTTTGTGTTTCAAGAAACAGGACCTCTTTATCCTCACCTGTAGCCCACACGAAACCCCCAACCATCGCCAGAGGCCAAAACCGGGGGCAATTCTGGATTAAGTTGACCACCAAAGAAACTATCCATATGGAGGCACAGAGAATCCATTGGAAGAACATGCCTATGGAAGAATCAAATGCACACTTTGTTGACTAAGGGTCAACTAGGCAGAGGAGTTAACTTTATGCCAGCTGAGCTAAGACTTCCACTTTAAAGTCTAGCTGTGTCTTGTTAGGACTCTATTTAGTACAAAGAAGAAAGAAGTTTTATATCCAGTCTGTAATGCAGATACTATTATTGCAGTGATGTAAGAGCAGATTTATGCATCTAGGGATCTGTTAATTGCCTATGCTTCATATAAACGTGTAAATACAACATAAACATAATGCAGTAAAGTGATTAAAGTCCAATAAGGAAATAGTAGCTATTTTTTCTTCTTCATGAGTCACCAGATAAAAGTCTCAAAATTTCCATTTTTGGTTGTTTTTTTCTTATGTGTACAACTGAAAGGTAATACTCCAAAGCCCAGCAACTTTTACAGTATAAATGACATTGTACATACTCAAGAAGCCCCACAAGGGTAGAAGAAAGGACATTTCACTTTCCATTGTGAAATGCTCATGAAATGCACATCATTACTGTTAAAGTGCATAACAGCACATAAAAAGTCTCTTCTAAAGTTTTGCCACATCCTGAACAAATACATTATTGCTTGATACCCTAACAATAGCAAAGAAAATGAAAAACATTCTCTATGGATGAAGGCTGTGTCAATATTTATAACTCTAGCTACAGAAATTCTCATATTACTCCCACTAGCAAAATCACCAAAACCAACAAAAGAATATAAGTAAGTTTACCATCACCAGTATCAAATTTCTTAACAGGCACAAAGTTTGTCCCAAACAGAAGGACAGCTACTGTGGAAGAGGTAAAGCCAATAGCCAGATCTGTTCCATTGCTGTTGTTAAAGGTACTGAAAGCTTTCCCAATGTTCATCTTTGACCTGAAGGTGCCTCTTTTTGTGGAGTTGTTCTGCTGCAGGTCCTGTCATATTCTGAAATGAGAGAGTAGAATTAAACACGTGGAGTATTAACACCAGCGTAGTTCAGAATCTGAAACTTAAAGGACCCTACTTATCAATGTCCCAAAAGCTGGAAAGAACTGTAAAGGATACTGTGGAATCCCACAAGATGTGAATGAAGCGTAACTTAAGAACAGACACACAAAATAAATCACTATTACGTGTTTCATAATCAGCTTGACAGAAAAGCATGTTTGGAAACATGCAACATGAATGTAGAGATGTACTAAAAGGGGATTTGAATCTGTGAGGGAGGCCTATGGAAGGATCTAATGCTTTAGGGAGATGTTCTATTGGAGTATTTCTTATTCCTGTAGCCAAAGTGGGGTGACACCGGGGTGTGTAAAAAAAGCAGGGGTTATACAAAACCTTAACTGGCAAAAGAAGCTATAGCAATCTGCAGCCCCACTGCCTAGAAGACAGGAACAGCACAGAGATTCTTTAGATGCCACAGTGGGATCCATATATAATGATAAAGTAACCACAGGGATTGCTCTAGCTGATACAAAATGTGAAGAGGGGTTCATTTTTTTGATGTGGGGAACGAAGCGAGAAGCTGCCTCTAAAGTTTCTTCTTTCATTCCATATAACTATAGTAAAAAAAGAAAAAGATTATTTTCATCCCATAACACCTTTTTTTTTTTTTAGTGGGACATTCATCTTGAGGTTACACTTAACAGAAGTGCCACATACACACCTTTGATATGGATTATGATGGACAGAAAAGGTGGCTCTGAGGAAAACTGTAATAACATGATTTTTTCATACAGAATCACATAATCTTAACACCACACATAAGAGACTACAGGGAAGAAAAGTGTTTAGAAATTTCACTTCAAATGGCAACAAGGTATTTAATGCACTATAAGTATAAAGGGGCATATTTATAGAGATACGCATGCAATCCTGCTGTCAGAGTAATGCTATTTATACTGAATCAAATGACAGCCTAATGCAGTTTGACATTGCCCAGTGTAGGTGGACTAGCTACTGTCTGGATAAAAAAAGCTGAAATGGAATGGTGGAAATCTTGCCAAGTCTTGTAAGAGGTGCTGTGACTACACTCTCTGCACAAAAGGAAGAGCTGAGCTGCTGCACATTCTTTCATCTTATTTTACCATTCAGTTTCACCTTCTCTGGAGTCCTTAGGACACTGAGAACTACATCTGATGAGGTTGTGCTTTTATCTACAGTTTCACTAGGGCCATCAGTGTCAGCTGAAATTAATTATTTGCATTAGCAGGTGAAAAGTCTAGTCCCATAAGTAATATAAACATTTAATTTCTGTAATTTTTTCTACATGAAATATAAAAGTATATTTTTTAACTTGACTACTTTGGAAAAAAACAGGTTACGTTGAGAAGACACATCATGGAGGTACTACGGCACAAGTTCTATTTGTCCTACTACCTTTTTTCTCCTCTGCTTTTCATCTGTCTTGTCTAGTTAAAGGATAAGCTTCCCCAGGAAGTTTTCACTGTATTTAAGATTCTTCTATTAAGTATGTTTTGCCTGAGACCTGTAGACACTGAGCAGTGCAAATAATAATGCTAAGGTTTCTTCAAAGACTGACTTCTCGGGCCAAGAAACACTGTGACACCTCAAGAATGGATTAAGATAGATAAAGGCTATCATCAGCTATCTTCATTCCATCAAACTTGAGCCACTGAATGGATACATTTTGTGGACAAGTAAGGCATAAGAGCTGGCTTTTGCACAGGAAGAACTTTATGCTGTTAAGGACATAAAAATAAAGCTGATTAGAACTGCACCTCTAAGAATGCAGGACTCAGTACCTTAGCCTTTAAATAAGTCATTATGCAGGTAAAATACTAAGAACCTTGCAAATCTAAATTGGTTTATCAGCCTTTTTGATTTTGTTAAGGTACAGAGAATTGTTACTTTAAAAATATTTCAGTTGTCTATCCATTAAGCGACAACGTGTGTGCAAAGGGGTGATAGACTTTTCTGCTTGCTTTTTATCCTCTAAAAATCTCTGTATTGTGCACATGGAAGACTGTTGCACAAATGGAGAACCAGAACCATGACACCAAAAATGGAAAGGAAAGACAACTCCCAATTAACCAAGGAAGGGTATGCTTCATTCTGTTTAAAACTCTTGTAACTTTCCAAAGTTTGGGGCACTTAGTCCCAAATTTGGCTATATTTCAGGTCAAACTTTCAACTCCATATTAATGCCTTCAAGAGAAAGCTCAACCAGTCAAGGCCTGGAACAACGTGCTCTAACTTTGATGATAACAATGCATCAGGGAGTTAAGATTATAATGCAAGGAGTTGACCTAGATGACCTTCAAAGGTCCCTTCCAAGCGAAGTTATTCGATGATTGTATGATCCAATGTCAAGAGCAAACAATGAACTGGCACACAGCATTAAGTTGACTATATTTTTTTCATATGCTTGCACCTATTTTGCACATCAGATTATTTCAGAGAGTTCACTTGAAGCCTCTTCTCTATAATCGTAGGGGTTGCCAGACTGATTTGCAGCATACATTCCTCCAAAGGTTTAATGCTACCAAATGCCAAACCAGAAGCACGTGCTGAAGCTAAGATATTAGAACATACTGGTTGTATCTGAAACTCAAGCAGAGAAAACTGGAATTGCTGTTGTTATTTAAGGTTGTTTTTTGTTTTATTTTCTTCTTTTTTTTCACTAAGCAGCCCTTATTGAAGGGTACTTTGGGGTTCTCGAGCTACAGAGAAGATATAATGGAATGTTCTTGGCACACACTGCCCTTATCCTACTAACTTCAGTGGTTTACCTCACGGGAAAGTTTTGCCTTGCATTTTCCGTGTTTCCTCAGAAAAAGTCACTATTTCCTTTCTTCGCACGGAGACACAACAAATTATGATGCTCACTTAAAAAATGGCAACACATAGCTAGTGTCTCTGCAGACAGGTATGAAATCAAGGAGAATACTGCCCTGGAGAGCTTCCATCTCATGGCAGATCCATGCTACTGTCAAGATCAGAAAGAAACTGTCTGTGCTAACTGAATGGGTATTTTTAGAGGCTGCAGGTCACGTTAACTGTTTATTTGTATGTTCCTCCTTTCATCTACCTGTCATTAAGAGTGGATACTTTTATCCTTATTTTAGAAGACTCGTTAGTCCTGAGGTGGCTCAGAGCCATGTCCTCAGGTGACACCACAACCTCTGACCAGCTGACACAGAAACATTTATTCGTTTCCCTGAGAAGAACGCTTCTGAAAGACATTATTCAGGCAGTATTTTCAGCAAGCTGTATCATGCAGCTAGCAAAAACACGTATCTGAGCACTCGACATGGGCGGACGTTGTTTCCGCTGTTGACGCTTGGGCTTCCCCAGGCCAGGCCCGGGCTCCACCGGGGACACGGCCCGCTCTCGGAGCAGGCCCAGGCTGCGCGGGGGACACGGCCCGCTGACGGGGCAGGCCCAGCCCTTGGCCATGGCCGCCGCAGTGGGAAGCGCCAGCCGGCCGGGAAGGCCAGCTGCTCGGCAACGCGCCCTGAGAGGACACGCTCGGGCCGGACACTTCCCCTTCCCAAGCGCCCTGTCCCCGGCTGGCCGCCGCGGCGCGTTTTGCGGCGCGGGGCGGGAGGTAGTCGGTGATGGGTACCCACCGGCTAATCGCTCGCCTGGGTCCGTCGCTGCGGCCCTCGCCGCGCTAGCCCCGCTACCGCCGCGCTCACACTCCGGCCTTCCCCGCCCCTCCGGCCTCCCGCCCAGGCCGGCACCTCCCCTCGCCGCAACCCGCCTCCTCCCCGTCCGCTACCTCGGACGGGAGCCGGGTGGGGGTGAGCCGGCGGAGAACTACACAGGCCCCCTCCCCTCTCTCTCCCGGCTCTCCCCGCGGCCAGCAGCCTTGCGTTGTGCTGCGGAGCCTTTATGGCGGCCGGTAGGTAGGGCAGAAGGGGCTGGTCCGAGGCGCTAAGAGAAACGCTAAGAAAAATCTTTAGTTTAGGCACACACGGCCTGATAAGAGCGCTCTTGCTCCGCCCTGGTCTCCACTGGCAGCTGATGAGACAGCGTTTCCCAGGCCGTTGCAGCGCCGGTACCACCCGTGAAAGGCCAGACGCCCGGGTTCCCCGTGCTCTGTAGGCAGCGTGTCCCCACACGGTTTGAAGACAGGACGCCTGCCATAGGGGAAAGGGGGGCCTCATCGTGGCTCCTGTCGCTCCTGAGGCGTCTCTGCCGGCTGGGGGGCCGCAGGCGCCTGCTGAGGGCAGAGGGCATCCCTGGGAAGGCAGAACACTTGGAGGCCACGCACGGCCACTGACCCTGTGGTGGGCACGGAAGGCTCCCTGGAAGGGCATCCTGGCTGGGCAGCTGGCATACAGCAAGTGTTTTTTCCTAAGCACAAAAATTGCCACCTTTTACACTGGGAAGCATTGTTTGACAATCAAAACTGAGTGGCTTCTCATAATCTGGGAAGAGATTTTTGCAGATTTCCCTGTAAGGATTTGACCTGGACCAATTAAAGCACAGACTGTTAGTCAGCATGTTTAGTCACAATGCAAACATTTCTCTCTGTCCTCTTGGAGTACAGTTTCCAGATAGCAGCCCAAATTTATCTCCTTACAAACACAGCACAAGCCTTCTAAAGTAATGCTTCATATTTTGCAAATCAAGTATGCATTATCCATAAGAAGGACATACAGCTCTCTGGAGTATAAGCCATCAGCCCTATGGACCTGGTAGAGCTAGGAGTGCACCATTTATCAATCATTTTAACATAAATGTGTGCCCATGTGACATTCAGAGAGATGAACTGCAGAATGTCTCTATGGAAAAAATTTAGCTGTAGTGCATCCAAGAGCAACAACATCCCATACAATAATCACAAGTGTAGCCTGGAAAATCAGAAGTGCTTTTTATTTTAAAGGTAATGCAAGCCTACATGTAGAATTATTTTAAGAAAAAAAAAAAGAGTTAAGAAACATGTTAATCTTTTACATTGACCTGCCTGCACAGAGAAAGCAAGAGCATGCATGCTAAGAAGCCAAGCTTGAAACGACATCCTTTCAATCATCCAGGGATAAATAAAGCTATTGAGAGTTTTGGCTTCAGAAAACTCTCCATGTTGAGCAAAATGTTTTAACCAAAAATCCTGCTTCTGGTTTCATTTGGAAGAGTGAATGGATCTCTGAGGAACCATAAGAAATCACTTCCAATTACTTTTTCCTTCCCACTTGAACTGATACTCGCCTGTTCCTCACTGGTTCATCTATTCCTCACTGTTTGTTCAAACTGTGCTGGTTTTGAAATATTGTTTCTCTCATTAGCGCAGTAGTTAAAATTACATTGATGGTACAGACAAAACACGAATATGGGCAGATTCTGCTTCATTGATTTGTGCTGCTGGCCTCACTGAAATCATAGATTGTTGGAGATCAAAAGTGTATGGGAAAGGCAATCCATAGAAGCACAGCATTTACTAAAATGGAAAATCAGCAAAATTCATATTTCAGAGTATAGCAAATGTCCACTTAAAGAGCATCTTTTGTTGCAAAATTCTCTACAGGCCAGCACAAAAAATATTTTGTTCTTTGTTGAATCCTAGCAACTTTTGCAGTTATAACTACAGGGGTAACAACCAAACTGAGCCGTTTTGAAAAACCAACTAAATAACCATCTTTAAATCCCGTATCTCTTAAAATTGAAATGACTGAGTGGAGCAAGAAGGAAGGGTTAAATGAAGAAATGGGAGATGTATTGCTTAAAAACACAAAACTTGTAAAAATTGACACTCAATCTGGCATTTTGGAGAGAAGCGTACTAGCTGCTAGGTAGCTTTTGCATTAATAATAATACTGTATCACTGTGTTATTACACATGGTTCTGTGTTTTTCTTTCATTATACTCCAGGTATGGTTTTCACTATCCCAAAAGGCTGTACTAAGTCTAGATTAAAGAAGGAAGAAGATTACCTATGAAAGAAATTGTTGAAAAGGAGTATGAATTCAGTGAGAAGGAAGAAGCTGTACTTAATAGGATTAAGAAGGATGCAAAGGCGCAAGGCTATAGAAAATTGCTTAGGGGAGGATATTTTGAGAACTTCCTTAGGAGTTTTTGTTATTTCCTAAACAATGGCTTACTATTGTCTTCCCATTTTCCAAGATTTGAAAATGGAGCATTTAAGTAACAGGATGGTGCTCTTTGAGGTTACCAGCACCTGAGTCAGGATGCAGGATCTTGTGACTGGTGGTCATTGGCTCAGTCCAGCCGTGTCCTGCAGAAGAATGCTGCTGCTCAGGGCTACTGCTTGTACTGCCCACCACAGCTTGGCCAGAGGCTGCCTACTAGGAAGGCCTGGTAGCAGTGCTGGCCACCAAGTACTCCAGAGTCTGTAGCTTGTCTAGCATCATCAGCAGCACCCCGAGTGGTAGTCCTTCCTGCAAATACAAGTTGGTCTTGTTTCTCCCACAAATACAGTACAGGTAGAGGTGAATTTCAGAAGTTAAACAAAAAAAGAAAATCATTGCACATCTGTAATTCAGCTCTGCATTTATGTTTTTGAAGCTATACCTAGGAATGACAAGGACTAGAAAATACCTCTTAAATTTCCCTCTTCCATTCATTGCTATTCTACAATATTAATTTTTATATTCCCATATTTCTCAGCTTAGGAACAGATAACACTGACTATGGCATATGGGTATATAAAGATATAACACGAGAAGCTGAGTTTAATGTATGCATGTAGCAGTATCACAAATATAGTTTAAAGCAAGAATTGAACACAGAATCTAGCTGACATTACAGGCTAAAAATAGGTAGGCAGAATGCAATAACCTAGGGCCAAATATGGTCAGACATCTAGCATTGTTCAGTGTATTCTTGAAGAAAATTGGTCTCGAGTATTTTATGACCACAGAAGAAGTCCTTCAGCTCAGTTATGGCCTTTAGTGCCTTGCTGCAGCTCTGGGTTAGTAGTGACTCTAGAAAGAAGAATACTATCCACCTGAACAACAAACATTTTCTTTGCCTTTCCTGAAACACAAATAAATGTTTGTTTTCCAAACAAGTCCACAGCCCTTCCAGCCTTAACTGTGAAATCTAGTAGGGCACTGGAGCTGTACACCACAAGAGAGGAAAAAAAAAAAAGTCTTGATATAGTAACTTTTAAAGATTCAAAACATGAGGCAAGTATCTGCCAAATTAACAGGATATCAAATCCTATTTAGTTGAATTGCTACTACCATCCATTTCAAAGAAAATAACAGTGCAACATTTAAAGAATGAGTTCTCCTTTCTCAACATGAAAATATAATGGAAATGCCACTCTCATCACATTTAGAAAGCCTCAAAAAACCTTAGCAACCATCACTCTACATCAGTGAGTATACCCCATTTTGATGTCAAGGATATAAATGAAATGAGAAGTTAAGAACAATTCTTCATATCATAGAATCATAGAATAGTTAGAGTTGGAAGGGACCTTAAAGATCAGCAATAGGAAACACTCCTGAGCTGCTTAATAGCATATTAATAGCATTTTAAATGCTACCGTTTTTCATTTCTCACCACAAGAACATATGACTCCCAAGTGTTCTAAAATTCAGAGGGACCTTTTATTTTAAATTTTTAAAAACTGAAAAATGGGAATGTCTTCAGTACATTTGCATGCAGTGCACTAGAGGGCCCTCAGGAGTTAGAAATGGATGGAATGCACTTTTGGAAGGCACATACTTTACCGGACTTTTCATTACAGAATTTGAAATAGAGGTTGCTGGGTGGTTTGGTGGTTTTTTTTTAATAACAAAGTTCATGTAAGTTTATAGCAGTTCATATGCAAACCACCTCTAAGTAGTTAGCTTCCAAACAGTATTTAGCTTGCAATGAAATACCCAAGTGTGAACCATACTTAAAACTATGTACTAGAATACTTTGAGAATGTCAGCTTTTACTAAGTTACTTTTACTAAGCGAAGGAGTTCACCAGAATGAAGGATGTGTCAAGCTGAATAGGTAAGAGACTTTCTATTTTTATAGCAATATATATATACGCACAACATGCACATATTCTGTATCTGTTTATTTGAAAAGATATATAAGCCACTGTCATTTTATTTGAAAAAGTATAGCTAGATCCTATCTAGGGCTTCACAAGAGTGACAAGAATTAACTTTCATATTTAGTGTATGTTTATGAGTGTGAACTGTATTCCTATTCGACTAGGGAAATTTGGCATTGCTAATACATTTTTGTTAGTGGATATTTGCATATTTTGACTGCTACAGTTACTGGTGCTTAATATTGTATAGTTTACAGCATTTCTATAACATGAGATTATAACTTTGTCTCATAAGGAAAAGATAATAATCTGGGTTTGACAAGCTTTTCTTCTGATGCTGGAATATAGCTAGCTGAGATTGCAAATTGAACCTGTATTTCATGACTTTGATGTTTAATTTATAGTGTAATGAGAAAGTGAAAGATGTATCCTGACAAATATCTAGATACATACCGTCTCTTCTAGAACTCCTGTCTCTTAAAAATATAGAGCCACAGATGCCATATGCAAGTAATGAAATGAAATGCCACTCCTCTTTTCTTTTTGCAGTTTGCAAAGGAGATACTTCAGATATTTTAGACTAAAAGTCAGCAAGCTTTGCTTACGTAGCTGGCTCCATTCATTCTCTGAAGCCAATCACTTCCCCTGTGGTGGCTGACAATTTAACAGCTTGAGAAGGTGGAGTGTCAGCACCCTTAGTACTAAACACATTCCCAGACATATCAGTAGCCTCTGTCCATCCCTCATGCTGGAAGCTATTTGGGAAAAGAGAAACAGGGAAAGGGAAATCATGCATCATCGTCCCTACTGGAAAGTACAGAAGACTTTATGCTGTTTTCATCATGTGGATTCACTAGAGAAATGACCACCTTTGATCAACCAAGTAAAATAAACTCGTTTATATGCTGCCTGTGCCCACCACGGGTGCTGAGGTTCTGGACTTGCAGGCGCCCAAGGACAAGGAGGAATCTGCTAGTAGGCACCGCATGTGTGATCTACCTGGGGTTCCTTGTCAGTCAAGTGGGTCATGTTTTACCCCAGCACAAAGGAGGACCCCAGAAGATCGGTTCCAGAAGTCTCCATGATGCAGCCCAAACTCCTTTTCTGGGCATCCCACTGGATGGCACCCAGTCACCACCCAAATTCCAGGAACCCCAGCTTGGTAGCAATGGGACCTTGCCACCACCCAATGTAGTTTATATCACCCTGCGGTCCAAGCGCAGCAAGCCTGCCAATATCAGAGGCACAGTGAAGCCAAAGCGCAGGAAGAAGCATGCAACTCCTTTGTCCTATGGACAGCACTTTCCAAAAGCTGCTTTTATGGACCGGGCAGAGGCCTTTGCCCAACAGCCAGGGCCAGCCACACGTGCACCAGGTGCAATGGGAGCAGCAGTAGCTCTGGAGACAAGAAAGCACCAACTGGATGAAGACCGGCATAGAGAAATGGCAATCAGGGAGATGGGTCACCAGAGAACTGGGGGAATTTCTGGAGTTATAAAGACACAGCCCCGGTCTGAGGAAAGCAATATCAGGATCTACAGTGAGAGCTCTCCCTCTTGGCTGAGCAAAGGCGACATCCTAAACATGCGCATGCTGGCAGATTCTCAGATAGAGAGCATCCAAGCGGTACCTTCTCACAAAGCAGTTCTGGTGGTATTTGCAGAGGGTCCAAGCACCACAGGAACTGCTTGTAACCAGAGGCGCTGTGGCATCGTCAAAAGACCTCTCGACATGAGCGAGGTGTTTGCCTTTCATTTGGATAGGATCTTGGGGCTGAACAGGAGCTTACCTTCTGTAAGCAGGAGATCGGACTTCTTCCAAGGTAACACATTCCTTTGGTTTTCAGCTTGCAGGTGGGGTGCTGAGGTTTCCTTCTCCCTCCCCTGTTATCCACAGGGCAGCAGCCACCTTCAACTCCTGCGAGCCTGAGAACTAACACCATCATCACAGGGAAGTAAAGCTGGTATCTGTGCAATTTCTGCAGTGCAATTATCCTGTTTGAAGGAAGCAGTGACCCAAAGTTTAGATCAAATACCACTGAGCTGCTGAGAGGAGTAACAATTTCTCTTCCGCAAGAGTCTGGAATGAGAAAAAGAGGGAGTCACCGTAGACTGCATGATGTTGTACAGACTGCCTGAAGTGAAACTGGTGAGAGAAATTCCAGAATACCCTGTGATTTGGTGGCTGTTTCTGAATTTTAAAAAGGTTTTCTCACCTTTTCAATTTGACTTGAATAAAATGTTTATGAAAATGAGCATAAGAATTCAGCTTTCAAACAGATGGTAGGAAAGGAGGTTTGTATTTAGTCAGATAACCTACTCAGAGAGGCAGGGGAATTTCCTGCAGAAGCTTGATGCTACTGTCAAGGACCCTAATGCCTCTGGGACCTGAAAATTTTTTAAAAAGTGCTTTCCTCTTCCCTGGTAATAAAAAACAAACAAACAAACAAAAAACCAACTCACTACCTTTCAATGAATCCTGCTGTACATTTTGAGATTCATTAGACGTCTATATATTATGAAAGAAATATGCACAGTAAATATATAATTATGTCTGTTACATGATTGGTATGAGATTTTCAATGAAAAATGGGGTTTTATTCTTTAGTAAAACTGAAAATAGGTTTCAGACATGTAATTTAAGTTAGAAGTAAGTCTACTTCTAGCACGGCTATCTTGTTTAAGATGTCTTCAGCCTGCTATTTTTGCACAGTCACAAATCACAATCCTAAAGGACTACATTGCATTTTAATGAATCATTGCTCAAGCGGCTAGCTACGTTTTTACTGTTTGTTTCTTGCTGCTGAAATTAGCTTATACAGAATATTTTTGTATCAGACTGTTTTTTTTAAAAAAAAGTAATGCAAGAATGACTTTAGAAAGTCTGACAGCAGGAAGAGGACCCAGTGATCTCAGATTTCTTCCTGCTTTGTAAACCTTCCTTTCAGCACCCTGTAAAACAATATGAATGAATCTCGAGGAACAGCAGTTCAGAAGCTTCTGAATATTATTCATATTTGCAGAGCATGGAAGATTGGCTGCTTTATTTTTAGGAACCAGATTTATTGCCATAGAGCTGTCATAAGGCATTAAGGTAGTTTGGTTGGAGGAACCCTGCTCAGTGTGGCTGTGGAGCTGACAGACTGCAAACCTCTGGAAATTGCTATTAGGCTAATTGTGCATTGCGTTGCTCAGTGTCTGTCACCTAAAGTGTATTGTGGACTGTTTGGGACAGAAAGTGTCATTCTGCCCTCTTTTTCATTTCTTCATAACTGGCCATGTTACTCTACCAAGAAGAGTGTTGCTAGGTGATGTGAAGAGAAATAACATTATTTTGGTCTCACTTCATTTTTTCCAGCTAAAGGGTGAACAGAGCATTTGGAACAGTTACTGTACCTCTTCTCTCTCCATTTCTTTGGCTGAGAAATATGCTGGAGCTCAGATGCCTAATATCTACTTGAGCTCATTACTTATTTACATGTTTGTGTTTGGCATAATCTGGAAGACATCTGTGTTGAGAAAATGAGAAAAAATGTAATATTCTTTAAAAAATTAACAATTAGCGTGCTAATTTCTATAACCCGTGTGCATTTAAGTTAATATTAGGTAGGCACTGTAAAGTTTCTTTTACAGGGCAGCTTGTGTGAATCTGGGTTATTCATATGGCAAAGAAAGCAATGCAGGATTAGAGACTGTGCATGTATGTATAAATGTACACAATTTCTGGGCTTACATCTCTCTCTGCAACACATCCCTTCAGCTTGCCTCGGTTGTGATCTGATGTAACAAGACATGTTTGATGTAGCATCAAAATCTTTAAAAATGGGCTTTTCAAAACTGTCATTCATGTTGTCAAAAGCTGTTTCAAAGAACTGCTTAGTAAATCCCTGTACAGTTTCTGTTTCCTCTACTCCCACAAATCCTCCACTGATATATTCTTTTTTTAAAGTCTAGAAAAATACTGTCTGCAAGTCCTGTATCTGCTGCCCGTACCTTTCCTGGTTAACTGTAAACCCTTTAAGTGTTAGCTGTGAATTTTTTTTAATGGTTTATCTTATTTTTCCATCCCTGATGGAAGAATCAGTTATGATAACTATTTCTCTCATATTTTACAATTAATTGTTCAAACAAAAAGCCTAGGGAGTACAGGTGAGCAAAGCTCTTTTGATTTCAATGTTACAGAACTAAAAGAGCATGATTCTGGGCGCAGGCAAGCACTCATTCATTACTCCCATTGCTACCTACAAGGTGTGAAAAATGTTGGGAGCTCCAAAATGTCTATAAAGAAAGAAGGATAAACCTGTAAAAACCCAATAAATAATAATAAAACTGTATCTATTGTGAAGAAAATGGAGGCTGACCCTCATGTGTCTGGGTTTTGGGATGGTCCCATTAATACCACAGGACTGAGAATCTTCATTGTTTGATCACCTTGAGGAACAGGCAAGACATAAATGACCTTGCCTAATGTTACAGCCCTACCTTAATTAATTTGCACAGAATCTAAGTAAAATGACAGCACACATTGCCTCCAGCTCAGCAACAGCATTTGCAGGGTAGGACGATGCCAGGGCGTGTTAGGACTTGAGCTACCACTGGAGTAGCATGGACTGGAGCAGGCTTGGTCCTGTGTTGCAGCTGACAGCTGTAGGAATAGGATTCTGGCTCCTTGAATTATAGCAACACAGCTGAGTTCTCTTCTCAGCTTTTGGTACAAAATACACAGCTATTGCTATATGGTTTCATTGCACCACTGGCTGAGAGCCTGAACTACTGCATACTGACAACCACCCTCTTCCTCCTCATTTTCTGGTATCATAAGTTTGGTTAAATGTTTTCTCCTGTGTTGAGAAGAATAAGCCCAAGTGTACTCAATTCAATTGGCTTTTTTTAGCTAAAGATTTAACATACTATTTATCCAAAACCACTTTCCCCCCTCCCAACCCCCAGATATGCAAAAAACTCTTCCTATAAATAACACCTTTCATGGTTGGCTTAGTGCAAATAAATGAATGATATGTGATAGATAGCTCCACTAGTCATACTTGTCATTTTGCTTTACTGGCCTCTACGTGATGATAAATGGAGCCATAGGTTTTTCCATGTTATACCCTGCACTATCAATCTGTCCTTGCCATCCCACCAAAAGTTATGCACAAGCAGGCAAGGATGTTATGAATCAATAATGCCAGGGCAAATGCTGCCTTATGCATTCAGGATGCTTTAAAAGGCTTCAATTTATCTGTCCTGTTTTGTTTGTCAACCCAAACAACTTACACCATAGTGTTGTACCTCTCAAAGGGGTACCAGAGAGCATATTTCCAACGTTTTGCAGGGTAGAGAAGCACATGTCTAAGCAATAATGCAGTCCATATTCTAAAGAGAAGCCGATGCACATTTTATGCATTCCTTAATTCTGACATCTATATGAGCACAGGACAGAAACATTGCAAATAAGGTGCAGAGGGAAAAAAGAAAAGTGGCCTAACTTCTCTGTTTCTGTCCCCTATAGGTTCCCTCAGAACTTAAACTCTCAAATTCAAGTAATGTTCTGTATGTCAGTCCCTCTCAACTTTCCACAATACATTACCTTTCCCTGCTAATATGTGGGCAACTAAACTGTTTTTCAAATATGACAGTATTAAACTATACTGCTTTACAGTAACAAAAAGGAGTCTGAGAAAGGGCTTTAAGTGAAATATTTGATCTTTTTAGTAATGTTTATTTGAAAATGTTTTATTTTGAGGAAGTCAGAAAAATTGCTGTAGATACAAATTAGAGCACAAGATGGAAGAGTATCTTTGCAAGTATTTGCAAGAATATCTTTGTGGTTATGCAGCATTGAGACTATTTCCAAAGTGATGTGGTGCATGGATATCTAAGTTGATGCCTGTGTTGAAGAAGCCATGCAGTGATACATTATCTAACTGCACATGAAGCAGTTTGAGTGCCTTGAGGTAGTCTAGTCTCAGCAGCCTGAGGTTTCACCTGTGCTAGTTTATTAAAATTAGGATATCCTGAGCCAGTAGCTCCTAAGGGCCTAAGAGATTTTTGGAAGTATTTTGATGTTTAAAAATCTCTATTAATTGCTAGGAAGCTGGTTCCAACATGAGTTTTAAAAAATCATTCCCATACAATTTTTCAGATAATCCTTAGATAGTCAAGTAGGTATATTGATTAAATATGGCAGGTGAAAAAAAAAAGTCAGTCAGCTCTGAGCAAGATTCAGTGCAATGCAGCTGCAGCGAAAGAAAAGCAGTAGCTCTTTGTGTTAGTGTATAAAGCTGATTAGAAAATAAGTGCGTGCAGAACTCACTGGAGTTATTCTGGTGTGCTCAAACTCCTCAGTTTTGGCTGTATCAAACTGGAAGATGTGATTCTTAGCCAAGCCTTACTTTTCACCATTCAGTTAACTTCAGCCCTATCCTTACAAGGTTTGAATCAGAAGAGCCCCACTGATTTCAGTGGGGTCATGCCAATTCATCCAGCAATGAATCAGACCCCTTATCTGCTTTAATTCAGCCTCTTCATGTTTTTCCTGCATGTGTCAAAAATTTGAGTCACTGCTTCTTACTGAAGCTGCTGTTTCATATTCCTGTAATTCAATTTATATTACAGGGTTGAAAGATTTTGTTTTGGCTCATCTTTTCTGCTCCCATTTCCTCCGAAATGCAAACATTTCCTGTATTTAGTCTTGGTCTTTTAAAAATGTTTTTGTATCTTAATGGAAACTTGCAAAATATTATTAATATTTTTCAAGTATTTATATTACTATTGTTTATCATGTCTCTTTTGGGTAGACAGGAGATGTTTGTTTTGTTAGAAGACTGTTTATGTATTTAGCTTGTGGAAGAATTCCTTAATAGTTACATAAGCTGTTATTGGCAATATAAAAATAATAGATCAGACTTAGTCCTGAAGAAAGCTGCCCTTTTGTGAAAATTCCCAATGCTTATATAGGCTTTGTCCAACTAGCCTGGAAAAGAAGCGTAGATTATAGTTGACCTGACTTGATAAAGTCATCTACAATGTAGGTGATGGAGCCAGAGCAAGAGATGGGGAAATAGCTAGGATTTCCCAAATTAGATTCCTAAGTACTTATTCAGGCACCTCAGTAGAAGATAACCCTGATTTTCAGGAGTGCTCAGCACTGTTTTTTAACAGAGGAATGTGTGGAGGATGGAGCTCATGAAGGTAGTGCTGATCCTAGTGAAAGGGAGATATTGATGTTCCTAATGGAAAGACACTTTGTGTTACTAAGGAAACACTGGGTAGCTGGGAGGGAAGTTAAAGATGTGGTGGAGCTGCAGATTGGGTTAGCTTAAGGACTACCTCGTATGTGCAAGCCACGGCAGAGAAGATCAAGTACATTCTGGTTTTGGAGAAGAGTTTTTCCCTTGGGGTTGATTGCATGTGGGGCCTATCATGCTCTGATGGCAAATACACAGTGGATCTTCACATATGACTCACTGCTAAGTATGATCAAAGATAATTTCTTACCTGTTGTTTTAGATCAATTGGCATCCTCTGAACAACCTGCTTTTCAATTCAGCTGTATGGAGATCAGTTTTTAACAGTTCTTGCTGCATACAGATGGAGCATTGACATTAACAGCTTTTACCTTGCCTTTGACACCGATACTCATTTTCTATGCCCTATTCTCTGTCTGCATTGCCTGTGGAGTAGGTGCCATGGATCTCATTGCCTTCATGTGAGTTTCTGGAAGACTTTTCAGATGCATCCCTGACTCCATGGGCATGTGGAAGACAGACAGTTTAGGCTGAATTTAACTATGCAATAAACAGTGTGGACTTTAAGTTCATTGTCTGCCAAGATGTATATAAATATAAATAAGGTATATAAATAAATATAAATACAGTTTTATACATGTTTCAACACTTGCTATTTAGCAAAAAGCAGCTTTGCAGTTAAACGGTTCCTCCTCTCTGTACCAAGATATCATATTTTTGGTCTTCTCTCTACACCCAAAAATATGAAGGATTTCTTTGTTTTGATGTGTGTGCAAGCCACAGTCAGTCCTGAGTCCTTGACAGTTTAAGGCAGCAGCAGCATTGCATCAGCAATGATCAGCAGAGTTCCACTTTACTAAGACAATAGATATGCCTGTTACTTGATATTAGGTGCAATATATTTACCAGTTCTTATACTAGGAAAGCTCATTTTAAATTCTTTGTTGAGGTTTCTTCCCACTAAGAACCCTGAATGGTTGCATTTACCAAAGCTAAGCCTCTTGACTTAGTTTCAGGGAAGAGCAGAACACTCTTAGCACAGAAGAATTAGGCCAAAATAGCTGCTATACAAAACAGACCTCATGTTATCATAGAATGGTTGAGGTTGGAAGGGACCTTAAAGATCACCAGGTTCCAACCTCCCTGCTAGGAGAAGGGACACCTCACACTAGACCAGGCTGCACAAAGCCTCATCCAACCTGGCCTTAAACACCTCCAGGCAGGGGGCATCCACAACCTCCCTGGGCAACCTATTCCAGCACCTTACTACCCTCATGGTGAAGTTCTTTCTAAATCTAACTTAAATCTACCCTTTCTCAGTTTAAAACCATTACCCCTTGTCCTATCATTGCCCTCTCTGCTGAAAAGCCCCTCCCCAGCTTTCCTGTAGGCCCCTTCAGGTACTGGAAGGCTGCTATAAGGTCTCTCCAGAGCCTTCTCTTCTCCAGGCTTAACTGCCCCAACTCTGTCAGCCTGTCTTTGTAGCAGAGGTTCTCCAGCCCTTTGATCATCTTCATGACCCTTTTCTGGGCCCTCTCCAAGAGCTCCATGTCTTTCCTGTACTGAGGGCTCCAGAGCTGTACACGGTACCCCAGGTGGGGTCTCACCAGAGCAAAGTAGAGGGGCAGAATCCCCTTCCTGGCCCTGCTGGCCACACTTCTTGTGATGCAGCCCAGGATGTGTTTGGCCCTCTGGGCTGTGAGCACACACTGGCAGCTCACGTCGAGCTTCTCATCTACTACCAACCCCAAGTCCTTTTCCTCAGGACTGCTCTCTAGCCTTTCTCCCCTCAGCCTGTATTTGTGCCTGGGTAAAAACCCCCATTATGTCAAGGTGCTAAGCTCACACTCTTTAGTGTTCTCATATAATTTCAGAGCTGTGAAATTATATATTATAGGCCTAAAATACTAAAGATAACAAAATAAATCCACTCTGAGTGTAGGATTCTTAGTATTTCTGTGCCCATTATGCAGAAAAAGTACTTTAACATAAGTTTTCACCTCTTGAAAATCATCATCTGTTGACTAGCATCAGAGGGAAATTATATCATTGATTCCCAGTGGTATTGTATGCTCTTAATCTACCTATAAACATTTTAATAGTCTAGTTTAAAATATTATTTTGTATATTAATCTTTTGCTTCAAACAGAGAAAGCCTTCTGTACACTGGAGGCATTTATAATGTCCATGCTTCTTCCATTCCTGCAGCAGCTGGTTTTAGATATGGAATAACACCACATTAACCAAAGGATGTCAGGTTATTATTAGTCCCTGGCCAGTTTTCCTGCCACACCTGTGAAATGGCATAATTATTGATGCTTAGGCAATGTCTAAAGAATGATCAAGGAGGTCTGACAGTGTTGTAGTATAGCAGTGACCTGTTTTTCCTTTTTCAGATGGTCAAGCCTGTCCTGTTATTCTCTGGGATTCCTCACTGAGTCCAACAGATAATAACACCCATTCTTCAGTGAGATTAACCTGGGGAAAGTATCAGCAGCTATTGAAGCAGAAGTGCTGGCAGAATGGTAAAGTTCCCAAACCTGAGTGGGGCTGTACTGAAATCCATCATCATGAGTGGTCCAAGATGGCACTTTTTGATTTTCTTCTGCAGGTAAAACATTTACTGAATGCAACTGCCTGCCTCAAAAGTCATGTGAGCACACAAGGAACTCCTAGAAAAAGTCATTTTAGTTTATTTCCTTTTTTTAAATGGGGAAGAGTTGTATTTGCACAGTTTGAACTTGTTTTTGGTTGTTTCTTATGACTGAAATATTGAAAATGTAACTTCTAACCAGGGGTGATCTAAGTGGTTTTGGTCAGCTGAAATATGGATCAAGAGCAAAGTTGTAGTGCTTGGTTTTCCTTTTTTAAAAACCTAGTATGTCACTTTGTTAGGAAATAGTAGAACAGCAACTGATGAATTATATGGTTGCTGTTCTGCCAATAGGTATTGCACATCATTATTAGCTCTCCAAATAAGACCAAACTAGGACTCTGTCCAGTGGTATCATAATGTGTGGCTACAGTTAAAGCAACCAAGTAGCAGAATATTAATACACTCCCTGTATTAATAAGAACTGAAACACCTGGTTGGATGCTAATTTTGTCTTCCTGAGATCTGGCACTGCTTCTAATTCTCCTTGCCTGCCAGACAAGGTGGGGTGACTGAGCATCCTGCAGCACTTAGTGATTTAAAACTGCAGCAAGGTCTAGTTTTATGCATTGTGTTTGGCTGTTCATATAATTCAGTTTCTTAAAGTTACATTTCTTGAAATATAAAAATTATTAACTGATTTATGTGTAGTCTATCCTTGTCCTTCTCAGTCGTGCTCTGGGATTAACAGGTATTTCCAATTTTTTGCATATATGTTAAAGAGAGGATTAAATTATTCTCTAAAAAATAGATCATCACTTGTCTAATGACTATCTTTAGCCTTACTATGAGCAAGTAATTCTTAGAAACTGGTAAAAAAATTGTATGTGGATTATTTGGATGCTAAACATAGTAATACCCTTAAAGGAATACGGCAGTAAAAGTCAATGGTTTCATGCCATTGTCTTATTGAACAGTTTAAAAATTCTCCTGAGTTCTGTGTTGATTTCTAATTTTAAGGTCTTCTAAGACAAGCTTATAATCTTCATAATAGAACTCCTATTATCCAGAAGGAGAGGTCAGTTAAGATACAAAAGGATTGAACAGTACATGAAATAAAGAAACAAATTAATAGTAGCTGGTAGCAAAGTGATTTATACCTCCAGTTGTCTACCAGAAAGTGAGTGGAAGTGGGTCTTACGGTTCTTAAAAATTTATCTGGGTACTCCCAGACTTAACTTTAAAGTTTATCAGCAGTAGAACACAAAGACTCTAAACCAAAAATTGCCAAGAAGGCACCCTATGCTTCATGAGTAATTCAGAAGTAAGAATAATGGTAAAAAGTACTCCTATTAAACATACTTCCCTCAGAAAAATGGGTTTGGTGCCCATAATAGATGTTCCTAATCTCTGTTTTGCAATGCTATAATATATAGAAGCAGGCTGAAAAATGCTTGTAGGTGACCTTCACTTGCCTTCTGTAAGAACTCAAGTAAAATAAGGACATTAAACATAAAATGGCTTTTTTGATTTTGGGAGTTAGAACTTTCATGTACATAAATATACGACAAAACCCAATGCTAAACTATTAAGGTTGCAGCATCAGTTCCAGAATGTCCCATCACTCTGTCTTAGCGCCGAAATAATGCAAAATATTATGCAGAGGCCATCTATAAGACCATGATCACCTTGTCTATTTAATCCATGTAGTGAAGTGTGGTGCAGATGACTTAAGGCTACACATCAAAGGAGTCTGTCTGGAAGGCCTTTGCTTCATTTTTTTGGCAAAGCCTTTGGATGATTTGAGTAAGACATCCCATGAGCCACAACACTGCAAGCAAGAAGGGCCCTAGTGCCTGCAGGTGCTAAACACTGCTCATGAAAGAAGAAAAAAAAAGTCTATTCCTTTCCTCAGGATTTTCACAGTTAAAACAAGGACTGCCACCAAGACCAGTGGCAACAGTACTACATACTTAAGAAAAAACAAAACAACTCTCAGACTCTCATTTAATGAAAAAGTAGGAGGCCTTTTGAACACGCAACATAGTTCTACTTTAGGAGAAGAGACCTAACAGTTCATTTCACTGGACCATCACAAAAATAAATTTGTAATTTTAGAAGGCTTATGTGAACATGAATGCTTTTATGCTTAGAGCAGATGAAGAGTTAGCAGCATACAGCAAACAAGGACAGAAAAAAATTATTTACCTTTGCTAAGCTACTCACTAAGCCTTAGATGCACCAGGCCAGACTTCCACTCTATAAGCACTTGTCAGCAGGAGCAAGGCTGCTCCCCGGGGAGAGGAGCTGGAGCTAGGGACAGCACCATGGCAGGCAGGACAGGCAGAGCCAGCAGCAGGGGAGGCAGTCTAGGAAGGATAGTTAAAAGCCATGGTTCCCATGCCCTCTGAGCATCAGGCACAGATAAGGCAGCAAGCCAGCTTCAAGGCCAACAAGCAGGAACCCCAAGCAGCAATCCAGAAGCACCAGGACAAGCAGGAAATACACCCACCTTGAAGGGCTCAAATGAGGGCTGAAATGCCCACGCTGAACTTAATTAGGGCTCCTGGGCCCATGGGCAGAGGGGGTGTGTGTGGAGGTCCCAGGTGAGGGTGCTTAGGGCAATTCAGGCCTCTTTTCTTTGTGCACTCAGAGCCCTGGCACAGTTGTGGTTTTACTCTCTAGTCAACAGCGGTAGAAACATTTTCATGGAGTGATTTATCCTTCCCATCTTGGATGGTTATCCTAAAATGGCATCCTTTGCTCTGGAGGTGCCTCGATCTTGCCATTGTTTATGAAAGTGAACATAAACGACTAAGTCAAAAGAGATGCTTAGCATTTGCATCACTAAAGTCAGACTGGTTGTACTCCTTCCAGTAAAGTGCTGTGCAATGAATAAGTGAGGGTTCACACTGGAAAATATAGCCTAAACCATCATGTCATTAAAGTATATTCCTTAGTGCAATTCAGGGAGGCTACTCTGTGATTATTAATGCACTCTTTATTGCTTGCATTTTGCAGCTTCTGATGGTTTGCGCTGGCCCTTGCTAAACTTTTAAATTATTTTGCATTAGTCTCAAAGGTCCAACAAAATGGAGACCCTCTGTGTGTGTCAGGCTGTGCTATTTCTATTGTTCTCCCACAGAGAAAGTATAAAAAAACCTACAGCCTTCTGAAAACAATGGAATTGTATTCACCATCTTATTATTCCAGTTACACAGTGGTGTTATTTTCCGGTTTTCAAAGAATTTCTACTGACATAACAAATAGCGGTTATAAAATGGATAAAATATGCAGTCTGTGAAATTACTTCTAGCAGTATGAGAAGTATGGAACCAGGTTTTCAATGCCATTTCACTACTGACTCTAATTATGCTTGTCCTGAGCTTGCTTTCCTGTCAGCTGTGTTAGCGAGTGATGTCTTAAAGTGACACTTTGCCCCAAATGCAAAATATTGTTTTCACTTGGCATTCTGCTGTGCTTTGTTTTAGATCTATAATCGATTAGACAGAAACTGCTGTGGATTCAAACCTCTCAAAGAGGATTCCTGCGTGCAGCAAGGACTGAAGCTGAAATGTGGTGATCAGGATTCTGTTGACCTGACACACATAGTTCAGAGAAGGCATGACCGAAGGCATTTGGCCTTTATAGACAATAAGGGTTTCTTTGACAGAAATGAGGACAATCTTGACTTCAAAATACTGCAAGGAATCAATGAGTAAGTTTTAAGTTATTAATTTCATAAAAACTAATAATTTCTTCTGAGTTTGAGCATGAGACACTAATTAATATCTACTGGAGTAGATATCACTGGCCCAAGACAGGATGTGTCTAAAAATGTATGAGTAATCCCACTGCTGTAAAAGATATGATTAACATGCATACGATTAGGCATGCATGGACTTCCTTTGCTGAGTTGCAGTCTGTATTCATAGAATAGATTGCTAAACCACAACATAAATATTGCAATTTGGAGTGATGGCAAAGCTGATGAATTTCTTTGTGTTTTTTTCAGATTCCCTGAATCTGCAGTTTCAGTGCTGAGGAGCCAGCGTTTACGTGAGAAGTTGCTTCAGTCTTTGTTCCTTGACAAAATATACTGGGAGAGCCAAGGAGGCAGAAAAGGAATTGAAAAGCTTATTGATGTAATAGAAAGGAGGTCCAAAATTCTTCTTACTTATATAAATGCACATGGAGCCAAAGTATTGCCCATGAATGAATGAAGCAGTCTTGTTTCTAACTGATAGTCTTTAAAAAATCTTGTATGAGGCAAAAACTGACAGTAAAATTAATTTAATTCATAGGCTTATTTAATTATTTTTTTTCCCAAAGTTTCAGGTTCATTTTTAAATAAGGACTCTTACAGGTTTAAAAGCATAATTTAAATGTCAGTTGCAGCTCAAGACAGTGCAGTCATTTCTATGTCACCAGTGAAATTAAATTAAAAATAAACAAATGGTACAGTAAATATTGCAGGAATTTGTAGGTACCATGAATATTCCTTCTGTTAAACTGTTTGAAAATTAGCAACAGGATTTTCAGTACATTAGGCTGGATTACTCTTACTACCCTCATTTAAGTCAGTAAAAGTTTTATTACAAATTTAAATGGGAACAGAGATTTGTAAGCACTTAATACATTGATGAAAACTACCATCACATCTACCTGCTGAAAAGTATCTAGTACAGGGATTTGTCTTTTGGATTATGAAAACTAAAATGGCAACATTTCCAAAAATGTATTTTATTTTATTTTGATCTTTTGAAATCCAAGGACTAAATTCAGCTCTTTTAAATACTGGGGTATTTGCACTGGACATGAGGGAAATTTAAAAACAGAGTGAGGAGAATGTGGCTTTAACAATAAGGATTCCTTTGACAAACACAGTTTTTACCTGTCCAGTATGGAGTACAATTTGTTATGAGACACTTGTTATGACATAGTATTTTCAATACTTGTTTTGATGTGTGGGTGGATGATCTGATATTATCTGTCTATTGATTAACTGGGTGTTACTCACAGAATTATCCTCTTTTACCACTAGTTTTAAAAAAGAAATTCAGTTTTAGCTTTGTGTTAATATGCTGCTAAGTAAGTTTACACATTTTGTTTTTGCAGCATTCTTGACAGTATTTTTTTAGAATATTATTGAAAAGCAGACCTACTAAGGAAGTGAATGTTAATAAAGTCAGTACAGAAAACATTTATGCTGTGTGCTGAGCACTACCCAGCAGTTCAGGCTCTGGTTTTCCATTAAGATTGACCACTGCAGGGTATTGATTCGAGCTGACAAGTATTCTTACAGGTAAGGTTGTTAGAGAAGGTTGGATAAGCACTTCATCTGTACCAGTAATAAATTAAGAACTGATACATCTATCGTGATGTACACCTTCTACCTATGTGTTTAGAAAACGCTCTTTTCATCTTTCTAGAGAATTATCTATAATCTTCTTGCCATGAGATACTTTCATAGCTCCTCTTGTCTTTATGTATGGTAAAAAAATAGGGTGTATAAGATTTTAAAATATTTTTGAAAGTGCTTCTGTAATGGTTTTGTTTCTTATGAGAAACTAAAATGTTTCATTTCAATGTTAATGTGGATGGGTGAATTTAATGTTTTAAATAACTAAAATTCCACTGCAGCTAAGCCAAATTTTCTTTCTTGGTATCAGAAGAGCTTTTAACACTAATTGCTTTACTAGAAGAAATAAATAACACTATAGGCAGAATTAAAGATGCTTAGTAAAATTTTAAGAGCTTGGCCATCTTAATAATCTTCTATTTTATTCTGTCAGTGAAGGGCAGATACATTAGTAAAAGCTTCCTATGACTTAACTTTTGCTTTGAGAGGACATGTTTTAAAGTGCCTTGGACTTTTTAATTGCACCAAAGGAGAATTTTATAGGATTTTCATATTATCCCTTTAATAAAATGTTTTAACTTACTGGCCAGGTGATTTCTGTCACAGAAACAAAAATATTAGTGGAGCCTGCACTGTGCACAAAGCCTAGAAAAAGAAATAATCCTCTGGCTCCATTTCATATGGAATTCCTATTGCGGTAAATTCCACTCTTTGGTGACTGTCATCAGTTTGTCTCATTTTCTAGCCTATCTCACAGTTTTCTTCCTACTAGATACTTGTTCAAATGGATTACCATACACTGCTGGGAGTGAGAGAGGCACAACTCTCAGGTGCACTGAACTTAGAAGAGGGCCAAGTGGACATACAGGAGTGTACCTGATCATGAAAAATAGTCCCCTGAGGACTCTGTCTTCTAGCTTCTCTTCTGTCTTTAGAGTGTACATCCTGATGCCCAGTCATTGCCTCACATTGCCCAGTTGTTGGTTTTTCCAGAACTGACTCATTGCCTACTAAGAGAAAGAAATCAGAAGTCAGGATTTTTTTATCTTTTCAGGTTAGGTCATTTATTTTTATGGTGATAACTTGATGCATTCTTCTCCATTTCTTCTGGACATGGCACTAGTGCTTCCTTGAGCACCATAGGTGTTTTTTTTTATTTGCCTGGCAGTTCAATGCCAGCTCTTGAAGCAGCAACATAATTGCCAACTAGTAAGTAATTGCCCTGAAGTTGACTCAGAGCAATGCCTCTCAGTAGTCCTGGGTTTAAGAGATCCAAGTAGCCATGATGCCATGCAGTACTTAAAAATGTGACCAAGCGTGAAAAGCGTAACTGTAAAGAGCAGGTCTTCTGGAGGGAAATCCTGCAAATGAATGTTCTTAGGAAATGAATGGTGGTTTTTTTACTAGATATTTTTGATGGCAGAGGCATACAGATCAGGTTGCCATTAGAGCTAATCTGCAGGATGAAGCAATATTTACACTGATGTAAATTGTACACTGAAAGTACAAGGGGAAGGATAGATGTATCTCCCTGTGCTGTCCAGTATGGACCAGACAGGCACATAAAGACACTGTCTTCTCAGAACTGCTGCAGGGACAGGTGAGTCCAGAGCAAATGGCCAAGGCAGGCTGAGCTGTCCCATTACTGCACACATTACACTTTACAAGGGTAAAAGAATTTTCCCTTCTCTGAAACTCTACATTTGGGTCTAGGGCAGTGCATTCTGCATCCTACTCTCACCTGACAATGGTGCCTTAGCATCATGCTGTGGATAACTGGAGGCCTTGCTTTCTATACTGTGTTAACGTGCCATATTTCTCATGCATACAAACACTCTTATAAGTCTTGAGAGAAGTCAGGAGAAGCTTTGTGAGATTGGGCGGTGGGACTGGACTGTTAATTTCTTCTGATTCTTTAATGTTGATAACAAACTCCAGAAAGTGCATTTCTCCATAATGTTTATCCTGCTGCTGTAGAGCTTGGTACTTGAATCCAGTGTTGTTAATAATACAAAGTATGATTGTGATAGTTCTTATAAGTACATACTAGCCAAGTTCTAGGTTTCAAATTTTTTTGCAAAAGTGAATAATTCTATACTTTTTGAGTGCATTTGCATAAATGCTCCAGTAAAAAATACAAAAGAAGCACTTTGCAGAGCTTGTTAATTTACTACTATTACATTCAAGTTATCTACTCTCCTTTCAGTAACAGGAGTAAAGTTCATTGGGAAATCAGTCCACTTTTAAAATAGCATGACATTGGACTGACATTCCTGCCCTGTAGCCTAAGGAAAATCCCAAACAAGCCTTACTTTACCTATGGTGGTGATCGACAGAAAGCCAAGAAACTGCATTTTAGTAATCTTTGCTGGACTGTCTTCCATTTATGGGCATATGGGATCAGACAGACATTCACGTTGCACATTACTAGGAAGGGTGTAACCAACGGCAACAGTCCAAAACCCGTGGGTGGGAAAAGACGATTATGTCATTTTGAGTCTGCCTGAAAGCCAGAACCACATGAAATGGAATTACTAAGAAAGTCAAGAGAGTTTGCTGATTTCATAACATTGGAAGACAGAGCTTAAAATAAGTAGTACAGGCACAGATGCCTTAAAATTCCTCTGGAGCCTGCCAGAAGTTAATAAACTTGAGTGTTTCAGAAGCTGAAGACATGAAAACTTTTGTGAAGCACTGTGAGAGCAGTTTCCTTCTTTTTTTCTGGTATGTGTATTCTATAATACACTATATTGAAAAAAAGATAAATTCCATTATTTTGAAAGAGCAAATGCAGATTTAGGGCAGATTAAGGGACAAGCTTCCAGTAGTAATTCTGGGAACACTTCTTTCCATGCATATGTCTGCAAACATGAACATACATGTGTATGTATATATAACTTGGCTTGTTTCTATTAAATGGTCAGTTTGGCTAGAAAGAGTTATTTATACAATTTGCTGTTTACATGTAGAATTGTATTTGTGAGCATTAAGTCCAGTTTTCAGTATACACAAGTTGAAGTTTAAACAAAACATTATTACAGATGAAACTTTTGTTCTCAAAGGATTAACTCTCCCCTTGTTAACACATTTCTATAACCTTAAAAGATTTTTACTTACAATTGTAGAGAAAAACAGCAACATGTTTGTGTCTGAGCTAAACTGCCAGAGTGATATCAACTCAGTAGTTTTTATTGAGTTTTATAGTAGATATTGAATCTCTATTTTCTTTTGGAATTTGTGCATTTAAAAAGTCAACTTATTTGTCCTTTTATTAATAAAAGTTCAAGTGTTATCACAAGTAATGAATTGTTTGAATCTCTGCTGCTATTGTCATATAATGTCCAGGAATATTCTAAATAAAATAATATCTTCATCAGATTTTCAGTTCAGATCTCTAAGTTGCAATAAGGAAACTGTAAAACATATTAATGTAATATGTGGATCATTAGTTACTGTTTAGAAAGAACTATGGTCTTGAAACTGCTTCTTCAGAGAAACAATCCAAACCAGGTGATGAAGCCCCTCCTGTGGAAATATTTTATAGATGTTTACCCATGAGACTCGTAAACTCTTTCTTCCTAAGATGATTCTCTGTAGCTGTGGAGCTTCTGGTTACTGCAGCATTAGTATTTACTGCCTTCTTTAGCCATTCTGTCAATGCCTACTTACACAAACATTGAGCAGAAAAGGCCTTGCCCATTTATGATGCCAGAACAGAAGTATTGGTCGCTGAGTGATAAACTTTATAATAGACCATGAGCAAGTACAGGAACAGGAGAAAGACACGGAGCTCTGCTTGGAACAGAGACTCACACAGAGTTAAAGTGGCCTAAGAACTTTTGGTCTCTGAAGTTTACATTTTTTCCATGATCCAAGAGAGACTAATGGGAAACACAAAGATGTTGAAATATTTTTAAACATTCCCTTTCCCACACAAAATAATTCTATTTGTTTTATTAAAAACATTATTTATTTTTGCACATTACTGCTTACTTCAGGCTAAATAATCTCAGATACATTTGTGTAAATTCATTACAATTCCACCAAATTTTCTCATTTCCTGATAAAACAGTTTAAATCAATTAGGTTAATCACTGTTCTCAGAAGTTGGAGAAGTGAACCCTAAGGTCAAAAGGAGACCTTAAGAGAGTGACAAGAAGGAGAGTTGCCTGAGATAGAGCATAGGTATAGAACTTGGCATGCAAGTCCTAAAACCAAATACCTGTGGGCTAACAAGCAGGGGGTAGACGTTTTCTTTGGAGACTACCAGCCTGTTTCACCTGTATTTCTGTGGGAAACCCTCACCTATCCAAATACAAGCATTTGAAATAAAAAATAAAGTAAGTACTACAGCAGTATCGTGTTTTATGTCTCATGAAAGATACAAACTATATTTCAAAATTACATTATTGAAAATAATTTTCTGTTGTATATGAAGAATGCTTTATTTCTAGCTTGAAATCTGAATAAAAGATGGTAAGCGAAAGGTTTAGACCTTCTCAGAATGGAAGAGAGTCAAGCAATAGGGTCCTCCAGACAGTGCTGGGATTGATTTTCTCATCTTCAGTGACATAAGGAAGGCTGTGAACAATGAAATTTCCAAGGATGCAAATGATACTAAACTCTTTTGCACATTCATGTGATAGACTAATAGTGAACAACTCTAGAAGAACCTCATGAAACTGAGCAGGTTCAACCTGGCAGATGGGCTTCAGTATGGATTAGTGTGAACTCTTGACTTTGTTGCTTTGTGTGTGTGTGTGCTTGGTGTCCACACCTCAAGAAGTATGAGCTGAATTTGAGAGTCAGTAGAGTGAAGAGCAACTGAAGTGATCAATGTGCTGAAACAGCTGTCTTGCAAGAGATTTCTTCAGTTTGATGATGAGAAAGCTGCCAGTGGCTGGCAACTTCAGTTTAAAAAATCATGAATATAATGGATGATGTGAATGCATGAAGTATTATTCAGCAAATCCTGCAATACCAGAGGTGTGGAGCACCCAGTGAAACTAGTATCTCTTTTAAGCAAATAAAGTTCTTCACACAGAAGATATTCAATTTCTGGACCTTGCTGCCATGAGGGACTGTGGAAGCTGATAGTATCAGGAAATTCAAAGGGGATTAGACAAATTCAAGGGCAGCAAGTTTATATAAGGACTTTATAAGAATTAAGTAAGTTTCATCCTCTAACATTCTTAATACAACATTTCTGGATGCTGGGGGATATAGAGGAAAGGAGCCACCCAAGCTCATGTGATCATCTCACATAGCCACAGTCTAAGATGTACTACTGGGCTAGGTGGCTCACCAATGGGACCCAAAAGGGAATTCTACATATTTTGATATTTTAAGGCTATTCAAAAAGCTGCAATGTTGTAAGCTGTACAGCCCTTTTCCCTGTTTATAAGAATATATACAGTATTTCATTTTATTTGCAAGGATGCAGATGGTTGGGTGTTGCTAGTTTGCTTTGATGAAAGAAATGTAAGCAAGCAGATGACAACCTTCTAATGCCTAAGGATAGTTTTCCCGAAGAAGTTCCATGGATTTTGTTCTGTCAAAAAAAGATTAAATACACACAAAATGCAAAAACGTTTTTTTTTCCCTGCTGTGATGCATTGTCCTATCTGTATTTGGCAGTGGGTATACCCATGCCATTATTTAACTGAATCAGATTTTTAATTAAGTGGCTTTCCCTAAAAATGTGTTCAATTCCAGTAGTTATTTCATTTTTAGCCTTCTGCAGTACATTTATGTCTTATTTAATCATTTGGTTTCAGCATTCACTGTTCAGGAACATTATCTGTATCTCCTTCAGTGGAAAAGCTGGCATGGCATTCCATGGAAGTCTGTTAAGTTGCACAGGCACGCCTTATCAGAGGTATTCTTCAGCTAGCTATGTGAAACACTTTGAGACTTGGATGGAATTTATTAACTGTTAAGGGAAATAGCACCAGTGTGAAAGCCAGCCTTATGAAGTGTGAGAACTATGTCTGACAGATGGTAAAACCTGGCAGTCCTGCGAGCTGCTCTCCTGTGGGAATTCTGAAGCAACTGCTGGTCATACATCTTAATTTTCAGATACACATGGATATATCACATACAGGATCTTTTCTGGTCATCTAATTTTTTTCCTACCTCATGTCTCCTGAAAAAGAAATATGCAGTCAAAATGTTAAAGTGAGAACTTACTGAAGCATACTTTAAAAGCAGCTGTGGCATAGCTGCAGTAAACTGGTGATACCAAAACAGAAGCTAGAGCTGCCTTATAAAAGCATCTTGCTGAAGGAAAAGGATTTTTCTTGTGAAATATTACAAGATCTAGCTTTAAAAAGCCCTCACTGTGTGAGGAAAGCATCTGAGGCTCTTTATCTTAGATAGGTTGTGCAGGACCACATGGCTGTAATAGATCTCTCTCCAAATTCTCATTCTCCCATTCTGCTACCTCTTTTCATGATCGCATGGATGATCACATCAAGGCTGTCACTGGCTATAATATGAAGGTTACTGAACTTAGACAGCTCTCTAAGCTTGAATACCCAGGATACCCCTACATCTTGCCAGTTCTTTCCATGTATTAGCCTTAACCTTTCCTCCCCGTGGGCCTGAATCACTCAAATGAAAAACCCCCATGACTACAACTGCAGTTTTTATTTTGCAATTGATTCCTAAATGATGCAAGTCTCCTTTGCAGCTGGTGAATACCCATTTGCTTTTATCTTGGGAATCCCCAATGATGTGGAGCACCAGTACATATCATCCTAGACTTCAAATAAAAAAGTAATATTTTTCTTCTTGTCTGATCTTTTTCTTCCATACCTGTTATGGCAGATATCACTGCTGTTATTCGGAATTGCACTTGCATCTTGGATGCATAAATGCTTGGAGAGAATCTCCTAATTTATTTCATGTGTATCATAGAGTGTAGCTAACTGCATTTTTGAGAGGAGGGCATAGGTGAGAGACAGATTGTGATGACAAATCTGAGAAGCGTGTTTGGTGTTTTTTTTTTAAGAGTCTGGTGTGAGAGAATGTGAGACCTGTTATCACACAGGTAATCCAGAAATTACTGCTGTCTCCATTTTGACTGATCTTTGTTGTGGAAGGCCTCAGCTAGCTCATTCCTCCTGCTACGGGTTCCTTTTCTGCTGGGGGTTCCTTTTGTAGTCCTTCAGTTCCTGTTGCACTTTTAACTAAGAGACTTCCATTACAAGATTGTTAGTTGGGAAGGCTTTGTAGCATAAAAAGGAAGGGGAAATAAAAAATGCCTATTATGTGCATTCAAAATATAGTGTGTTTTTTCCTTAATAATCAGACTTGAAAGAGTTGTATTATGAGATGCTGTAGTTCTGTTCAAGGGCTGCTCTGCCTTTTTCTGGATTTCTGCAGAGAAGGTGCTCAGCAGACTTGGAGGTTCCCAAAGACTCAGTGTACTGCCAGCTAGCTGAACAGTTGCTTTCTAACGGATGTATGTGGCTCTCTCTGTCCAGCTGCAGGAGCCACTTTTGTTTGGGATCGCAGCTGGGGCCTGGGCTGATTCACAGGATTTATACCCTATTGGGTAGTGTTTATAGTACTTGCTGCTAGAAAGAGTGCAAAATACCATCAAAACCTACACTTTTATTCACACTTGGATGCTTGCTTGGCTGTATCAGCATGAACTAAGCCAATAAGGCAACTCATGCGACAGAAGTGTTGATGTACTCTGGGAGCCACAAAAGGTCAAAGAACAAAAGAGATTTAATCCCCATTAAAATCACAGCTTTCCACTTCATTTTGCTTTGTGTGCTCGTATGTCTAAACTTGAACTTGAAATGCTAGTTTGCAAGTAGCTATAATAAGTTTTGTCAACTTGTTAGTGTTTGTGTTCCAAAGCAAGAGATCAGAAAGGCAAAGAACAACTGATTAAACCTTACGCAGTGTCAACACCATACTGGGAAAGAATTCTTACTCTCTATCACAGTCTTATCTGAGTGATAATCTGCATGGCATGGAGAGCTGACATGGATTTTTTGTTACACTGTTGCCTTAGTGCTAAGATTTCTTTGATTTTCTGCTGTCAGCTTTACCACCCAGTGTAGATATCCTCAAGCTTTCACAATTTGCTACCTTTCCTGCTAAGAAAACAGAACTTACATGTGTTTCAGTACTTCTTGGCACCCTGCCTCCCACATATAGTTTAGGGTCAAATTTTCAGTCTATTCACTTTCCCTGATTTTAGGTATAGGTAATAGTGTAATTAGCAAGGAAAAATAAACCATTTTTCCTCTTTGGTGGAGCAGAAGTCCTGCCAAACTGCAAATATGCCTTGCAAGGAGGGACTGCAAATCATCAGAGGAAAGGATACTTGAGAAGTGTAGATCTGAAAATGTGATCTGATATTCATTCAGTTTTGCAAAAACAACCTGTGGAGCTCAATATCATGGCTATTTTGTTTTTTAAAGCCTGGATGAATGTTTAAGAAAATGAAGAGAATTTCCTCAAATGAAAGTTTTCATAAGCTGACACCCTCCCTGCCTATAAGATGACAAAAGCCTGGAAAAGTCCTGCACTTTGGATGACTTTCACTGTGGGATCTGGATAAAGGGGGGCTACACTTTCTCATATAGCTGGGTCTAATCTCCTCTCCCCCAGATTCCATCCCTGGGGGCCACTCTAGTAGCTTCAATTCCTTGAGCCGCAATAGGATTGTGTTGCAATCTAATTTTGCTAGATTTTGTCTCACGCCTGCGTATATTTTGAGTCCATAACAAAGTCCTTACTGGCATAAATGGAAGCAAAGGTTGTGTCCTGTAAGGCTCAAACCTGAACCTGGAAAGATCTATTCTTGCCGAGATCCATTCAAGCAATCTGGACTGAAATGAAGCACATATTATGTGACTATTATGTGATATTTTTCAGTGGAGAAAAACTTTTCCTGCTTACAGAAATTTTTGTAAACCTAAGCCTTTGGTCTTCATATTAAGTTGTGCTTAAAGGCCAGTGTAACTACTATGTCTTTTTCCTAGGAAGGATGAACATAGTAGAGACCAGAACTTGACTACTCCGCATTTCAGAGATCTGCTCTGACCTGAAAAGTTTTCCAGTGAATTTTCTGAGTTCCTGTTGGAACGGCTTCCACGGAAGAAGTCCAGAAATATCCATTTCAGAAAACTATTGTAATGGTTCCTTCACAACTTTAATGGTTCCTTCGCCTGTAGGCATGTGGGTTACCTACATTCAAATACTATTTAACTGTGCAGGTTTTCAGTCCAGGTACTTTTCAATTCACAAGTGTACTCTAACCATTAGGATCCTTTGGAAAAGTACCACTTTGGCCGAGTTCTCATCTGTTAATTCCCAATGGAAATAAGTTATTTCCTCCAGCCTGTGTGTAGATATCCAGCTTTCAGTATTTCCTTCTGGCTAAGTTAGGAGATTGCCCAGTCAATGTGCTGTGTTTTGTGGCACATCTCTCACATAATGAATCACAGGCAAAGAAGGGGCTAGCAGTGTAATTTGGAAAGAAGATAGCTAATGGAAGATTAGGTAATGTGAGGTTGTATCTAGGTTCTCTCACAGTTTACCCAGCTCCTCCCTAAGTACTAACAATATTTAAATACACCCCTGGGCATGATTTCACAAAAATAGAAACTTCGAATTATCCACATTGCTCTTTATGTGTTCCTAATGATCTGATTCTCATTTATACTGGTGGTTTTTTTAGTAGAGAATTCTCTACAGTAACTTTAATGATCCCAAAATATATTCTGTACTTGCTAAAATAAATAATAACTTTTCAGTTATTGAAAAGTTACTTGAACATGAGCCAGCAGTGTGCCCAGGTGGCCCGGAAGGCCAATGGCATCCTGGCTTGTATCAGGAATAGTGTGGCCAGCAGGAGTAGGGATGTAATTCTCCCCCTGTACACAGCACTGGTGAGGCCTCACCTCGAGTACTGTGTCCAGTTCTGGGCCCCTCACTTCAAGAAGGACATTGAAGTGCTGGAGCGGGTCCAGAGGAGAGCAACAAGGCTGGTGAAAGGACTAGAGGGAAAGTCTTATAGGGAGAGGTTGAGGATGTTGGGGTTGTTTAGCCTGGAGAAGAGGAGACTCAGGGGGGACCTCATCACTCTCTTCAACTACCTGAAGGGAGGTTGTAGTCAGGTGGGGGCTGGGCTCTTTTTCCAGGCAACTAGTGACAGGACAAGAGGGCACAGCCTGAAGTTGCTCCAAGAGAGGTTTAGGTTGGATATTAGGAAGTACTTCCTCATGGAGAGGGTGATTAGACATTGGAATAGACTTCCCAGGGAAGTGGTGGAGGCACTGTCCCTGGATGTGTTCAAGGCAAGGCTGGATGTGGCACTTAGTGCCATAGTCTAGATGGTGTGGTGGTGTTGGTCATAGGCTGGACTTGATGATCTTAAAGGTCTTTTCCAGCCTTGGTGATTCTGTGATTCTGTGATTCTGTGATTCAGAAGCACAGTCGATAAGAGTGAATTGCTAGAATGGACATTATATGACACATCTGGGGTTGTTCAGCCTGGAGAAGAGAAGGCTCTGGGGACACCTCATAGCATTCTTCCAGTACCTGAAGGGGCCTACAGGAAAGCTGGGGAGGGGCTTTTTACAAGGGCTTGTAGGGAGAGGACAAGGGCTAATGGATTAAAACTGGAAGAGGGAAGTTCTAGATTAGATGTTAGAAGGAAATTCTTCACTATGAGGGTGGTGAGACACTGGAACATGTTGCCCAGGGAAATTGTGGAAGCCCCATCCCTGGAAGCATTCAAGGGCAGGTTTGATGGGGATTGGAGCAACCTGCTCTAGTGGGAGGTGTCCCTGCCCATGCAGGGGAGTTGGAACTAGATGTTCTTTAAGGTCCCTTCCAACACAAACCATTCTATGATTTTATGATTCTATGATGATCTGTCCATTAACTTCAGATGTAAAATCTACCTCTCAGAGACATCCTGTGAATATTCTCCAAGGGTCTTGCAAGAACACAAATAAATGAACACCTTATACTTTTATCTGCACATGAAGTTTTCACCTGTGGTTCATGCTATATTAGCAAAACTTTTAATTTAACAAACAATCCAAGTATTATTCTAAACATTTTGCAAATGTAAGTTGTTCTTCATTTAAACCAATTTAACAGCCTCTTGTGCAGAGGGATATGATAAATTAGAAATTGCTAATGTGGTTCATGAGGAAGGACATTAGTGCTTTCTGGCAAATCATCCACCTTTGAATTAATACAAATCTGTAATATAAAGAGTTTTTGTCTGAGGAAATCTCTCTAATTGTTTCATTTTGAAAGCTGCTAAACTTTGCCTGCTACGTTTTACATAATGCTGCAGTTTTGAGATACAAAGTAATACAAATCAAGTACAGAAGAATATTTACACGAGAAAAAAAGGTCCTAAAATAATTTCAGCTCAGAATACATTTCCAGCTAAAACAGGATGTCTAAACTGTTTGGATGCTGCCATTTTATCTAAGACCATTCCTCATTTAATATCTGGTAGAACTTTCCCTGAAGACCTAATGGCAGCCATCCCAGGGAATATGGTAACTGTTGGCTCAGGCTTGTGATAATGATGGTGCATGTTCACCAGAGATTTAGGCTAATCTGTGCTTCCCAGCATGGCGTGTTAGAAATCTGATTTCTGGAGTAAGATCGTTAAGAAGTTTTCCCCAACTAGGTAAGCAAAGTCAAAAAGCGAAGAAACTTAAAATGATGGAGCAAACTGAATCTAAATGTAATAATGCAACGGACGCATGAATGAAACAGATTCAGAAACTAGGAATTTTTCTTGGAGAAAGCTCAGTTTTCTGACAGTGAGTTTTCTTACAACACAGAGGTCTTGGGAAACTTTGAACATTTAACATTTTTTAGATTGGTCAAAATGGATCCGAAAAGTAAAACCTATTTTCCTGTTTGTTATGAAATCTGCACTGATAATGTGTGTCTGAGCATCACAACAAATCCTGAGAGCAGAAAGTATTTTAATAATGAAATTGGAGTTATTTCTGCCTGGCACAACAGAAGACAAATGTAGCAAAGGGCAGAAGTGAGCCTTGACTCTGACACTGCCTCTCATAATACCATTTTCTGGGCTTATTCGTATAGTTCACCTAATTTCTCTTTCATTGAAGACATAGTCTTCTATGCCACATCAAATCAATTAATTAGTTACAAAATTATGCAATTGAAGAGTTCATATAACAGACATTCATTACTTAAGATTTTAGATATATTTTATTAAGAGTATGGCACTCTGAAACAGTTAGATTCCCTTTGACTTATCACTTTGTGAGAGTGATATGTTTTTTTCAACTCTGATTAGAAAATCTCATACAAACTTAGTGTTACTATTGAAAAACATTTCCTAAAATTCTATGAGTTAGGGTTGACTTAGGATCTGATAACAGCTTTGAAAGCAAATCAATTGAGTGATAACAATAACCCCATGTATGACAATAAAGCTTCAAATCAGCTTTAAAACTATCATTGCAGGATGTCTGGGTGCATACCTGCAATTCCTGAAGCTGTAATCCGATTAGATAGCTTTAATGTAGTTGTAAAAATATGAAAAGATTTTGATTCATTCTCTGAGATATGTGAAGCAGTATTTAGTTTTCGGCAAAGAGCATTAATCTTTAATTAGGCACTCCTGATTAGAAGCAAAGTTCTGGAGGGGGTGACATTTGCTAGCTCGTTGTCTCTGGCAGGGGTTGTTGGGTTGTGAAGCAAACCCCACAAGAGACCAGCAGGCTGTTAGTGAAGCCCTGTGTGCTTCCGCTGGCTCTTGTTAACACACATTTCCCTGTCATCTCCTACTTTTCTGTGGGTTTCTTCTCCTGTATCTCTGTGGGCAGCTGCTTTCTTGTACTGATTATTTTTTATTTAGCTCTGAGGGCAGACAAAAGTGTGTTTCACGAGTTAGCAATACCAGTGTTAAGGCCTAGCAGCAGAGCTGTAGGCATTTTGTCTATCAGGTGGTTTTATCTACACAGAAGTATCTCCTTTCAAATGGGCCTGTTTCCTGGAGCTTTGATATAGCTCAGAACTTTAAATGTATAAAATTTCTCACACATTCAAGACATTTCAGCTCCATAAAGGAGTATTTATAAAATAAGATGTACCAAAAAAACAGAGCAATATACAATTTACATTCAATCAGATGTTTTTTGTTTGAGTTTCGGAAACACTCCTTAACGTCAAAGCATTCAGATTAGGATTCAGTTTGCATGCAGGGTTTTTCTGAGGTCTAGCTTTGGTTTTTACACAATTATCGTTCCATGACATTTTTTTTCTGCCTTAAAGTAGGATGCAAGTAGTTAAAAAGATAATTTCATGTTTGTTAAAAAACACTGACAGAAAGATCTGATTATATTGTAGGATTGTGGGAATGTGTGTTCAGTTCATGTGCAAGTGCTCAGGTCTCTCACTTCAGGTTCCCTGCCTGTCTCTATGCACGCACCTAGGGCACAGAGTGTCTAACTGAGTATCATTTGGATAGCAATACCTTTTCTGATTTGCATATGTACTTTGATTCACAGCTGGTAAAATGATGACTCTTACCTGATGTACTGACCTGTGATAATAACTACACTAAAATTTGTAACAGACATACCGTTGAATTACAATTAATTAGAGTTCAATGACTGAAAACTCGCCTCTTTTTTCCTAGTGTATCAAATAGTTTCTCAGAAGCTATCACCTATTTCTGTAAATGGCTTTGCTCAAAAACCAAGATGCTTAATTCAATAATGGGAACCATATATCATATATATAGACTTGTTTCAACATTTTGATTCAACATTTCCCTCTCAATTCCTTAATCCTGATTTGATCACACTTCCAACAAATAAAGAGAGAGTTGGTAGTGGTTTGAAATACATATAATTTTGAGGATAACTTTAGCTGTGTTCTTAAAAATCAGATGTTTGATAGACATATTTCAAATTCAATTGTTCAAAAGAGAAAGATAAAATCCAAAACCTGTAATAATTCAAAGATAGGTTTTAAAAAAGAATAAACGCCCCCCAAACAACAAAACCCCCTAAAAACCAAAAACTCCAAAAGAAGAGATAGATAGCTATAGTGGCAAGATTAATTTTGTTTATTTTTCTATAATTCAGCCATGCAGAACTCACTGATTGACCTTTCCAAGCTTGCTTTATAAACACTTTCAAGTTGACCTCAGGGAAAACAAAAATTAGAATGAAAGCATTAAATTAAAATTAAATAAATCCTTAAATATCTTTTGACTACTTAACACGGGGTGATTGTTTCTAAAGATAATCCTTGGTGTGGAATAAAACTCTCATGCAACCTCAGCATCTCTATTTAGGACACAATGCAGCCTTGCTTGTGTTCTAACATTTGCAAAAGCAATGTGATGATGCTGTGAAACTAGCATTGCATCCCAGAAAGGCATGCCATTAGTTCTCTTTCCTAGTTCTCCAGCATGAAACTGGAGAATGTCAGGAAATCCTGTGTCTGGTTTGGATACTATTGTGCAATAACTGCTTTGGATACTGTTGTTCCCAGAGCACTCGGAGAATCAGAATGGGTGACAGCGACACATTTTTCAGGTCTCTCTTGCATTCAAACTAATTTTCAACAAAGTTTTTGTGATTAACTTGGAGAGCATGAATTAATTAGATTTTGTAACAAAATGAGCCTTTTTATGTTTCCTCCAGATAAGGTCAGGGAAAGCTCAATTGCTTCTATTTTAACGATAATACAGGCAATTTTTGTATACTGGGACAAAACTTCACCAGAATCTATTAAAGAAAAAAAGGCTGCTTTGTGCAAGCCCAGCTGCTTGGAATTCTGCCAGCACATATCCTATAGGAATTAATAGTGGGCTTTTTGGGGGTAGTGGTGTCTAAATTACCTTAAGACACAATTTTCCATTTCTGAGGCTTGCTTAGTACACAAGGCTGTCTTAATGGAGCATGGCGAGTCAAGTCAGCCACTGGAAAATTAACACCATAAAGCATCTCCTTGAAAACTGTTGCTCACTTTGGCAGAATTGATCAGTAGAACCTCTCCTGAGCCTCTTGCTCTTCTGGGAAGTGAAGGAGACATTGAATGCAAGACTTGGTAAATCTGCTGAAGGATTTAGTGTAAATGAAGCAGACGTTGTGGGACAGTAAGCATTCAGTTGTGAGACAAAGTCTTCACATGGTGAGATGTTCACACCATCTGTGTAACCATCCAGCCACACAGGAACTGAGAAACAATTGCCTTTTTTAGGATGAAGATGATGTATGGGATTGTTTATGTAGGATGGGCTGCCTGTTATAGAGTTGGCTCAAAGATGGAACCAAGCAGAAAAGATAAGAGCAAGATTAAAAGTATCTTGACACAACTCAGATTAATCCACCATGTTGAAAGGCAGGGTCCCAGTACTAGCTGTAGAGGAAGAACTGGTTTCCTAAGAGTGGGGAAAGTGATGAGGAGGAATACTGGAAGATTAGGTTGTCCCCCAGCCATTTATTTCAGGGGCCTGTGGGAATGGAGGCAAGCTGGACACTGAGGCTGGGCACAGGGCCAAGAGTGCTGTCCCTCCATCCCTAGCCAGGAGAGACAAAGTGGGTCTGGTGAAACCAAGTTCAGCCAACAGTGTGGTGACCACCAGGCAAGCCCACTTTGTCACAAGGCAGGTGCAAGGCCAGACACAGCATACAGATGACATAGCATAGGTACAGTATAGCCCAGGCAAGGTAAAATTTTCCCCAGTGAAAGGTAGTTTAGGGAGGGAGAAAATGAAAATACAGAAGTTTCTATTGGGAGATGGCAGTAAAATGGAGAGATGCCAAGGTTCATTGAGGAGGAGTGAAGGGGAGAATCAAGGGTGTGAGCACTGGGACAAGGTGGGGTACAGCAGCTTGTGTTTGGCAGTCATGGCTGCCTATGGACTTGGATGTACAATTCCTTTAAGGCAAATTGGAGGTGGAATTTTTTATAAGGCAAAAGAGTTTAGGAGAAAAAAATTTGTTTTCTCTTCTAGCCTTTCAGTTGAGCCTTATTGTCTCCATCTACACTTCCTCTCCAGCTGACCTGTATATAAAGTGGTTTTCCTCCCATGCCCTGGCACTGCAAGGCTGGGATGTGGGACTGAGTTGAAGCTAAACTGGGGAAAGCCAGGAAAAAGCCAGAAAAACCTGGAAGAAGCTGTAATTAAAAGTCTTCTAAGGTGAAGTCATGCTCTTGATATAGAAGGATATTCAGTCATGACAGTGAGTAAATAATACAGAGCATAATTATTTAAATACATTAGATATGTAGTGAAGAAATCAAGCTAGAAGAAATCACATAGCAGGCTAAGGCAGTATTAACGTATGTTGAATAATCATAATACATGCTTAATATAATCCCTCTAGAAATGGGTCATTCTTGGTTGGAATTTTGCACCAAGTATCCAGAAATGTATTAATTTTTCACTTTTGCATGCCACTTTTCACACCAAGCTAGTGTTCCTTCTGGGAAAAATTTAAGACAAACTATAAAAAGAGTTTGAAAGTTCACCATTGTTTCAAACAGTTCCTCATTGTCTGTATTTTTTAAACTGGCTTGAAATACCCAGCCCCAAGTTTGTTTTGACTGGCCTCTGCCTGATACCATCTCACGGGTTTCTTGCCAGCAGCTAAAGTTTAATCTTTTTTCTCAAATCCTCCCAGACACCTCCTCTGTCACTATGGACAATGTGAATAGCCAGCTTGTCACTCAAGCCTGCAACTTGGTTGTCAAATTCAGCTTTGCAGTTCTGTGCAGCTTCTATAGGATACAGCCTTCTCTCTTCCGTTTGCAGCTAAGATTTTTTGTACAGGTTCTTATATCATGCCTGGAGTCCTGAAACACCCTCGTCTATGGGGTGTGCTTGCGAATTGTAATGTTGCCATATGTGCAGCCATTCCCAATACTGCTAGCAAACGTGGTTGTGACCATAGCAGCTCTCTTTCTGGATGTTACTAGTAGCCTTCAATTGCACCAAAAGCAAACATTCTCTCCCCTTTCAAGAACTTTTACGGCATATTCCTATGACAAATTCTGTCATGTGTTTGAGCCAAAAACAACAGGCTCTGACTGGCCTGTGGTTCTAGGCTCATTGCCAGACTAAAAATGGTGTCACTGGCATTTTGGTACTGTTTTCACTGAGCGTTGCCTGTTACATAGGTCCATAGATAGTCCTAATGCTGTACTGTACAAAAGTCAAAATATATTTGACACTTAGCATAAGGTACAGAAAGTGTAGGGCCCAGTGTTGCAACCCAGTGGTAAATCTTCAGATGATAAACCAGAATGACAGTGATTTTTTTTCTGTAAGACTAATTTAGAAATGCTTTTCCAGTGCCATTGGAAATGAAAGTTAACTTTTTGGGTAACATGTAGTTTCTGTAGTATGACTACAGAGATATGAAGGAGCATACAATTGCCAACGTATGATTTGGTTTTTTTGGTACAATCGTACAAATAGAATTAGTTTAAATGGAAAAGACCCACAAAGTAGGTGGACACCAGTCCATAATAGGCATTAAAACCTGGATGGAATGCAAAAAGAGAAATTAATACATTTTTGTGATTAATGAATACTAATTATAACTTGTTAGAATATTCCCACAGTCTGTGATAAATGCATAGCTAAATCTCTAAGATACAATTATCAGTCTTTTGCTCTGTAGTCAATGTGAGACAACTACTGACAGAATTTGCTCCTTATGTTTTATAAAGTAGCCCCTATACGCCAGATTTATGAGATTAAAAATGTTTTGAGAAGTTTTGAGTTTGCAAGCCTAATTGCTTGATTTCTCAAACAAACTAAAAGTTGAGATCTCTGTGGTAGTACAGTAATATATTGGGACAAAGATCATGTCCCAAGAGGAATTTTGCAGTTAAGACAATTGCAGCATTGTTTCAAGCAAAGGGAAAAGGTGACTGAGATTTATAAAGTTAAACTGTTCTTGTGATGCCTTGGTATTTTGCTGCATGTGTAGGAGGATTTGCAAATTCAGTCATCAACAGCCCATATGGCAGAGCCTTGACCAGAGCTGAACAAACCATTGAGAACATTCCTTTGAATAATAGCTTTATAATACATAATGAAATTCAGTAAACGTATTATTTGCTGAATGCATTTGACAGACTATCTGGCTCTAGAGGGAGTAAGATCTGAAACACAGCTACAATGCAACCAGTAATTTAAAAGAAATGTGCCAGAAAGGTTATCCTACAAGTATTAATTGACAGGCTCTCAGCCTGATGTCAGATGGTGTCTGAGTGCTTTGGCAAGCACCAATGGACCATTATTTTCTGTGGGAAAAAAACCCCAAAATCTTTACATACTGCAGGTGCTGCTTGATACCTTCCTGCTTACCAGGTATAATTCTTCCCAGCTTCTTCCTGTCCTGGTGCATGTCAGTGTCTGAATTCCCCCATATCTCTTTCTTGATGTGTTTTAAACCCTGTAATTAGTATCTAATAGCAGTGAGCTTCACGGGTTATCAGTTCATGGCGATTTTTAAGTGTGCAGCCTTTTAAAGAACATTGTTTCCTCAGTCTCCTGTGAGCTCCAAGTAGGAATTTGTACCTGCCAGACACCACTCTTTGTGTTTTCCTTTGCAGCCTGTCTTTCTCCCCTTAGAATAAGCACTTCTGATCTTCTTGCTGCTCTTTCTTAGTGTCTTGGTTTTGGGTGTGGTAAAGTCAGAGCAGCTATGCTGTTCCTGTCAAGAGACCATGAAGGCTGGGAACTTGGTGATGGAAATGTGTCAGCTTTAAGTATGCCAAGATGCTTCAAGGAGCATTTACTATTTCAGTAACACCAGACTCAGGTGTCTAAAAACGATTACTTGGTCCATGGAAATGAGTTCAGATGAAAAATAGTGAACTCAAAAATATGACAATCAAACATTAGCATCTTTCCTGCAGTCCCCTGCTTTCTGTGCCCCAACAAGAGTGTATGTTTCATTTTATGAAGATTTTTTTTCTTCTTAGCCGAAAGATCTAGAAACATGCTTTAAAAAAACAATAAATAAATTCATAAATAACAATAATAAAAGAAATCTCCCTTCCCTGAGATTCTGTTGTTGGTCAGCAAGTTGGGAAATACCACCCAAAAGGGAAAAAACAATGCTAAAAACTGTAAGCTCTGGCAACATCATTGCTGCATATGACTGGTAAATTTGCACTTTCTTCTGAAATGTTGTCTATTGAAGACGTCAGTGTTCTCATGGCACTTGTTTTGGGGCCAAAGACAGAGCTCCAACCCAGGGATTTTAATGGCAGTATTGAGACAGTCGGTGCAGCTGTTGTACAGCACAGAGAGGAGAAAAAATTCCATCAAATTTCTTCTGTGTGGGGTAGGAGTGGGAACATTTAAACCTTGTGTTTAGCTCCCAGATGCACAAACCACATGTCTAAGCTGACACACAGGGAAGTATTGTTCATCAGTTAAAAATTGGCATCAATTACTTCCTCCCTTTAGGCCAAACTGGGAACCATATTGTGACTCCTTAGCTGCTGTGGCAACAAAATTACATACTGCCCTGCACTGACAAATTAATTATTAGTCCAAAGGGAAGAACTATGTGATACAACAGAAATCTGGAATATGAAATGCAATAGGATGAGATGGGGACAGGAGGCATACATATGTGTATGATTTCAAATGATGTCAGATTAAGGGATTCAATGTATGTAGCACTGCACGTGTCAGTGCCATACACATTTTTCTCTTCTTTTTTTTCGTGATCTTTAATAAATATTGGAAAAAATACAAAACAAAATGAAAAAATCCAAACAGAGAACTGTTGATGTTTACAAGACCTCAGCTGCTCTGTGGTCAGAGCAGTCACTTTGCCTTTGTTAATGTTATTTCCCAGGCTAACTCCCCCATGTAAACTACAGCTGCAAGCAGGTGGCAGTGCATGCTCACATGTGCTCCATGTAGGGGAATAGCCTCACTTTGCATTGTCTTGTGCAGTTTTTCATGTTCAGCTGAAAAAATAATTTACAATGGCAGGCAGATGTAAACAAGAATTTCACAAGATTAAAGCAAAATACTTATTCCAGAATTCCTAGTGTTTTGGTTTCTTTCATGGTTACACTTGAGATTTAAATATACTTTACAGTTAAATACATCTTCAGAAAAGAGGGCAGATTAGGTGAATACAGAAGCTGATTTCTTCCTTTTCAGATGAAAATGGATGGGTTTTTGTTTTTTTTTTTGTTTTGTTTTTTTTTTTTTAATTGGAAAAAGGTCAAGCCTCTCCCCTGTTGCTACATTTTTTTTCCATGGAGAATTGACTTGATTGTTCTCCAAACATTGTTTCCTGCTCTTCACAGAGGGGAAATGTTTGTTCCTTTTTCCTAATAATCAGACATACTCTAATGACTTGCTCACAGGGAATAAAAAAATACAGGAAAGTTATGACTGATGATTAATGTTTTCTTTATGCTGAAATGTTAAAAGCGACAAAGCAGTGATGGGTCTAGTGAAATATGTATAATACATTGGAAAGCCTGGATAAGCTGAAGGATGTATATCAAACATATAGGAAGAGTACACAGAGGCATTTATCTGCCAGAGGAAATGGGCAGGCTTTTGTCACTGCTCATGAAAGCAGGCACAAAGTCCTGTAAGAGGGGTATGACTGCAAAATTGGAAGGCCAGCACATCAATACTTACTCACTTAATTACTTTATTTTAGTTTGGTCGGAATGATCACAATGCATCATTCAACTGATAATCTAATATGCCTCCAGAGGAAGTTTAAAATGCTGTTTAGGCAAGATTTGTTAGGGTGACTGTTTCAGGATGTTCAAGAAGCCATAGCTATATTCCTCATGCATCAGATCTGGGAAAACAAAGGTTTTGCCTGCAAGAGAATTTGTCAGTTATACTAGCATAATTACCCCTGGAGCCAAGGTGCACAGCTGCACATACTAAAACTCCTCTTAAAATGACATAGGGTGAGCCAAAATAAAATAAGGCAGTTAAAGCCACAATCTACATGGTTTTCCTGCCTTAGTTTCTGACATTAAGTCACATGATAACCTACACTGAAAAAACTTTCCCACACAGGCAAGACCAAATTTTATATTTTAACTTTTCCACCTCTATGGATAGATTCAAGGAATTAAAAGTTCTGCAGGGATAACCAAGTTATCGCTTGTTTTCCAATTAAAATGAATATGTTGACACTTACTAATACTTCCAGTGACCTAAGACTGCTCACAATGTGCTCACTTAAACGTAGATCAATTGTTGTAGTGTAGTTTGTGGGGTGTTGAGTTGGTGGGATGTCTCAGCATCAGTTCCCCATCTCTGAGTGTCTTTTTGAGCCATGGGAAACAATAAATATATATGAATCTTTACTGTTACTCATTCTACTCAACTCCTTATTTCCTACTGCTGATACTCACATGGAGCACCTGGAACATTCACTTCCATTTTCTGCTGTGGGTTTAGAGTAAGAGTTGATACTATCCCAAATACCAGATCATTGGTTGCTATTAGGCCATAGGAAAATATGGATAATTGCATTATTTAAGATTTTGGGATTTTTTTCACAAATCCTAAATTTCTTAAGAGCAAATCCAGGGTTGATACATTTAGAGTGAAGTGCAATCCTGTTTCTAAAAGCCCCTGTTTTGAAAATTCTTTCCTCCATTTTTCCCTTGTGAAAACCCTAAGGCAAATAAGGAGATAATTTATATATACTTATGTACTATATGTACACCCCAGGACACAGTTGGCCCTCCTGGCTGCCAGAGCACACTGCTGGCTCATATTCAGTTTGTCATCTACCAGGACCCTGAGGTCCCTCTTTGCCACGCTGCTCTCCAACCACTCATGCCCTAGTCTGTACTTACCACCAGGGTTGCCCCATCCCAGGTGCAGAATCCAGCACTTACCCTTGTTAAACGTCATGTGGTTGGTGGCTGCCCATCTCTCTAACCTGTCGAGGTCTCTCTGCAGGGCCTGCGCCTGCCCTCAAGTGAGTCGACAGCTCCTCCCAGCTTTGCATCATCAGCAAACTTAGAATTCCTTTGAGTCCTGCGTCCAAGTCATTGATGAAGATGTTGAAGAGGAATGGGCCTAGGATGGAACCCTGCAGGACCCCACTAGTGACCGGTTGCCAGTCTGATGTTACTCCATTCACTGTCACTCTTTGTGCTTCACCTGTGAGCCAGTTGTTCACCCATTCATCCAGCTGTGTCCTGGACATTTTGTCCAAGAGAATACTGTGAGAGACAGTATCAAAACTTTGCTGAAGAACAGAAATATTACATCCACTGGCTTCCCTTGATCAACTAGGTGGGTTACTTTGTCATAAAAAGAAGTCAAGTTTGACAAGCAGGACTTTCCCCTGCTGAAGCCGTGAAGCTGTGCTGTCTGTGACTGATGACTGTGTTGTCCTCCAGATGTTTTTCAATACCTTCCAGGATAATCTTTTCCATCATTTTACCAGGCACCGAAGTTAGACTGACCGGTCTGTAGTTTCCAGGGTCCTCCTTCTTGTCCTTCTTGAATATTAAGACAACATTAGCCAGTCTCCAGTCAACTGGGATCTCTCCAGATTCCCAGGACCTCCCAAAAATCATCAGGAGAGGCCTGGCAATGACATCAGCCAGCTCTTTGAGGATCCTCAGATGAATCCCATCAGGCCCCATGGACTTGTAGGGATCTAACTGAAGCAGCAGATCCTGCACAAGTTCAGGGTCAGCTAAGGGCTGATCCTTGTTGCAGTCATGGTCCTCCAGTTCTGGGCATTGAGGCCCCCTTGGTCTATCATCAGTGTTGAAGACAGAGGCAAAGAATGCATTAAATACCTCTGCTTTGTCTATATCCCTGTTGATGAGGTGACAGTCCTGATCTTGTAAAGGACCCATGTTGTTTATACTAAAAAACTAAATTAAAATGTAAAAAGACTATTGAAAGTAATAAAACAGCAATGAAGAGGAAGAAAATGGACTAAGAATCTAAGACTAACAAGCATCAACAGAAAATAATGTTACTATGTTTAAAAGAAGTAGGCAAATATATTTATAAAATTCATGATTTTAAAAAAGTATCTAGAGGAAAGAGGAATTTTGTAGGGATTTTATGTATATACATAACAAGAAAAGAATTATGTTAACGAGAATTGAAGAGAAATGCCTAAATCTGAAGGAGGAAACCAAAGTCGGACTAAGATTTCAGAACATTATAGTTGCTATAAAAGATAGTTGTGAACCTTTTCAGAGGTGCTTATATCAGAATTCCAGCTGATAAAACAAGAAGTGGTCTGTGTTTCTCCATGTTAATCTAATTCCACTACATTCAAAGAATGACTCTGAGTTCAGTGCACAGCATTAGGGGAAAGACATTGATTAGCTGGAAAGGTTTCAGGAAAAAGCAGTAAAATTGAGTGGAGGGCAAGGGTGTGAAGTAAGAGAAAGGAAAAAGAAAAAAAAAATAAAAGAAAAGCCCAGAGCAGCATTCCTTGGTGAAGCGTAGTGAGGACAGGGTAAGTGGTGACAGCCTATGAACTCCAGTAGTTCATATGCTCATACTAATGTAACTAGGAAAACCATGATGGTATGAATGGTGGCTGTAGAGCAAATGATAAAAAAGAATGTCTGACTGTGAAAGTCCACGTCTATAACATCGTGGCACATGTTCCACATTAGCCTAGTATGTGACAGAAACCCGTTCCAGGTCCACTTTCTGCCACTACCTACGCAGAGCTGAGGTAGGAGCCAGCACTGACCTCTGCCACGTGCCAAGGCTGTGGCTGGAAGCTAATCCACTATATTTCCAGGCTCCATCAGAGCCAGGAGCTGGGATCTGGCTCTTGGATCTCATAATGTGCACATCCAGGTGGAGGCAGGTGGGGGCTCCTGTGGGACACATACCCGACACCAGCCCCCTGCCTTCTTCCAGCACAGGATTCCCCAGGTTGGAAACTTGTGTTTAGAGCAGGGATTTAAGCAGAGAAGGACATGGGGCAGTAATTCCAATTGGTGGATGTTTATTACATATTGCAGTATTGCATCTTATCTCTGGATTGTACAGTAGGGAGAATAAGCACCATTTTTCTTCCTGCACAAGAGCATGGTCACACAGAGTCAGGAGGGACTACAGATGTTGCTGAAGCTGTGGGCACCATTTCTGCAACTGCTGCAGATTATGTGGGCAAACAGTAAACCGTATATTCTTATAAAACAGATCTAAATCTGTCACAATGGATCAACTATGTATCAGGAAAGCTGATTGTAATCAGAGATACCACATACACGTACTGACCATAGAGTTAGATGTGTTTTGAGCCTCAGGGAGAACTAAAACATACGTTATAAAAGTAGTGATTAGGATGAGGAGGACAGAAAGAAAGTCAGGTGAATTGCAAATATGTGACCAGTCTTAAAAGAGCAACATTTCAGCCTGAGCTGAAATAATAATGTAAAATTTTATCACTGTGTTTTCTCAGACTAAAAAGGTGATGCCTTTGTGCAAGCAGCAGTGAATGTCTGAAATCCCCACTAAGCCATGAGGAATAATTGGATCAGTTAACTCACATATAACAGTGCTATTATTCACTGACTGGGCTTACTTGTGACACTGGAAAGATCTAAATTTTTTACAGGTTTATGGGACTGAAAATGAGACTGTATCACAAGATGCCATGGCCCCAAAATGACAAGTAGTGGGTCAGAATCTGGTTATAAAATGTAACATGAGGATTTGGTGATTAATTAACTGCTGCATCTTGTTCCTTTAGGATTTTTTTTCCTCTGTGTTTCCAACTGGCTTGTGTGTGTCTCAGCAGGGAGCCCTTAATCTTGCTGTTTGTTTATGGCAGCAGAACCCTTGATTCAGTGGCCTTTGATAGCTCCTCTCTGGCTGCCACACACCATGCATGTGCAGGAGATACACCAGCTGTAAGGTCAAGCTGACAGAGAGTGAAGAGTAAAGGCTGAGGAGACTTGGCATAGTTCCCAATTCTCACATCAGTGAAGTGCTCTTGTGTCTCTCTCCAGTAGCTCCTGCTAGCTTCAGCTTTGTCTCACTGAGAAGCAGTCCTTTACTGCACTCGGTTTGCCTTTCATTGCCTCTGCCTTCTCCTCTGCACAGTTAGATACAATTATGTAGGGTGGGCGCTTTGGGAAACTGTGGTCTGGATGCTGCCTTTTCAGTCAAGAAGCCTGGAAATCACTGGCATTCAGAAAACAGAAGGGTACACCAAGATTATTTTAGATATAACTGGTTTCTATGCATTTTTCCCTAATGATCAAATATAGGCAAGTGAAGCTGTGGGATTACATTAGGTAGTTATATTTTATAGATCAGTAAGGCAGTTTTGAAAGGGAATATATTTTAAAGAACTTCTGACATGATAGCAACTCCCTTTAATTTCTTAGAATAGTTGGTTGCAAAATGTAGTTGTCTTCTTAGTAAGTTTTTAAGGGATTATCATTATACAAATGAGTTTAGCAAACATATGCTTTATTTCTGCATAACAGCTCAGAAATCTGTGTTTCAGATTTTATGTATGTGGTCTATGACTGATGGATATTTATTTATTTTTTCACTTTCTATGATATGAATTACCTACCATAGATTGAGTGAACACGCTTAAAGCAAACAGGACAATTTCACTTCTTCTTTTTTTTTTTTAATAAGCTCCTTCATTCGTTTGTTGAACACATCTCCTGGATTTGAAAAATATTGAAGCAAATTCAAATTCATCTAATGAAGGACTTTTTCTGTGATTCACTGCAAGGTGCTCTGAGAAGTTAGAATACAAACTTTTCCTTGGCAGTAAGAACAGCCAAAAGAAGACTCTTTTGACCTTAAACAATGTAGAAGTATAAATTTCGACCTGTAGGTGTAGGTGTTTGCTGATGACACCTGCCTATCTGCTGATAATTTTCTATGCGCGTAATGTGCATGAAAGCTCTTCCCAGAGTCTACTGGGGACTAAAGAACAGAAAATAATGAAGTGTCTGTTGAGTATGCCAAAGAAAACTACTGCAATATTAGTAGCTGCTGGAAGAGGTGAAAGGGGCAGAAGTGACACACAAGAGCCAAGTGGTGTCACTGTTATAATTTGCTTCCGATTAAAGAGCCACTTGCCATGACTGATCATTTACCAGAGGCTCAAATAAGTGGCCATCAGAGAATGCTTCACTGGAACCTCAGTGATGAGGTTTCGAAGACAAATGAGCATTTTACTTATCCTGCCACAGATGCTGGAAAATAAATATCAGTGCTAATGAAGAAAAAGTCTCTTGGGATATTAGGAAGTTGCAAAGTTAGAAATGTGCTATTTGTTTACTCTCTGTAGCAGAAAGATATCTCAATGCTTTTTCTTTCACTACAGTTCTTAAGGTATTTGGATTTATAAGTCCCTAGGTTCTGAATAACACATAACTAAAATAACTCATACTCATTAAGAGAAAAATTACCATGTAAAACAGAGCTGGAATATGGTCTATTTTACTACATACATAAGTACCCCCATCTAGTTCAGTCTTCTTGCTAGGTAGGTTTTCATAACATTCTGTGGTGGTTCTTTAAGCAGTTTTAAGTCCATTGCCTTAGAAATGCAATGGCTGGTGGAAATGTAACCCTGACAACATGTAAAGCAACAACAATAAGTTTAAAAAAGTAATAAATATTACTTATTAACTTTGACTGCAGGTTAAGAAAAAAGATTATTTTTTTTTAATTACTTAATTAAATATATTCTAGCTGTAAGACTGGAGGTTTGGGAAATATCTTGCATGACTGTTTTTTGTTGTGAGTGTGAATACAAACCTTTTTTAAAAAAGGAGGGGCCTAAAATAAACTTAAAAAAACAGAGGGACCTGAATTAGTCTCTAAATTCTTTTCAGACACCTAGCTACGTGGCTTCTCTCTCCTTTTCTTTCAGCACTCTACAGCTCTCACTGACTGTTCTTTCATTTGTTCCCTTGAATTTAAAAGTTTCTATATTTTTCAATGTTTCAGAAATCTGACTTCTTAAATTAGAACACTAAATATAGGTTATAAGTTTGTTTATAACTGGACGTTAAAAACTAACAAAAGGGGAAAGCTGGCTCAGCTTCAGATCCACACCCAGAAGAAAACACTATACACTATTTCTTACACAGAAGCATTTGAGACTGTATTAAGAGGGATTTATAATTTTTTGAGAGCAAGTGTTTAAATGCTGTTAACCTTTTACAATCATGAAGACACAATTTCTTAATAAATTTTGGAAATGTGCAGACATCACAAGGAATCTTCAGAACAGTTTCAAAAATCCTGATATCAAGAGATCTTTTCCAGAACTGAAATGTCTTCAGCTCAAAGTATGAACTGGGTGGTTGCATAGAAAACACATAAGCCCTGTCAGTTGCTACAACTAAAATAGCTGGAGTATTACAATAGGAGCATTTGTGTTTAGCAGTGTTTTTTCAAAGGTGTTGGCTAAGAGCTTGCTGCAGTCTTCTGGCATACATAGAAATGAGAGCCCGTTAGTTCAGTATGTCTATTTCCCTTCTAATTTTGGATTCTTTAATGGAAAATACTGTTATTTGCTGCAGTCATCAGCTGACTGCAAATAAGAATTCCATTTCCTAAATACTTCTTTTTAAATTTACTGCTGTAAACATTGGACAAAGCATAGTCTTTTCAAGTAAACCAAGCATTATCATATGCTATGAAAGACATTTTGAAATTGAACTTCATTCAACTACAAAATCTTGTATGTGATTGAGAAAGATTATAAAGTGAAATAAACCGAAGGGTTCAGTGTGGGACTGGATGGTGGAGATGGGGCTCTGTGTGCCAGACAGTGGGAACAACCGTAGGCAGAGAAGTCCCAGGAGGAAGTAAGAACCACCTGCTATCTTGAAGCCTATACCTGCCTGTAAAGATGGGAGGGATGGGGGAAAATAGAGCTAATAGGGTTATGCAAAATGTTAGGGGATTTTGAACCTCTTCCTTCTTGTGTGAAAAGGCATTTCTTCCCCATTCAGTTCTGCATGTAACTGAACAAAGTAGCTACTTCCCTGGCTCTGCTCCTATGAATAGCAAGTTATTTTTGTTACCCTGAGCCCTCCCTTTACAGAAGTGGAAATAGCTTTTAATGTTACTAATTATTTTTAGAGCAGGTCAAGTGAGGATCCAGTGACTTTATAGCACTTATGAGTGGTTTCTTATCTAGATCCACTCTTGCTGTATGCTTCCTATTTTTCTTATTTGCTGTATAAAATTCACTTAGCCACTTCTGTTATCATCATGATGTAACCTTCAGATAATCTACAGGAAGAAAGGCAAAATTATGCCATTTTAGAGCAATGACTAGGGAGTGCCAATTGAAAATTGAGAAAAACCCTTTTGTCTTATAAAATTTGATCAGGGAAGACAGAATTGGGTGTGTGAGATAAAAAATGATTATGCTTTCAGAGGGAGATGGGATGTCACTCTTCATTGACCTTCATCGGGTTAAAAAGCAAGAATAATATTTATATAAGCATTGCACTGGTTGTAGTATGTGAAAGGAATGATCTGTGCACAAAGCACCCTTAGAGCATCACTTCTAGCTACTAGAAAAAGAACATGGAGGGAGGAGTAGAAACTTGCCCAATATCTGTTAAATCCATAATGAATTCAGTAAGGCAGTTTTAGTGTTACATCTGCTTATGTGAGCATGGAAGTTAGCATGAGCTCACTATTTCTCATTCCTCTCTCTCTCATCTTGCAAAGTACAGTACTCAGCTGCAGATAACTTGATAAATAGAACTCTTTTATTTTATTATTTTTATGTCCTTGTTTGTGTGTTTCATTTTCTACATGTGCTGCATTGCTTGATTTACTACACCATAAATATGTTTAAGATCACTTCCACCTAGACAAGGAGCATCTAGACTTCTGTGACAACTATGACATATACCAAGGTAGGATTACTTTCATTTCACCTGCGTTTCCATAATTAAAGGTCAAGTCAGGAAAGAAACAATGAAATCAAGGCACTGAATTCTTGTCTCTCCCTCACATAAATTAGAAAGAATTTTTGACTTAATTGTAGTTATGTAATTTTCATAATGTTGCAGGTTCAGTATTTATTAATGGACAATTTGCCATAGGATTTGTCAGCAGGTATGTCCACTCAGGAACATTAAAAACTCCTGTCTTTGACAGAGATAAAGATAAGGAGTGGACCCTTCTCTCTGATAGCTAGACTAGAACAGACAATTCCAACACAGACAAAATACACGTCTGAAATATGTTGTGCAATTTAATATTAATGTAATTTTCAGACCTGTGTTAGGTGAAAATGAAAGTTTTTAGATTTCTATCAGAGGTTCGCCTTGAAAATACAGATCAAAGAAAAACATTATTAGTCCACTCTGTTCTCACTTCAGTGTTCTTTTTCCTGTGACTATGCCTGTCAGATTCTCTCATCATTTTTTATTTTTATTACTTTAATACTTGTCCGCATAGGTGCTAAATACTCTCGTCTATTTTTTTTGGACTCACAAGAAACCCTCAGAACTGTTCTTAAGGAGAAACAGAGAGAAACAATCTGTTTCTGCTTTGCTTTTTGTTGCCTCCCTTTGGTTATCAGGGATCCTGTGTCTAGAAAATAAATGATATAGGGTAGTATAATGTTATGTAAAACAAAAAGTGATGGCAAATATTCACATTTGCTGTTAGAATGAGTTTGAAAATATTTAGTTGCGTATTGAAATAACCTCTACCTACTACCTTAACCAAACCATTATAGTCCACAGATGATCTTTCTCTTAAAACTAGTTCCCTCACTGTGATGAGAATTTCTTTTGCACTTGTACCTTCCTTTCTTCTTGTTGCTTCTAGCATATCTTTATTTCTAAAACAATTCTCTGGGCAGGATTCTTTGATATGCACCTTCTACACCAGTGACTTGTTCATGTTCCATAATGCCATTCCTCCATCACTAACGTCTTCATGATAGTCAAATGATGTTTAAATTAAAGTCTGATGTAGTTGCTGGATTCATTCTCTTCTTGTGTCATGGGGCAACACATCAAACTGTAATAAACATAGTGTTTATTACAATGCTCAGTCTGAAATAGTCCCCTAGGCTGTATTATATTTGTATGCACAGTATGCAAGTCTGCCTTTAGCTCTTGAGGGTCTCAAGTAAACCCGTGCAATTGGGCCCCTGGCCTTGAGTGAAATATCCTGCAGCAAAAGATGTAACACTGTGAATGGGACTTGGATGGCAAAAAATGGAGCTGCACTTCTCCTGTCTTACTTCATTAGTAGCTTTTCAGTTAATACTTGACTGACAAAGCCAGTGCTGCCCTGTAGCTTGAAATAGAAGTTTTAGTATTTTAAGAAATGTAACTTTAGAAGAATGATGCTTAAAAATACTTTCCTGTGAAGACTGGAGGGACAGCCCTCTGCTAAAAGCTCTTTGGGACTTGGAAACGCTTTTGGGACAAAAGCCGTAGAGCACAATGACAATCACTTATTATTTCTAGCTAAAGTAGTTACTGTTAATGTTGCTGAAGATGTCCTTCTGTCTTGGAAGTTCATGTGATTACCCTGCATGGAAACAGCACCTCAGCAAGGAGCTAAAGGCTTAGCAAGACAGTTTGTATAAAAAAGAAAACTGGGGCTATTCTTACATTTGAAAAATGACATGGACAAGGAATACTGCCTTTGACCATCAGTTGATCTTATGGAAAAATCCTGGAAGTCTCATAAGTATTTTTGCTTTCCCAACTTGCTGAAACAAACATTGCAAAAACCATGTGGCCTAGACTTCATTTTTGCCATCCATAAAAATGGAGATACCACATCAGTAAGTTAGGTTTCACTCTGGAATTTATGAAAAAGAATAACTCAGTGTTCTTTTCCCAAAATGAACAATAATTTGGGATCTTTTTCCTTCTGGGGGTTATGTCTGCAACTCGTCACACCCATTCCTTTCTGTTACTACTTCCCCAAATCCTTGCTAATGCAATTTTATAGATCTGCCTACGTCCTGTTCGCCTCACCCAGGAAAGCTGATGAGCATGGGAGATTCCTTTCCTATGGTCTTTAGATCCATGTACAATTGTAGGGACTCAATGATAGCTGGAAGGATTTCTACCTGTGTAAAATACCCTGGGGTTCAGGTGTCATGCAGTGCAGGGCTCTGATCTAGTAGCTGCCATTTGTTGCCATCCCTACCACAAGATTATGGCTTTTGTGACTTTACCTTTGAGATTTACTTATGTTTCAATTTTTTTTTTTAATTCTAGCATCCGTTTTTTGCTCTTTATATATCTACCTTCAAACAACTGATTTAAAAAAACCCACAACACAGAAAAGAAACTTACAGCAATTGAAAATAACTCCTAGCTATGTGTATTGCTAGTTATTCTAGTTGAGGTCAGATACATCCTCAACAGAAGGAGACAAATCAGCTATGCAAGTATATTGAATACTTCTGAAAAGATTACAGCATATGAAATATATGCACTTCTTTGACCTTCACATCTATTTTGCAGGTAATGTTTTGGGACAGTCATACTGAAGAAACTTGATAGAGGGCTGCCTTAGGCCAGGTCCATCTCAATCCTTTCTGATGTGAAAATGCACAGAGGGTTTTATTTCTTACACAGTCATGGACTGTTTTTAAGACTTGTGCAGATACAAAGCTGCAGTTACAAACCTAGCTAATTCCCTAATTTATGGGTTGAATTAAGTATGTGACATACAAGGTTTTTCATCTGAGCAAACATAACACAGAAATCAGAAATGTTTTATTAGTTCCCTGTCTGAGATTTTTGAAGTTCCAGTTAGTGAGTAAGCTCAACTTCGAGTGATATTCCCCAAGTGGATCCTTATCATTTATATCAATGATAGTCTTCTGAAGACGTCCAATTGGAAGCCTTTGAGATATCTGGCTAGTTTAGCAACCATTTGGTAAATGTCAAAGCTGCAACTGGGTCAGCAGGGCAGAGAGCCAACAGGACAGAACAGAAAACAACGTAAAACTTGTAACTTTGCCCTTGAGTCCCCTCTCCAAATAGAGATTTTTTTTTTCTTTGAAATGTCTTAATCAAATCCAGTAATTCCTTTCCTGTTCTTGTGTTCTACCAAAATATATACTGGTTTGTGGTGTTGACAGCTCCACTCAAAACTCCATTTAAAAGAAAAAATATGAGCACCTCTTCATACAGAGGTCACATTCTGTATACAAAAGTATGGAGCATTAAAAAAAGCTCAAAATACAAATGCGTTTTCCAAGTCAGATTTTTCCCATGTGTGTGGCTGGACACATCTGTTATGAATAATAAGTTTAATAAATCATTCAAAGACTAAAAAAAATTAACATTTTTAAATCTCTCAAAAATGCATATAATTTCTTTTCATTTAGTGACAGGTGTAGATTTTCAAAATTCATAGACTACCTCTGCATTGAGCATTATAAAATCTACAGTGGTACTTTGTGTTTGTGGCTTTCAAATATCTGTTTAGCTCCCTGCACTTTTAAGGAGCTCAATTACTTAGTAGAAAAATTTTAAACAGGAGGGAGGGATAAGATTGAAACAGAATGTTACAGAATTGACACAGAGGAGTCTTCCTTACCGTTGTAGTATGTTGTCATCTGCTTCTACCTTTTATTTTTACAAAATGGAAAATGAATTTACCAACAACATGACATACATACTTAAGTTTATAGAAATTATACAGATTGATTACCTGGTTATTACAGTGGTTAGTTTATGTGCTACTTAGAGAAGAGTTTTTGAAACCAACTTGATGTGAGATACAAGGTAGCCATGCAAAAACTCCCTATTTATTCCAGTTCACGGGGTACTTATGCACCCTTTTTATCTGATCACAGTTCTTGTGGTTAGCCACCCCAGGAAGTAGCTGTGCCTACTGAAGAAAAGCAGAAACTACTAAGCCAGGCTGAATTTTTTAAGGACAAGCACTAGCTCTTCCTGAAATCAAATTCTGTCTTACTATAGAGTATAAGCAGCATTGTAAATTATATGGGTGACATAACTCAATTCTCTGCAATAAATCCTAGGTGCAAACACAAGATGTTCCATGCAGATCTGCTCGAAAGCCTGTCGAGGCTGACAGAGAGAGTTGGGCATTCACCAAGCTTTGTCAAAGGACACTGTGGGTACACAAAATCTTCCCTTCTTGCTTTTTCATTGAGCCATTCTGGAGAATGTATTCTGGCCTGTGAAAAATGTGTGGCCTTTCTGCAGGGCATCAGGCAGCATATCTAGTCAGATTATTGTCAGCAGCAGAAGGACTCCACAAGTGGTGTCCATAAGCAGCATTGATAATATTCTCAAATCACTTTGTGAAACCAAACTTGTCTAAAAATGAGAATTTTTCTTCTCCCTGCTTCTTTCATCAATCCATTAAATAAGCATTATAGAAATCATTAATCTCTTTCTAAAAAGAACTTGCCTCATAATTGAGCAGAAGGGTGAAGCCATAAAATTTTTGCTGAAGTCATGACCTGCTGTAGAATTCACAAACAGTAACTCTACCTTGTAACAAGTCTGTTTATCCTGAGATAGTACTGACATAAAAATCCTGGATATGACTCCTTGCTTGAAGCTGGCTTCTAAAACCACATTGACCTATCTCCTTTGATCTATAGCTCTCTTAAGGAAATTATGGACAAAGAGGGAAACTTTTGGAAAAGTTTTGGCCTAATAGAGATATTTATATGTTTTATTATAGCAATTCTGGAAGTATGGTCTACAGAGTAGGCTTCAAGAGTTGCTAGCAATCCCATTTTTTTCAAGCATGGAAAGTTCAAGATAGAGGTACTACCCGGATGCATTTATCCAGACTCAGCAGTTTATGTCAGGTGCAGAACTCCAGTCCCACAGGACCTAAGAGTGACAAATGCTTGGTACGATCAGTGCTGACAGAAGGTTTGTAGGAAAAAAGCCTCAGAGCCTGGTTGCAAAACCAGGTGCTTAGGGAAAGGCTGTTATAAGAATGGCAGAGGAGAAATGAGGAGGAATTTAATATATTTAGTGCATTTAAGTCTCCTTGTTCCCCATTCTTCTCCAAAAACCCTAAACCAGTCAACCAGCAGTAGAGATTGCCCCTACACTCAATGTTAGTGCTATATTTGAAGGCTGAAGAATGGAGCCATGGGGCACATGGAAGGACCAGTCAAGGTACTGGCTCTCCCAGGCACACATCTAGATGAGTGAGTCTGAGCTATTTACTGTAGGCTGTTTCATTTCCCTAAACTATCTTCTTGTTCCAATACTAGTCCGACATACTTGACCTCTGGAGTTTACTTGGATGTTGAAACTTTAAAAGTGAATAATACTATGCTTTGTCAGACATGATTAAAACTGTCAGCAGTCATCACTGAAACATTTATTTCTTGAGTATCTTCAGTCTGCCTATGAAGAATAGACTGAACTTCACTCTCACTATTTCATAACTTTTGGTATCTAAAGGTCATTTTAGAAATTGCATGTCGTTTCTGAACTAAATATTTTTAGAAGCCATAATATCTCAGCATAAGCTCTACCTGGACTACGGAAGAGCCACCAACCAGTCCAAGTGGAACCTTTAACTGGAGGACAGATGTGTTGCAGAAAAAGAATGAACTCACTTTTCACTGATGAATAATAATTGCTACTGATATTTCTGTGATAGTTCTCTTGCTGACAGTAAGATGTCAACAGAAAACACAATTCAAAAGATGTAGATATTGGAAATTATTTGGCAACTGCTTCAAAACCAGAATATTTTTTAAGGCATTCTTTTTAGAGAAATGTGAAAATCCAGAAAGTGACATGGTGGCCTATGAAGAAGTAAAGCATACCAGTGTTATCTACAGGTAATTTGTCTTGGTATGACAGTAAAGTACATGTTTTTATTTCCCAAGATTCCATAAGGACTTGATACATCTTGGTTGAGACTGAGATTTATTTAATGCCAGTAGTATACTAGCTTATCTCTCAGCTGAAGAAAGAAAAAATTGGCAGATAGAAATATTTTGCTCTGTGGCTACTGATGTCTTTAATCAAAGATTTATTAAAAAAGATTTTCAGTTTCCTGACTGCACAAGAGATGAGAATCATTGATTATTCTGAAGATATCAGTGAAGCTACAGTAGGAACACTTGACAAATTTAGGAAGAGTACTACATCACATTGATTAAACTCTCAAATGTTAGCTTTTGGACACCAATTTGTTTACAAAAGAACAGAAAATGAAAATTATTACCTCTCTATACTGGTAATGTGCTCAATTTTGAATTGCCCATATTGAAAAATGCATCAAAAAGATATAGGTTATGAAGTAAAATTTTCCAACTCAAAAAGTCTCAGAATGCAGGGACTATGATAATTTTGATTTTTAATACAGAAACTGAGTATTTGTAGACTTCTTTCCATTACAGCTTTATGCAATGGGAATCATTCCAGAGAAAACAGTTAATGCTTGGAGAGATCCAACTTATTTTTAATATTTTGATGATAGAAACAATGGTTTGTGGATCTCAAAAAGAAGAATACATAAAAGACTAATAACTTTAATAAAAAAGTCATATTGTTTCCATTATTATAGTGAAAGAACAATTAATCTTACATTTATTTTCTGAGATGTTTGCAAAATAGAAAGGAAGAAGCTTTATCATATGCCTTCATAGGAAGCTGGGGAGGCTAGATTCTTCAGCAATATGTCAGGGAAACTGCCAGAAATTAGGCAAGTGGCCAATGTCAGGTCTGTGTTTAGTCAGGACTTTGATCAAAGTGCTGTAACTGCAGAACAGCACTATATCAGTTCTAGAGCAGGAGATCTGCTTGGAAAATTATCAGAAAGATAGTGTTATGAAATCTGTAACTGCATTCATCTTGCAAGGTTTTTTTTTGGGGGCATACCCAATCAGCGAGTAAATTATTTGGGGCCACTTATGGTACAGAAACTACTGTCCTAATTATGAACACCGTTGTAGCATTTCCTACTCATGTGTTGCTGGCAAAATGCAGAGGAGACAGGATGCATTCTCTGATACCAATATCCATACCAAAATCAGGGACAAGTACACAGACATGCATGCACAGAAATATGAAGCCCTGGCTCTTCTATTTCTTTACTACTGTTTCATTATCACCGTTAATTGAATAGACACTGGGAAAATTCTCTGAAAACAGTTCAGACAATAGAAATAGGCACCTGTAAAAGACAAAGTAAAAATGTAATTTGAACCTGAACCATTTTTTTTTCATTCCTTTGTCCCCTTCACCTCCACTGCCACTGCCAGAACAAAGTTGCTGAAGATCTTACTTCTTTTGGGAAAAAGAAAAGTAATCGTCTTTTGTTTAGAATTCTCATTGTTATTTTTAGATGCTCATGATAGGACTATTTAAAAAAAAAAAAAAAAAAGCTTTTTTTCCCCCTCAGCTAGTACATAAAAGCTTCAAGAATTTCCCTTCATGTACCATTGTCAGGCTCAGCAGGAGTCTGAGTTGCTGAGCAACCATATCCCTCATTAGCTGTAATTCATCTTTTAACTGCTAGAAAGAACTACTGATGAATTGACCAGGGAAGAAAAAGCAAAAGAATGGGAGCTGCTAAATACTGAATTGAGCACCTATAATATTAATCAATTTTGATGGATAAGTAATGAAAATTCATAAGCAAAAATAACCCTTCCTTATGAATTGTATCTTAAAAGCTTACCAGCCTTTGAAAACAATGTATTGTTTCATCGATGTGCTTACAAAGCTTTCATAATACTGCTTTGTCGGGTCAGAACACTGCCTGAGAAACAAATGGTAGTGGGCTAAATTATGTAGGAATTGAAATATGTTGAAGATGCATATAAGCTGTTAGTGAATGTGGGGTAATGCTGATACTTGTTAATTATATTGCCTTTAAAGGCCTCCTCAGAACCTGCTAAAGCAGCTGTGCGGAGAGGGATGGGGAAACCGTGGTGCTGTGTGAGCTGTAGAACTACCAGAGGTGTCTGCAGAGGCAAAATCAATGTCTGCTTAGGGCAATTAGTCATAGCAGTCCTCTTAAGTGCTCTGCTTTCCTGGAGCTATGGGAAGTCATGAGGCTGGAGAATCCTGGATTTTGGAGTGTTTGCATTTTGATTGATAAGCTTCTTGTCCAAGGAATCTGCAAAAGCAATGACTTTGCAGAAAGAGAAGAACTGTCTGGATAGAGTCCTGCTCTGGGAAAAACTATACCAAAAATATGGGAAAGGAGATTAAGAAATAGAAGATAACGAATGAAAATATTTTATGTGAGTGTGAGAGCTGGCACCAGCTTCTCTTCACCTCAAACATCACGTAAAGGTATCCTTTTCCTAGATTCACCAGTGAATAAAAGCAACAGTCTTAGAGTTTATAACAATGTAGTTAACATAGCAACTATATTGGTTCTGGATGAAATGGTAAAAATGAACGGATCAAGAAAACTTTTTTGTATTCAGCATGAGCCTTGTTGAGCCAAATCTGTGACCCAGCCTCCTGGACACATTAATTTAGATGGCTCCCAACAGCTTGTTATTTTTCAGTCAGCCAGTTCCCAGGATGTGGCACATCCTTAATATAGGGCATAGCTTTTGGATCTCACCTCCATGGGCTGATGTAGCCCCTTTAGGCATGCATAAGGTTTTGCAAGATCCCAAGACCATCTATGTTTAGTTGCTGAATGATGTCTGTTGTCATGCAACTTATTCATTGGCTGCAAACGATGACTGGGAAAACCAAGCTGGAAATAATAATTTACACATGGAAACACAGAATGATCTTATGAAAAAGGTATCTTGGTGTTGGTGGTGCCAATTTAAACCTTCATTGTACTCAGTAGTGGTCACAATTACAAGTGTCATAAGACCTCACATACTGAAGGCAGTTTACAAATTCTTAGATTGGTTTAGTGGTTTGATAAATGCTTCTGTTTGCTTTACTTTTCAGAAGTCTGTGGACAGTAATGAAATTGTTAATAGTCACTGAACAGTCATCAGAAGAGATGTTATGGATCTGTAACAAGGTTGTTATTCTATTCTTATTAATTTAATTGGTATTTCTGATGGTAATTAATCAATTTACATTAATTTTCTTTCCACTGAGAGCAAGGGAATTTTCAGTTGCATTTTTATTCTATTAGCTGCTAGCCAGCACAGATAAGAACTGTAAATGATTTAAAAACAAACAAACAAAATCTATTATAATATTCATCTAGATTTAACATTTATCTGTAATATTGATGTAAGAAAAACTTAGTAAGTAGGGCTGTTCCATGAGCTCTCTTACCCAGGCTTTTTTACTGGGAACAGAAGCTAAGGAGACTCAGATTTTTTTCTTTTTCTCTGAAAAATGGTTTAACATGTTAGATCATTTTTATATCCATATTTATCAGCTGAATTTGGTTATTAGAAGCCAGGCTTCAGAGATAACATAAATATTCCTAAAAAGAATGAAAATATTTTTCTTATGACTGTTGCAAGATATTTTTAGTAATTGTAACTTGTATAACTTGTGCAAAATCACAGCTGCTTTACACATTATCACTGAGGACTTAATCTTAAGACTGCTATATGGAATTAGAGCAGTGTGAATTGAATTACATTTTTTATTTGCCAAGCTCCTAAACAGGAATGGGATTTGGCTTGTCATATAAAGAAAGAAATTGTGGGTAAAAACAATTATCCAACAAATACTAATTCTTAAAAAAGCAATGACATGGCTTCTGTGGTGACACTTACAGAGACATTTCTTTCATGGAATTGAAGTCTGTGGGCTGAACAGAGAAAAAAATGCTGACCTTCCCTAATAGTTAGCAATACTGTGTCCTTCACATACACAAAAATACTGTGATACTGAAGAGAATACTAAGCTTAAGGAAAAGGAAACATCACGTTCATCATTCACATCCCTCCTAAGGAAGCTCTGCTATAATTGCAGTGCATGCTAGAGTTAAGCCCAAAATAGTACTAACAATTGAATTGTCCACCAGTGTAATTTTTTCCCTTGAGCGTGCAAAGGCTCTGAATGCCACATAAAGCAGGGCACCGAAAATGTAAACTTTAACCATGGGATTTTGTGAGCTTTCATCTATTCTTGTTTTGCTCTTGGCAAAACTTTAAAGAACTGGCTAGCTTGTATCTACATTTAAATGTGGGTTAATAGGAAAAATGTGCAGGGATGTTGATATCATAATTACAAAATAAATTAAAGTGCATCTTATCAGTAAAATACTCTTTTTGTGCATATTGTGGAGTGGAGAAAGTACAGGGACTTCCTGCTGGTGCTTTAATAATTTCCAATAGCCAGTTTGAAATTCTGTTTGAGAAGGGTCAGACACATGCTAAAGCTTTGTATGTCTGTATGCACATTTATATCATCATAGAATCATAGTAATACATTACATTATTGGTTCACCATACCAAATGCTTAGATAAGAAAACTCAGCTTTAATATAATATGTGATATGATCTGTAGAAATTAAATTGTCAAAAGCACTTCAAGATCATCCTTGGTGTAGCAAAATTATAGATGGCCTCTGAGAGATTGCCAACATGTTGTTGGAAGCTCCTTCATTTGGTGCATTCTTACGGCTGCCTTGGGAGCAAACTGGGGTGTACAATTTACCAAACTGTCCTCTTCATTCTCCCAACAAATATATACTGTGCCATGAATGATTGATACCCCATTGGTACCAATGAATGAACCTGAAGTTTCAAGGCCACTTGAGAGCATAATTTCTTCCTAATGTAGACTTTTTGGTCTTGGAGAACAGTGTCATGAGCAGATGAGTGTTATGGAAGTGATCTATGAGCCAATACAGGTTTTCATTCATCCCTCAGCCTTATCTCAAATACATCTTGTTTTCAGCAAGATGGCAGAGAGGATACTGCAGTTAGGAATATCCTGCTTATACGGAAATCTGTTCTCAAAAAAGCAAACAGTAGTAGGCTGGAGAAAGCACAAGCACCAGTTCATTGCTGAGAAGTAATCTGAACTAGAATAGAATTTGAGATTATGTTTTCTGATGCTTGCTGAACATTACAGAACTCTAAAGGAGCTTGTGTTTTGTTAAAAACTGTGTTGCCCAAGAAAACAATAGATGTCAAAATGCTCATGTGAATTTAAACCATGTTTTTACTGGATAGTATCAAGGAATAAAACAAAAGGTCTCCAAGCAAAAATAACACTTTCTATAACAAAAGCAATTTCCTAAGAAAGCTTCCTTTAAGAACACTGATAACTGTAAAACCCCTTCTAATTACAAAAGCACCTCACTAATAAGACAGTTGCCATGAAAGTCAGAAAAAAATGTTGAGTATCTGTGATTCATTTTCTCAGGTGTATTTTAAAAGCTGGTGTAAAAGCAGGGAGTGCTAAAGGAGAAATCTCTTTAAAACTCTTGCTAAGAATAATATTTTCATTACAAATTCTAGCAGAAATGCTTTGTTTTTTAATTTTAAATGTGTTCCTTTTTCATACTGAAAGGTTTAACTCTGACCAGCATAGGAATCACCTACAGAATTACTCCCTAAAAACACTCTTACTAATTTTAAAATATTTCAAAAAGAGCAAATTTTGCATCTATTAACTATTTCAGAATTATGTACATTTTGGCTTTTCATTAAACCAACGGAGTAGAAAAGCATAATCCATAAGCCTCAGCTTGGGTCCTTTTCCATTGCTGAGTAAGAGTAGACAGTAGCTTTTAAGCAGTAGAAAATAAATATATAAGTAGACAATGCATTTCTTAGTGGTTTGAGGCCTTCTTGCACATTTCCATGACACAATGTCTGCTAGTACAATGGCATAATGCTCACTGGGGAAAAGACTGGAATGCTATTTGTTCCCAAAACTGCATTTCCTTGTAAGGGAACAAGCTTAATGTGGCAAACGGTTTCCAACCTTTCACTACATTTTCAGATACTACCAAGGTTTTCTTTTTTTTTTTTTTTCCCTTTTTTTTTTTCTCAGAGGATTAGAGAGAGAGACATAAACATCTTTCTGTGGATGGTAATGCTGAACACAAAGCAGATTCTTCCTTTCACAGATCCTAAAAAGTTTATTCTTAAAGGTTAATAAACAAGTCATGTCAAGAGTTATTTCTTAATTTATATAAATAGTTATATATTTAAACCTAACAATGATTGCAATGCCTCCTAATAAAATGCTCCTGAAGCAGCATTGGTAGTGTAACACAGAGCTGCAGTGATAGCAGAAAGTATACAGTCTACTAATGGGTACTGCTCTATAAATGTTTACAGGATAATAAAAACCATACGTAATAACATGGTCTGACAAAATATTTTTTAACTTGCTGCAGCTGACTAGTATTTCTTCCAGATCATGAGCAATTCCACAAATGGCCTTGTGGGATAGAGCTTAAAAGTCATATACTACCTTGATTGATACTGTCTCTGAATATAGATCCAAAGGAACTGTTCAAACATTTGTTAAATATTTGACATTATGCTCCTTTTAGGAGCTATTCCCAAGTCCTAGAATAACACCATAACACAACAAGAAGCATCATGTAGTTTCTATGGAGGTTAGCATTTCTAGTAATTTTACTTGAACATGAAATTATTTAGCTATGCTTTTTTGTATAGCTTCCTCATTTAATGTATTGCTCCTCTTTTTATGGCAAAGGGAGGATTGTGAAGATGGATAAAATTCCAGTGAGGAGGAAAGACAAATGATAGAAAATACTTCATGTTTTCAGAGAAAAAGCAGGTAAAAAAACTGGAAGCAAGGGGAGACTTGGTGTGCTAAGGAGTAGACTAAAAACCCATGAAAAAAATCTGTGGCTGAAACACTGTAAAATAAATCTGGGAAATGAAACTGAATGGAACAAAAGGCTCTGACCATGAATTGGACTGACCAATAAACAAACAGGTGAAGTCTCAAGCTGCCAGAGACATAGATGACATACCTATGGAGGAAGGAAGCAACAAGCCATTGGGCTCACACCTAACCTCCTGCCTCAGGCATTACTCTTGCTCTACAATTTCCTCCTTTTTGCAGGCCTGCACTTTCTTCACCCTTTGTAAGCAAGCTAAAGGTCTCCACTTTTAACCTGGAGAGAAGACATTCAACATATGACTGGGATGAAATAAGAATCACTCTGAGACACAAGCCTAGCAAAAGTTGATACTTCCTTGGATTTACCTGTCATCATTGGTGAAAGCCAAGCCTGAGCCTGTTCCTGCATACAACTTGAGCAGTATAGTGCTGCAGTAAGCTGTAGGGGATTTATGTTTCACATTTAAAATGAGTATATACAGATTTAAAAGCTTGCTGTGGAACTACAGCATTTGCGTGATATTTCAGTGCTGCTTCAATATCTGCCTGTACACTAATGCACAAAATCCATCCTCACGAAGCATGCAAATACACAGTTCTCAAAAATCTCAAGGTCTGCAAATGCTCAGCCCTGTACCTCACACATCCTTCATTTACAGCTGCACGTATACAAAAATAGCCCTTGAAAAGTATGTCTACTGAATCAGTTTGGTGAAAGAACACTTTACAAAGGGCCATACAAAACCTATATTATCCATTTTTTCCTAATAAAGGAAAACCAAATCTTTAGGAAACATCTGGCTTCCCAGAATCTGTAGGAAGTCTACGGTTAACTCCCTCTACAGCAGCTTATGTAGTATTTTGTATCCTTGAATAGGAGTAGTTTAATAAAGCAGCAGACATCATCTTGCTCAGGGAAATTGCAGTGACAGATAAGACACTAATGAAGAATGGACACATTTATCTGTGTGCCTAAAGTTGCTGCAGTAGGGAAAATAGTGTGTTAAATAAATGCGATCATACTGAGCAGTGTGAGCTGATATTGAATACAATACTACTAGATGTTAGCAGGCAAGTAGCCCAATTTACCACATTTATTTACATTTAAGCCTTTGTAAAGGCAATATTTGAACTCAGTCCTACTCAATTATATATCATTAATACAAAATTAAGTACAGGTATGGATGGAAGAAGGGGTGGGATGCTGAAAAAGAATGATTTTTTAATTTTCATTCAAAAAGCAGTACCAGCAAGGCTCCAACTTCAAACTGCATTTCAGAAACTTGAGAAAACGCCGGCTTTTTTGCAAAACAGTCCAACAGCTGAACCATGGAAGAAGTCCCAAGAGGCATTTCACAGCTGGAAGGCTACCTACATCTATTAGTCGAGCCAGACTACATGCAGAACTCAGTTTTAAGACGTTTGCTGCCATCTAGTGTCTTTATATCTATGTCCACCCTTTAAAATACTCGCCATTTTAGTTGACAAATTACTTCAGAAGATAAAGTAGGTATCAGTACACTATTCTGCAGCTGACACTGCACAAGAAGACAAAATAAACTATGCTTTATATAAAGTCAGGGGCTTAGGTGGTTTGGAATCGAGATGGACAGTTCTTTGAAAGTGATAACTGCAAAGCCCCGATAATGAGCCAGGGTTCATTTCAGCACAGTAACAAGAAATACCAGTTAATCTAGACTGGAAGGGGTTATTAAAACTTATGGTTTGATTTTATTTTGTAATATGGTTATTGGATAAAAACTCTTAAATTATGTGCCATTTGGGAGCATCCCAAGATTTGGGGGCATGCAAATAAGCAAACACCTAAAAATACTCCCTATCAGCTAAATTAAAATGAGGCTGCCTTCTCACAAAATACTGTTTCAGCTTCATCTCCTACGATTGTTATTCTGATCATAAAACTTCAGGTACAGCTGGCATTTAGACTACACATAACACATCACCCAAGGAACATTAATAGTCTGCAAATTATGCAAAAAAAGTACCTCCCTGTATTTCCTAAGAGTATAAGCAGATAGGCTTATTACCACTAATGGAACATACATTTGTTACTTTGTTCTCTGTTTACACCATTTAAGAACACACCTTTTAAAACCGTTTGTAACCTCCAGCAATATTTTAATCTATACTGAGTTAGGGGAAAATGCAACATTTTAATAAGACCTAATAGGCTAGTGCCAAAGTATTTATCAACTTCAGAGTCAAGGATTCATCTGTATGTGGAATATGATACAGGAGTCTTCCAACCAGTGGAAATCGTAAGTATTGAGATGTGTATGTAAACATATAGCTTTATAGCACTAAAGTTAAAGGAGGAAAATACTGATTTGGAAATCAAATGGGGTTGTGTCCTGTTGATGTGGGGCTAGTGGTGCAAAACCAGCATAATTCACTGCATCCTCTGTTACAGGCATGTTCAGCATCCTGGGCAAAAGGCATGCTGTCAGATCTTCTCCCATTTCTGATCCCTTTTCTTGATTTCCCTATGTCAGACTTCCATTTTCCCCTCACACACCTCTGAATCTCTTCCTTCCATACCTTGTTGTTCATTCTCATCTCATTCTTCACTGCTTTGAAGCAAGAATTCCCTCCCATTGAAGTGTGAAGCAGCACAGAGCTTTCCTCTTTCAACCCAGCTGCCCAGTGGCACACTGGACTTGAGAATACTCTAAGTGCAGTAGCTGGGGAAAATTTGGCCTCATCCCTGGCATTCTGGACTGCAGTGTGCTTGCTGCCTCTTCTTATTGACTGAATACAAGTCACCCAGTCATACCAAAGAGCTCTAAGGGGATCGAAGATGCCTGACAGTTTCCCCCCTGTGTAGCCAGTTCAGTATTTGGCAGCTAGCAAATCTTCTCTGAACATGTATCAATAGCCATTTTTTGCAAGTATATACTTGAATATATATGAGTATATACTCATAAATGTGGAAGAGACCTCTGGATAGATGTTCGTCTTGGGTCCCTACTTCAAAGGATGCAGTAGAGATATTTAATGAAATGGTACAAACAATTGTTTTTGTCAGGTGAAAGAAATATCTGATCTCATTTTTAGGAGTATTTGACTATCTTTGCATAAATTATTTCAATGAACATATATTTTCAGTTACTGTGGCAGTAACAATTCAGTAACAGCTTTCCTGCTACAGTGAAAGGCCATAATCTATGGCCATAAAGTATAACTCCATTTTTTTAATTACAAAAAGTAAATTATAATTCCTAAATCCTCCCAGAGTCTTGAGTTTTATTTATGAGACACTTGCTATAGCAACTGTTAAATGTAATCTGAAAACTGGCTTTATAAATGTAACAGTACCCATCATCCATATCAACAGTGCAGAACTGTAAAATACTCGGGCTAAGAATCGTTCTGTAAAGTAGTTTTGGTACCTAATAAAATGATTGAGAATATGAGATTATTATGTAAGGAAGGTTTTCTGAAGAATCAGTAAAATAATCTCAGTTTAGACTGAATGTTTATGAATGAGCACAAAAATCTATCTATAACATGGTGCCTAAGTATGTATGTGATTAGCTACAATAACCCCAGGCACTGCTACAGGCTGGGGCAAGAGTGGCTGGAGAGCAGCCTGGCAGAGAGGGACCTGGGAGTGCTGGTGGACAGCTGGTTGAACATGAGCCAGCAGTGTGCTCAGGTGGCCCGGAAGGCCAATGGCATCTTGGCTTGTATCAGGAATAGTGTGGCCAGCAGGAGTAGGGATGTAATTCTCCCCCTGTACACAGCACTGGTGAGGCCTCACCTCGAGTACTGTGTCCAGTTCTGGGCCCCTCACTTCAAGAAGGACGTTGAGGTGCTGGAGCAGGTCCAGAGGAGGGCAACAAGGCTGGGAAAGGACTAGAGGGAAAGTCTTATAGGGAGAGGTTGAGGGTGCTGGGGTTGTTTAGCCTGCAGAAGAGGAGACTCAGGGGGGACCTCATCACTCTCTTCAACTACCTGAAGGGAGGTTGTAGTCAGGTGGGGGCTGGGCTCTTCTCCCAGGCAACTAGTGACAGGACAAGAGGGCACAGCCTGAAGTTGCTCCAAGTGAGGTTTAGGTTGGATATTAGGAAGTACTTCCTCATGGAGAGGGTGATTAGACATTGGAATAGACTTCCCAGGGAAGTGGTGGAGGCACCGTCCCTGGATGTGTTCAAGGAAAGGCTGGATGTGGCACTTAGTGCCATGGTCTAGCTGATGTGGTGGTGTTGGTCATAGGCTGGACTTGATGATCTTAAAGGTCTTTTCCAGCCTTGGTAGTTTTGTGATTCTATGTGATTCTGTGATTATAATAAATGTAAGAAATCAGAACTGATCCTTCAAGGATCCATCTGGGACAAAATACTTGATAAGGATGGTACTTGAAAAGGATGTTTGCAACAGGAAAATAACTATCGTAAACTGCCTATCCATGACCTGGGAAGGTGTACATAAACTCTGGAGGGCTATGGTTAATTGTGTAATACTACTTCAGCATAGCTCTTTAACAGAGGCCAGTCATCAATGAATGCCAGTATAAAATAACTTTTCTTTGATGGTGTAATACGGTGAGCACTCATAGTATTTTACATAAAAAAAACAGGGCCAGAGCCATGAAAACAGCAGTATTTACCACTGTTGTAAGCTAGGGCAGACTGAGCAATAAAAGTAGCCTTGCTGAGTACAAGTCCTACATCCAATGATCACTGTTACATTGCATTATTAATGCAGTTAATGTCTGTTCTTATGTAGGGCATGTAAATGTAGGTTTAAAATTAGACATTAATTGTTCATATTATAGATTTCTATTTTTGTATGTCAAAGCTCTTCTAGAGTAATAACACATGCAAAAATACAAATCCCATTAATTTGCATTCATTTGCAAATAATAAGTTTTTTAATGGAAAAAAAGGGCTGTGAACTTTACTTCAAATGATTAGCCAACAATTTATGCATTGCCTTTTATGATTTGGTTAAGATCATTAACTATGGAAAGATGTATTCACAAATATGGTTGTAGCCTAATCTTAATTTAAGAAGCACTTCTAAGGCCTGTACATCCTTCTTGTACACTTCTGAAACATTATTGCCCAAGCGTTGGGAAATGCTTTAGCTTGCCAGTTTAACCTCAAAATTAATCTCAAATTCTGAGAGAGTATCCTTGCACTGGGCCAGCTCTGATTGCCTGTGGAATTTATCTAGACAATATGCTACTGACAGAACAAGTATACACTGTATTTGTACTTCTGTTCAAACTCACTTGAAACATTTGAAATAATACTGCATTTTGAGTGCAGCTTTTCCTACCGAGATCTGTGAAACTTCTATTTCAGCCTCACCAACTACTTAGGTTGGAGTACTATATATCTAAACTTGTCCTTGCAGGTTTGTATTAGAGCAGGCTTTCCTTTCAGTTGGTCAGGAACCTTGCTTCTTTGCTGAGTGTGTGCAGGCAAAGTCACATGAGTGACAGCACTACTTTACAGAACTGCTCTGGGTACATTTTTAAACTTCCATCAATTCTGTCAAAATCAGGTATCTCTTTACACAGAATTATTATACTGAGCCCTGGTGTGAGTGCCCAGAACAAATGGTGAGGACACACTGACAGGAGAGGGTAGTATTTTGGAGAGAGTGAGCAGATCCAGATGCTCCTGTTAGATGTCAGATTCTACAGCTTTTCTTGATTTATAAACAAGAAAAAGATGAGGGACAAGTTTTGAGAGCCTGTCTAGCATAACTACTGGTGAAACACAGTTCATTACGATTCACAAGCATAAGCTCCTAACCAGCTGTGAACACCAACATTCCCCATTATGTTAGGATCTCTGCAAGTATATTTAGAAAGTCTGATGAAAAAAGGGCCTTGAAGGCATACGTACTTCTTCCTAGGATGAGATTCACACTCAAATGCTGGAGGAAATACAGTCTGTGAGTTCCGAAACATAACGCCCTTGGTTATCAATACTTAACATCACATTTTTGCTTTCAATCTCTGTGGCACCTCATTTGTAGAGAGAAATGTAATTTTTAAGCCTTTCCCTGAAAGATTACTTTGTCATATTACTTTGTCATAATATTACACTATACTACTGCGAATCCAAGAGGAAGAGGGAGATTGAAGATTGTAATTTCAAAATGCAAGGCATTTGTTGGGCTCCCTTATCCTTCCTATATCTCTCCCATGAGTACAGGTACTTATTTTAATCTCTGACCTCCTTCTCTCTTCTAGTTATGTCCCTGTGTATCCTTCTTTGTGCCTCTAATCTGCCCCACCTCAACCCCCCCAACCTTTTTTGCCTTATTCTACTGATCTTGCTTGCCAGAATACTGCAAGTGTTTAGATTGACCATAAATTTGCCAGTTTTGTAGTGGTCAGCCAGATACTTCACATCTGGAATAGAATGAAAAAGGCAGGAGGGATATTACTCTCTGGACTATTTATGTAACTTCCAGCTCATGAGGTAATTTCTTTAAAAAGATGCCTTCTTGACTGAGAAACAGTTGGGAGAGTGCCGAGATGATTCTCCACATGAAACACAACTTATCAGAAGATACTGTTTTTTGTGGGTAGCTCTTACTATAATTTAGTGGAAGCTGAAATTCCTTTAGTCTGTTGAAAATCCCACACTCAACTTTTTTAATCCAACCAGGTGTTTGTTTTGAGCTGCTCTGAATTTATTCTCTCACTTCTATTTAAGAAAGCACTTGTGATGCTTTTGGTGGAATTTATTAAACCTCTGTATTAAAATACATATGGCAAAAATGTAACCCACAAAAGAAACTTAGGCTCACGCTATGCCTTTCTCACTCATCCTTAACTAGGATTTTTTGTTAAAATGAACTGCAACCCCAAGTGTTAAGGAAAACTTTACTGCTCTGAACACAATCCTTGGATGACAGTGTGTACACCACAGTTAGTGCTTTTGTTGGAGGAGCTTTTTAACCACTTTCAGTATGACTCACTGAGTGATAATCATTCACCTCAGGCAGCTTGTTTATTGTGAGAAGTACTTAAAGTGTCAAAAAGATGCCCTGGAGAAGAAAATCCATTGCAAACTGGGGGTCACAGCCCTGCAGCAGGCATATGCCCCAGGTTACAGAGACCATCAAACTCCCTCAGCAGTCAGAAAGCCACAGACTTTTTTTGCGGCTCTGGTGCAGGTGGATTCAGAGACCCCTGACTAGTGTCCCACAGCTTTTGGGGCAGGTTTCTAACCAGGAGGCAACTTTCTGAGGGTAGCTGCTCTGGCCGGATCAGGGTGACAGAGGGCACTGGGAAGAAGTAGCTAGGTATCACTACTGCACTGCCTTTATGTTTTGAAAACTAAGCAAGAGTTTCATCTGAAACATCTTATAATAAGATATAAAAGGGTGTCTCTGTCTTCTGGATTCCTGATGATGGAAGCCAAAGCATTTTGTCTGCACACTGGAGGGCACTGCAACACTGAGGAAGAAACATGCCTCACAAAAGGACATTCCAGAAAATAATGAATGTTTGCAGATTTGAGGAGGGGCTAGGGGATTAGAAGACGGCAGAGCGCCGATCATTCATTATTGTGCTGCTCAGTCCCCCTTCAGCTGGAAGTGTAACAGCTTTATGTAGCTCTGGTAAGGTCTCAGCAAACCTCTATATAGGCAGGCTCTGGAGCCTCAGACATGTGCTCAATATTTCCTTTTCAAGTATGTTCATTTTGCTTGAGTACTTGAATAGACTTTTTCATATTATCACACCATGTTTGAGATTTTAGTGAACATAATACACAGCTAATTCTGCCCACTCAAAATATGGAGCCAGGTAGACAGAGTAAGGGGTCTCAGTTTTGTAGTTTCAGTGTGTTTTTCAGTCTGTCCACAATATAAACATCAATTAGGTCCTTCTTTGTTTAGCTCAATAATATTTTTCCTAAAAAACAGGATCAAGTGACACACTACTTTTCCTCCTTCCTCCACCCAAATCTTTTAGCTCCATATGAACAGGTCCATCTCCTCATTTAAGGGAAGGAGAACATTTCATTAGAGGTGATGGCTCTCCCCTGTTTAAGAAACCAGCAAAGAAGAAAACCAAAAAAGCTTCTCTGCAGTGAAAATGGAAAAAGTGGTTATTAAGGGGATATTTAAAATCCTTTTAAGATAAGTTCTTCCTCTGAATCTCAAAAGCAAATCAGAGACACAGCGTGTAGGTGTGACAGTGTTCCTACCTCTGCACAGTCACAATATGTATCAAAAATATAGCTCTTTTTTTTTTTTTCTTTTCCTCCCACTTGCAGCATTTGCACTCCTTTTCAACTCCAGTTATCAATTATCTTCCATTCAGACATTTTAATATAATGCTATTCTGTCACTTCCCATGTTGCTGCTTTCTGAGTCTTGTTACATTCCAGTTCTGTCCCTTCATCCTCCATTTCATCAGGGAGTTTCCTTCCCCCAACCTTTTCCTTCCCAGTCTCCCACTCTGTCTCTCACTTTCCATTCCTAATCCTCCAGCTAAAGCTCACAGCACTTATTTTGGTTTAATATTTATGCACTCCCCTCACACAAACACTTTTCTCTTTGCTATAGGTTTTGCCAAGGTCAGAGCCTTCCTCCTATTTGCTTAGGAGATGCCTGGTTGCAGCCCTCCCCTGGTAACTGTGCTTAGGTCTCTCACCAGATAATAGGAAAGGGAAGGCTGACAGCACGAGAAGTAATCATTGAGAGAGAAGTGAGACTGTGATGCAAAACAGGTGGCAATGCTAATGGTAGAAACAGGCCGATAGATCTCCTAGGGTTTCTGTGAAATTGCTCCTAAACTCCAATTTTATCTGAAGTAGCAATATCTGTTTTTACCTCTCAGGCTGCAACAACCTCAGGGCACACACATCTCCGATTATTAGATCTCTGTCTCAGGGTGGCAAGCAGAGACTTAACTGAGCAGAAAGCTTTGCCACCTTGTGAGAAAAAGGACGGTAAATACATTTGCTTACAGCAGACAGTGTTAGCTTCCAGACCCTGGAACAAAGTATCAGGAAATAAATGCATTTTTCTTACTAGCCTGTGATCTTCAGTCCCACCCATGCTAGGCTCTGTACTAAGTTAAGAAAGCAGAGCTAGATGTGCTTTAAGCTTGTGGCAAAGACCAAACCAAGCTCTTGCTGTGGCTGTAAATCACATGCCAGGTTTTAGCAATGTAGGCCTGTTAGGCAGAATTGAAAATGAAAATAAAGTGATTATTTTGATTCAGTAATATTTATATAAATGTGAATTAAATTTTTGTATTTTAAGCTGCATGAAGTTTTTTACCAGTATAAGTAAAGCTTTCAAAAATACCAGAATGAATCCTCTGTTTCAACCTCATTCTAATGGGGTTTAGTTTCTCTGGTTTTTACACTTGCTTGCTTTTATCATAGAATTAGGTATCTTCCCAGTCAATAAAGTATGTACTCAAGCTTACAAAATCTATGTAAAAACAAATTTCTTGCTATCTATCTACTAATGCCTGTGCTACGCAGTGATGGGAAGAGAGAAGAGGGAGAAAAAGCCAGAGCTATTTTTGTGCTTGGCATCACCAACTCTGTCTTGTGATAACATTATGCTGGAACTATGCATTTATTCATTCATTGCCCAATCAAACTTGTTTAGATTAGAAAGGTCAATTAAAAAATGCAGAACAAAGATTTACTTTTTCTGAAGTGATGTAGCAGCTGAAAATTGTAAAGTTCCACTCACACAAAATATAGACTACAAGAAGATGTCTATACATTACATGAACTACAAATTGAAGAATATTATCTGATATAATTGTGATACAAGTTTAAGAAGTTTTCATTCTTTAACTTGTTTAACTGTGCAGAGGTTCAAGAAGACTACAGCACCCTTCTTCAAACTAGGGTGAATAACCAAATGCTGCAGGGCATGGAAAGAGCAGCAGACGAACCCTTCAGAATTGGTGCTGTTCCTCATATGCATGTAAGCATGACAGGGTAGGAAGAAGGCTATGCCTTGCTACCATCCCTGAAATATGTTGCAGTTAATGCAGTTTGACAGTGCAAGTTTCCCCTTTAGAGCAAGACAGATCATAGGTAGTGCTGTGGACCAAGGATTTTTTTGGTGTTTGCTTAGTTTATGACACGGCCCTATTTCCTGCCTAGGAGAATGCCACATCTGTACCACAAGGCAGTTCTCTCTGTCAGACACCTAAGGTACCTGCAAACTGTCTGGTTGTCTGTGCTGGGGAGTACAAATGCTCAGAGAGATGGTGTTTGCCTTTGCTTTAGTCTCCTTGAAGGATCAGGTTAATCAATCAATTCAGTTTGATGATTGTACCTGGTTCTGGAGCTGTTTATTTGCTACCAATCTGAGCATTTCTACTTCACTTTGTAAGTACAGACTGCTTCCGGAGGAGCTGAAAAAAGTTTCCAATTCAAAATGATGCCAATGTACATGAAATATCTGTAATTGTATCCAACTTATGGTGGCATTGCTGCAGATAGCATAACAAGCTGATTTGATTATGCCCAACATTATCCAGCAAGGGAAATGCATTCACTCAATGTTGCTAGGCTACCAGCCTTATTTACAGATAGTTAGAAGCTTCCAGGGCAGAGAGAGCTGAAAAGCTTCAAGAGCAGATGCAAAAAAGGGAAATAATAAATGGCACTGATGATGCATTAGGACTCATTTTAATTTGTGTTGTACTGTGGGGTCCCAGTGAGAGAACAAGCAAGCAGCAAACACCTCAGTACTTAACTAAACCATCACATTGCAACCACTAGACTTAAAGAAAACAGAGAGCAAGAGGGAAATAAACCACTGGCGTGGCATGGAAATTAAGCCATTTGACAAATTTAACGTAGATGTTTGATTTTAGAAGTTAGCAGTTGAAAAATAAGTCACCAAGAATGTATATAAGAACAGGAAGACGCATCTATGGAGGAGTCTATTAAGATAAAAATCCACCATTAATAGATGTTTAGTTGTGCTAGCCTAATGAAATTGAGTCTTCTTGCATTGTACTGTTACTGTTTCAGCTGGACACAAATTTACTCTGGGGCACCCATTTGTTTAGCAATATGGCTACCAAGAAAGAAAAGCCTTGCCTCCAAAAAGCTTCAAACTGCTCATTTTGAAGGCTCAACAAACATTAACACTGGTATAATTAAAATGCAGCACCTCATAGCTTGTCCCTAGGGTCCTTCACCAGTTTTCTTTATGAATGGCAAAACAAGGTCCCGCTGCTTTCTTAGGGACGGGACTCCAGCAGTTGTCCCACAGGTCTGGACATGGCAGGCAGAGCCAGGGATTGCAATATGGTCCAACAACATCCTCAGAAAAGCAGAGGGGATGGATCATGCCCAGGCTCCAGCCAGAAGCAGCAGAAGATGGGCTGGAGACAGGGCTATGAGGTAAGTCCAAGGTCCAGTGAGCAGACAAGCTGCCAGCAGCACAGGTCCACACTGCAGCCATGAGACAGAGATGGAGACAAGCACACCTGCTCCATGGCTTGGGGAAAGAGCAGGACCCAGGCCTGAGCTTAAATGGTGTCTGAGGCCTGTGGGCAGAGGGTGTGTGAGTAGAGGTCCCTGGTGAGGCTGCTGAGGGCAACTAAGGCCTCTTGGTGCCCTCTGAGCCTTGATGCTTTTTATCTGTTTTATGGGTTTCCTGACAACTAAAACAACCATACATGGGGGGAAAATTAGTGCACTCAAGTCTGGGTCTGAGGGACTGCATGTTGGGGGTGTCATCCAAGTCCCTACACTCCTCGTTAAGCATGCCCAATACAAATGGAACCATTTACCCAGACAGGAAACAGTCTGATTTACAGAATGTGGCCACATCAAATTCAGGGCAGAAAAGAGATTTTTGCCAAGATAGCTCTGAGAGCTCAAGTCCTGTCATCTCCAAAAGAAATAGCTTTCACAGATGTGACAGCTTCAGCTTCAGTTGTTACTGAAAGGTATGTAAATGTACAAGTGTTCACACACAAGCAGTCTTAATGAAAAATTCCTACAGAGAGACAATAATGGCTTTATTCAGCTGAAGGAATAGCAGAGGAAATGTGCAATGGCTGCGATGTTGTCGTCTGGATGCTGACCATAGCTGTGCTGTAAGCCTGATGAGTAAAACTTGCTAAACACCATGAGTTACGTTAGGCTGTACCTCCCCTACCCTGACTGCCTGGGCCCATTCATATCAGTGTGATACAACACTGAAGAGGCAAGAGGACCTCAGCTGAGAAAAAGAGCACATTAAAAAACAAAGAGAGAAACAAGTAAAATGTGTTTACAGCCTGCTCTGTTGGTTTGCAGCTGGCATGCACTAACATCCATCACTTAAATGTTTAAGGCTCTATTACTCAAGCGGACGAGTGGCAGTAGCTGCAGGCACAGAAGTAAATTTTACTCCATTAACCCTCAGATACCACCTGGAGTAACATCTCATCTTCTCCAGAGTTCCTTTGTTTTATCCTAGCGTAACAGAGGACAGAGCTTAACTCATCTAATTCAGACACAGTGAGCAAGTGAAAAAGAGGCAAAACGTGTAGGTGGTATAAAATGCAGAAAACCCATCAGTGCCTCTCTTCTCCCAGGGAAGGAGCTGTGGTGCTGTGCTTCCTTCACAGGCCCCCACTAGCATGCCTGTGAACAGCATATGCTGCAGCCTCTGAACCATGACTGCTCATTGCCCATCACCCAAGCCTGACCCCAGCAGCCTGCTCCCTCTTGGGTGCTGGCTCTGGACATGTGTGGCATCTTGTAGCCCATGGTGTCCAGAAAACCACTGTCACTCAGCTTCCTTTCCAGAGGAGGGGGTCAGTATTGTGTTTGGTGTATCTCACTGTCAAGGTCCACTTGCTCTACACAATGAGTCTGAGTCTACAGAATCTCATCCTTTCTGTGCACAGCAGTAGAAAGTCATTATCTGCTCAGGGTCATAGATGTTGTGAGGTGCTACAAAAGTGTGCAGAGGAGCACGGAAAGGTACAGGGTCCTTCCAGACTCACACCAATTAAAGTCTCTTGTGTTTTAAAAATACCCTCAATCACTTGAGGCACTTTTAATGTCTGATCTGAACAGTTTGTATTGGTGATTTGCAGCTTACCTGTTTTAATATAGACCTTATTGCTCTGGTTGTTTTAACCTGGTGACTAATAGCACCTCCTGGCAATGAACACGGATGTTTCTCTTAGATATGCTTTCTCCTTATGCAAGTGTAATGCTTGATACCAGGTGCTGTGAGGGGAAAAAGACCCAGTCTTTTCTTGATACCTATATGGAATCTTTGCAATATTGTATTTACTATGGCATTAAGATTTAGTCTGTGGGGGAAAAGATGGGAAATAAATCAATGTATCAATATTTAAGTTTTCCATATGTATGACTTGAATGTTCCCAAAGAATCTCAACTTCCATGATGACACTTTTAGATTTTTTCTTCTGTTTTTGCTCTCCTAAAAATAACTTTGCATTTTTTTCCTTACCCAGCTATGGTAGAATTATTTAGAAAAAGTGGAGGATTCAAAGTTTATTTATAAGTTGTAAATTTATCTACGAATTTCAGCAAAATATGTGTATTAGGAATTTTTTACTTCCTATGCCATTTATAACAGAAAATATAGAAATTTTATGTAACAAGTTCTTCTATTTAAATTTAGTTTATTGATTTTTTTAAAGTAACTATTTGTTTTCTTTAAGATACATGTCATTTTCTTGTGGCAAAATATAAAAGACCCTAAACCCTACTCTCTTGTTGATGAAAGTTAGTTTTTATGGCATGTAGTTAAACTTTAAAGGGAAGGGGGCCTTTTTGTTCCATTAAGAAGAGTCAATCAATTTAATCAAGTTTTGGTTGAAACCCAAACTATTAATAGATTTGAATATTTATGGATGGAAACATCTTGCCTGGCCTTGATCAATCACTTGAATGAAGATGAAAAACGCCTTGAATTGTCAGTGGATGTGAGCTGGGAACTCCATGAAGACGTAAAAGACATAGGTGATGTACTCCTTATAACATATCCCCCGTAGAGTTTCAGGCCCTTTTTCTGTATTATTCATATTCTTGTTGCATCCACTGGTCATCTGAAACTGATTCCTGCAACACACCCTATCTTAGGACCCTATCTTAGTGATCAGCAGATCATAGTGAAAAAATAATGGGACTTTAGAGAAGTACGCCAAACATGTGAGTATTTCCTACGTGTCCTTTCAGTAATTAGGACCCACTGTTTTGAAGAAGACAACTTTGGCTATTCCTATGGCTTTCTTGAAGAAAAACTGGCATGAGGAGATAAATCCTATTTGTAGTAGGTGTTCAATGCAGTTTGAAAAAATTACACACTGTCAGCTTTCAGAGAGTTCCCATGCCATGTGCATATATAATTTCCAAAGTTTCTGTTTTTATGAATGTTTTCTTTGAAATTTCTTGCTTCTGTTTTCCTAGGCCTAGCACAGATAAACTGTTGGCATGAGAAAATAAACAGGGTAACTGCAGAGATTCTAGAATCCAGGTAAGCTTCCCTAGATATTTTAGTGAAGGCTTTTGTTTTTCTTTTGTGTGTTTTTTTGCTGTCTACATTTGGAATAATTTTCCAGGAAAGAGATTCCCTTTTCCTACTCAGTCCTTCTTCTTTTAAGATTTATTTTGCTTTGTGCTATTTTGGAAAGGTAATAAGATGCAAGTAGGCTACCCTTATCTGAAGTGGCTTTATAAGTAGGACAAAGTCTGAATCTTTTAGCACAAACTTGCACGAAAGTGTAGCTCTTTTTTTTTCTTTTTTTTTTTTTCCAAAGTTTCACTGGTGTTGTTATTATATAATACACAATACGTGGCTAAATTTAAACACAACTTCAAATAAAAAAGGTAGCATTAATTCTTTTCTACCTCAGCTGATTTTAAAATAAACAGTTGTGCGGCTTTGTTCTTTTTTTTTTTGTGTTTGCTCTCAACTCTTTGGCTTTGTAATACACGTGGAAATATAATTGGAAAAAACCTTCTTGTTATGACAATAGAAGTGTCATTAAAAGTAGACTGTCTCATGGTGTCTCTTGTACTTCGCTTCTGGTCAGAAACAGCAGGTGCACAGAGCAGGTGCACAACTGTATAGGTAGATAGGAGTGGGGAGATCAGATGTTTAATTGAAATTTTAACCCCAGAGAATGTTTCAGCTGTGTTTTCTGGATGCAGTCAATCCAGTCAGTTTAGGTGCCTTCCTCAGATTCCTTAGACAGCTTTTCCTTCTCAGTTTGATATCTCTCAAGAGATATCAACCTCTTCTGCAAGAGAGAAACCTTCCCATTTTCCTTATGCTTTTGTTGTAGCTCTAGGCTACGACAGAGCAGAGCTCTGGGCTCTAGCTTGTCCCATTTCTTTCCACAACCTTGTGCTAGTGATTCACAACATCTTTGCTGTCAAAAAGCCACAGTTCAGTGGGAAAACATGTGACGCAACCGGGTCAAAAGGAGGAGAGGTGATTTAAACAGAGCACTATGACAGATCTCCATCTGTGCTGTTCAGCTGTCACATGTGACCTCCTGGATGGGAACTAAAAGTGTGCTAATAGGCTGCAACTTTTCTAAGGTGTAAAACCAGCAAATGTTTATTTTGATGTATGATTTGCAAAATATCATAACAGCCTTAAAAATGTCACAACATGACAAAGAGAAGTTCATTGTAAATTAGGGGGGAGAAGCATCAAAGGGAGGTTGAGAGAGCTTTAAAGGAAAAAAGGAGGTGCCAAATTTGCCAGTCATTGAACCCACAGATGACTGGGAAATATAGGAAATCAAATCAGATGGTTACTTATGATTAAATATAATCTAGAATTTCATCTGTTTGTCCTATTTTTGTGTTTTGCACTCTGTTTCTCAGGAACCCTCTACTTTGCTAAAAAGAAGGCACATTTAATCCTGTCTGGTTTCTGATGGAACCAAATGAAAATAGAGGTACATACTACCTCAGGGCTTCAAAGACAAGAAAAAATGTTCTGTGTTTGGATATTTCTGGGCCCAGAGACTTATTTAGGGAACTCTGAAACAGCTGTACAAATCCTGCCAAGCCTAAAGGACTAGGACATATTTTGTATCATTGGGTATTAGGTAACTGTAAACTTTCCCATGAAACAGAACTTTTTCTGTAGCAATGCAGTAAATGAGGATTGCATTTTAAGAAGTGTTTTTTAAAGCAAGTTAAACATTTTTCTGATTAACCAAAAGCAGTTTTTGTATGGCAAATGGTTCAGGCAGAGCAAGCTTGCATATGTCTGACAGCAAGAAACTCTCTCATAGCTTCTGCTGGGCATCAAAACTGATGCTCTAATTTATGAAGGGAGCTGAAATGTCATTTTTGGCCATGCTCCTACAAGACGTTTTCATAAGGACTGCCAAAGAAAATAAGGGTCACTAGAATGTTATACATACTCATTTGCTTTTCAGGTACAATGATGAATTGAAGTATTTATTAAAGCTTAGGTGAGAAAAGTTCTCATTGTTTCAGAAGATACCTAAACATAGCTTTATTTGCTTAATTTTCAAGAGACAGATTATATTGTTTGATATTCACTCAGCCACGAGAACTGTATAAAGTATTGCTTGAGAATCAATATAAGCAGTTCATTCTTAAAAGAAGGAAATGGCAATGGTTTTGGCAAGATTGATGTCTGAATCTGAGATGTAAAGTTGCTCCTAATGAGGCACACAATCTATCACCTTGTGCATGCATCCCCAACAGTACAGCTGCAGGCAGAATGGACTTCAAAAGGCAGTAAGAAACAGTTCCTGTTTTCCTAGTGGAATTTTTGACAGCTATTAAGACAGATAAAATGGATTTTTAGAACACATTTTATATAGATTTTATTCAGCTGTTTTCTTATGCATGGAAATAAGTGTTGTATTGCTAGAGTTGCTTGAATGTTCCTCTGATGATAGAATGACTTATGAAAATCTTGGAGCTAGGCAAGATCACACAAAGACCTGCGATGCTTCTTAGCACTTATAAATCTCATGCTTACTAACAAGAAGAGACTGATTTATTTTTCAGCACAGTTGAAGCTTGCACAAAAAAACATGTTTTAATGCCCTGCTACTGAAACGCCCTGTAATGGCCATGTTAAAGTCATTGCAATGATGTGACCCATGTGACAAGGAAATTGCTTGTCTCAGGCAATGGATTTTTGCCTCAGCCTATTCCAGAAAAAAAGAGGAAAAAACCCCCTAAAGTAATGAAACTCACTATGATACAGAAAGTGATATCTCTAAGTGAACAACTAATACTCTTCTATAAAAGCTCTGTACCTAGGTATAGGGAACGATAGCAAATTATCCTAATCAGAAGTTGGATAGATTGGAAATTGTATAGTATAACACAAAATGCAAATCCAAAATTTTGTGCAGCCTGGCAACACTTCTTTCCACTCCTTATGTTTCATAAATTATTGAATCTTAAAGCAGAAACTTACTGGGCTGAATTTGGAATGCATGGTTAAAATGTCTTCCCTATCTATTCCATGAGAATGAAGTAACATTCTAATAATTGCATAAACTTTAAAATTGACTATTCATTTTAAATATATATTAATGGGATTTTTTTGTTTGGTTGTTTTTTTAGCAAACTACATAATAAGGAAGTTAAAGTTGTAAACAGCTATGAATTATTTGACAGGAAGAAGAGAGCTGAAAGACTGGTGCTATATTTCTAAGTGTATATATATGTATATTCAGAGAAAAATAGGGACAAGTATACTATAAGTGGAGTGAAATTCTTTGAATGACAAAGCAAACAGTAGAGAATAAAATTACAGCATGCAAAAAACCAGCAGAAAAATGACACTAAGGCCTGTAGTTTCTTTTTACAGAATACAGTGACAGCTAAAAGGAGACCTTGCTGATTGTGATCTTTGCCTTTCTCTCTCCCCTCTTATCCTTTCACTTTGAACTCTGGAAACCAGAAATCTTTTCCTGTACTGACTGTGGCATGGTGGTAGGCCAGGGAAAGTTGCCCTCTTAGTTTAGATACAGCCCTGAAGGAATGCAGCTGCCATCCAGTGCACAGCAGCACTCAAACTTCTCCAGCCTGCAGCATAGAAGGAAATGGTCACTAGTTGCCAGAAAAACATCAGGTTTTTTTCTCTGCAGAATGACCTGGTTGCAATTGTGAAATAGGACTGATATGAAGAAAGGTGTCACAAATGCATATTCTGCATGGAAATGTGGAGTTTAGTTCTTTTCCAATTTGGCAAAGTGTACAAAAATAGACAGTTGGGTATGTAAAGAGATGTAGTATTATTTTATTTTGTATCCTTTTATGTCATATTTTTGATAGCAATTTGTACCGCTTCTAGGATCTTTTCCGCCACTTGCTTTTCTATGTTTTGTCTTTAACTGTCATTACCCGAATAAAGCTGTAGAAGCTTTTACAAAAGGTACTTGCTCAAATTGCTGGTGCCTGTGCTGGTGTGGAAGTCCTGTGGTGCAGTTGGTTGCCTGCCTAGATCATGCAGGATGATGTGCAATTTGCCCCAAATGTTCTTCACCCTTCTCTCAAGAAGTAGGGCTTTCTCAAAAGTTAAAGTGGGTTGTCAGTGGCAGACAAGCTGTGCTCTGAGCTGGCCTTGTGTTCTTCTGAGTCAGGCTGTGTTCATGAAGCACTGTGTTCTTGTAAATTCAAAATATTTAGAAAATTGAAAAATAATGGCTTAAATAAAATTACTGAAATTAGTTTAAGTGAAACAGAATGACCTATGAACTACATGTCAAGTAAGATGAATTAAATTTTTTTCTGGATTGAAAGTTGCGAAACTATGAAGCAAATAGCATATGCAGTCTGACATGGCTGTATGTTACTTGTTAGAGCTGTGTTTCCCCATTTGGTATCCTTCATATTTTAGTCACTAGGAACAGCTAACCCAAATGTAACTTCTATTGAAAATTCACTATACAGATTTTCTAGCCTGACATTTAGTGAGATCTTTAAAATAATTTCCCTTTTTGTTTAAAATTGGTATTCATCTCATGCCAAAGGATCAACATGGTAAATATCTAAGTTTCTAATAACTGTTTAAAAGCTATCCTATTACAGGCTAAACTGGCAAGCCAGAAAGGATTTATTTTATTTTTCAGTATACATTTGTTCTTTGCATCTCAACTGATGGCTCTACTCCACAACAATTTACATGCATGTGGTGGGTACAGAGGATCCCAGGCTAACTTAAGGAAACTGTCTCAAGGTTGATTGCGAATCCAAAATGTTCTTGTGACCAAAGAGAGAGACATGAGTTAGAGAGGCACTGACAGAAAAGTTACTCAAGATATTGCACAGTCAGAGGAGTCGTATAGCAGCCTCTGCTCCAAGTTGAGCTGGCAACTGGAGGCTGTGCTCCCAGATTGCTTTTTCCAATCTTTCTGCCATTTGGGTAGGGGAGTAGGCATTTTTTCTCCACAGCAACTTTCACACTAAATAATTTTCTGAACTGTGTAAAAGTATAGAAGTTACTATGGCTAAAAGGAAGCACCTCAATTATTCTATTGCAAGCTGAGCATTTTCATACAAAACAGAAAACTAGAGTAGACTCTACTCTTCCATTTGGGCTACCATATAATACTATCATCTCTGTATCAGAAATGCAAGTGACCAGTCACACCTTAGAACTGTGTTCAATCTTTCCGCAAACTCCACTGCAGTGTTTTATAGACATTTTAAATAATGGATAAAGTTTTAAAGTTGCTGTTTCCACTTTCTACTTTGTACCATGTAACAATGCTACTAACTGGAGCCAAGTACGTCTTTACATCAGCATAACCAGTGTGGTAAAGTCTAGAGTTTTCTCAAAAGCTTCCCCTTCTGAAACTTAATCACACAAGAACCTTAGTTTTCTAGGTCAGTGTTGCAGAGAAGGAGAAAATACAGTGTGAACATATCCCTGGAAGCAATTTTCCATTGCTTTCAAACCAGTACAGCATCCTTGCCTTTATAATTTTTGAAAAATTCACTTTGTTAACCTTTGTTAATCACCAAACTATTTGGAGGTCCCACCAACAGAGGAGCATTTATGAGCTAAACCGAAGCATGAATGGCTTTAAATTGTTAGATCAACCTTCCAATCTCAATATATTCAACTGAAGCCAACTACAGCTGTGACAGAATAAATCATCACTGAAATAGTTACTCAGTACATGAAATAACCCAAATAGTTTCTGATTTCAGTCAAACCGGAACAGAAATTCAGCCAGTGTTGGAAAAAAACTAGTGCATCTACTAGGTCCTTCCAGAAGCAGACTTCTGTTGGAAAAAATCCTTCACACAACCCTACAGGTTAGTGTGGGAAGAACACATGGAACTGGCTGATATTTCCAACTTATTTCAAGCCTCTAGAAATTGTGAACCTCTGCAAGGTTCATGAGCAGCTGCAAACATACTTTCCAGAATAGTATTATATTTGAGACGCTTGGCTCATGGTGATTCTTTTAGTTATAGGTCTTGAAACCGAGACTATTTTAAAAGAAGAAAATTAATCAAGAGTTTTAAACATGTATTTCCATGACCACAGAACACCATGGAGCAACTATGGCTCAAGCAGAGTGATGCAGTCCTTTTTGTATTATCTGTATGGTAGACAGATGTGGTGAAATGCCTCAATTCAATTTATGTGTGTTGACTAGGTATGGCTTTAACCAAGCACCAGTTTGTAATGCATATAATCACCACCACAGGCCTGATGTCTGAATTGAGAGGTAACTGCTGGGAAATGCAAAAAGACAGGCCTCTCAGTCACGTGCACTTTCTGTAGCTTGAATGTCAGAAAGGGTATAGCAAGGGAGGAGTCTCTGGCCACTTGGGATCTATATCCCCAAGCCCTCCCCAAACAAGTGGTAGCTGTGCTTTCACAGAGACAGGAGACACTGAAGCTATTCGGACCCATAATTTCTGCAGTGATGGGAGCAGCATTTCTCCCCTTTCCACTGAGCTCCTTAGCAATGGAATTATTTGTGACACTCTCCACCTGAAGTGCTTGGGATGCAAATGAGTTTTGCAGTCCTCTGTATGCAGTGAACCTTATTCCAGAGGATGAAGGTGGGCAACAGAGAACAGGCAAGATCATCTGTATTCTGCTCAGAGAGCTTTTGTCCTTCTGCTGTGTTACTTTAGAATTAAACATATTAGCTTCTAATCTAAATGGTAGCTCTTTCTGTAAGTTTGTTTATAAAAACAAACTAACACATCCCACAACGTTACTTATTTTTAATGTAAAAAATGAATAAGGAATCTGTCTCTGTCCATAACTTCCATTATTTAGTGTTGAACTGAGTTGAATCAGGAACAAAACTGTGGCTGTGACCAGATTTTAGAGCTCAGAATTTGAAATTAATATTATATTCATATCCACAATTCATTAAATTTGCATGACAAAAAAAGATAGCCTAAGGATGTTTTATTTAAAAGCACAAATGCTCTGAACTCTGCAGGACCATGTACTGAAGTAAAGATAGGATCAAAGATAGCTTCACATTTGGGCAGGTTTAAAAAAGAGGAGTCCTTTAGGGGAAATTTTAATTGTGAATTTAATTTCTAAGAAAGTATCTCTGGATCCCAAATATTATTCACAATGATGATCTAATGAGGAGTCAGAACTGTTGTAGAAAAGTTATAAATGGAAAATGCTAGGTTTTATCACTCATTCTGGCACCGACAGGAGCCTGGTGAAGCAGCATAGCCCAGAACTGTCAGAAAGTGTTCTCCCTTGAGTAATCTGAAGAGTTATTACAACCTCTTTCCTCTAATACTGTTAAAGCTACTACACATCTGTTTTTTTCCCCCCTGAAATTGCTCTTTTTTTTCTCCCTGTCATCAGACTTCATGTGGGTATATTTGAATGAAAAGTTATTTGAGATTTTTACTGTGTGAACAGTTCTTCCATGTTGGGAATTTTGGGCTGCCCCCTTAGATGCCTCTTGCCATGGCAAAATGAACAGAAATGTGTCCAAAAATCATGCTGACCTCAGCAGTCAACTATGGTAGCCTTGTATTTTGGAAGCTATATTGTTTTGAATCCTGTAGTCTAATACAGTTTTGAGTGCAGTCCTGTTCTTCTGTGAGTAAATAACAAAAAAGAAGACCTCTTTAGGGTAGATATCCTTACTTTTATAATACAAATATAATTTTACATATATATGTGCTACAGTATAAATAAATTATGTGTATTTGTTACTCGTCTTTTTAAAAATATTGTGCTGAACAGTCAAAATATGTTGTGTTTTAAATGGAATATTATGTTTCTCATAATGATGGACTGAAGTGACTAATCTAACTTAGCAGACATTTATAGTATCATTTCAAGGGAAAGAAAATTACAACTTCCACTTGCAGTTTTTTCCATTTCTGAAGATCTCAATTTCTTTATTTTTTTTTCCCATTTGATATTTTACATTTATTAATGCATTTTACTTTTGAATTTTCCATTCTGCTATAAATACTGTTAATTAATGCTGAAACGTTGCCAGAGAGGCTTGCAGTAGGAGGGCTGACAGTGTTTAAATGTTCTGCATAAATCTTCCTAACATGGCACCCACTCCTCCTCGGCACATCTTCCATTGAAGTTGCTGAACAGGGGAAGCACTGACCATCTGTGATTATGATAATGTCAGAGGTGTATTGCTATGTATTCTAAGAAATATAATTATCCTTTTAAAAAATTGGGCCTGACATAACTTGGGGCTTTTTTTTGTAAGGAACTGCACTACAGATATCAGTGTGATATTTTTGCAGTGTACAGCATTTATGGTCTTAATTGACCAGGACTGTTAAAAGGGTGATAAATGCTAAATGTCTTCTGTTACTTCCTTCCTTTCCTCATGTTAGCTTGCTTTGATTTAAAGACAGTCCCAGTGATCTCTTGGCTGAAAATTGTGTAAAATATGATAAATGCATATTCTGAATCAAATGGGTTTGTTTTCCTCATGATCGTTAATGTATCTGCTGGCAAAGTCAGGGTTTAGCTAACCCCATTAAAAGAACTGACATATTTTATAACATTTTGGTTGAAAATACATTTACTCAGTGTGAAGAGCAGGAGAAGGAGGAAGCTATGGAAAGTATTAAATTAATAAATCCATCTGTTCTGTAATCCCTGTGTGACTATTATTTTACAAGCCAATCTTGGAAATTTTGTCCTTTAGGTTGAACAAAGTCAATCTGAATCAGGAACACTAGCTGATGGATATGTAGAAGTCCTTGTAAGGACAGTATGGCTCTGAAATTAAAATGTTTCCATGGCAGTTTCTGTTCTTTTCAGCTCATTTCATGAAACCAGAAGCTGTTTCCAGAAAAAAATAATTAACATGCTGTAAGTAAGACCCTAATATAACTGCATAAATATTGTATTTCATACCTCCACATTTTCCATTCTTCCAGTCAGATGTCTGCAGAGTCTTAACTGATTGTCATGAGTGGGAAGTGAGAAAACAACAGTTGAAATACCAATGGCTAATAATGCTCTTCAGCAATACAGCTCTAGCCTGTATTTCATTTGTGAAAACACCATAGCTGATAATAATCATGGGATCTTTGGTGAAAAATCTGAGGTAGACAAAGTCCTCCATTGCTGTTCCCTGTGACTCCACCTATTGTAGAGTCCTGAAATGAATAATTGTCTCAAAACAGCTGCTCTGACAGACTCTGGACATTGTGCTCAGGTGGGGTCCTCATTCAGTGAGCTACCTGGACCCTGTTCTCGCAAGGAGAGCCCCTTGTTCAGTAACTACCCTGATAAATGGGACACTGTCCTTGCTTGATAAGGAGCAGTGGCCGGCAAGAGGAGCCCTGTGGAGGCACAGTGCCATCTTGCGAAGACCGCTGTCCTGTTTAAGGACAGAGCACATGTGTGAAAATAAAGGTCATTGCTCAGTCAACCCAGATGGGGAAACCAAGGGATGACCTGGACTCCCTTGCCCCACCGACTCATTTCCAGAAAAATCCCAAATCCAACACTGAGTCTGTGCAAAGTAGGCTGAATCTCACCTGGAGAGGCAGGGCCAGGTGCCATCAAAGAGGCAGACTCGAAATGCTCAGGGCATGCATCCACCATCCAAGGACCACAACGTCATGCTGAGATCATTGCTGGAAACAAGGGTGGTGATATCTTTCCTATCCACTCTTTCTTTCTCTCTCTCTTTCTTCCTCTGCCTCTCTTCATCTCTGTCTCTCTCCCTCTCTATCCATTTCTAACCTTATTCTCGGCACATTGGGGTAACAATTTCTAATTTTGCTAAGTTTTTCCAGTTGTAACCTGTTGTTGTTGTTGTGAGAGTCCCATTTTGCTAAGTTCTGCTACTTGTAATCTGTTGCTTTCAGAGAGATATTGTTGCGTGTTTTTGTTTTGTTTTTTTTTCACAAGCGTCATGATTCTACTCAATTTTAAATAAAGTAATGCTTTCTACAAGCCTCCTGGGTAACGGTCTTACTCTTAGAATACTGCACAGAGAATTCCAGAGGATAATCTTGCCAGCTGGGTTGGTAAAAGAGATTAATTAAGACAGGAGGATTGGATCCGAATCTCCCTGGGTTGATCCCCACCTCTAGGGAACTCTACCCATGCCATCTTTGTGGGATGTAACGCTGTACCTGCTTTGTGGGACGTGATACGTAGGATGTGACACCTACCTTACCCATTCCTCACATTCTCCACTTCCATCTTCCTTTGCCCCTCTTTTAGGGATAGGCTTAACCTGTCATTGATTTGCATGAGGGCACAGTGAGGCATGAAGAAATAACATGGCAGGAATTGCACAGGGGAGGCCTCAGGTGCCTTTGAGGTTGTCTGTACTCTACATGAACAGTAGAAATCACTGCAGTAGCGACAGTAGACCAGATGTTGAAGAGCATCCAGCATTTGTTCAAGCATGGCAGTTTGTGCCCAGCCTTCCATGTGCTCTCAAAGGGTGTCTTCTCCCCACCAGCTACTCCCAGGGCTGGGTCTCATGTACAGACAACCTGCAAAGAGAAAGGGAATTCTGGGGAATGTCTATGTCTTCTTGCTAAAAATGTCTGGGGTGGTCTGGGGATTCAAGAAACAAGAGGTTTGTGCTTCTACCTTTTTTCATGTTTGCAGCATGAATATAACCCCAGTTGTCCATAAACAAATATAATGCACAAAAGATGCTGCTGAGTGTTAAAGGGAGTGTAGCCCTTCACACAGTGAGATGCCAGAAAGTTGGATATTAAAATGCTGATGTCTCTCTGTCATCTTAGCCCTGTGCTCTACAAACCTAATTGGTTCAAGTCCTCAAATAAAGAGCTAAATTCAGGGCTTAGGTATCTCAACTATAAAACTGGTCCTGGGACTGAGGACATAATAGCTCTTGGATCCATCTTGTACTGTGAGTGGTAGAAAGAAGGGTCAGTTAGTGGTTTTGTCTAAAGATCACATCTCTTTGTGAATTCTTAAGTTTTAAAACTTCAGGAAAAAATAAAAGGCTCATTTTTTTTAAAATGAAAAATTTGAAAAAGAGGTAAATATAAGACTCGTAATTTCTTCTGAAACTTACATCCTGCCTCTTTTTCTTTTCCCTTATGTCCACTTAAATAACTCTTTGCTAAATTCATGTATTATATTAATAAATTTGAAATTAAGTTTTCAGTACATAAATTGTCTGAAAAAAGCCACTCAGCTCTGGTAACACTAACTTCTTGCATAATGATGTTCTCCTTCCTTCCCACCATGCCACCCACTGCTAGTAGAACTGTGGTTTTAAAACTATTCCAACTTTCCTTTTCCATCCTATACATTTTGTAGGGGTAACGTTCTGACACATTTTCTACTGTTTGTTTACATGTGTAATCAAAATTAACAAAGGGAAAAAGAATTGACAATTATGAATGCAAGGTGGAGAGGTACGGAGTACCCCAAAACAACCTTGAATAGGAAAGCTGCTGAAGCTGAAGGGGTTTCAAGTGGCTGCAAGAAGATATGCTCACACATGCCTAACACTGAGCATATCTTGTCACTCCATGCCACCTCCAGGAACTGGTATCTATTGGTATGTTATCACACAGTGGCTTCTGAAATATTCTGTTAAAATAAAAAGTTTTACTGGTACCACATGAAGAGAGACACTGTAATACTCTGGCTGTAAGGATAAGGCAACAAAGTGCTGTTCAAATTGTACAGAACAGATAAATGCTCAGACTTTACTTGTCTCTGTAAGGACAAGTGGATAGACTTTAGCCATTAATACCAGAAAGAGAAGCATCAGGACATTTCAGTGTAAGAGGTAAAAACCCAGTGACTTCATTGGAAATGTAATAGTAGTCATTAAAGATGTCTAATGCTTCCAAAAACTGTGATTATTGTGTCCCAAGTAGGAACTTGCACAAGCTGCTTTGGAATCAGATTTGGATTTAAGAATGCTGCAAATAGTTGATTGAAGTGACAACTGCAGGACACTGAGGAATCAATCTCATCTTTAAGTGAGGGCCAGAAAAATCAGTGCTTAACACAGATATGCAAGCACTTTGGTTTGTTTTGCAGGGAAAAAATAACTTTGAAGCTCAAAAAAAATTTTTTTTGAGGAAATTTCCAAATAAAAGTGAATTTGGTAATTCAGCTCTGTGACACTGGACACTTGCTTGCCTTGGATGAGAGAGGAAGGGAGAGAGGAACTAAGTGCTCCTTGACCCCTTAAAGAGGGAGGAATTGTTGTCACCTTGAAATCAGTTTAGGGCCCTTAAAAATCAGTTGCAAAAATGTGTGAAAATCTGTATTAATAAAAGACATAAGATAAAATCAGTGAATATGACCAGAATATAGAAAAAAAATAATCCTTCTCTTTGAAAATTGTATTTGCCAGACAAGAAGATCCTTGAGAATGTTACTGCCATATTCTTATGACATGTACTCTGTACCTCTAAAAACTGTGTCTATATCTGATCCAAGTTTTATATCATTATCTTCCTAGGTTAATTCAGATGAACTATACTTAACTCTGCATTTAGGTTATTTAATGTAATTCAAGGTTGGGTGACTATGTGTGTGACACATAATCAGCGCCTAATGACTAGGCAGCCTTCTTTTACTGGAGAGATTCCCAGGGTACAGATCAGTGGCATGCATTTCACTGCCTTTAAGGTCTATTTAGGATCAAATAAAACTCACCCTTGCATAAAGGTCCTGCACAGATACCTTTGTGAGAGCTTTGTCTCTTTAGACCCCAGAGCAGTAACAAAAGGGTAGGCAAACTAGCATCCTTCCTCTTCTGTTTGCCAGCTGTACCAGGCTGAGTGCTTGCCTTTAATCAGTTACTTGGAAACGGGACTCACAAACAGAATCATCATGGTTAGAAAAGACCTCTAAAATCACCAAGTCCAACCGTCAACCCAGAAAAAACCCACCATGCCCACTACAGCATATCCTTTCAGAGAACAGTTGAGATTTAGCTTTAATGTGCACACTGTCTGGTTATAGAAGCCTATTCACTATTTATTGATTTTTATGGGATGTTCTTCTTTTGAAAAAAAAGTTTTTTGAAATGACAAGTCAGTATAAAGGACCTTAACCCTCAAGATTTCAAAGCTATGCTTCTTCCTACACTTGTAACTGTGATGTGTGAATTCCATAGTATCAAGTATCCTGGCTTGTTCTAGCAACATTTTTACACTGCTAACAGTTTAGACATGAGTATTTACTTTGCATATTTGGAAAATGACTTTGAAATGCGTTCAGAAAGCTTAAGAAACACTCTGAAATAAAGCCATATATACTGACATTTTTCTGACTGGCATTTTTCATTTTGCTAGAAGAAACAAGGCCCTTTGATTTTGGAGGGGTTTTTTTCAAGTTTTAAAATCTCTGTCTCTACAAATAAGATTGTCACTAAAACAGCTGAAGATTTAATGTTAAAAGTTTCACAAATGAAATTCTTATTAGGCATAGTCTATTAGAAAATTTTTCTACTTAGGTAGCTGAAGAAGATTTAGGATTTTTCCTCCTTGTTTAAACTTAGATACTAACAGTGGGCCACAGTGAACATTTCCATAATGTATAGGTAAATATTGCCTCTTCTAGCAAATATTGCATTAGTTAAAATATGTTAAAGACTCATAAACCTCAGTTTTCCAGTGTGGTTGAAAAGAAAAAACGAGACTGTGTAAAATCAGATGTCAGCCTTCTCTTATCTGTCTCCTACTAGGGTTTCTGGGGCTAACCTGCCACTTTGCCCTTTTTGACTTCATGTTTTGGACTTCATCTACCCAGCTTATTCTGGATATTACCAGCCCTGCTTGTCTTTGAAAAAGCCACTGGAGAAAAATATTAAAACAACTTGCTGACGAGGTCTTTGAACTGCTGAAGCTAGCATTTAACATACCCTGTAATATGGCAAAATTCCTAGTAAGTTAAAAGTGGGCAAAGCTGCAATAGTAGCTAAGAATGAAGAGGATGCCCTGAGTAGCTGTAGGATGCGTAGTTTGATATCAAGGTCAAACAAAATAATTAGAAATTCTGCTGAAGAACGTAAGCATAATTAATTACAGTCAATGTGCTTGTTCCTTTTAATTGAAAACCACTCATGTCAAATAAACCAGTCTATCAAATAATCATGAGTCCACTAGGAGACAGAATGACCCCTTTAGTCTAACAAAAGGTCTTGCACTGTATATTGTAACAACAAATAGGTGAATCTTAGCTTCATGAGGTCATTAAAAAGTACTACACCTCAGCTTCATGGTGATCTATTATCCCATGTGGTGATTATCTTGCAGGTAGATGGTGTGTTAGTGTTGCAGCTAACAAATGTCAATGTCACTTTGTGAATACCTTATTTTCAAATATAAAGTTCTTTCCTTGTCATCTCTTGCCAGCTAGCTTATGAGTACACAGAGATCTACTGTTCTTGTGAGGTCTCTTGTCTTTGCACCCTCTGCAATCCCATTGATTGCACTATCAATATAATCACCCCCCTAAGTATTGCTCCAAAACAGTGATGGTGATTTTCTTCCCATCTATGAGGGTGAACAGAACTTTTTTGCTTCCTGCAACACTTAAATGGAGATATTGTAATTTTAAGTAAAGAACCGAGAGAACCTTGCAAGGTAGCTGCAGGTCAAGAGGCATCTACATTAGTGTGCAGAAGGAAAAGAGAACAGAAGGGAATCTCCTGATCATCCCTACTTATTGATTTTCGGTTCACACTGTGGAATGATTTTGGAGTGTGTAAGATAGATCCCTTCCTGATGAAAAGAAACTGAAAGGATGCACTCTGACCACTAAGACACATTCAGTTCAGAGTTGCAGTTACAGCGTGGACACCAGATTGTCAGCAGCAGCTACTTTGCTCTGCAGACCTACTGCACTGATGCAGTCATAGCCTCCAAACGTTCTCAAAATAATGCTCGATGTTCCCAAAAATGAGTTCATACGTAGATCATCATGGCTGCATTTCTGTCTTATCTCACATTATAGTGTAAGATCTATGCTATGTGGTTGCTTCAATGCAAAACATTAATTTAGCTGATAAGGGACCTTGGTATGAAGGTATTGCATTATCTGAAAAGGACAGTTAGGATAATAGCTTTGTTAGTGAGTGAGATGATACTGAGGATAACAAATTAAACAAGAACAGTCAGAAAAGCTGGGTGAGCTTGTTGGCAAGTAAAGGCTGTGTCAGAAAATGAGATATATTAACAATTAATAGGATTGTTTACATATGTTTATCTAAGTAGTTCTCCTTTCGATGGACAGGAGAAAAAAACAGATAAATACATCCTCTGGAATAACAGTGAATGCATATCCCTAACAAGGTGTCAGTGACTCTGGTTGTCAGTCTGAGATTTCTTATATGAATGGCTTTGTCAAATTAGATCATCAAGAGGTCAAGTCTAAGCTAGATTTAAATGAAAATGGTGCTTAAAAATGTAGATTTGCAATAACAGAAAAACTGCAAAAAGACAAAACCGAAGTCCGTTGTTAACATCATACTCACCAGAGGAGATTTCCTTTAGCTCTCCCAGCAGCCCAGCTGTTTGTGAAGCTGTCTAATGACTTCAGTGACTTTATCCTAAATCTGGCTCCTGACCAGCTGCTCCTTTTATAGCAGAACAATGAGCTCTGCTGCTCTGCATTTCTGTTTACTTGCTCCTTTTCCCTGGGATTAGAGTTCTGAGCGCTTCTGCTCATGGCAGAAGTGGGAGATTGTAATTTTCTTCTTTTCTGGGGTTGTTTCATTGCCTTCCCTCCACTACTGGATAGTTGTTCATTTTCAGAGGTTTTTTTCCCATTTTACTGCCCCTGTACAGTGGTTGGTGGTTTAAATTTTCAGATAAGTGTTTCTATTGTAGGCTCATTTTATTTTTCATTCAAACATGCTACAATCTTTGCATAAAGTTTGTGAATGGCAGCAAAGGACATTTTTGAACTTCCAGCACACTCTTTTAGAAACAAGTAACTGTTTTTACCAGCTCAGCTTTTTTGTTTACATGTTCTGGCTCACTGTACAAGTGCTTTCCTGTGGTAGTAGATGGGTTTCTGTGGGTCTTAAATACACCTCCCTTTAGCTTTATTTAAGCTGCTAAATACCCAATCCTAGAACTCTTTTTTAATAGAGGTTTAATTTCCAAAACTATTTTGATGGCTTATTTCTTTGCTCTAAATAGCAAAAAAGGCTATAAACCATCCTGCTTTATTAAAATAATTTTAAGATAAGATTTCAGCATATCTAAAAGCATTAAATTCTTATTTACCTACGATGTTTTTTTTTAAACTCCCAGTGAACAAAAAAAATCTGTTACTTACACAAGCCTTGTATAGTAGACTGATAAATTACCTTAATTTGAAATGCTTTGATCTTTAAGATTTCCCAGCAATAGAAGTTGGGTTGTTAGTAGACAGCTATTGCCTCATGGAATTTAATATCCTTGGCAGTCCTGGAATCCTGTGGCTTTCATTTGTAGCTTTTCTTTTATTTACTTGAACAACCCATTAACATGTCTTGATAATACGGTTTTAAAACAAGTGCCTGCCTATACCTCCACTAGTACCTGTCTTTTTAATGACAGCAATACTCTTTTATCTAATAGAGCTCTTAGTAGGCAATCTTTATTTGTAGTTTTATTCTATGAAACGTCGCAGTAGTTGGTTCCAAATAGATTAAGTCTATAGAAAGGATACAAAAGTAATCAAAAGTTTGCTTTGAGTTCTACAAAGTATTTTATTCTCTCTGAAGATCATGGAATATAATAATGATCAGCTTTCAAAAGCTGCTAGTTGCCTAGGTGTTTAAAGGATTTCTGACAAGAAGCCCTCTAATACTGATGACTACAGAAAACAGTGGCAGTGCCATTAAAGAGTCTTCTTGTAATCTCCTGCCTTTACATTTGTATTTTTGTTTTCCATTTATCCTTTCCTCCTTCCCCAATCAGCATGTAAAAATTGAAACATTTTAGCAAAATCTATACAGTCAGAAGAAAAGTGAGCTTAAACCTCCATTAACCAAGGTACTACAAGTCCAAAAGCATAAGAAATAGGGTATCTATTTAAAGGATCTTCAGAGAAGAACTTAAGAGCAATTTCTTGCAAGAATTCATACATTTAATCCTCCTCTTCCCAGAAGGTTGAGTTTCGTGTTCAAGAATTTGACATTAAAAGTCTATATGTGTGATTCTCAGCACGTTACCTCTTTAACTGTGTCCTATAGCATATTTTGTGTCCTTTGGGGTACAACCTAATTTTTCAGTCAAGTTAAAGAAAAATAAATTTAACCTTAGGGCCTTCTTCAAGGTTACTTCTGTTCTCCGGGATGTTACATGTAGAGTTGGATTAGGTTTATCCTTGGCCTCTGGAGATTACATTTATCAAGGACAAAGTTAGTATTGCCAATGGTGAAAATAATTTCTTCTTAATTGTCCAAGTGCCAACAGCAGCAGACAGGTATTGTATCATAGTAACCATCCCACTCTTAACATAATTTATTCTTGTTTCTCTCTCTCTGTGCTATTCTTTACCTGACAACATGTATTTATGTAAATTGATCGTACCTTCATAAAAAGAATGACCTCCAAAAGCATTAGATGCCCTTACGAATAAAATACCAGTAATCAGAATGTGATTCTGGCATCCACCGATGGCAATACCAAAGCAGCAAAGTTGTACAATACAAATAAAGTAATCACAAGTAAGTATTGTAATGTGAAGCACAACACATGCAACATGGAAAAAGCCTGTGTGGAGAACAGTCCATGTTCTCCCCCCACACACAACTAAATAAAACGCCTTTTAAGCCAGCAGAGGCGACTGTTGCTGATTACTCAAGGATGGACCAGAACAGGCCTGGCTGTTCCACTGATAGGGCCAAAGGCAAGCAAAGGAATACAAAGGTTGTGATACAAAGGCAGCAAAATGGACATAAGGTTATGGACTGACCCTAACAATGCGCACCTTGGCTTTGGACCCATGAATGCTAATTGGCTTTGGGCTTTATTAATATGTTAATAAGAAGAATGCATTGTGGTGCTGACTTGAACAGTGATGCTAAGTTAAACGGGTGTCCCTGGAATAGAAAAGGCAACTTTTGCTGGTCCCCTGTGGCCTACTCTGGACGCCACCCGTGGAGGACCTGCTTGCCCCCCTGCCAGGGAGCTGCCTGCCTGCTGCACTGCTGCTGGAACACGGGGGAAGATACCTGCTGCTGCCGGGACACTGCCACCGCTACAGGAAGCCCCGCTACCGGGAAGCTGCAACTGCTGGGGAAGGCACCGCAGGAGAGGCTGGGCTCTGCTGGGGTCACTGTTCCTATGGCTGCCACCGCTTATCGGAGCGCCTGCCGCCGGGAAGCAGCCCCCCACCACGAGCCTGATCTCTGGAAAGGGAGCTGCAACTCACACCGAGACCTCATGGGAGGGTAACAAAACCCTGCACCCTATCCCTTAAATCCCTGGCCTCACCGCGGTCCCTGTCCTCATACTTGCACACATATCGCGACCTCTCTGAAAGAGGATTTTCGTTGGGCTCGCCCCCCTTCCTTTTACTCCACAGATCCTTGCACCTCTCCCTCAGAGCGTGCATTTAATAAGGGTATATTACTTTTGAATTATTTCCCTGATATATCCATCAGTCTACCTTTCCTGAACCCTTGTCCTTTAGTTTGGCTTTTCCCTTAATAAACTGGTTAATTCGTAAATTTAATTTGGTGTCGGTAACAATTTGTGGCCGTGATGAGGGCAGCATTTTTCTTTCTGCTCTAAAATACAGTCCCAAAGTGGCTGTTCCTCTGTGTGAGGTGAACGCTGTGCACAGCCCTCAGTCTCTTTTACTCTTTTAAAAATCCCTCTCAATAAGAGAGGAAGTAGTGGCAGCATCCTGACTTCCAGTGGCCCGCTACTGCAGTCGTCGGACCGTGACAGCCTGCTAGTGTTGAACGTGTAATAAGTGATCATGCCATGATAGCGGAGCTGAAGCATTCCCCTTTAGGGATTTGAAAACCATAGCTGCCTAAGATAGATGTTAAATACTCTGAGAAGTAGCTAACTCTTTATTTCCACTAGAGACTGAAAAAGACAGTTGCAACTGAGGTTTAAAGATTATTGTTTTTACCAGATGTTAAAAAATTGCTGTCTCTGTACATTAATATACAATGTGATTGATATTGCACCTTGGAAGGGACCTTAATAATGAACTCAACAGAACACACTGGAACACCAAAGAAGCAATCTGGTAGTTGCATATTCTAAATAACTCTTTGACCACTGCTGAATAGACCAGGTGTTTTTAGCAGACATGTATCGTGTGTCCTGCCAAATCAAGCCTACCTGATATGTTAAAAATAGGAACCCTTTATTTCAGCCCATTTTTTGCCTTAAATGGCAGTGAAGGACTTGGAATAAGTTGGACAGAGTTACCAACTCTTCATGCATTTAATTTTCCTGGTGACAAATCTGACAATTTGAAAGGCTCTCTGGAATACAGAAACTCCTCTGCTGGACCTTGAAGTGGTCAGATCATTAATTCTGCATCTAATTTGGAGCTCTGGCAGGTTTCACACCAGTTATAGAATCATCTATTTCACTTCAGTAGCAACAAGTTCTGGCCAGAATAAGCAAAGTCAAAACATGGCTTTTTTTACATGTGTCTTACGGGCCTTGGAAAAACTTAAGTGAATCAGTCGTTGGGTTTCTGTTCTCACTAAATAATTGTATCAGCTGCTCAGTGGTTGAGTTTCAGGTGTAAAATCAGTTTCTGTATTCATCCTGCAGCTTCATGGATAGAGCTCTTGCAAGTCCTTATGCTGTAGTAGAAGTTGGTGCAGAGGCAGCACTAGTTAGATTGGCACATTGCCTGCATTACTGAGGAAGCCAGTGGTTTGCCAATGCAGCAGGTTTCTGGGGTTTAGTGAGTGATTAAGGCTCTGGGGAGCTCCCCATCCCATCCTTCAGCATGTGACCTTCAGTCAAGAACAGAGGAGACAACTCTCTGTGCTGTTACCTAGCAGGGCAGCGCTGTCCTCTGTCACAAATAAATTCTGGTGAACAGACCAGTGGGGAACAAAGGCTTGTCTTCACGATCTCCAAGGGACTTGGTTCAAATCCGGTTTGGATACACTGAAAGCTGTTTTATTTGACTTTTGAATTCTTTTATTAGGAGGCTCTCATTCCGTCTGCACTAGCTTTTCTTCCTACTCATGTGGTCAACACAATGAGATCCTGAGTGTGGCCAACTAAATTTAGAAGTATGCATTTTTTTTTGTCACATAAAAGAATAATTTTTACAACTGCAGATTTTTCACCTACATGTACAGCTCAGCAAATTCAGTCTTGGCTATTAGAAACTCTTGGCTTTTTTCCACCTTGCACATTATCACTTGTCATGAAAATGCTGCAAGTGAAATGATGCCCTTTTGTTAGGTCCATGATGCAATTACCTTAGTGTATTTGGCACTGACATGATTAAATAGATTAAACACCTCTATTGATATAGAATAGGGAATGGTACTGCAGCTCATTCAGACTTAATTGTGTTGGTTTTGCCAAGGCTATAAAGTATAAAACTTTTCACTGACATGAACTGACATGATTCACAGTGCACAGCAGGACTGGTTTTAGTGCACTGGCACAGACAGTGACTTTGCAGAGCAGACCTGTATATTAGAATCTGCTTCTTGCATCTGTTAGATCATATTTATGTAGGAATTGATTTTGACAGAATATACATCTCCGTGCCTGTGACATCTGTTGAGCCTTTTGGCCCTTTATCCTTGCCAAATGTGTCAGTTCATGTAGCTTCCTTTGAAGGGGCAGCAGGACTTTTCTTCTCAGTTGCATAAAGTGAAGGTCAAGAACCCCATCATGCTCTTAGAAGCATTGCATGTAATTCTCACTGCCAAGCTCAGGAACAAATTAGAATTCTTGTTTTTAAAATCCAAACGTTGGTATACAAAATAATTCATCAAAGTAGATGGAAAGAGCAAGATTTTGCTATTCCCTCTCCCAACAAGCTGAGCAGTTCAACTTTTCCATTTTAGGAGGAGAACAGCTTGTTACTGCTCCTCACAGCCCCAGGCCACAGAAGGTCTCTCTGGGGACTCAGAGGAGAGGAAAATGTCAGACAGGTTCCTTCCTCGTTGCTGTCAGCAGATCTAAACCAGGCTTCCAGCATTTGACTTGCTAATGTTCCTATCCTTTTATCTAAAAAGAGATGCTAGTGGGCTTAGGACAGGGAATACAGGTCAAACACAGTCAAACTCAGATTGTGTGTGAATGTATTTTGTTTTTCTTTCTTGTATCCCAAATTTATTCCATACTATCTGTAAGATGCTGTTACAGTGCCAGCAATTGTTCTCCCACTGTGTATTTTTGACTACTCTGTCCAATTTGAATTTAAAATGAGTGGTGGGATGGAGTTTTCATTTCAGAGAAAACTGATTTCTTTAATAGACTTTCCTCTTCACTGGAAAAAAAAAAAAAAAAAAAAAAGTACTGCTCCCTAATCTGTTTGAAATTTGCTTTCTTTGTGATAAAATAATACCCTTTCTGGTCAAGTTAGACCAGAGGAAAAGGAAGTATTTCAACTACCCAACACTGTACAGAAAGCTACAGCAACAACTATGTATTGTTATGTACATTAATCATGCTAGCATACAATCCAGTGAAATTATGGCAGTTTAGCCTACAAGGCAAAGGTTCATAGTTAAATCAAACATTCTTTGGGCATCACAGTAATATATCCACTAGGACTAAATGTTGAGGAAAGTATTGGAGTGTAATCTGAATCTTCAGTTACCTATAATACAGGCAAAAGACAGTTGTGGCTAAACAGACTTTAGATTTTAAAATATGCTTTTAATTTAAGTGAAGGAGGATAGAATTTTCTGTAGTTAGACAGTTCGCACATTCAGTTAACAGAAGTGCAGAAGGCAATTTTTTTTAAACTCATGGTTTACATAATGTCAGAACTTTATCAGGACATAATAAGAAATAAAAATTTTCTGCAAGATGGATGGAACATTAGTTTGATCATTAAAAATTAAAAGAAACAGCATAGGATGTTTATAAATGAAGTTATGTCAATGGCTGCAGGAGGCTTCCTTATAGAATCATAGGATCATAGAATGGTTAAGGTTGGAAGGGACCTTAAAGATCATCAGGTTCCAACCTCCCTGCTAGGAGAAGGGACACCTCACACTAGACCAGGCTGCACAAAGCCTCATCCAACCTGGCCTTAAACACCTCCAGGCAGGGGGCATCCACAACCACCTTAGGCAACCTATTCCAGCACCTTACCACCCTCATAGTGAAGAATTTCTTCCTGATGTCTAACCTAAACCTACCCTCTTTCATTTTAAAACCATTACCTCTTGTCCTATCGCCATCTTCTCTGATGAAAAGCCCCTCCCCAGCTTTCCTGTAGGCCCCTTCAAGTACTGGAAGGCTGCTATAAGGTCTCCCTGGAGCCTTCTCTTCTCCAGGCTGAATAGTCCCAACTCTCTCAGCCTGTCTTCATAGCAGAGGTGCTCCAGCCCTTTGATCATCTTCATGAACCTTTTCTGGACCCTTTCCAAGAGCTCCATGTCTTTCCTGTACTGAGGGCTTCAGAGCTGTACAGAGGACTCCAGGTGCAGTCTCACCAGAGCAGAGTAGAGCAGCAGAATCCCCTCCCTTGCTTTGCTGGCCACACTTCTTTTGATGCAGCCCAGGATGTGTTTGGCCCTCTGGGCTGCGAACGCACACTGGCGGCTCATGTCAAGCTTCTTATCTACTACCACCCCCAAGTCCTTCTCCTCGGGGCTCCTCTCTAGCCATTCTCCCCCCAGCCTCTATTTCTGCCTGGGGTTGCGCCGACCCAGGTGCAGGACCTTGCACTTGGCCTTGTTGAATTTCATGAGGTTGGCATTGGCCCACCTCTCCGGCCTCTCAAGGTCCCTCTGGATGGCATGCCTTCCCTCTAGGGTGTCAACTACTTCACACAGCTTGGTATTGTCAGCAAACTTGCTGAGGATACACTCAGTCCCACTGTCCATGGCTCCAACAAAGATGTTGAACAGCAGTGGTGCCAGTACTGACCCCTGAGGAACACCACTCATCACTTGCCTCCACTTGGACACTGAGCCATTGACCACAACTCTCTGCATGTGGCCATCCAGCCAATTTTTTATCCACCAAGTGATTCACCTGTCAAATCCATGTCTTGTCAGTTTGGAGACCAGGTTGTTGTGTGGGACAGTGTCAAATACCTTGCACAAATCCAGGTAGATTATGTCAGTTGCTCTGCCATTATTCACTATTTGTGTAGCCTTGTCATAGGAGGCCAGCAGATTTTCCAGGAGGATCTGTTCCATGATCTTGCCAGGCACAGAGGTGAGACTGACCAGCCTGTAGTTTCTGGGTCTTCCTTTTTCCCCTGTTTGAAAACAGGGGCTATGTTACGTTTTTTCCAATCAACAGGAACTTCACCAGACCATGACCTTTCAAATATGATGGTCAGGGGCTTAGCAACTGCATCTGCCAGCTCCCTCAGGACCCATGAATGGTCCCCATCAGGTCCCATAGACTTGTGCCCTTTCAGGTTGTTTAGATGGTCATGAACCTGTTCTTTTCTTACAGTGGGGAGTACTTCGTTCTCCCAGTCCCTGCTTTCACCTGCTGTGGCCTTTGCAATGAGGCTGGAGCACTTGCCAGAGAAGACTGATGCAAAGAACTTGTTGAGAACCTCAACCTTCTCAATATCCTGCATAGCTAGGTCTCCCGATTCCTTCAGGAGAAGGCCTACATTTTCCATGGCTACCCTTTAATCCCTAACATGCCTATAGAAGCTTTTCTTACTGCTCTTTACATATCTGGCAAGATTTAATTCTATCTGGGATTTGGCTCTCCTGACCTGATCGTAGCTGCTTGGACAACCTCTCTGTAATCCTCCCAAGGTACCGGCCCTAGCTTCTACCCTCCGTATGCTTCCTTCTTAAGTTTGAGCTTTTCTAGGATCTGCTTGTTTATCCACACCAGCCTCCTGGAGTTTTTACCCAACTTTCTCTTACTTGGGATGCCTCGCTCTTGGGCCTGGAGAAGGTGATCCTTAAATATCAACCAGCTTTCATGGGCCCCTCTTCCCTCCAGGATGTTATCCCATGACACTCTCTTGAGCAGGACCCTGAAGAGGCTTACTCATTTGTGATCCCTCTCTAACTGTAATTACAGCTGTGGTTATTCTCTGCTGAGTTACCTACAAGCTCTTTGTTGCAAGATTTTCTCTAGCTTGGTTATTGAGCTCCTGACACTACAGCCAGTGACAATTGCCTTTGAGATGGCTGCAGCTGAAGGCTACTGCAAAGGATGTTAGTTGCCTGAAAGAAGAAAATGGGGAAAAATTTTGGACAATGATATTACAATTGGAAATAATGCTCTTTGCCTCTCTGCAGTGATTCCTTCTAGAAAACTGGAATTTTTCCTGTGTTCCTTACTATATCTTTCAGAAAGATCAGCACTGATTAAGAGGTTGAATCAAGTTGCACATACTCACCAATGCTTTCAGGACTAGCTTTTTAATTAAGAATGGACCAAGATAGTGTATATAACTGGCAGGAATGGGTCATTGACTATTAATTTCTTGTATTGAAGGTGATTTAGAATACTACAATGGCTAAACTGCTAGGCAGAACTGCATAGTCTTTAGAAATGAAAAAATCCCAAAAAACAAGTTATTTCAGTATCCCTGTAACATTCATTTTGGAGGAAGTAACGAAGTTATCATTCACTGTTAGAGGATTATAAGAAACCATGATTTACAGTGTTACATTTTAATTTATTTATTCCTTGTTAACCCTTCCCTACCTCATGATGACTCAAACACTCAATTTGTATGACTTGCAATAGTGACTATATTTGATCTTACTCCTAGTGAAAACTTTTGCATCTAACCGTATATTTCCTTTTTCTTATGAGATATATGTGATCACATATAATGCAGAAATTGTGTACCTACTTTAAAACATGTTTCTGCTACATATGGCCAACTTTTATGGTGAAAAAACGACCAATAATCTGTTTTAATTCCTGCAAATACTACACTCCTCCAAGGTTGTATTTTAGAGCAGACAAGCCAGTTTATCTGTTCAAATCTGAAGAAACAAGAAGCATTCCTAGAAGTCATGGCACATATATTGCCCACCTGTTGTAGAGCACCTCCCCTATGAAGATAGGCTGAGGAAATTGGGGTTGTTCAGCCTGGAGAAGAGAAGGCTCTGAGGAGACCCTATAGCGGCCTTCCAATACTGGAAGGGGGCCTATAAGAAAGCTGGGGCAGGACTTCTTGCATGGGCATGTAGCAAGAGGACAAGGGGCAACGGTTTAAAGCTTGAAGAGGGGAGATTTAGATTAGATATTAGGAGGAAATTCTTTATTATGAAGGTGGTAAGGCACTGGAATAGGTTGCCCAGGGAGGTTGTGGAAGCCCCATCCCTGGCAGTATTCAAGGCCACATTAGATGGGGCTCTAAGCAACCTCATCTAGTGGGAGGTGTCGCTGCCTGCAAAGAGGAGTTGGATCTAGATGATCTTTAAGGTCCCTTCCAACCCTAACCTTTCTATGATTCTATGAGAAAATCGTATTATCTTTCAAAACTCTTTCATATACTGCAATGTACTTTAGTATGTCAACGCAATATTTAGACCTGAGATGACACTTGCATTATGCCCTGCTTTCAGTTGCTTAAAGGCACTTTAACTACATTTTTGGGCGGGAAGTCTCACGTTTATTCTTTAGTGTATGGTAAATGTTTTGGGAGAGTTCTGAAAAAAACGCATTTTAGTTTATGATGTTTTTGCAATACATTTGTCTGCGTAATTCTGTAATACAGATATAGTAATACTGAACCAGATGTCTCTGTAAGTTGTAACTTTTCTGGAGAAAAATTAAAAACCATTGTAGATCAGGTCAGTGAGTCGCCACATGAGCAGCAATGGCACAGTGCTCATTGCTCCTTCTCATCTTGGGTTTCTTTCACAGACAATCCAAGCAACTCAACTTCACATTTAGTGAAATTCAGTTTTAAGTAATTTATACATGTTTAAGAAAAAAATGGTAGGAAAATCTTTTGACATTTGTTTATTTCTTTTAATGCCCAACCGAATGTCCAAAAAATAGCTAATAAAACAACTAGTTTGTATTTGCAAAAGAGAGACAACATGTAAGTATAAAGAAAAGGCCAAGACAGACAAACTTTGTTAATGTTGATTTCCAGGCATTTGGACATACTTGCTTTTGGACCTTTAATTAAGTGAGGTAAGAGAAATGCTTTTTTTGGAAATGTATGAAGTCTGGACTCCTACACCTGGCTTGTCAGAGTATTCCTTGCTTGAAAGAGCAATATAATGAGTAATAATCAGAATTAATAGACTTGAGGTTTCAGGGGAAACTGGTCTCAATATTAAAAAGAAGTTACAAGAGAACAGGCAAAGAGACCTTTTCAGTACTGTAAGTGTGATTCTGTAGTCACAAAGCTAAAAGTTTATTTCTAGAACAATAGATTAAAAGTCTGTTTTTCAATGTAAATGCCAGCAATACGAAGACTGGTATCAGAGTAACTTTATTAAGCCCTATAGTGCCATGGAGTCTGGACTTGGTCTTTTGTTGGCTTTGAAAGCACCATAAAGCGTTTCTCAGCATCTCTGTTATTTAAAACCTTTCAATTTATGGGCTTCCCCAGAAAAGCCTTGTGAAAAGTTATGTTTGGGTTTCTTAAGGCGTTGTCTGTATAGAGGTAACCTGCAAAGAATATTATACACCAGTTCCTCACGTGGATGATTTCACTCCATGCCACAAACTCCTCTATGTAATTAAATTTGGTCCTTTTGCAACTTACTTAAATTAACCTACAGAATGGGAGATTATGTTAGGGAATAATGGTGTTCATACAGACAACTGATGTGCATCCATTGTTGCATAAGAAATGCCTGCTTTAGTGTTTTTAACTAAGACCTCCTTGCCTTTTTTACCTAGGTACTTAAAAACCACCTCATCCAAAACAGAAGCAGAACTGTAAGTTTCAAGTGCTGTAACATGACTTATGTAAATGTTTGCCTCTATAAACTGTCACAACACTGTGTGTGTTAGGTGACAGTAGGACTAAAACTACAACCTGTTTCTTTCTGATTAGTTATTTTTTAAAGGAATACAATATCTATTTATTGTCTGACAAATTAATCTAAACAATTTCAATTTGTATAGAAGATTACATCTAATGACTATCAGATTATTGTTATTTTCCAAAAGGCAGAAGACTTCATATAAAATTAAGACTTGATAAAACTCCTTCATGCTGCCTCCTTTATTGCTTCAAATCATTGATACTATATTTTGCCAGCCTTTAGGATTTGTTGGTCCTGAACCCCAAATCAAATTGATTTGTTGTCAGAACACGGCATGTACTAGACAGATCTGTTTTATCTTGAGAATAGAAAATCTGCTTTCACTCTATTTTCCTTAGACTGGCTGCATTTCCAAAAAAACACCCCTCACAAACTCAGCACCCTGCAGAATAACTGAACTCTTTTGGAGCAGTTGGCATATGATTTATAAATGAAGAATAGAAATACCTCAGCAGCACAGTAGGAATTACTATTTCCACTGAGGCTGTGACTTAAAAATGCTAGGTTTTTATTTGTATGCCTACATCCTTCCTTCATTTCTGCCACCAATGCTAATCAAAAAGTCAGTATTATTCAGAGCTCAACAAAATTATATCTAAAGTATTAGTCATGGCCAATTTATTACGTATTACTTTTTAACTTCAATTTTCTCTCTTAGGTAATGGCTTTGCTCAAAAAGGAAATCTCTGACAGACATACAATTTCTTCTCTTCCCATCTCCAGTAATCTTGAACATGATTTTGAGAAAACTGGTGTGAAGATCAGAATCATCTCCTATTTGTGCCTTTTTTTGTATGGTTGAATAGGCATAAAACATATTTTTACTGAGATTATCAATTCAGAATTTTCCTTAGCAAAGGCACTCGAAAATTAGCCATAAACAGTCCTACATAAACCTCTCTGAAAATCCCTGGCATTACTTAGATACCTTCTGTGTAGCCCATTATTCACAATTTGGATGATGTGCCAGCAATACTGTGGAGGAAGAAATCCCCCTCACAATGTTTATGCAGTGGTGTTTAAATGGGAGTTAAGGTTATAAGAGTTTAACCTTAACATTTATCCATGTAGTGACAGGTGGGAGGATTTACTAAGTGTTTTTTATCTTGACTATTTAGGTTCCTTATAGTTCTTTGGTATCCTAATTTCTGCAGTAAAATAATTTTGCAGCAGCATATTCTGCTGTCTTCTCCTCACAAATGTCTGAACAAAACTGTATTTTGATAATTCTTTCCTGGCAAGTTAGCATGAAACAGTGTTTGATTTAGTGTGTCAAGGCTGATTCAATGGCATAATGAATAGTAAAATGCGAGACACTGATCTAAGAGAAAAAAGTAATGTCAGATCTCTTCAATTTAATGCTCTCTTTTGGACATCAGTATCAGAGGCAAAGCTTTGTTTCCAAGGAGATGAGGATGAATTGAATCTACCTTTTAAAAAAAACCAAAAAAAGTATGACTGACACATTGCATTCATGGAGATGAGTGGAGAGATTAAATGCAGTCCATTAGAAGTGGGTTTTGAAAAAAAGAATTATTCTAGATAAATACTTTATCTATGGCGGCAAGAGATCTAATTAAAAGGGCAATATGGGAGCAAGTTTAAGAATAGGAAGGGGAATAAGAAGGACGTAAAAGGGTAGACGATGCGTGACTCTTTTGATGAAACTGATACAAATATACATTGAGATTATTGTGGTTGTGGAGCATCTATAATGTTGGTGAGAATTACAACCTTATATGAGATACGGAATTATTTTGCCTACTGTATTCTGGAAAGATGAGAGAGAAGCAAGAGGAAAATTCCACCCAGAAAGAAAGAACAGTGTGGTAGAGCTGCAGTGAAATCAGGGGCTACCGATCCCATTGTTAAAACTGAGAGAAGTGAAATTACCAGGATTCAGTGAATGAACAGAGAGGATTAAAAAATTGAGCAATGGACCAACTACACTATACTGCTGGAATATGTGCCCTATTAAGGTGTTCTAAAAAATAAATGAATAGCACAGCATGGAAAACAAGAGCTCAGCCACAACACAGGAGAAGTTCCCAGAACACAGGATTGCAGGGCACCATCTGCTTGGCTGCCACAAGCCAATGACTAGTCCTGCACATAGCAACCTTATAAATAATGTTGTGCCTACCTGTTCACATAATAAAATGGAAGTGAGCTATAAAATAAGATAGGAATTATTCTTGAAACGAGTGTATAGAGAGGACACTTTGTAAAATTAGTAAAATTAATGCTTCCCTCATTCCTTTCCAGTCAATTTAATCCTCTTTGCCACTTCATTCTACAAAAACAAAACAACAACCCAAAGCCTACTCCATGCACCGAAAAAATCAACACAAAGCTAAATTTTAGTGCTAAATAAATTAAAACCAACAACTAAATCAGAAAATCCTGATCCAGGTAATGATTAGTGAAAATATGAGAACTGTACCATTCCACTAAAAACTCTGTCTGAAACTTATCTCACAAGCACATAAAGTTGATTACATTTCAGAGCCATTGGACTGTTTTTTCCTCATTTTCTTTTTGTGGGAATTATTTTTCAAAGGTAGCAGTAAGTCCAGCTTTAGAAACTACAGTACTTTCATTGGTCAGGATCTCCAAATGCCCCCTTGCTGCAGAAAGCAGAACGCTGACTGTCAACATCTGGAAAAGCCCCACATTTGAGACCGTCCCCACAGTCTTAAACAATCGAGTCTTTCTTATTTTCTCTTTATTTGAATATATGAATTCTCCTTTGCTGGGGTACTTTGCTAATGGTTTGGAAGAAAAAGCTCAGTGTTAGCCATCTTTCTGTGAGTTAAGCTTTCAAGAAATCCGTTTTCACTAAATGGTGGCAGGTTATGAACACATTAGATTTGGATCTTTACTCATCCCAGTTACTTTTTGATATATGAAATTTAAATACTGCATATTTAAATATTGAATGTTATACACATGTCATTAGTGTGCAGGTGTATTTGAAATCTGAGACTTTATCTGGTTAAAAAATGCCAAAAAAAAACCTTTGAGAAAAATTATTAAATATATTTGAAAAACATAGCAGAAAAAAAATCTCATATGTTGTTTTTTAACTGCTATAAATGAAAATTTTAACTAGAACTGGAAAATATTTTTCATAAACTTCCTTGCATTTATCTTTTCTTACTGTCACTACCATACTGTTCTTTTTCAAACCCTTTAGTAATTGAAGTTATAAACAGAATTTATAGACACAAGGCTGTATGAAATAAAGGCAGCAAGGAAACAAGTATCTGCAACATTTGTTCTAATATGTCTAATTTATATTCTGCCTAAGATAAATTCAGTGACCAAGCTTCCTTATTTTTAACACTAATGTTCCAATCATGGGAAAACTGTATTTTTAATTCCAACTGTGTCTCTTTTTTTTGTTCCAAAAGAACAAATTCAGCCAGGTCAATTTTAGAGAGCTGATATGCATAAATTACCTCGCTGAAGTAGTTAATAGACAGACAGAAGCCCGTACATGTTGTAGCTGTGCTTCCATTGTTTCTGAAAACAATGTGCATCAATTTCAATTCATTTGTATTCATACACCCTAAATGCTGAAACGTGGAAGACAATGAGATGTCCATCATCTGCCCTGGCTAATGGCCTGTTCAAGAGCAATTCTCTGGACCAGAGCATTTGCCTTGCTCTACTCCCACTGGAAGAATTATGAATATTGCAAGAGAGCAAATGGGGAAGAGAAATGGGACAAAACTTAGAGACATCCCCATTATGAGTTCTTAGCCCAGCTTTTGACTAATTCATTATGTTCAGTTTTACATTTGCTAAAAGAGATCCCTCAATTGCTTGAAACCTATAAGCATTTAAGGAACTTTTTCCTACTGTTGTAGACTTCCAGGTACATCCCACTTAAACTTATACCCAGCTTACTTTCTTTAATTTCTTTCATTTGTTTTCAAAAAATGATTGAGAGCACTTTGAAAACAAAACAAAACACTATTTGCAGCATTATTTTTATCCTTTTAACTACATTTATTTCTTTCCCTGAAGCTGGGAAACTAATATGAAGAAACTAAGCACATATCCATATCTCACAGTGCTGTGTCATGGCTAGCATCCTTGGTGGCTTGAGAATCAGAATCATTATGTTACCTTAAAATGAACGCCAGGGTAATTTATCATGTATTAACTCACATATCTCTGCTAACCCATTCTGCAGTAATTTATTTGTCTTGAGATGGCACTGCACTGTGTAATATAGACATAGAGTTGCAAGGGAGAAAGATCTACTTAAAATTGTGTTTAATTATCAAAAGTGAACAGGGAAAAAAGTTCTAGCACAGTATAACTGCTGGAATAGAGAGGGTGCTTTTGTTCCTGTTTAAGGCAAAATCAGTTCAATCCCTTTATAATGCTGAAAATAGAAAGCATGAAATAAAAATAACATAGAGAAATGTGAATCTCCTATTTGCACTTTCTGAAAACCTTGACATGACCAAATTCAGTCTGCAATGACAAAGAAAAGAATCAACTCTGAAAATATATACCTACTTTCTCAAATACTAAATGACTTGTCAAACCACCACCTGACAATACTGACATGGTAACAGGGCTAGCCAAAGCCTTCAGAGTTCAGACTGCCATGACAATTTGCCAAAACAAGGGTGGCAGAAACAGAGTGGCAGAAGAGTAACAGGTCTTTTAGTGTTTCCTTTGCGATAGTGCCCAAAACCTAATGTCGATATACCATCAAAGGAATTATCTTGCAACATACCACCAAGCTGCATTTTTTAAAAGATAAATTAACTGAAAGATGTAGGGAGTAAAGAACAGCTCCAGATTGATATGAAATCTATCAAGGATCAAGTAAGAAAATCTATCAATCAAGATTGATAGGAAACATTATGTTTACACAAATTGTTCCCTAACTGAAGTAGTTGCATCATTTTGGTTCTACTATGCTTGACTAAAAAATTAGAAAAATTTGCTAAGGACTTCACTGTGGGTAGAACAAAGTCTGCAATTAGTCATGTGTGACTGGAGAATTAGGGCACTGGAAGACATACTCTAAAGAATCTTCCTAAAATAGAGTAAGTTCCCAAACATACACACCCCTTTTTACCTTGTATTCCTTGTTACTGTCTCCACAGAAGAGTTAGCAAAATGAAGCATCCAGATGCTTCAGTGTTGCAGCTGTCCTGAAGTTTGGCTTTTCAGCTATGTAAGCTAAGCAATTCCTTTTGAGAGGTGTGGGTGAGGAGATAAAAGGTATTCTGCTTCACTCCTGTGGGCTCATATGCTCTGGTGGAGAGAGAGGTGTAGAGAAAGAAAGAGAAGGGAAGATAGTAACATCTTTTAAAACACTGAAGATACTAAGTGAATAAATGTCAATGTCCATAAATGTTTAATATGGAGCTTGCAGTTCAGGTGTTAATACATCTAGAAAATTTTTTTCTTTTCCTATCTAATTTTATTACAAATATTATTTTGATTTTTATTTGCTGTTAAAATTTGATAGAAGACAAAGAATTTACAGAGGAGAGAGAAACTAGGGGTTTTTTTTTGTGGTTTGTTTTTTGTTTGTTTTTGTCTGTGTTTTTTTGGTGTGTTTTTTTTTTATTTGTTTGTTTGCTTGTTTTTTGCAGTTCTATGCTCCTCCCTGATGTTTTCTGCACAAACCTAAAAGAATTTCAGCATAACTTCAGATGTCACTTTCTCCCCCTCACCCATTAATTTTAACCTGTGCTTCAAGCAAAGATCATCATGCTTTGCTTTGTATTTAATTTATGAAATTCTGTATTCCATTTATGAAATTTTGTATTCACATAACTATTGTTCACATATACTGAATTCCGCAGACATTGGTATACTTTTCAGAAGAGAACAATATTGAGTGGACCGTGGTTCTGTGCATTTAAATATATGCAGATGACTAAAGCCAGACATCAAAGTCAAAGGCTACAACTTTAGCTTAGCATGCTTGGCACTGGTGTCTTGCCAGTGAGGCTTCACAAACTTTCTTGCCCTTGAGCAGTTAAAGTAAACTCTCCACTTGCTCATAGGGCTGAGTTGAATTTTTTCATTCTTCCTCTCTCAAGTTTTATTGATAACGAAAGAAGAAAATCTGAGGTGATGCAAGCAAAATACCAGCTTCTGAATGGTTATGCATTCCAACTTCCTAGCCAGTAACTCTGTTAAACTTTTAAATATATTAAGTTACATCTAAGTCTGCACCTCCACGACACTTTGCAGAAGGTTCTCTTTCGTCAGCTCTCTTCCATTTTGGCTCTAATGGGGAAAAATGAGTCCAAACATAGTCAATGGTCAGAGGCAATACAACTTCATAAATAACTTTGGACTGCAAAGCAAAGGGGTTTGAGAGAGCTGCTGCTTCCCAGTCCCCGCCCCCAGACGAAACTGGTGTGTAGATTCAGATTAACAAAACCAGAGGGAGGAGAGAGGAAAAGCACAGTCACTGTTGGCCAGTGATAGAGGGTGGAAAATGCCTTCTATTTTTGAGTTTGTCCCTTTTTTGTCTTTCCGTGCATTGTCATCACTATCAATCCAGTCGAATTTACCAACGCTGACTGACTAGCTTCTTCAAGGAGGGCCTGCCTGTGAACTCAATGGAATTGGTCAAGTGTTGATTTTTTTATAAAACTTTGAATGTCAATATATCAAATTCTAAAAAAGACAACAGCAATTTTATAATTGTTTCCACCTTATATTTTCTCCTTTCTGCAACATACTGATGTACTTTAACAAGCTAATTTTATGTAAGAATCTGCATGTTGCAGAATTTCTGAATTCTGATTTCCCCATAAGATCTTATTTTCTTGCTTTTGGGGGGTTCTCTGACCTCCCTTTGGTTCTACGTGCACACAGAATCCTGTGTGCTAGCAGCTCTGCAACCTTTTCTGCCACAACCTGCAGCCAATCCTGGAGCATGAAGGCAACTGAGAATGAGTGAGTTAAGCTATTAGAATGATGTGCTAAGGGATGCTGGGAAGGAGGTGAGTAGAAAGGAATGAGGAGAATCATTATGTTAGCATCAGAGACACAGAAGTCATGTGCCCCAAGAGAATCATTCAGTTCTACAGTATAAGGACGGATGAAGCTGCAGGCACATTGCACTGTTGTTCCAAAGATTTCTGCATCATGTACAGCTGATTTTGCAGGTTTCTAGAGTAGTTAAAAGCTGTTACTACTTACTTCACTAGTTCTGGCCCACATACAGTTTGAAAGCTGCACCATCTCTTATGTCCTGTTACTAAAAAAAAGTCTGCTCAATAAACAGGTTAAACTATTATTGGATATGGTTGTCTAGCTTGCTCCCAAGTCTCACTGCAATTATTGGTGACTCAGAGTAGAGCAATAATAGCAACAACGGCCTACTGATCTTCTTGAAACAGAAACCTGATGGTTGGATAATTTTGTCAAATTTACTTTACCATGCCCATACCATAAACTGCAAATGTGAGATTTGAGACTAGATTCCTGAGGTGTCCACCTATAGTATGCACAGGGATGGTTTTTTTCCCCCCTTATAGAAATGATGCTTCATAAAGCAACTGCAAGATTATGCCAGTTCGGTGTGATAATGTGCACAGCAACAAACCATATACAAATATCAAAGTAGGCAATGAGAACAACCTGAGTAATAGGACTGGCCTGAGTAGAAACAATCTAGCAAAATTTTGAAATGCCATTTCAATTTGCTGTAACTCTATATCACACTCACCAGCATTCCTTCTGCAATTGGATTTTATTCAGTGTAATTGCTAGGGGGCATCCAGACTTACTAGTGAGGTAAGCATTTGTGACAGTGTTAGAGAACGCGATAATGGTAATGATCATCTATAAATGGAAAGTTAGACATCAGCTGTAGTGATCTAAAGATGTGGGCATAAGTAAGATTCACAGCTAAAGGATTTTTTTTTTAACTTGAGCAAATAACACAGCTATTATTTGACTGTATGGCTGCCTTGTCAAAGCTAAATTAGAAGAATTTTTAAGATACAAATTAAAATCTGATTTTATTGTACAACTAATGCTTGTTAAGAGAAATTATACGTGGGCTTGGTAGAGATTGTTCTTGAATTTGTGGAATTAACTGTTTATTGAACCAATGAGTAAAACGTGTTTCTTCTGTTATTACTTGTCAATCTCCCAGTATTATCTTGCTAAGTGGCATTTTAATAACCTTACCCGTGGAACACTAAATTCTCAAATTTTTTGCTGAAAAATGAAAAGCAAAGAAATATAGAAAAGACATGACAAGAGAAAAGCACAGGCCTAAAAGTACAGGAAAGTAGTAAAGCAGGGATAGCAATCAAAAGACATACATTTAAGCAAATCTAATTTCAGAAATAATGGTCATTGCTGAAATCTTCCAATTAGGAATGCACGAGGCTGATATCTAAGTAGCTTAAAGAACTATCTGAAACTTAGGAGCTGTTGTATAATATATTTAACAATAAGATGAATGTCTCAGATGTTCAATATAAACTGCATGCCCCAGACTGCTTGCAAAACTACAGGAATGTATTACTCGTCTGAAATTCAGCCTAGCTTTTTAATGTTGAATTTCCACTGATAGAAGGATCAGAGAGTAGGGGTGACACTGAAAACTTCAGCTTTTGAAGTGCTTGTCACCTAAGGGCTAGATGGTGGGTAGAGCCCAAGCATCTACTGAATGGCAGTCTCACCCTTTGCTACTGCATCTCTTGCATAGCCCTGGGCAAGTCACTCAGAGCAGAGACTCAAAGGCATCTAAGGAGATGCCTCACTCCTGAGTCTGGGTTTCTTCCATCTACCTGAACACAGAGGTAAACAGTAATCATCTGCTTCATAGGCCTGTAGTAAGAACTAATAGCTAACACTGGCAGAGGACTTAAAAATACCTGATACTCAGAGCTGACATAGAGTATGAGCTGATCACTGTTTTATTCGCTCATGTACGAGTTCACTGCCAGCTCACAGATTTGTGTAGCTCTAGGCAAAATGGAAAACATCTGCCCCTCATACATCTGCAGTCACCCATAAAATGGCAGTCAAAAGACATTTAGCTGCCTCTGCTACCTTTGTCATGGCCAGCTATATATATTTCATCTAGTAAGCTACATCCAGCTTTATGCTGAACTCTTTGGACTGATTTTTTTCCCCTCTCTGTGGATATATGAAGTCCAGAAAAAGGATCCTGCACCGTTTTTTAAAAATCTGACTCTGCAATGAAAGCAGCAGTAGGATTTTCTTAAAGAAAGAGTAAGGAACATCTGAAACCACATTTGTTCTCATGCATTGTAAAATTGGAAAAAACTGAGAAACAGAAATAAGGAGGTAGAATGCTGGAGGGAATAAAGCTCTCGAAGATGAAAGCTCCGAAAGAAATTAAATTCAAAGACACCACTGGAAAGGGGACAAGACTGGGACTAATAGTTGTTGTGTCTCTTGATAGTGATCAGAATGGAAAAAAAAAAGGCATAGAAAAGAGAAGACATATTACAGCAAGACAATAACAGTGTTTTAAAGAACCTAACTGGAAAACTCAAAGTAACTTTGATGCTATTACAAAGAAGAAAAGAAGAAGAGAGAGGCCTGAGGCACAACATTCAGATTTGATCCAAAATCACTCTTTTCATGCTTGCTTCCGAAAATGGCTATTCAGGAAATTAATTACTTGTGTGCATCATTCCTACCTATATCTTCTATTAAGGATATTGTTTGTAGACGTCTTTGGAGACATCACACCTGTAAAGGTCTGTTTGCTTATTTACAGACAAAATTATAAATAAAAGAGGAATTGCAAAGTTAAGTTGATAAATCTCATACACTAAATTACTTTTATTTTTCACACTAAAGACTGAAATAGTGATAGGGATATTGAGAAACCCCAGCAAGTCTCCCAGAACAAATATTGTAAATTAAAAACAATCGTATACACTATAACTTAAAACAGACTACTTAAAATCAAACAAACAAACTTTCACATTTCAGGAAAAATTTCCCAACCTGCTAAAACCTAAACTCCTAAAAAGAGAGATCCAATTTCCTTATAACACATATTGGGACAGTTAAAGACTTCAAAATGAGGTATGTGTAAACTAGCTCCAAATCTACATTAGAAAATTCTAAAAGAAAGTTAAGTCCTTACATGTGTTGGACCTAAATTGAACCTACACATTGTGATTACTGCATTGAATCATGTCTTTTCTTGCATAAAAAGAAAATTCCCTAATATCAAATTTCAAATCCCTGGTTTGCAGCAGAAACTTAAACCATTATCTTCCTGAGAACTGAAAATCACTGCATATTACTCCAAATGCAGTCTAGAATGGTAGGAAATTTTGAATCTAGAGTCAATGCTTTATTGAGGCAAAGGGCAGCTGAATGCTATCGATAAATTTGGCAGTGAAGAAAGGATAAAATTCCTACTGAAGAGAAGTCTTGCACCATCTGTCTGTTGTATATTGGCCAATGTATTTGCATATGAACCCAGGTGTAGAAACACCATGGATGGAAGAAGGTCATGTGAATTTAGGTGGCTGGAAAAAAAGGTCCGTGGTGGGTTATTAAACAGACAAATTAAAACAGGCCAATAAAACTGCTGAACTGAAAAGAAACAAATGATTGATGAGCATTAAGTCTGCTTTCCTGGACCATAGTGTCCATTAATTATTTGCTTATGGTTGTTTTTGGGGACAGAACACTAAACTAGATCAACTGTTTGGCTAAACCAATAAAGCTGTTGTGGGTTTGAAAGAAATTTGAAAAATGTTGCATACATTTACAGGAATCAAACTCAAGGATGGCAGCCTTGCAGACAAAATTCAGTGGCACATGGTAGGAAAGGATTTGTCCTGCCTAGACTCTGCTGAGGATCTTCTGCTGTCCTCTTTTTCCTTGTGGAACACTTAAATTATTTTTCAAAAAGAAATTAAGTAGAAACAGGACTAATATATTTGGCTTATCTGCTATAGAACTCAAGCAATTCATAAGTGAAAGCTTCTCTTCAAAAGTATATGGCTACTTCATCAGAAAATTAACTTCAGCAGGTGTACCCTAACTGAGCTTACTCAGTTTTTGGGGGGAACTAGAAAATTGGATCAAAGTTTCTTCCTCATTTTCTTTTATTTCCAGGTTCTGGATGGTTGGGTGTCCCTCAGATCTCTCCTCTACTCACAGGACCATTACAGTTCTTGCTTAAACATGAATTGCATTTTCTGAAGTTCAAAGCATAGGGACTCACTCAATATGCCTGTAGCAAAAGGCATATAGACATAATTATTTTATAAAATACGCAGTTTTGTCCATGATTACTTAGCATGTAATGCGAAGTTTTTGTATCAGTAAGGAGCAGTGTGTATATTTATTTTCTTAAACAAGTTTTCTTTTTTTGAAAAACATTTAGGGCAGGACTCTAATAATTTCCCATTACTGTTTATGAAATTTAAATTAGAATATTCATCCTGCTTGTAACGTTAAGAGCGTTAGAAGGATAATTTGTGTTGGTCTTTCTATGTCCATTTATTTAGGTTTTGCAACACAGGAAATAATGTGTTTCCTCATGAAGGCAGAAAACAGTGGATTAACAAGTGAAATTTCATCTGTTACAAAATGCCTCTACAATCTACCTTTCATCTCCAGTGGTATAAAATATAATATTTCATCCTTATTTCTTCACGAACTTTGATTCTTTCTTTCTCTGTTCCAGTCAAGTTTCATTTGTTAAATTTGAGAAACAACAGGATTCTGCAAGATATTAAATCGGGTTTAGCTTTTTAATTATTGAACTAATTTTAACTAGTGCTTTATTATCTTGTTGTTGGACTTCTTTGGGGGAAAAAATAGTGGTCCAAATTGCCATAACAACAGGCTGCACTCCTTAAAACAAGATAAGCTGTGTGTCAAAGTAAAACTGTTGCCATGGTAACTGGTTGCATATTTAAAGTGCAGCAGCCTGGTTTAATCAGTCAAATTGCCCCTTTTCAAAAAATCAAATATACAGGCATTCTTATAGCAGAAACAGTGACAAGAGGAGAATGTAAAAAAAGTTAATAAAAAGATAAGGTCTCCCCTTTATGTTCTTTTCCTGACTGATAGCTTTTGATTCAGAAAGGTCACTTATTCTGCTTCTTTCACGCAAGAGTGCAAATACTGGATCCGTCTTTTATCTTAGGATTCTCAGAAATTCCTCTCAGCTGTTCATTATATGATATCCCTTAAATCAGTTTATCAGTATCCATCATTTTTTTGAACTTCATGTTTAGATGCTCAAAGTTAAAAGCTGTTTCATCCCTTTTTAAATTCTTTTTCTGTCATTTATTTATGTACTGAAAATTAAATTATTTCTATTTGGGACATTTTTTAAAAAAATCAATTATTAAACTGCTTTTATCTAAAAAAAAAGTTTTACAGCATAGATGTGTGTTGTGCCGTACTTAGTTGCATTGTGTCATGTCAGATTCCTGTTCTTTCGGCCCTGAAAGTCACTGAACCATCAAGAAAGTGACATTTAAGCCTCAGACAAATGCAGATGAGCAAAAAATGTACCATTTTAAAGGCTACACATACAACCCACAATCACTATGTGGTTCTTTTGAGATACTAGTTGATATGACAGAAGGTAAATAGGATACATTACCTGTACACCACTACTGTACAAATACCAAACCTCCTGCCATATCTAGGAAGTGCTATTAGCCTGCCTATCCTAATATGGATTTTGAGTCAGGGAGCCCAGCTCTCAGTCTCAGTGGTATAGTTTCATGTCCTATTTCTTTTTTAGCCTAAAGAACATAGTGGTTGCACATAGAAAAAGACAGATTCTGCAGATTTGGAATGGTTTCCTCCTTCTCATGAACTACCAGCCAATGCTGCACTAGGAATGCAGCAAAACTCTTACAATGAAAATGGCCTCTTTTAAGAAAAAATTTCATTATTTTATTTGACTAAATAGAATATCACAGATCTTATAATGCTTTTGCAGCAAAAGTTAGAAAAATATATTAAATTTAAAGCATTAAATTATTTTTGCATTCCCTACAGAGAAAATAGATACTTTTTCTATTATATTATTCTTTCTACCAGTTCTATTAAGCTTGACTGAAAAAGAAAAAGCCAGATTTCAGATAGACTTCACCATTTTCTGATCCAGTATCTCTATGTAAGATAGTACATATCATGGTGAAAAATGAGGAAGCACTCCTCAAAAAACTGCTGAAAGGTTATTAATTTCCAAGACAGAACAAATGCAGAACACAACTAATATGATTACAAAAGAGGTTTAATTGTACTTCATGCTTGCATGTCTCATTGCTACTGTCTTATGGTTATTTGAGGGTGACATCATAACTGAGACTTTCAGAAATTAAATATAGCTATCTGCTTTGTTTTCTAAGTAGCTGTCAAAACATTTTTTTTTTCCTGCTCATGGCAATAAGCCTCCCTTTCTGCAGGCTTTATAGAGCTACTGAGACACGGATATAGTGCTATTGTTACTGATATATATGGGAAACTGCTAACACTAGGTGGCCAAAGATAAAATCAGAATACCAGGTTTAATCACCGGTTTATGATCAGCCCTAAGGTCATTGATTCAGGCTTTGAAGGTGTTGGAGTGACGTGGTCTGGAAACCTTTTCCTCCAGCCACAAAGAATGTTCTTATATTCACTTGCTTGAGTGACCGTCAGCTTTAGCATTTGAATGAATCACATCGCCCTCTGCCACACCACAGCAGATGTCAGGGGCCTGCGGGTTGGCCTTTTTGTTTAAGGGGAAATTGGGCAAAAATTCAAACATTTTTTCTAAGGGCAACATAACTATAGCAGCCTGTAAACCGAAGCAGTCACTGCAGTGTGAAAATAGCTGCTCTTGAGAATCTGGTCCCAAGTACTACCTCTCTACTGCAGGAAGCAGATGGTTTCCGAAAGCTGACTTGAAGGATATATTTATACTGCAGCCAAATTACAAATACAGCTTATGAAGATGACAAACGAATCTGAGGTGACAGAGAGCTCAACGTAGACTGCGGACTGTGGGAGCTACCCTTGGTGAAGGTGCACACAGGTATTTATTTTAAAGCTCTATGCCACAGATAATTTGCCTGAAGCTGGATGTCATCCTATGCTGTCCTTGTGTTACTCCTGAAGTTGAAATCTGAAACTAATTCGGAGGTGTCAGAATGAGTAGAGGCATGCTCTAGCTGTAGTGTAAATACCGTCTCAAGAAGGAGAACAAACTTGCCTGCCAACTGCCACTGCAAACAAAGAGAAGGATCAAGACCAGCAATGCAGCATTTCCTCAGGCTGAATGCTGCTTAACTGACACCATTTTGAAAATACCAATAAAAGACAAAACTCAGCATGCTGCATGTAAACACGGATGTGGAAGGCAATCTGGGAATATGATCCAGCTACTGCAGTCAGTGAGAAGTGAGGCACCCCACCCAAGACACCAAAGCTTGCTCTGCGGTGAGCAGTTAAGAGGTGTCCACAGATTCATGGGAAGATGAAATGTCCTCAGGAAGGGTGTTGTCCAGAGGTGCCCACTGTGACACTGAGTGCATAAACAGGAGGGAATTAATATCTCTCCCCCTCACACGGCCACAGCTGGGTGTCCCTTTGTCCCGGTCCTTAATTCTCGAGAATTAATCTCTCTGGCAGGTGTCCCTGCTGGAGAGGAGAATGTCCAGCACACCTCCTGGAAAAGTGTACAGGAGTCCCCCTGATCAAAGATGGGACCAGGGTTTTACAGAATAAAACAGATTGACTGCTGTAATTTAATTTTTTAGCTGTACCTCCAAAATCTCTCATTGGAGAATAAAAGGAAAACAGTGGAATAAAAACCAAGAGGACCTTTTCTCACCAAGTAAACTCTTTGTTTATCTCTTCTTTCTTATTTTGTCTCCATTTCGGGCCTAATTGTGGCTAGGCTGGGTTCCGTGTTCTTCAACACTGGAGAGCAGCTGGTGTTATGAACATCAACTTGGTCCTCTGTACTTTCTAGGTTGTTACCAGCTCAGATCTTGCTAGGCTTTTTTCTTTCCACTCCAGGCCTGAGCCTGTAAAATTGAGAGACAAAAAGCAATTGAATCATAGAGGTAAACTGAGGCAGGCAATACTGAGGGATGGAGCGTCCTGCTACAATGAGGCCCTTCCCATGCCCCTGTGAGGACAGTCAGCACTGGCTCCCCAGGACCAGAGCTGGCAGCGTGGAGACTAGCCCTGGACTGTGCAAGACCAGGGACTCCCTGCTGTCTGGTTTTGCAGACGGGAAAACAAAGATCATAGTAAAAATTTAGGTGGGAAGGGCCTGTGGGTGATGTAGCCCTCCATTGCAGCCTCCTGGTGCAGGGAGGCTGGCCACAAAGCCCCACGGTGTGCCCAGCGTCATGGCAGAGGCGCTGAGCAGAGCTGGAGACTCCTCGACCTCACAGTGCTCTGGGACAAGTCAAGAGAGAGCCCCTTGGGTCACACTCATTGCCCTCATTGCTTTGACCCTGGCACTTTCCCATCTTCACATAGTTATGTGTTTATGTTGTTCATAGTTAAATTACAAAGATTAAATAATGTAACACTTCAGTCTAACTCTTTTCATATCTACATATTGAAATAATATTGCCATACTGGCAGTCTAGAAGTTTTTACTGATGTCATCAAAAATATACATTTGGGCTTCATCTTTTACATTTTCCTAGACTTATATTTCAACAAGATAAGCTCTCACACAAAAGGACCTTTGTTATTAATGTTCTTTTCAAGTTTCAGTTAGCAGCTGAGCTTTGAAAAAATAACCAGCAAAGAAGCCCAGCCTTCATAGCATTTTCCTTTGTCCTAAGGACCGAATTGACTGTAAGGGATTCTACGTTTCCTGACCTCTTGGGTTTCTTTTACTGATACCAGTCTGGTCTGCTCCTCCTAAGGGACCTGCTGCATGAGGACTGCTTTACACGGAAGCCTGCTACTTGTACCTGGGGCTTCTCTCTGGTTTACCAAACAGTAGCCACAGCTGGACAGGTAGGACTTAACACTGTTTTTGTCTTGTGTTTCTCCAGCTGCTACTTCCAGTCCAAACAGAGCTGGCCTAGGACTGCTGCAGTGGTTAATATTTGTGGCATGTGTGTGAAGGTGCTTTGTGCCATACTAATGCACCATTCTGTGATATAGTAGCATCTTGTTAATTTTGCTCTATTTTATCTTCTAAATTTTTAACCTCTGTAGTGATGTTTAAATCTCTCCCTACAATACAAAGCCATTTGTTTGGAATGAGCATGAGGTTTCAACCTTTCACTTTAATCTATTGCTGTATTTGCTCTTCCCAAATGTAGCTGTTGCATGTACCCTCTTCACACCGCACATACTTTTATCTTCTCACACATACTAGTAGCAGCTAGGAATAAAAATGGAAGTGTCAGTCTCAATCTAAATGCTTGGTATGACTTGTACAGATTGCTGCTGCAGGGCATCCTTCTCATCACGAGCCTAAAGACATTACTACAGGTAAAGAAGAATTCTGTGTAGCCCATGCACAAAGCTGATCTGCATACAAGGAGGAACTTGGGTGTTTGTGGTGGCAGGCCAAGCATCAGTCAACAGAGAAAATAAAACAGAATTCTACACTGCTCTCCCAAATTCACTTCAAAATCCTGATCTCCTGAAGGCAGACGGCACCATTTCTTCTCAGTAAGACACTCTTCTAGCTAGATGAATACATGCCATTAAACCTGGCATGCAGTGTTTAACATCACTACAATTTCAGAGTAAATTCAGCTGCAGTACTTTTCCTCCTCCTCTTCTGGTCTTTCCCTTGGGCATTAATTAAATACAGCACTCACAAGCATGGCCCGCTTAGGAGTGATTGTTCTTTATATATTACAAATCTCAAGCTGTGAATGCATGGGATATTTATATTAATTTTTAATCACCATTTTTAACAGGGAGCAGCTGGGCTGCATCTAGCCAGCAATAGATATCTGTAGTAATTTAAATACTTTTGTCCATTAGCATGCAAATGCAGAACCAAATTGAATCTTATTGCTACATGAGTGAATTTTCTATTTTAGAAAATATACTACTAATCATAAAGAGCTCAAAATAAGGCCATGCTGCTCAGGGAGACAGTAGTTTATCATATATACTTTAAAACAAATTCCTCAGATGTTCATAAAAATGCATGTGAGAAGTTCATATGGTATAAAAAGATACACTCAAATGTGCCTGAGAGGCACAGAAAAGGTAGGAAACCTATCAGAAACATACAACTTCTCTGTCAGAATGTGACTAGATTACAAGTCCCAAAGAAAGAAAACATTTTATTGCTGTAAACTGTATATGCAATATAGCTTACATTTTGTATTGTATATTTTTATTCTCAAACTACATTGCCTTGCCTGTGCTTTCTTCATTATTTTGCCTTCAATGGTGCTTGAAAGCACATAATTTATTTAGGAAAAAGCATACTCCTTTATGTGAATAAATTCTGCTACAATCAGTCCTTGACCCAGATTCCCACAGTTCTCAGAAATTATTTTTTTGAAGTTGCTCAGGACTCCATTCCATAAGAGAGTGAGTTCTTGGAATGTGGTATTCAGTCACACCTCAGTGTGTGAATCAAAATTGGACAAAACTCATATTGTTCTACTCTCAAAAGCCATTTTTAACATGTTCAATAATTACTTCACAGCTGGCTTTAATATAATGTGTGTTGGAAGGAAGCCAGGTTCATGCAATATTTAAATATATGTTTAGCTGGAAAATAAAACACCTTATTGTAATCTGACTTTTAAAGTGGTAGTCACAAAACAGACAGACCATGAGTTTTAGTGCAGCAGTAAAGAACTTAATGAAATGTGTCTCCATTATTGTAAGGATGGAAATAATAAAATGCAGTTAAAGTAAGATAAATGAACCTCAGAGCCAATTTGTAGTAGTGCTTTTTTTTCGAGATCTTCACTAAACAGTAAGTAATATTATTCAAAGAGGAAAATAGGAGCATCTTTTACCAACATCCAGTCTCAATAATTAGAGGGAAAGATTATTTAGACTAATGTTCTAGTGCAAAGTAATGATTTCTGTTCTTGTTTCAGTGTTATGACCAAATTAGGAGTGAGAGAAGTGTACAATTAGGCTCAGAGATAGGGTGTGCATGAGGTTCTAAATCAGGACAAAAGCTGTTCTTGCAGTCTAAATGCACTAAAACTAGGGAGATTTGGAACTATGACAGTCTAAGGGAATGCCAGATGGCAGCCAAAGTTGGAGTCAGCATTTCAGTGTATCTGTACCTACCATGTCTAGAGGTAAAACTTTAGGCTAAAGACAGGAAGATGACTGAGGAAAAGAGCATCTGGAACAGAGAACAAATGCAGGCCTGAAAATTAGGAGCTGTTTTCGATATGGAAATGGCAGAAGAATGCGGATTAACAGAAAAGAGAAATAGCAAAGCAGAAGTCTGGTTTTCAGTGTTGAGAGTTGATTCAAAGGCTGACATGAGTTCAATTAGTTCTTTTAGTCTACAGACTTAGTTTTTCAGCACTGCATCTAACAGGAGCAAGGGAAAGTGTAAAGCTCATGTATGTATGATGACGATGATCCAGGATGATCTGGAAAATTATAGGCCTATCAGTTTTACTTTGGTGTTGGGGAAGCTGGTGGAGCAGATCATCCTGAGTGCTATTATACAGCACATGTAGAATAACCAGGTGATCAGGCCCAGTCAGCATGGCTTCATGAAAAGCAGGTGCTCTTTGACAAACCTGATTTCCTTTGATGACAGGTTGACCAGCCTTTTGGATGCGTGAAAGGCTGTGGACGTTGTCTATCTTGGCTTTAGTAAGGCATTTGACACCATTTCCCACAGCATTCTCCTAGAGATATTGGCAGCTCATGGCAGAGATGCGCATACGCTTTTCAGGGTTAAAACTGGTTGGATGGCTGGGCCCAAGGAGTTGTGGTCAATGGAGTACTTGGCAGCCAATCACAGGTGGTGCTCCCTAGGGCTCAGTATTAGGGTCACTCCTGTTTAACATCTTCATCAGTTATCTAGATGAGAGGATACAGTGCACCCTTAGTAAATTTGCAGATGACACCAAGCTGGGTGGTCGTGCTCATCTGCCTGAGGGTAGGGAGACTCTACAGATGGATCTAGACGGGCTTGATCGATAGGCAAAGGCCCATTGCATGAGTTTCAATAAGGCCAAATGTTGGGTACTGGACTTCAGTCACAACAACCCTGGCAGTGGTACAGGCTGGTTGGACTCGATGATCTTGAAGGTCTTTTCCAATCAAGGCATTCTGTGACTCTGTATCTGTGTCACATGGTTCAAGGAGGACACTTAGATCCTATCACATTTTTAGGCAACGTAAAAGTTTGAAAATGTGGGTTTCATTTTGTGGATAAGACTTAAGAAGCTGTATTGACTAAGGGAAAAAAAAATAGTATCCCTGGTTGTGATATTGGGATTTCTTAATTGAGGGAAAGGTGTTAGAAACATTTGCCATCTGAAGATCATGTTAGATTGTTAGTAGTGGTTTGAAAATTCAGAAATTACCTGTAGCCAAATATAATTTGATTTTTTTATTTGCACCTGGCCTGACAGATGTAATGTTCACATAGAGGAGGACCCAACTACAGAGAGTTTACTGCCATGTGCAGCATCTACAGATGTATTGGAAATGTCTGCTTGTGCAAACATTAATATTATTTTGCAAAAGTTTCTACATAGCTGCTGGATAATGAGTTAGAAAATGTGGGTTTTTTTTCACTTAGAAGCTGCACAAGGTTCTCTCTACAATGTTGTGAAGGGCATTAAAACAAAACCTCTTTACTCTGGAATTTTTGAACACAAAAAAAACCCACACCCCTTTTTCCATAATGCTCTCTGCAATGAGCCATTATGCTCTTCTGTTATAGAATTATAGAGTGGTTTGGGTTGGAAGGGACCCTAAAGATCATCCAATTCCAACTCCCCTGCACTGGCAGGAACACCTCCCACTAGATCAGGTTGCTCAGAGCTCCATCCAACCTGCCCTTGAACACTTCCAGGGATGGGGCTTCCATAACTTCCCTGAGCAATCTGTTGCAGTGTCTCACCACCCTCACACTGAAGAATTTCTTCCTAATGTCTAATTTATATCTGCCTCTTCAAGTTTTAATCCATTACCCTTTGTCCTCTCACTACAAGTGGTTGTTTCTAAAGCTGTGAACTTCAGCCAAGTAAAATCTAGACAACTTGTTAATTATTCAGAAAATCCAATATGGCTTATTGATAGGGCAATTAATTGTAGCTCGCAGCACTGAACACATGATGTATCAGATAAATACTGGATTCCAAAAGTATTTTCACAGAAAGCTTCAACTGTCTGGAATTAAAAGTATCGCCTTGAAAAGTATAGCATTTATACAATGCTTTTCAAGTATATTGGTGACAAATGACTTCATCATACAATCACAGAATCATAGAATGGCTTGTAAAATCAACCAGTATAAGATAGAGGAGGGTACCAAGAAACACTGTACTTAAGAGAAAAAATATTTTTTTTTCTGTGTGACCTGCCCTAGGTGGTCCTGCTCTGGCAGGGGGATAGGACTCAATGATCTCCAGAGGTCCCTTCCAACCCCTAACATTCTGTAATTCTATGATTGTATGATCTCATTTTTCAGGTCTGATATCAAAAAGGAATGGAAACACTGTTAGATGACATGTAGGGAAAAAAAGGGATAACTAGCATCCTTTTGTTTAAATTAATATTTTTTTTTGTGGTTTATTGAATGTGATATGTCACAGAAATACAGTGGTTTCAGCAATGGTAGCTTCTAATGTTTGAGAAAACTCATGAAGAGTGTGTGAGCAAAGATACAAAGAAAAAAAGAGGGCAAATCTGATAGCTCAATTCTTCATAGATATTTCAGCACACCTTTAGTACTGTATTAAAAAGTATTGCCTTTGATTCTACTACAGATCAAAACCAAAAAGCAAAACCTCAAAACTTGCAATGAAACTGAATATTGATCTTCCACGCAGCTTTAGTGTTAAGCCTACTTTAAATAGCTCGCTTATTCACCTTTCTGTGGAGAGTAAGAAGAACAGATTGCTATCAGTGAATTTAAAGGAATTATCATATCTAGGATCATATTACATGTGTGAGGATATAAACTAAGGAAATAAAGAATGCAGTCTCTAAAACCAGAATCAATCAATGAACTGGAAGAGCAGACTGAGCATGAATTTTATTACTCATAAACATGCAACTTGCTCTTAATGGTTCCCTGAAGATATTTTCAAAATGAGGGGTCAAACATATTAAAAAGTTCAATTTTCTTGATAGTCATTGTGAAGGCAGTATGATAGACAAGAATGGTTTCAAGGGGAAATCTTCCAGTGGTGGAAACATTTGACAATTAAAAACTAAATGATCTATGTTAACCATAGTTGAATTTTTAGAAGTTTAAAATCTGTAGTAAATTATAGACACAATGGCTATCAACTGTTTTATTTTATCTGGCAATTTATTAACTGCCCATAGGTTACAGTAACTTAGAGCCATTCTGTCAATAAGAAAAAGCATAAAAGACCTTTACTGACCTGTGAGAGGAACTGCATGATTTTCCTGGCACTACAGATGTGTAATGACAGAGAGAGATTCCTGTTGTAGTGGTTAGGAAGTTAATTTAAAATTAAAGCAACTTGATCTAAAAGCACACAGATAAAGATTATAGCAGCTTTATGTTCTTGATTTTTAGTTATTTGACATTTTCAATAATTATTTAATTATTTTCACATATGCTAGAATTCTAGCACAGGATAAACATTTGGTAGCTTTGTGGAAATTATTATGTCTCACAGAGTGATGGCAGGATATTTTTGTCTCATACACATGCACTTTTTTACTTACACAACTGATTAAATAAAAATACATAAGCATCCTAGCAGTAGTTTAACATGTATTTACTCCCAAGTTTCTTAGTTTTTCTAAAAGAACAGATGCTAACACAAGTGAGTTCTTGAGTATGGTTCACCAGAATTTTCAGCCTATTTCAGATCACTGTTTTTGTCAGCATGGTTTACCTTTCACTGTTGCTTATTCTTGTATGCCTAAATTTCTGTTTTAAATTATGTTTATGATTTTATGTAATATTTTGAAAAGCACTATATGTGTCTTGAAGCATTTCCCTGTTTTTCCCACTGCATTTCATCCCAGCCCATTTCAACTGGCTGATATTTTACTGACCCAGACAAAAAAAAATACTCATAGAAAATTACATTTCTGATGTAATTTTTATGAAGTCAACTGAGTTAAAATGTAGAAGAATTGTTATCCATAGCTTAGTGAGGCTAACTTTTCAATGCTCTGAGTCAGGGTATGGTAAATGACACTTTCTACTCAGTCTGGTTCAGCCAGACTTGGTAAGATCTTTTCTCCTTTGATACTCAGAAAAAATACTATTCCATGTGTAATTAGACCTCTCTCACACTCATAGATCTGCATACAGAGATACCCGCTGCATTGCTTTAGAAGGGCTAAGTAGTAGTAGATCTAGGATGCAAAAAATGCAATTGTTTCAGAAAAGCTTACTAATTATTAGTCTCCTTGACAATGTAATTAATCTTAGTATTACTGTTCATTCTTTCAAAATTACTAGTGTATTACTTTTTCCAATTTGTCTAGTGTGTACTCTTGCAGATGACTCTTTAAACCGTGATTGAATGAACTGAGTTCTGAAGTCAGAAGCTGATAATATATCATTCTAATGAGGGTCCTTCCATTTGTAATAGAGCATGACTATAAATGGAAAAAGAAAATCACCCCACATTTATATTTTGTTACATAGATATTTGATGTTTAAGTGTTCATCTGACATCAAGGGCATGATTTCCATGCACAAACATTAGGTGTTTTGCTCCTAATTTTTATCTGCCTCTCTTACATTCCTTAGAATGCCACACATATCATGGGAAGATTAAAAAGCTTTTTCAGTGTTCAGATGCACTGCAGTGTTCTGCAAATGCTCAATCCAGTTAGGGTACTTGAGGTCCTTGTACAGTAATGGCAACTGACCAATTACTAGTCAAGGAAATAAAGGTCAATTTCCTGGGGTGCATTAGGAGGAATGTGTCCAGCAGATTGAGGGAGGTTCTCCTCCCGCTCTACTGGGCCCTGGTGAGATCTCACTTGGAGTACTGTGTCCAGTTCTGGGCTCCCCAGTTCAAGAGGGACAGGGATCTACTTGAGAGAGTCCAATGGAGGGCTACAAGGATGATTAAGGGACTGGAACACCTGCCTTACCAGGAAAGGCTAAGAGACCTGGAGCTTTTCAGTCTAGAGAGGAGAAGAGTGAGGGGGGATCTAATTAATGTCTGTAAGCACATGAGGGCTGGGCGTCAAGAAGGCGGGGACAACCTCTTTTCACTTGTGCCCAGTGATAGGACAAGTGGCAATGGATTCAAACTCAAGCAAAGGAAGTTCCACCTCTACATGAGGAAGAACTTCTTTACTGTGAGGGTTACAGAGCACTGGAACAGGCTCCCTAGAGAGGTTGTGGAGTCTCCTTCTCTGGAGAAGGTCCCTTCCAACCCATAACATTCTGTGATTCTGTGAATGATGTCTCTGATGATGTCTTCTGAAGCAGTTTTCTGGGTAAGTACACCCAGTCTTTTCAAGATGGCACAAGCAACTTAAAACTTTTCTGATCACTTTCACCTTGTAGTTTCATTCTGTAGCTATATTTTAGTAAATTATCATGGCCCTGTGTAATTGTATCACTGAACAGTCTTATAATCAATATATGGAAGCTGAAGAAGATAACAAAAATCCTAACTGGAGATATCTAATGATGACACAGTGATTTGGTTGATAACTGCATTAAAAAATTAGGCATTGATCAAAACCTAATACTAGTTGCTACACAAAACTCTTTTGACTAGGGAATGATAGTATCATGGTCTTCAGTACTGCCAAGTTTTTTTTGGAGGGAAAGTCAGATCTTTTTTCTCTTACATCAGATTAATTTTTTAGCAGAAGTTCTATGTGTGCAGTCTAAGGGTCTGTCTTCTACTGTATACTACCTCTTACTCATTACTGGCAGAATTAGACCTCCATCTTCAGATAGTTAAAAATGCCAGTCTACTTCATCCACTTCTAGGCTTCCAAACAAACATGTGTTCTTGCCATCTTATTTCCAAAGGAAGTCTTCACAAAAATGCTCAGTTAATTTCTTTATCTCTCTGAAAACACTCCTTAAAACTGTATTTTGCCAAGTAGAACTTGTTTAAAAAGTCCTTCCTCCTAATTTTGTTTTCCATCTTCTAATAAATTAAGTAAAGCTATTTCACTTTTTCATTTTGTAACGTGCATAACTGCCTGACTCACAAAAAGCAGAAACAAAAAGCCATGATATACCACACCAGGTCAATGTGTAAGTTCTGGAACAGCAGTTACCAGAACCTCATTGCCAGCATATTTCTAAGTTTTACAGGTGCTAACAAGTGACTGGAGTACCTGTGCAAAGAACATACATTGAAAATAAAATAACTGCTAGGTTTCTGCTCAGAAATGAGGAAATTAAGAAAACACCAAATAAACAAGCAAATTATATGGTAACATCATAAATGGCCAAGTGAGGTTTTTGCATGCATTTTGGGACATCTAGGTAAATGCATATTATGCAGAGCTTCTAAACCCACATGTAATTTTTGTGGTAGATATAAACGATCGCTTGAGAGCCATTATGGTCTATTATGTAAATAAGCATTTAGGGACTTAGGAAAATTTGTAATTATGAGAGTGCAATAGCTCTACATCGATTTTTCATAAATGTTTTATGAGGCATTTGTTAATAGCACCATTAAGGTAAATCTCTTAATTACAACATTCTACCTTTATGTCACTAACAGATTTTAAATGCACTGGAAGGATAATCTGTTATAAAGTCTTTCTTGATTTTCTTTTGCTTTCTTAGACAGCACTTACCTCAACTGATTATTCAGTGAAAAAAAAGGTGTCAGAACAGAGCTCTAGCATCACGAATGAATGGCTGTTACAACATGAGCTTTAAAGTTCTGGCAGTTTTCTTTTCTTGTTTTCCTGTTTCTCTGGGGGAATATGTAAACATATTTATTTTGTATTGAAATCTCAGGTACATTATTTGGAAGTGTGGAAGGGGAGAAGAGACACGTTTTACATTTTCATCTATGCCATCTTTACTACACAATACTCTTCTTCAGGAAGAGGACTGAACTGGGGTGTCTTCCTGGAAAAGACATTTCTGCAAGTCATGGCCTGGTCTGTAATGTCATATGTAGACCAGCTGTCTTGGAAGGTGGCACACAATAGTTTGGTATCTGATGCAGCTGGTGAATAAAAAATACATTGGGCTTTCTAAATTTTGAGAAAAAATAAGCGGACGTATGCCATATGCACAGGCTAACACTGGGTAGTTCTCACTGAGAGAAAGTTAAAATGAGGCCTGAGGGCATGAGATGTGGCTTTCTGCAATATGGAGTAAAGAATTCCTCACCACAACTACAGAAATGCTGGCACTGTTCAAGAGCCCAGTTTGCTCTTTCTTACATCTCTTATGTCTGGTTCCCTCAGACAAAAGTAAAATTAAAATACTGACCAACTTCTTGAAATAGATTGTATACTTACTTCCCTTCTCTCATCCCTTAACTAATTTTGGAAAAATAACCCTTCTATCTCAGCTGACCTCTTATGCACTGTGTGTGGGTCAGGGTATCAGTTTCAGTGCAGTCAGAAGATTTTTCTATTTCACCAATATATGGAAGTGTTTAAGTAGGGAGGAAATATTATGTTATTGAGAAGATAGATTATTTATTATTCTAGAACTTTTACATTTCGAGTGGATCTGTTACGAGGCAATCATGACTTTGTAAGTTCCCTAGAAAGGGTTCACCTCTTCAGAAGTGGGTAAGAGAGTTCCAGAAGTAGAGACAAATACAGACATCACAAGAAATCACTAAATGGAAAAACATTGAAAAGTTCCCAAAGTTAATCTGGTCATATCAGAGAGGTTCTGCATTTTTTCCAAAACTAGAAGATGGTCATTCATCATCTGTTTTACATGCTTTACTCAGCATTATCCACAACATTTAAATTTGGGGATTTATGCCTTTCTGTCCTTCTCTTAGGTCTTAAAGTACTAGAAGATCATTCTCCTTTTGACCACTATGGGCTTGTTTGCAATGACTTCTCTGTCCATCACTTTTTCATGCTCTTATGTGCAGACAGGAAGGAGACAAGAAATGTGAAAAAGCCCATAGCTCAAAGTCAGACCTCTCAGAAATAACTGAAGGAGTAGCCTCTGGATTTTACATGTAGAGAAGAATAAGGAAAAGAAAATTAAGAAGGGAACAAAGGACACACACAAGGACACAGAAGGAAGACTAGGTCACCTGTCTATTAATGAATGCTCTAGATAACCACACAAACAAGCTTTGATATACAAAATCAAAGTTAACTGCTATGGCTATAATTTCCATTGTGTAGAGTTTGCATAAAGGCATATTTCCACCAAATTCCTTTCTGAAACAACAGCAACACGCACAAAGTTCTCACATTGATTTTATTTATTTGTAAATAAGCTGTGGTTCTGCATCACTGTAATTTTTATTCTCTCCTCCCCCCACCCCTTTATTTATTTTTTTTTTTTTAAGCTGGTTGGTTAAGGAAAAAAGGCTTTAGCAATTGTTCTGGCATGTCCCCTTAGTGAATTTTTATCTGCTTTGTCACCTTCACTCAAAGCTGTCAGGTGCTGTAGAGGTTTTAAAGTAATTAACTTCCTACAAACTGAGAAAGTAGACAGCAAAGCTGAGGAAGAAGGTCTGTATCATAGTAAAGGGGGGCATTAGTGTGACCTCACCTGTGGTTTCAGACAGTAAACAATCTTTACTGGAAAGACTCGTTGTTCATTGAATAACCTTTAAAATGTTTGCATTATGTTTTTGTCATCATATTCATGCTTTTAGAGGAGGCCTTTTGAAAAACAAACTCTTTGATTAGGTCTTACATCAATATAAAAGGCAATTGATACAGTTTTTCAGAGGAGATGTTGAAAAATTATCAAAATAAGTAGTTCTGGTTACTGTGTTCTCCAACAGGAACCGTAAGGTTTTGGATAAAGGGACACAGAAACAGTACATAGTTCGGACTAAGTATCTATAGCACTGTAAATAAAGCGGAGAGGATTTTTTTAGCAAATAGCATCCTAAAATGAGAATTCTTCTTGTATTTTAGCTTAAATTGCTGTAATTTACTCACACATTGCCCAAGTCTCAAAGCTTATCTGTCATTCATTTTTACAGCTTACATGCTTTTTGAAAATAAGCAGAAACATTGCTAGAATTCTAACGACTGCTTTGCTTCTGTGTGTCATGAGAACTGTAAATTGCCCTACATTTTAAATCTGCTCTTTGGCGTTGCTTAACCAACATGCTTGAGACACTGTATTGTACTCACTTCTATTAATTTCCTTGAATTACCCTAGAAGACAATCATTCACACTTACACTTCTCAGAACAACCAGGTTCCAGGAAACACAACAGAAACTAGTCAACAAAGGCAGATGGGCATCATGGGAATCTGGAGTGATAAAAATAATATAACAGAACAGATTAGCAGTGTATATTGCCAGCTTATGCAGCTTTGTGATATTATTACTATTGCTTTCATCTTCTCTCTCCTTTAAAGTCACATATGGTATGGAACTGGTATATTACATTGCCCCTCCCTGCAGGGCATGGAAAATACAGGAACCTCAAGTGTAAAGAGCAAAAGCTGTTTAAAACATTGGAGCTAAATCTAAGCAGAAAATCAGTGGCTGTAAAACTCAGCAAGCACATCCCTTTCAGCATCTGAAGGACAGAATTAGCCACCCAACAAAATGCTTTTGAACAATTTGATTTTTTCTACAGTAGCTTAGGATAGTATTTTATATATATCTATCATGTATAATCTCTCCCTACATATAATATATAGCAATCTTATGATAATGAAGAATCCATAGTTTCATTGAAAACTGGGTAAACTCAGTAAAATTTATCTTCCTTTGTATCAAGGAAGAATAATCAAGAAAGATACCAAGGAAAGCAAGTCTGCACTAAGATATCAAATTATTGCAACACATGTAATGTTTCATCTACTCTTTATCAAATGAGATGAGCTTTTGTTCATTCTCATCATAATGAAACAATAAATATGTATCAATTAGTATTGGTACTTAGGGATTTGTTTCAGTAGACAATTATTGTAGAACTGGAGATAGAAAATGTTTAAAAACTAACAGGCTACATAATCTGTGACAAGAAATGGGAAGTATACTCAGAAGTGGTTTATTTGCATATTTATATTCCATTTAAATACAGGCAGAATTGGAAGTACTAATGTATCTGCGATTTTCCTTCCCATGTCTGAGTGTATGTGCATTTTTATATCTTGAAAAATTGATTAAGACAATGAGGAAATTAAATTTTTTTAGGAAACTGTATTAGAAGTGGTATTCTAGGCAAATTTTGACACAGGGTCCTGCCTAGATAATTACTCATCTGATTTTCTTGTTGACTTTCCTGACTAGCATAGCTAAATTTCTCTTTAGCATCACTATACAGTCTAAATGCACAAAATAGCAAGAACACTGATTAAAATCAGATACTCATGTTAATGGTAATTTGACTTATGAAATAGTTCAGTGGATTTTGTTTTGTAGTTCATTAAACAAGCTTACCACTAAGTCAGAAGTGTTCAAAGAAAAGCAGGGGATGATAAATTAATTGGGCTTGGGGAAGAGTGGTTGGAAAGTTGCCCAGAGGAAAAGGACCTGGGGGTGCTGGTGGACAGCCAGCTGAGTACAAGCCGGCAGTGTGCCCAGCGGGCCAAGAAGGCCAACGGCATCCTGGCTTGTATCAGAACTAGTTGTGGCCAGCAGGACTAAGGACATGATTGTCCCCCTGTACTGGCACTGATGAGGCCACACCTCAAGTAGTGTGTTCAGTTCTAGGCCCCTCACTACAAGAAGGACATTGAGGTGCTGGAGTGAGTCCAGAGGACGGTAACAAAGCTGGTGAATGGTCTAGAGAGCAAGCCATGAGCAGCAGCTGAGGGAACTGGGGTTGTTTAGTCTAGAGGAAAGAAGCCTGAGGGAAGGCCTCTACACTAGCTCTCTACAACTGCCTGAAAGGAGGGTGTAGAGAGGTGGGTGTCAGTCTCTTTTCCCAAGTAACAAGGGATAGAAGAAGAGGAAATGGCCTTAAGTTGTGCCAGGTAACGTTTAGATTGGGTATTAGGGAAAATTTCTTTACTGAAAGGGTTGTCAGGTACTGGGACAGGGAAGTGCCTCTGCTCAGGGAAGTGGTTGAGTCACCATCCCTGGAGGTATTTAAGAGATGTAGAGATGTGGTGCTTAGGGACTTGGTTTAGTGGTGGACTTGGCCATGTGCTAGGTTAACAGCTGGACTTGATGATCTTAAAGGTCTTTTCCAACCAAAACGATTCTATGATTCTATAAATTGGTGTGCTCTGAACACAATATATGTGTTAATGTTTATCTTCCTATTTCTTTGAGGCCTCTTTACTGCTTAAGTTTGAAATAAAAATGAAACAAAAGGAGGAGGGGAGGAGATTCTCTCTCTCTGCTCTGGTGAGACTGCACCTGGAGTCCTGTGTACAGCTCTGGAGCCCTAATCACACGAAAGACATGGAGATGTTGGAGAGGGTCCAAAGAAGGGCCACAAAGATGATCAAAAGGCTGGAGCACCTCTGCTACGAAGACAGGCTGAGAGAGTTGGGGCTATTCAGCCTGGAGAAGAGAAGGCTCCAGGGAGACCTTATAGCAGCCTTCCAATACATGAAGGGGGCCTAAAGGAAAGCTGGGGAGGGACTTTTCATCAAAGAAGATAGTGATAGGACAAGGGGTAATGGTTTTAAAATGAAAGAGGGTAGATGGAGGTTAGACTTCAGGAAGAAATTCTTCACCAGGAGGGTAGTAAGGTACTGGAATAAGTTGCCCAGGGAGATTGTGGAAGCCCCATCCCTGGAGGTGTTTAAGGCCAGGCTAGATGAGGCCTTGTGCAGCCTGGTCTAGTGTGAGGTGTCCCTGGTCATGGCAAGGAGGTTGGAACCTGATGATCTTTAAGGCCCCTTCCAAACTTAACCATTCTATGATCCTATGATATTGCACTTTTTCATCATACTCACTAATCCATAGAACTTTTTGCCTGTTATTTACTGTTTATCTTATTGTTTGATCCCTGCCAGGGAACAGTTCTTGCAAATCACCTTATCTTTTAATTTTGAAGTAATGATATTAATCCATTAATTACCTGTATGTTTACTGAAATGGTTACTCCTTTACCCTTCTAAATTGTTTCTCCCCAGTACAATTCCTGACTAGCAATTTAGCATTGAACACACTTCACTTTTAAAAAGTGACTATAGTGTCACTCAGTCACTGCAGCCAGATCTAGTTTTCACTCAGATAATCAGGTTTATATTAGTTCAAGAAAGCAGGAGACAAAGGATCAGGGAATTTCTACTGTTGTGTCACTAATTTTTGTTGCATCCAAGGCACTAAGTAGGGTAAGATTCAAGATACATTGAACCAGTGAGGTGCAGCAAGAGGACGTCTATCCAGAGAGTGTAAGGTCATCAGCCTGGCAAAGAAACCCTACCTTACAGGCCTGTTCTGAGGACTGTTCCTATGTATTATCCTGTATCTCCTCCAGCAAAATACATGTATTGTTTTCATAATAAATGCTAGAACTGACAAAAGCAGCAGAGAAACCTAATTTCCGGATTCCGGTTAAATTTAGACATCAGACAGATGTTAACCTAGTCTGGTCAATACTCAGTTATTGTAGTATATATTGAAAAGCAAAACTGTAGATTTGAGGCACTTTAATTTCCAGAGGTAGGTAACAGCTTGCATAGCTATTTTTATACCACAGCCTTCTCTGCTCATGTACCTACGCTTTGTCTACACTTCAGCTTTAGCCTCTTAAATCCTTCTGGATATGACCATTGAACTTATATTTTCTTTTTAAAATGGAGAGAAGTATATAATTTTTTAAATAAGGGTAGAAGTATGATAAGAGTTTCCTGTTAGTTTTTTGTCTGATAATTCTTTATGCCTTGGCATGCTTCTGTCCATGTTGAACAGATAAATAGTGAAAATAAAAATTATACATTTGATGCTATAATCACTGAAGTCAATGATACAGCTCTCTGATCTGAAGTGTTCTAAATGAAAACCTATAAGCCTCTGGGATATCGTCAACAAGGGTGAACAGAATACCTGATGAAAAACTAGTATATAACACACAAATTCTCATCAGATTCAGATGCCCAGAGAAAGCCTTTTTGAGAGAATGAAAAATTAAAAAAATAAATCGAAAGGGTGGAATAAAGCTAGTTGCTCGACAAAGTATAAATAGGTATACTGTATCCTCCATGAAGGTGGTGTTATTTGAGAAGACTCTTTGAAGTTTGCTTTAGAAAGTGCTAGACACACTGAATGTACCCTGAAGGTATGAAATGGAATTGTGAATTTGCAGAGAAGTCACAAAAGAGGTACCTGCACAATCAAAATGGACAACCATATCACTAAAATGTAATTACCCAACATGAGAAACTTGCTTTTCATTAGAAACAGCTTTAGCTGAGCATCTAAGTAGCAAAGTTATGTATACATAAGTATATAAACTGATCACAATTAAACTGATCACAATTCAAAATGTGGAGGTTTTTTTGGACACAAGCCTGTGTATGAACTTTGCTTTTGAATGAAGGGTGCACAACATTCAGTAAGAAGATTTCTTAATTCTACTTAATGTATGGTATAGGAAAGAAGGTTAGAAATTAAATGCTTGTTTTGTAGTAGTACTTCCTACTTCTGTTTTAATCTCTCAATTTTTCCCTGTCTGCTACTCACTGCTAAGCCCATCTCTCAGCCCTTGTTTCTCAGTTTAAATCTATTTTTATCTTACTGATGAGTCATTCTTCAATCTGTAGTTTAACACATCCTGTGTTTCTCTGGCTGGTCTCACATGCTTTTTATATAAAGGGAGAGGAGGACTGTAATTGCATCGTGACTCTATGATGTTTCATTCTAGAAGGAAATTAAGGAGATGTTTATTTATAGCCTGAAATATTCCTGATTTTTTTTTTCCAGTTAAAATTTCCACCATGTTCCTATGTGTGTATCTATCCAGGTCTGCCTCTACGTTTTTCCTCACTCATAGCCTGTATAAATATTGGAGTTTATTTGGTTATGCTGCTTGTCAGTTCAGTTGCAGCTGAAATAATAAAATTCTCATGTAATTATACTGGTGCCATTCAAACAGCTAGAGTTAAGGTTGTGTCAGCAGTTTCATTATAAATCCTTAATTTAAATGGTCTGCAATAACTCAGCCATAAAATATGTTTTCAGCTGAACCTTGGCTTGTAAGGCTTCAGGCCAGGAGCAACTTCCTTTTCAAACAAACAAACAAAAAGGAAATAACTCTTTCTAATAATTTCAAGAATTAATGCAGTGCTTGTGAAAAGGCTAAGGCTACTGCCCTAGGAACTGAGCTATGGTGTAAGTCTGCAGTGACACAAGAGGCACATTATAGATTTCCCATTTTGTGTCAGTTCAACTTATGAGATTTTGATCCTGCAAGTTAAGAGAATTGTTTGGACCCTGCATAAACTGACCTCTGCTTTAAGGCTGGTAATAAGAGAGGCATTTGATGACAATTTTGTTAATATATTAAGGGACCAATGAAATGCATCCATGACAGCCAGCACAGGGGACTGGTACACCAAACTGCACTTCAGATGCTTTCAGTCACAAAGTGACCATTCAGGATGAAGTGGGCTGAATCTGAACCATGACCTGGAGGTGAAAGGCCCTCATCATTTCATTCACAAATAGTCTGGCTCCTCAGTTACTTGAAGCCTAAGAAGGAGACAATAAAAAGAAACATGGACTGGGCAGAGGCAATGCAACCATACAAGAGTTTTAGTTCAGATGCCTTTCACATTCTCGCTCCTACGATTTTTAAATGTTGTAAAAATTTAGTCTCATAAAGCTATGCTGATATTTAGATAGTATAAGATATTTAGATAGTATAATCCAAATTTAGTTTGAGATTAACTATAGCTGGCACAGCTCAAAATCCATATAGAAAATCAATTAAGGACAAGTTTTAAAGATGTATTAAGGATTTTCCTAGTGAAATGCTCTTCTCTATACAATTCAGCAAGTCACAGTCTTAAAACTTTGAGCAGACACTTTTGACCTTAAACTACTTTCCTTCTTACAGACACTAACTACACGTCTGTTAGCAGTGGGTAAGGATCTTATCTTGTGTATCTAAGACCAAATTATAGATATTTAGTCTTTCTGATTTGTGGCAATATTGCCTAGAGACAGGATAAAGGTAAAGACTGTACAATAATTAGCCCTAATTATCAGATTATAGCTATTTGTATAAATCTATTCTCATATAGAATCCCATGAAGGTGTGACTTTTTCTGTTATTTTTTCATTATAATTCAATTGAGCAGCCTTCAAAAGTAGACTTTTCTCATTTAAGCTTGCTGCACTATATTTTTCTTTTCTTCTTCATCTTGGTTTTACATAGTGCATTTGGATATTAGCAGTATAAGAAGAGTCCATCACTTTAAAGGAAAAACCATCAGCTTTTAGAGTTATTAGCCTCAATCAAAAATATTTTAAAAGTCTGTTAAAGAAGATATTCCATAAAATGTCTGCCTTCTGAAATATGGTGGATTAAGCTCTAATTCTTCCTGGAAGAAGGTTCTGCCATAAATAAGTCCTTGCAAAAGTAATTTTAATAAAATAGAGAATAAGTCCTCATTAAAATCTGAAACGGAAACTTGTGATTTTCTCTTTGAGTGTTTGTATACACAACTGCCTGAAAAGATGCCCCAAACTGTTATATTTCATGAAGGGCTTTTTACCAGCAATTTTCGACATGCTTGCATATTGGTTAGCTCGACTCTTTTCAGTGTTATAGCTCCAGCTAGAAAGTAATACAACCGTATTTAAGATGCCATAGAAGATGAAGAATGTTGCAGTGATGCTATCTACTAAATGTACAGGAAGGAAATAGAGGTTCAGTGGTTATTGATTTCTTCCTTACAGTGATCTGGTCCTATAACATAAAAAAGTTTTAACATACTTACACGTGGTGGACAAAGCACCACAGAGCCAGCACAGTCACACAGATGACAAGTGGTGTCACTCTGGGACCAAAACCAGCTCAGTTATGCCTGCAGAAAGCACTGCTTGTGTATGGCACTGCTGTAATGAGGCTCAAGACAGCATTTAATCTCTGCATCAAGCTGTACCTTCTGAAAAAAGTTCATGAGTCTCTAAAATGTAAGTGCTTTGCACACAAACGTATCCATAGGAAAGCACAGGTAGCTGCAATCTGGGAAAAGCCTTCTAGCTTTGAAACTCTGCTGCCATTTTAGAGTAAGTTGGCCAAGTAAACTACAAGATCTATACAAAAGGCTGTGCTGAAGTTCTAATTCATATTTGCACAGTTTCAAAATTTGTTTTTTGAGGGCTTTCCTGTGCCAGCAGCTATGGTAGTAAAAGATGGGCAACACTGAACTCACTCACGAGATTCTTCCATCTTGCAGCAACTCTTCAGTTCTTAACAGTTTTGCAGTGATGTAACTACCCACTTGGGCAGGGAAGTCATCTGATTGCACTAACTGAGCAGTTTTGGTGCTCACCCCAATGACATAGAGAAAAGTAATGAATTGCAGCTTATTAATGTGGACAGTGGCAGTTGTATTTATTCTGCAGATCTTGGAATATTTGCTTTTTATGAGGGATTCTATAATCACAAGAGAGTCACTCCTTCCTTTCACAAGGGGTGAAAAGTATTACCACTTTATGACATGGTGCATGAATAAGCAGCAGCTTTTGCTCTAAGATATTAAGTATTGTGACTCACTGCTTCAGGGAACAGTTGTCTTTAACATCACAGTGAAATCCCAAGTATAATTAAATTTCTATTTTTTCTGCTGGCAAGGAAAAATGAGGAGAAAGTAACAGTACTTGAAAACAAACCAAATAAAATGTTCGGTTCAGATGACCTTTATACTTAGCAGTGAATCAGCTGTTTATCATGGGCTACCTGCAAATACTTGCAGGGGTTCCCACTAGACATCGTTCCCAAACATAATCAGCTTTATGACTTTTGCCATGCCTCATGAACAGAGATGCTTTTCAGCTCCTATCACACAGAACCCCTAAGGCTATTTTTGATAGTGATAGCCTTGATTTTGGTTTAAGTAAATAAGTGAAAACAAAACTATTTCTGTGGATAATCACAAGTATCTGGTAGCTTGTCTGATTTCTTCAATTCCACTTCTGCTCTTCTTTAGTACTTGACTGGGCTTTGAAATACTGGCATATACAATATGATTTCAGGTTGTGGGATTTCTTTCCTACCCATATATACAACATAAAGCTATCCTGGCCAAGGAAACAAGAGCTGATTAAGTAATATTTAGAATGTTCTTTAAGACATTGATTTAAAACAACAGAAGAAAACTTTACTGTCTAATCCGATCCACATATTCTGCCCAACAACTTGAGAGGTTTTATTTGAATCCAAAATTGTTTCTCTCTCTCAGATTCTTATTATCTACTTTCTGCAAAAGAATCACTAGAACCTCTTTTACTGCTAATTTCATGTGATAAGATGAAGCTGAAAATTATTGTGGCCTAGATGCATACCTAAGCCTTAGGGATGCAGTCTCTATCATTAGCATCTGAGTCAGTCAGTAATTACCCATTTCATCAGCACAGGTCTGTTTTGTTACCTTGTGGAATTTTTTTAACCTTGTTTATGTCAAGAGCTTTATCTGTTTCTTTTCAGGTGTCCTTCTGTTATAGACAAGATGTTACTGAAAACTACTTTTCTGTCAGTTATTCACCTCTCACAGCAACAGGTATTTCTTGGATGTTGGTTTTGTATGGGCTTTTGATCTGTAGGAAGGTTAGTGTAAACAGTTTCAAGTTAAGTCTTCATCTACAATCAATGGTAATAGACTTGACATTATTTGTATAGTATGCCATGACTATTGTAAAATCTGACTTCAAAACCACTATACATCCTTGCAGGCAGAAATGCTTGAATATTATTAGATATAACCTTAGATATAACATTAGATATAATTCATTCTGGTTTTCCTCCCCACGCAGCTCCCCCCCTTAATCCTACAATCTTCCATTTGCAAATTTAGATTGTTGATCTAGAACCCTAGAATGGTTCATAACTGCAGAACTAAATTTCTCAGGACAATTGGAGATACTTTAGTTGTAATAAAAATGAGAAAGACAAAGTCAATAGTTAGGGAATACTTGTCTATACACACCATTGGGAACTTAGCTAGTGAAACTGTTCATGCAGACAAACCTAGATGTGGTGGCTGCTACTTTTTTTAGTTCTTTTTGCAAATTTGGGAAAGGGTGGGATCAATAATGGCACTTAAGGCATTACTATCCAGGTACTCAGTGACACCTTGCTCCATAATTTATGTGCACCTGATAGTTTTGAAACAGCTCATCTCATACCTGTCCCTGTATTTGCCCTAGGGCTTTCCATTGGATCTTGTGGAAAAAAAAAATTCTAGTACCAGACAGCAAGTAATAAACTAGTTTGCCAAAAACTCTGTAGTCAAAATAAGGTATTCCTCTGATTACATGCATAAACCAACATAACTCTGCAACTAAACCAGCCACCTCAGTACTGAAGCATTTCTAACAACAGAGGAGGTTCCTCTTACCCTACTTGCTCCCAGGGACCGAGTCCTTCTGTCTGGAGACAGAGACTATGCCCTCATCTTCTCCCACTGCTTGAAAGGGCACCTTCACTCAGCTCTACCTACCTGCAAATTGGGTAAAAGGGATGGGGGGGGGGGGGGGGGGGGAGAATGAGAAGAAAAAGTTTATTGACTACAAGGGGACTTAAGTGTGACAGGTGGGGGCAGTCGCCAGGTCCAGGGCTGAGGAAAAGCTAAAATCCTGCAGTTGGGGGAGCCTCAGTGCTGCGAAAAGCATCCAGCAAGCTGTTGGGCCACAATACTGGATTTTTTTTGGGGTTGCATGATTCACACAGAATCTTTCTTTAGAGAACAATGTGAGGGATCTGAAATAATGTGTGGATGGAGATTAAATGGTAATAATTGTTATTAGATAGTTTTGGTCATTACCTGAGAAGCAACTCTCTTCCAAAGATGCTGCTTCTCGGAATTGGAGCAGATTGTACACTGAAAAGCAGATAAACAGTGCTGTACTATCACAATCAACCCTCTAGGTAGTTTTTTCAAAAAGAATTCTTAATTTTCTGCAGTATAATTAATATGGTTTTGTATAGCTTATGTGTTCTGTTTGTTGAGGTAGTGCAAGTAGACTGTACTGCTTAGGGTTCTTACTCTGCAGAAAGCTTCAGAAGGAATCTCAAAATGAATGCTCTTCTGCTAACCAGTTTTAAACTGCTGGTATTTATGCTTTTATAGATCCTTCTTATAGGAATTGACAAGTTGCAACAGTCAATTAAATATAAATATTCCTTAAATGGTACAGATACTCATGCAGTAGCAGATTTCAGAGATTTTGGGAGTGTTGTGAAAGCTTGTTGATTACATGTATTTCAGTAAGATACACAATCTTGTCTTGAAGATGTCATGCACCTGAGTTTATGACCCCCTGATACTTGCTTATGTATCCTTCAGGTTTATTTTCAGGTTGGATTTCTCTGACATTTTTCTGTAGCCTTGTTAATACTTTCCTGTAATGTCTTTGTTATGTGCAAATAACTATGTGCTGTGATTAAGTCACGTTTCAGCCTCTTGAATAAACAGAATAGGTAAGCCTGATCAGCCTGATATCAAAGATTTGTTTTCTAACCACTTAATAAGTACAGGCTTCTCTTCTGCACTTTCTCAGTGTTTGCTTGTTTTCCTGGGGCCATTACAGAAATGCATGCTAGGACTGATTTTTACTAGTGCGTGTACAGAGGCATAAATGCTTTCTTACTTTCATTTGATACCACTCCTTTTCATAACACTGTAAAGAATTTACTGGCCAATTTAGCAAGACATTGCAGGAAGAGTTCACACTGAGGTAGCCAGCTGTACAATGATCTGTAGTTCACCTGTGAGGATCTGTTTTTTGAGACATTCTTTCTATAAAAATAGTTGAATCGTTAATTTTTCAAATATATTGTATTTAATTGTACTGGAATATAGCTGACTGGATCATGCCATTAAAATAGCACCAACCAGCCCCTTCTCCTCCCTTTCTTATTTTTCAGGAGTCACCTACAAAATATAACGTCAATGTATTAATACATTTGTTTTATCACTGTTAAAAAATAAATAAATCACAGACAGAAAAGCAGTGGCCAATGGACCCTCTAGTAATTTGCTGACACCTGCCTGTTAGAAAACATTTGTTATGCAGCAGTTGTTAAAGTTCAAATAATTATTGAAGAAAACCACGAAATTTAGACTAGCATTACTTTCAAATAGATTCTGGAGGAGACTTTTTTGGGAAACTGGAAATATCCAGGGAGATACATCCCTTGAAATGTACTAAAAAACCTCATTTTACTGGTATCATTCTTCACATCAAATAATGTTTTAAATAAACTTCTTCCAGAAAGTGCCTTTCAGGGTCCAAATGACCTTTATTCTTGTTGGAAGTCAGCTCCATCTCCAGTATTTTATACATGCACAGCAAGGAAAGAGAAATTCTGCAGCACTCTGTGGGATCGAAGCAATACCAAGAGGTTATCATACACACTACACTGAAAATAGGATCAAAGTTATAAATGCTGATTCAGTTATCAGGGCACTGTGGGTTTGTTCTTATTTATAGAATGACAGAATAAATCACAAAGGCCCATAGCAATTATTAAGGGTGATGTGGTGAATTTATATGCCCTGAAAGTGAGCTGTAATACCCAGGGAGTAGGTCAGGAAGGGAATTCTGACTGAGCTGCAACTCTTTGTCTGGTTCCACTTACTGCAAGCAGGGAGCAATCTGTTTTGATAGCTATCTGTAGGAGAGTATCTTTAGCTCTGTGGGGACCTGATTGTGCAGGCTTGTTTTCTAGTTGTCAGTAGTAATGGAAAAGGACCAGGAACAAAATGGAGGTTTTGCTTGGGTTTGGTTTTTGCTTCAATTTAACCTGAAACAGTGATTAAAAGTTTAACTGAAAATCTTCCACTTAGGATCACGTCCCTGATAAAGGAGAGCAATTCTGTAAAATAAGGGAAGAATGGACTGGGGAGGAAGGAGACTTCACAGAGAAGTAAATAGCTCCTAATGCTTTCTAACATACCAAGGCTCAAGTCTGGGGCTCTGCTTCATTCAGAGCAAAAGACTGAAACCATGCCTTTTTCCTCCAAGGCTAGTGCTTCTAGTGCTTCAGTGTCCGGGATGTGCCCTATTCTGGATAACCTCATTACTTTTGTCTATATAGGTGGTTTTTGCATTCTGTTTTGGTGTTTTCATTTTTAGGAAATGGCAGATGAAAATTAAAGTCACATGCAAGTAAAAGCCTTATTTTACTTGTTGTTGAAATAGAGAGAAAATATTCAACCTTGAAGTCATCCATAACAAGAAAATATCATGTTCAGTCCAGAACTAGCAGTGACACACAAGCTGAGGAAATGTTTTTTGATACTTTACTTAAAAAACAGTATTTTAAAAGGCTCTATTCTTACTAAGGTTACTCAATATCTGTCAGAGTAAGTAAACTAATTCACTCTGAACAATGTAACTGACTAATTTACTGATTTACTGAACACTGGAACATTTGTTTCCTTTTATTAACTCTTTTCCATGATCTTTGGCTAAGTCTTCTACATATCTGAGGAGGTTTTTATAAATTATATGTAGAGTAAGTTGTACAAGGAGTAAGGGGGCCTGTCCAGCATTTCTGATCCTCTCAGGTCATAGTGATGTCACACAATGTAAACACAGAACTGGAGAAGAAATTGACTCTTCTATAGTCCAAACAAATTAATACGAAAGAGAATTCCGAGTACAGTCTGGCAAGATCTGAGCAAGATTGTGCAGATCTAGGGACAAAAAATTGTCAAAGAATGACAGCAATCTTGGCAATGGCATTCCAACTTGCAGAACAAAGACTTTAGTTCCTCTGTAAAGTTAATTCCTTAACCATTCCACCCTGTTTAATTGACAGTATATGTATTTATTCTTTTAGAATGAAAGCATACAAACTAAACTTCCTTCAAAACTAACTTTTGAGTGTCATTTCCATAATTAGCACTTCCTCCTTTTGCTGCTGTCACGTCAATTTTTTAATAAGGTTGTATTGCTTTGTTCTGAGCCACAGTCTAATGATTCAGATATTTCCTTTACCTGAGGCACCCCTTTTCTGGCATTTCGACCTGCATAACCCCCACTTTCACTGTCTCTCCTCCAAGCAACCTTCCCAACTTCTGTTCTCTGTATTGTACTGCTGCCAGTGTCTGTCAAGTACTCCTTCTCATTGTCCCAGCAAGTGCCATTCCATCTGTCCCACTCCACCTGCATTTCCTCCTTCAAAGAAATCCAACAATCCAACACAAACCACACCCAGTTTCATACACCTTTGTAAGGTTTGCTGCCCAGAAGTTTTAAAAATCCCAGAAGTCTACAAGAATGAATTAAAGCTATATATCTTGTCTGTCCTATGCTTTGACTCAGTTGGATGCATTCATGTCAGATCACTCCATGTGCTTCCTTAATTTCATTAGTAATGTCCAGTAAATCCTGTTACAAAATAAATGAATTTCTGAGGAGCTGCCAAAGGTCAAGAGACCTTGAGAGACATTATGCTTTGCAGTTAGAATAATTCCCCTCCAAAAAAATCTTGTTGTTTTACATTAAGCTGAAAATTGTAAAACCTGAATATTTGCCTACTGACCTAATATCTACAGGCACATTTTTAAGCAAAAAATAAATTTTTTTGTTCCTGTCCCCATTTCTTCCCCCCATCTGTCTGATTCTTCTTTCGATTCAGGCTTGGGTGTTGTTTTTTCCTGTGTTCTGTTATTACAAGACACTCACTCACCCTGTTTTCCCCACATACAGACTCAACAATGCTGTCTTTCAGAGAAGGGGTTTTCTAAAGGGTCACTTCAGCTGGAATAAGCAAATAAATAAATAAATGCTAAAAATTTAATTAAAATCTTAACTAGCTTAAGCCCTGGCAAGCAGGCAGAGTGCAGTTAACATTCTCCATTAAATCTGGAGCACTTGACATAATGTGGAGAGTTTCAGAACTACAGGATAGGCACATGTTTTATTCAGAAACCAATGAGAGCTTACTGCTGTGCCAAATGACTGTCAGAAAGCTGGCATAAGATGTCCCCTGTGAACCATTCTGGGATACCCAAAATAATTAAAACACGGGAACAGATATTTTGGGGTTTTTTTAATGCTGCTTCAACAAGTACTAGAGAATCCTGAAAAAGCAGATTCCTGCTAAGGGTAGAGCTCTCCTTCCATGCTATCCTGAGATCAGAACTTTTGATTTAGTGTTATGATTTTTGGATTTTAAAATCAACCTTCAAACTTACAATTTCAGTTCACTTTCTAGAGGCTAGGCATTGTACTAGATTCAGTAACACAGAGCTTTCTATAGGGGAATGATACTAAATATGGGAACTCCAAGATTTGTACCAATCTGTTCAGTCTACCCATTCCACTTTTTTTTCCTGTTTATGTTCACCATTTCTTTCCACAGAAACAAAACGCTGCCTTCCAGATCTGCTGCTTTTTACCCAGTATTTTAAATTTTTCATGATACAGGGACAATATCACTGCTCTCAGGGTGTTAATTGAAGTGCAGTCAGTGTGTAAATTGAAGTCACATGGAACAAACTGTGCTCATGTCCAAATGAACTGTAGAGGCCTAGTGAGGTATTTCTTGTCCTAATGTATTCAAGTAAGAAACAAGTGTAATTTAGGTGCCTTTTCCTTTGAAAATGGGAAACCATTTCCAACATCCAGCGTGGCTTGCAGAGCAATTTAGCAAAAACAGGCCCCATTTGGTCGTTACCTCTCAGATCTATGCAGGGAGAATATGAACTGAACCTGGGAACTCCAGTGCACTTATTGCATCCAAGACTGGGGACCTTAGCTCTTGTCTGTGCTTTGCATTTACTTTTTCTTTCTGTGGAAACTAGGGGTAAGAAATGGTGATATTTGTATTTTACACCCAATATAATGTCAGGGTCTGCCCAGGATGTGTACCTTCCAGTCTACAAGCAATCTCTGATGCACCAGACCTCTGCTTCTAGTTTACCAGTACTACAGTCTCCATAGACTCTACTTAGAATTCTTCATTCTCTGCCAGTATGGCTCCTTATGCAAGTACCTAACTTTGACATTTATTAAATACTGTAAAAGCACAGATCTGCTGACCTGAAGAAGCATTTCTGATTATAATTTTTGAATAACAAAACCGGTCTTTCCAAAATAACTGTGATTATTTTTAGTCTTATTGTGACATTGTTGGCAGAATTATTGCAAAGACAGCCCTAAAAAGACAGATTTAATTAGAAAAATAAAACAGAACAAGTCTTAGCACATAAAGTGAAATATCTCACTTTATGATTGCAGAACAGGCTTGTGGTGGAGGGCAGAGAGAAAGAATTTTTGTATGCCACACAAACAGCCAAACAAGTAATCATTCATCTCAGTCTGGATAGATGCTTGGGGGTTGACAAGGGAAGGCAGAGATGGTAGGACTGGGATATGGAAAGCCTTGTTCCAGTTATTCTTTATTTTGCCACTCTACAAATGTTTCAAGCAATCCTTTACAAAGCAAATATTTGGGACCTCTATTTTGATAGTGGTAGATAGAGTACAAGCAAATTTAAAATTCAGTAAGAAATATTGTGAATATTCTGTGTATTCTGTCTTCCCTTCTACAGTAGCATTTGCACTATAGATTACAATTTCTTAGGATTTCTTTGTAGTTATAAAGAATTTTACCCATGCACTGGCAGAAAGTTCACTTTAACTGTTAGTTTAAATGTTTTGTGAGTCGTCCTTGGTCTTGAGTATATAAGTACTGTTTATGTCTCCTGACTGGACTATGTTTCCTAAACATATGCATAAGGAAAAAGAATAGCAGCAATGCAGGCAGAGCAGAAAGTAAAATGCCACTTGTTTTAAAAATTATTTTTTACAAAGTGATTTTTTGGTGCGTTTTCTCTGAGATGGAGGGATAGTTTTACAGAATATAGTCCAGAGAAAATTTTTAAATTAACTCAGAAATGAGCATCCTTTGCTTCAAATTAATGTTCTTAATTATTTATTTATCTTGACCATAATTACTTTCAGAACCTGACCTTCTATCTGCTTATTCTCAGATTTGCATTACAAAAGTGATATTCCAAAAAATTTATTCAGAAACGAGCATTTCTTTCTGAATATGTCTCCTTGATGTAAATGCTTGAATTCCATGAATTGAGAATACAGGATATTCATACTTACATTATTCAGCTACATACTAAATCAATCTGCAGCAAATTAACACGAGTGGGAAGGTTACATCATACCATATAAAAGCAGATCCTTCTGTTTTTGTTTTGTGAAAACTGGATTCCTTTGAACATGTTGCACACCTCAAAATGCGGGTAGACTTTTGAAAAGCCCTCCCTCTGTTAAACTTACATTAGTAAAAAAACCAATTGGTTTAAAACAAAGCTAATAGCTACATACTTTCCTCAGTTAAAGCAACAGGAAAGTAGCCTGAGGCATTTTTTGTTCTTGAAAGAATTAGATGACACACATCACCTTCCATTGAGATCCATTTGAAATTCTACTTAAACATAAGTGTCCTGGTTTAAATATTAAAGGTGAACCCTAAAGAAACTAGAGGACAGAATTGCTCTGTATTACCCCCCCTCCACCCTCCCAAGGGAAGATAGAAAGGAGAATATGAAAGAGCCTTCAACTTTGGAAATTGAAACTAGAAACAAGATTACTGTAACACAACAAAAAAGGGTAAAACGGGGGTGGGGGAAGAGTGGGTAAATATTTATATACAAATATACAAAACCGATCTCGATGGTGGCAGGGATATGGGGAACGCAGGGCCGCTCCAGGAGAGGTCCACGGCTCCTCACAGCACCCGATGTAGTTGGATTCTGGAGCGAGCACGTGGGAAGCCAAAGCAAACCAGCAGCACACCTAACAGTGGAAAACGAGTAGGAAGCAGGAGAGAGTGGCTTCCAGGTCTCCTGGCTTTTATAGATTGTGACAGGAAGTGGGTGGGAATACTGACCCCTGCCAGTCTCTCAGGGTGCTAAGGACCCTCTCTCTCCGATAGGTGTCCAACACAGTGCCGGAGTCTTCCAAACCATAACAATAAGTAAAGTTGTTTTTTGTTTTGTTTTGTTTTCTGTGAGCACTGGCACAGGTTTTCCAGAGAGAGGAGTCTCCCTCCTTGGAGATATTAAGAATTTGAGTGTGCTCTAGCTGACCTTGATCTGAGGAGGAGATTGAACTAGATAATCTCTAGAGGTCCCTTCCAAGCTCAGCGATTCCATGATAATTTTTTGGAAAAGTCATCAAAAAGGCTACATTTAATCCTCTCTGAATAAGGTAAAAGCTATTTTAAGAGTTTGACATTTAAATAACTGTCTGAAAAGACGGTCTCAGCTGGTTTTAAAAGAGATGTCTGCAGATACGTTAACTTGTAATAGCTCACCTCAGCTTGAGTGAATAGGCAACTGGAAGCCTAGGAGTACTATTGCTATGGCATGGTACTTCAAGAAGCAACAAAACAAAACAGAAAATGCATCGCCATTTGCTCTTTTTAAGCCAACCTCACTCATGCTATCTGCTTTAGTAAATATAGAATAATTAACAAAAATAACTGCTGTACGGACTAGATAATGATGGTAAACGCGTAATTTAGCTCAATAAAACAACACAACATACATGCATAGGAAATAATTCTGACTAATTTCTGTTGGAAAAGGTGAGTATTTACAAGAGGGGGAGAGATCATGGATTTTAATCAGTTTACAATCAGAGTATACTGTCGATTAGAAGTATCATTTGATAGGTTTTTAAGCACTGCTAATTAGCAGAAGGGTAAATTAAGTGCAGCTGTTGATGAACCAGCCAGAATCCTTTGAAGTTAGTAATTTTGCTGTATATTAATGTTACTGCAAGAAATGCAAAAGCTGTTTCATGTCTTCATTTTTATCATAAAACACAATCTTCACAGTCATCGCTCTATTGAGACAGGACTACAAGTAAACTTTTCTACTACAGCTGTATGTAAATATTTTAAATCTTGTTCTCATTTAAATAAATTAAGGCAATAAGAGATTCACAGAAAATATATGTATTCATATTTGAGCCTAATGCAAATAAAGAGAACATCCTAAGGGTGATGAATAAGTTATAGCACCTCTATAAAATAGAAGACATGAGCATGATATTAGTGACAGTCTTTTTTTTCTGTATTCATAGACTTAATGAAATCTTAAAAGAGGATGGTGTTTCTTTAGTAAATGATACTCAAGAGAGCTATGTATAGGCCACTTAAAAAACCATTAGCTAACTGCATTAAAAATCCCAGTATTTCTTTTGACTTTGACAAAAAAATAAAATGTTATTATATGGATGGGTATTTAGACAGCATTTTTATAAAAGCATTATCCTGAGAAACAATATTGAAAGAACTTTAGGTTGCAGAGACCAGAATTCACAATGCAGGAAATGTCAGAATAAATGTTGCCCTTCCAACCTTAATTCAATATTCTGTGCATGTTGCACAGTGGTGCCATGCCTTGTTGACTACACATTTTTCAAACTCTCTCTAAAGGGAGAATTGGAAGTTTATTCAGGAGCTCTTCTGTATTACCACAGTACTGGAGTGCTTCACATGAGAAAGCAGTTAATTCACCATGGCACCTTGTGTATGAGGACAAGGATTATATTAATTCCATTATACAGATGCAGGCCCTTAAGGCATAGAAACTGCATCTATCTGTATGTGTAGTGCAGAAGCTGCCTGAAGCTTGTCTGGAAGACAAATATGGTAACTCCAGATCTCCTAACCTGCTGAAGACTCCTAGGGGGCTGACCTGAATGGGCAACTGTGAATACTCAGAGAAAGTATTTTAGAAGCACCTTGTGCTTTAAAGGAAAAATGTTTTATAGTGTTTACCAGAAGATTCAACTAGCAATGATGCTTTATGCTTGGACTGGATATAGATATGTTTAGTTTACCCTAGAGGTCTGACCTTTATCAAAGGATTCCAGTGTTTCTTGCTACAAGGGTAAAAGGAGTTTCTGCAGAGGAGACATAAGAGCAAAAGGCGGTTGTATGCAACTGGTTATTCATTAGGGTTATGAGCATACATAAATGTAATGTTTGAAATTTAGTTGTTTCAATCTCTTTGAGCTTTATAACACTACATAATAAAACGTCTTAATATTCTAAAGATAGTCTGCCAAACCCGTGTCATGTAGGAATTCTGTGGTGGAAAAAAAGGTATGATCCAGTTCCCCAGAGTAAGTTTGCTGTCCTAAGTATGAGACCATCTTTTGTACTCCTGCTTTATTACTTCTTTCTTTCCAAAATCTGCAACAAGGACTGCAGGCCAACTCCTGCAGCAGACATCTTTGATTCCTCCCTAGAGCAGGTCTATTTTCTGCCCTGATTAAGATGTCTCATAGATAAAAATAGCCGGTGATCTTGCAGTTAATGACTTTTGCAGTCCTTAAATGGATTAATTAGGCTTACATGAACCATCATACTTCTGAGCCCTTGACTTTTCAAACTTCAGAATATTCTTTTAGCACAACATGCACACATACATTCTTTTCTAGGAACCAATGGTGTGAGTAGTGTGTGCCCCTTCATCCAAACCTTGTCCCTCTGCAACCTGAATATCCTCTGGTGATACTTGACCCATGAACAGAAGGCAAGAGGCATTGTGTGAAATTCTGGTACTGGGACTGACAGGCCATTGCTGGTGAACAAGTGTTTTGCCCATGGATTTGAAAAGTGTTTAGTGATGCCAAATTAATGGTGAGGCTCAGAAGTCTTGGATTTAGTTCTAAACTCTGGAGGCAAAAATGGAGAGTAACAGCTGCCAACACTTCTGGCACTTCTCCTTGTAAGCTGGTCTGTTGGCTCAGTCTTACCCGAGCCCACAATTCCATCAAGCACCTTTGTACCTTGGCAACTATTGTTGTCAGTCTCCTAACTGTAAATATTTCAGCCTCAATTCTCTGCAGATCTGGTTTAACCACTTCTCTGATGCTCTGCATGTTTGTTCCAGTCTTCTTATGCTTTTTCCCCACATACTGCAGTACATTCCTTCAGCCTTTTGCTACTTTTGCTACAGAACATCCTTGGAGTTGTGAGGGGCATACCCACACGGACACTAAGCAGTGCCCTTCCAACAATCTGATTGGTTCTCATGGAGGATGGGGGTATCTAAGAAAGAAGGCAGAAAACTGAGGGCGGACCTAAGTGAGAACCTGGTCTGCCAAAGGCGGGAAAATGGATACAATGTTGTCAGGCCAGAAGTGCCTCGAACTGAGAGACATTATAACTGGCCAATCGGTGAGCGGATTGAAAGGTGTTCCACCTATCAGGTGTGAATCTCGCCCACCGAAAATCCTATAAGAAGCGACCACGCAACGACTGTGTGTGGCTGGTCGTCGCTGAGAAGAAGAAGAAAGAAGAAAGAAGAAAGAAGAAAGAAGAAAGAAGAAAGAAGAAAGAAGAAAGAAGAAAGAAGAAAGAAGAAAGAAGAAAGAAGAAAGAAGAAAGAAGAAGAAGAAGTCTGCCCGTAACTGCGCATCGCCGCAAGCCGCCATTTTGCCACCACTGACCGCCATCTCATCGCCACTGCTGCTGCAAGCCGCTGCCAGCCAACGCGCCCGAGAAACCGACGAGGGAGCTCGAGCCCAGGTTAGAAGCCTTTATCAAGGCTCATAGAGCTGAGGCCTGGTGTGCTCACCCCCCGAAAACGCTCGGGAAGATCGCTGGCCAACAAGAGCCGGGGCTGGTCCCCGACTCCACCAAGCAGCTAAGGATTGTGTAAGGACCTTCACCTGAAAGCCCCTCCGCCCTTCCCCGCTTTCCCTAAACCCTGCGAAATACCCCGGGAGGTGGGAGGTCGGGTCTTTCCCTATTTTCCTTACCTTTCCTTACCTTTCCCTTCCGGCACGGTCTCTAGGTTTCCCCGTTGTTTTACACATACTTAAGTGGTTGCTGGGTTCATTTACGATTGGCTGTGTTCGTATAATTTTAAAGTAAAGAAGCACATAATTCAAATTACCCTTAGCCTGAGACTCTTATTTTCCTGAACTGTGTTGTTAAAATACCTGTCGTGGGGGGGCTTACGGAAGCTATCAAAAGCGGGACATTCTGCTTGTGTCCCCTGATTGCACGGTCTGGGGGCTCTCCTAAGACTGTGTGTGTGTGTGTGTGACTGAGACGGAGCACAGGCTCCGAAGCGAGTGTGGACTCCCGAGCTGCGGTTCCGCTCTCCCGCGAGGGAAGCGGCCAGCGACAGAGGAAGCGTAAGGCGTGTTAGGACAGCGTGAGCGTGGTTGCATCCATAGTACGCCAGGCGAGTGAATGTTCGTGCGTGCTAAAGACATACCACAATAACACGTTCTGCGAAATACTGACACACATTGCATCCAACATCTCGTCACGTGATACACATACATCGGGCCCCGGACCGTGACAGGAGTAAATTTCTTCCTTCCATCAAAATAGAAAATTTCCTCATTAATAATCATGTCGAAGAGAACACTGGCAATGAACAAAATTGTAAGTTTACTTATTTTTTCCCATTGTACCGGTCTCATGAACAACTTTACTATTTTTGCTGAAATACTCAAAAAGCATGTGTCTGAGACACAGCAGGCAAAGCTCAGTTCAGAATTGTCTGAGCTTATCCCAGAAGACCAAATTTTCAAATATTTGTACTTTTGGAGGAACTTACAGTAAATAGCTGTGACAGAAATACCTTGGAAGTTACTCAACACATAGGTAATTACTTTTAAATTCCATATCCTTTCTGAAGAATTCTAACAAAAGTTTTTAAAGTACTTTTGAAGTTAAAACAGCAGTTGACTTACTTCAGATAGTAGTAATTATACAGAAATATCTGTTCTGAATAGGATTACCAGCTATCTTTTATACGAATTATACATGGCATATTATCTTTTTATTATTAATATTTCAACACAGTTGCCTTTCATTCCCTCACCATTTTTTTTTTCTCACCTGCTACAGATTTCCATATGCTCATATCACCAAGGTAGTATAAGGACTACTGATATACAAGGTAGTAAATGAGAGCGTGCAGGGCACCATTGTTTTGTGGTAGAAAGCTGCCATTTTGTTAAACATCATAGCCTACATGTTTTCATACTACACTGTGATGGGCTGACAGCCATTTCATGGCACCGCCATACTCACATGTTCTCAGGTAGACCTGTGACTGACTGCCTGCTTCCATTGGCCCAGGAAGTGCTTGAGTATAAGAAAACATACCTTTATATGCAATTTGTGTGCAGTATCTACATATATGTATGTATGACCGTACAAATATTTATAAATATATATGCTTTATTTATTTAGACAAAGGTATGCTAATATATATATATACACACTTCAACATTATGTATTTTTATACCTATATATGCATATATATCCCTATATATACCTATATACCTATATACCTAAAGATATAGTCATTAAATATATACCCACAAAAACATAGGTATAAAATTGATAAATCATTCTTTAATAAGAGCTAATGGAAGCAAGTTTAAATTGTAATAGAAAGAAATTAAACAAAAGTAGGGGCACATTTGGGGACCCCACTTTACCAGGATGCAGAACAAGCCCTGACACACCTGGGGTGGGGGAACTTCAAGAGGGCAAATGGGTGTCAAAAAGGGGGGGTAGGTAGGGATGGTAGGGCCCCTCCAAGGAGTTGACAAAGGGATGATCAGCCTGATCCTGTGGGTGAAACCAAGAAGCACCTGAACCCAACCTAGGAGGGCAGCTGGGGCAGGCCTGGGCCTTTCACAGAATCACAGAATCTTAGGGGTTGGAAGGGACCTTGAAAGATCATCCAGTCCAACCTCCCTGACAGAGCAGGGTCACCTAGAGTAGCTCACACAGGAATATGTCCAGGTGGGTTTTGAATGTCTCCAGAGAAGGAGACTCCACAACCTCTCTGGGCACCCTGTTCCAGTGCTCTGTCACCTTCACAACAAAGAAGTTTTTCCTCACATTTACATGGAAACTCTTGTGCTCCAGTTTGCACCCATTGCCCCTTGTCCTATCACTGGACATCACTGAGAAGAACCTGGCTCTGTCCTCCTGACACTTGCCCTTTACATATTTCTAAACGTTGATGAGGTCTCCCCTCAGCCTCCTCTTCTCCAAGCAATTTGAGCAACACCTGGAGACACATGCAATGCAACTTGCCAAAATGGCAACAAAAGCACAGTGCTGGGCATGCGAGCCAATCCCCACAGACCCGGGGACCAGAAAAGAGGAATGGCTTCCAGGGGTGATGGCCCCTGGGGCTGCTGGGAGCAGTGCAGCTGCCTTCTTGTATCAGTTGTCCCCTTGCTTCTCACCATGGATGGGACTGCAGCAGCTGGAGGGCAGGGCCACCTTACAGGGGCAGGGCACAAGTGGGGCAGGGAGGACTGAATGCAAGCAAATGAATACAGGCACATCTGCTGTAGGAGGTTGCTGCCTCTCCATTTTCTCTGTAGCATTTTCTGACTTCTCTGTTGGGCCAAATGTCAAAAGGGGTTGAGCTCTGGAAAGAGTTTGCATCCTGGGTGGAGATGAGTCTGATAATCTGCCAATCTTTCTGATGTGGCTTTTGGTTTTTGGGGGTGGGATGCTGGGCTTTCAAAGCAAAATTAGCTTTGTGAACTCAAATCAGTGTGAATTATTCTCAATTATTAAAGGATGCAAACACTACTTCAGTCTGCTCCTTTGAGTGGTTGTCTGACTTCTTAGCACTTTGTAATACCAAAATGTTTCCAACAGTAATGCTTAATTCCTGCATTTTGTCCATGTAGGACAATGAGTTAACATATTCAATTTAAAAATCTATTGACCTATAATTAAAACAACATATTTGGCAGCATGCTTCAATTCTGAATCACATAAGTTGAGTTTCAATTGATAGAAATTCTTGGCGTTAAATGGTGATTTTAAGTCCTTCTTTATAAGGAGTCAATTCTATAAATCGTGACACACAAGAGTTTTCTGCTGGGGAAGTGATCAATATGACAGGTGAGGCTAAATTCATTTTACTCACAAAATTTGGCTTGAAATCAGCTGAAAACTGTAACTGAAACCAGGCAAGAAAGAATAGTCATTACTCTCAGGATGCTGAATTTGGTTGAACAAACCAATCAAGCTTATTGTTACACTAAAATAAATCATATGAATGGCTAATTTCAGCTGAGATTTGTCTCTACTAAGAAGATAAAATTCAAATTAGTATATACCATTGTGGAAATACATTTTAAAGAGAGGCTTTTATGTGTTCTAATGCTTCTCATGGTCTCCTAGGATTATGCCTTAATCAGTGGACTACGGAAGGCCAGATGTTTCTTGTTTTCATTTACTGCAATTATTCTAGTTTGCATAAATTAATATTTAATTGGGAAAGAGAGGATGAAGGGAGATTGACGTTTCAACTGTAACTTAGTTATTTGGATACTCATGTGGGTGAATGTCATGCAAGTTCCTGCTCTAATTCAGATGTATTTATGTAAATTGGAACATTTTTAACAGGAAAGATGGAACGTAACCAAGTTTAGATTATCTGTGCCCTAAATTTTAACATTCTTTTTCCAAATAAGGCAGGAAAATTATTGACTGCTGCTGGCATGTCTAGGGGAAGTTTGTTTGGCTTAATCTCTGATGGTGATGGTGGTAACCCCTCTCATATCACAACCAAAGGGGTATGGTCCTTGTCCAGAAGGTGTAGAACTAGGGTTTGATTGATTCCTTTATGATAAGCCCGCATATGATACAAATGTATACCTCACGCTACTGTCAAAGCAGAGGGCACATACAGGACCTGTGTCTGGCCAAGAGAGAGTTCTGATCAGTAGGCCAAAGTTGGTTCTGATTGGGGAAACACCTGCCTTCTGATTCGTGCTTAAGTAACTTTTTTTTTTTCAAGTTCTGGGTTGTTATATTTTTTCCCCAAGTCAGTCAACAAATTAGGATATGGGATTGTGTTTTGAGACTATGGAACATATTTACCAATATAATATCCTCTCCTTGCTAGCATAGGTGTTTGGTAAAGTTTCTGCTGATTACACTGAAAGAAATCTGTTTATTTGGCTGCCATGTCATCCCCATAGAGCAGCAGGTAATTTACCACACTATCTTTAACTATGGGTCCTGTTTGAACCTTGCCTTGAGTTGCTTAAGGGATAACTTCTTTCAGTTAAAAAAATAGCTATTGTTTGCTCAGTTATTGGACATGTTTATGGTCAGAGAGTACATTTCCTGAGTTAGAAAGAACCAGGGAAGCACTGGGAAAGTGAAGTTTTTCAGTAAGAAATGTCTTTCTAGAAATAAGAAGCAATGGGCTACTCGACAATTAATAAAAGTGTACTAAGAACAAAAAAAAAACCCAAAAAAACCAAACCAAACCAAAAACCCAACGTGATAAAAGTATTGAAAGTAACAAGAATAAGCTGAAAACTCTAAATGAGTCCTTGCTTTAAGAGTATCTAAAAACCCAATTTGTTTTGGTGTCACAGCAGGTGTTTCACTAGCCAGCAGGAGTATCCACAGAAATTCTCTCATATCGTTCAGAAATACACAGGCAGTCACATGGAGGATTGAAAATCAGATGGAAATTAAATAATTCAGCTACTGTAATTCAAAGACTGTCTCTTTAAAAAAAGATAGGGGAAAACAGCTGGAGTGTTCTGCACATGCTTCAGGGTGCCTGTTATGTATGTGCATACATAATATCAATATTAATAAAAGATATACTATTCTTCTTTAGATTCTCTAAATATTACCCAGTTCTGTTTTTAAGCTATGAAATAATATTAATTGTATACTTCACAGTCATTGTTATTTTTAAGTTCACCTTAAAATAGGTGAATGATCTTAATGTGCATACCACTGCTTTACATCGTAGTTCATATCTAGTAGCATCTCAGCAGATGCCTTGGATTTCTCTGGAAACCAAAGAAGCAGAACTATTTGTAGGACAAGAAAACTTTATAGAGTAATACTGTTGCTACCCACCCAAACATGTACTGCCGCTGTCAGAAGTGGTTTTCTCTGCAATAGACATTAGCATAATGTTTATGGCCAGTGAGATTGTTTAAGAGCACTACAATAATGAAGTACTGTATGTGCTCTTTAATTAATAATGTAATATACTCCATCTGGAGTGACTCAGTTTTGCAGCCTTCTGCAGAGCTTGAACTTCCCACTTACCCCTGCAATAGAGAATTGAAACCTTTTTATGTGACTTCACTTTTAGTTAGATCCTAGTTAGCTAAGCATTTTGTAGAATTCGTTTGTAGAATGTAAGCCAAGTTTCTTGCAGGAGCAACCCATGATTCTCATTTCCAATGTCATAATGAACAGAGTATCATTGCCTAGTAAGAATCTGTAGGTTTGATTCTCCCTGTATTGACATGGAGGCATTTGGACACCCACAATGTAAATTAGCTCATGTCACAGTGTATACTTTTGTCTCAGTTGTATTTTAGAGTGGAAACAGGGATGTCTGAGACAAGTTCTGAATATAAAATATCTTTATTTACATTTTGGAAAACAAATGTAACTACAATTTTTCTTTTCTAGAAGCTGTGTGTAAGTATGGGAACTAACTGAAATGGAGGACTGTTTTCATCACAGAAGTAAACTGTCTTTGGCTCTGAGATTTACACGGAATGAAGATTGAATGGATTTACTGCTTTATCCTTTATTCTAAATCACCATCAACATCTCCTATCTCTGCATGTAATGAAATGCCTACTTGGCATGCAGTTCAACAGCACATGTCAAAGACCAGAATCTATCAGAAAAAAGTGGAAAGAATTTTTATTAAGCGAGTCACCAGATGACGCTGGGGGGCTAAGTAATGAAGGCTCTTCAAAAAGTTAACAAAATTTCTCATTGCCTCTAGGGGTTAGCATGAAAAACATTGGTGATCTTGCTGTTCCTGGCCTGCTGTACAGTATTTGGAACCTGGCTGGCAGTCTAACTATATCCATGTATAACTGGTATATATGCATATATAATTAGTATAAGTTTGTACTTACATAAGGCTAGTGTCACTGTTTTCTTTTGGCAGTGTATTTGGTCAGTTAGTCCATTTCTCTTTTCATGGGCTCCATTTCCTCTATTTTGATATACCGATTTTCTGAATTTGGTAATTGTTTTTTTCGTTACTGTTCGTCAAACAATGCAAATAACTGTTTTCCTTATGTAGACTTTTTTCCTCAAACATATTTAGCTAGAGCCTAATCCCATATCATTGAAATCAATATGACTCTTAGATTGACTAATGTACAGTTTCTTTAAATTCCGACTTATTTCTCTTAGTAAGCATGTAGAGGATTTAATGTTTATGTCACCTAACTTCACTTCAGTGAGGGACAGACTGGGGACCTCAGCCTTCAGGTGTATAACTAGTGTAAAAAAGATGCCTCTGCAAAGAGATTCAGAGGGGGATGTATTTCCCCCATTAACAGTACTGATGCATAGCATCCACTTCCTGGTTACAACACTATAAGCTGGAGATCTGGAGAGAAACATATTTCATACCAACTCTGATGCCATCTGGTAAGTTTTGTTCACTAAGTACGATAAACCCTAAAAAGCTTTCCAATGCATTTTATTATTATTATTATTATTATTGTTTCTTTTATGGATACCTCAAATCTATTCTGATACAAGCTGGAACAAGAAGTCAAGTCCCAGAAGACACCTCAGCAGAACAGAAAGAGGTCATGTGCCCTTATTTTATGTCTCCCTAACCTAGAATCCATGTAGTCAGAATGGCACACAAGCAATTCTGTCCTTCTGGATGTTCATCTTCATAACAATGATCAATTCACACAGATCTATCCCTTTTCTTGAGTTAGTTCCAAATGGAAATGGAGTATGGTCATAAAGTCCTGTTGCTCATATTGCCTCCCTTCTAGTAGCTACTCCTTTAGTAATCCTCCCTCCCCCAAAACTAACAGTGGACAGCTTCTGTCTATTTTGTGATACAATCAGTAAGATTGTACTTTATGGTACCATCTGATGACTTTAACTGCTGATTAAAAATCTTAAATGTTCCCTGTTAACAGCCACCTCTGCTTTGACATTCTTCACTTAGTGCAAAACCTTAATGCTCCTGTAATGACGGAGAGTAGAGATAGGGAGACGAGTCCATTGTCTTGTAAAACCTATTCTGTATGTCCTGGTACAAATTTATGGAATTAAGCTGACTTTCATCCTAACTGAGAATCTGGCTCAAAATGTATGTATGTACAGACATTTCTTTTTGATATGTCTGCTTTGAATCCAATATGACTCTTCATTCTCTATCAACTCTCTCTTCATATTTTAATATTGTAAGCAGAAGAAAATGGTGACAGGAGTAGCATAAGAAAGTAATTAAAATTCTAGTTCTGCCAGCACTGGATTACAGGTTATAAATCAGGGAATCTGGAATTTCCCTGAAGAATTCACTAAGACCGGAGTTCACTGCCATGAATTATGGATTACATTAGCATTTTCAGTTCACGCAATGTTGAGAGTGTTTCAGGAATGAGGAAGCTTTCCATCGGCTTCTGACAACAGTACAAACCTGTTGCTCATTCCTCAGGTAGGGATTAGATGAGGTGAGAGGCTGATAATGTTCTTCCCAGATTGATAGTAAGGGATCACAAGCAGACATAATCTGGTCCTCCCTTTGCAAGGTAGAAATTATATTAAACAATTCGCTGAAGAGTCAGGGAGTGCAAGAGGAAAGAAGAGAAATGAAATTAAAAGGTCAAATATTCCCTTGTCCCCAAGCCAAATAAACAGTCCAGATACAAAAACCTTTTGGAACTATAAGGGAAATAAAAAAACATACAGGTTAGCATTATCAGCATAAAGCTAGACCTAGTCCTCATTTTTAAGTATTGCTGTCAAAGTACATTTCCAAAGGTGTATAGGATGTCGTTGCACTGGCCCTGAAGTGAAACTTGCCCCTATAGAAAAGGTCAGGAAGACAGGTGTCATCATCATTTATGTCCTTTTGCTGGCCCTTTGGACAGCAGGGAGTTCATACTTAAAGAAACAGCTTTTGCAGTGTTTCTAGGTCAGTTTACGTAATGAACAAAGCCTCTGTTGATGAGTTTTCATGTATTTCTGCAGCTTTTTTTTTTTTTTTTTTACTGCTTTTCTCTTTGTGGGTTTTTTTGTGATCTTTGCAGATTCTGAAATCACCAAAACAGGATTTTGGGTCACAGAGGAAAAGCAGTAATAGCAGGACACATGTGATAAAGATGGGACAATGATTGTTCAATTAACAGATCAATAAGCCGCCTCTCCCATAAACACTTGTCAATTATAAATGCCCGAAGGTTGCTTAAACTGCATTTCTGAATGCTTCAATGTAAAAATCAATGTCCAGAACACACAGTGCTAAGCAGATAAAACAGGCTGTCAAATCTGTACTGTGACAATGATATGAGCCCAGCAATCATAAAAATATATCTTGATCCTATTTGTAGCTCTCAGGTGTTGCTGTGGGCCATGCCTGTTTATCCATCCACATGAACTGTAGAACGTTGACTATGCTGAATATATAGCAACGATCTGGATGAAGAAACAAAATGGTCTTTCAAATTCCTGATTTTCTTCTATGTTGCCAGTGCACAGCGACTGCTGAAAAGGCAAAGGAAATTAGGTTGAGTGTTCAGTCAGGAGTGAGACCCACAGTTGTGTTATTTAAATGCAAAGAACATTAGTGGGTGCCTAGCATGAATTTAGCGAAGAAGGAGAGGGTTGCAGAGCACCTCCTGTCACTGCAGTCTGTTTAAAAATGAGCTCATAAAAGGGATGGAAAAGGTTTGGTTGCCAGCCTGGCCTGCTTCTGTTAATACTACACAGTGAAGATACCATGTATGATTATTCTTTCCAGAATTTGCTATACATTTAAGAAATATGCATACCAGCAGAATGTGAAAGCTTTGCCTCTATATGGTATTGCTAGGTGGTTGTATCTATGACAATCATCTTTTTAAATTTATATTGCAATGCAAAAATCACCTTCTCCCTCTAGTCTCATAAATTTGAGGACAGGTGAACTTATTTTTATTAAATTTATGTTTATGTTTATATTTATATATTTCTGTCTTTTTGTTACTTTATATTCACATTTCACAACCTATGACTTGCTGTAAGAATCTGAAGATGTTTTAAAGTCCTAAGCAAATGGTGAGGATAATTAAAAGCCACACATATGCATGTAATTTCCACAAACTTCTTTCAGTAGTAAAAACAGTCTCTGGCAGCTGCATCTCAGAGCCACAACAAATACATCACGTGGGCAGCTTTCTGATGAAAACTCCTACATGCATAATGTTTTCCCAATTCAACAAACCATTTAAAAGGAGGAGAAAATTCCTGCAGTTGAAGAAGGATCAGTTACATCCTAGAATTTCTTCCAGAAGAGAAGAACATGGATTTTCATACCCTTATTAGAGATAGCAGCCATCATGTCTTCAAGGCCACTCTGAAAGGATCTGGCCTACAACTATTCTGTCCCAACACTAAAATGAAGGGATACAAACATAAGGATAGAAGCCATCCAGTCCTGTCTGTCTTTAAAATACAGTTTCTATTGTCATTTCTACTATTGGGTTTCTGTAACTAGAAAAACAAAGAGACAAACATGGAAACCAAAACACTTAAGAAAGATGTATGTATTGATTTATTCAGCCTGATGCTGCAAAAGACATTAGTCTATCTGTCCTATTGCAGCCCAACACATTGATATAGATACGTATTTCTCTTTTCATTGAATGCAAAATTTTATTCATGCCTACCAAAAATGCACATCTCCTTGAAGTGGTGCTGTACCACATTGGTCTCTGAAAATACTGCCACCAGGGATTCCTTCATCCTAACAGCAGATCCCTGTAGTTAATCCAAAGTAAGGCTCTTCTCACAGATTCCCAGTTCTTCCTTCTCCAGGAAACTAGCGAAAATTCTCAATTTTGGGAAGACTAAACTCATCACAAAGTTCAAAACAAAGCTTAAGATGTGAACTTAAATTTTCATTTATTAAGAGTATACTGTACAGTTACTGAACTGCTTTTAATTAAGCTGTAAAAATGCATATATATACCTTACACTTTTAAAGGCTGTTATAATAAAAATTGGCAGAAATTGGAGAAATGTTGCTGTTGTAACAAACTGCGGCTATAGATGTTTATTTCCTTACATACACAATCTAAATTTGCATTAAAATATACTAATTTACTTGTGATGTCACTTATGCTTAAGAAATTTTGTTGAGTGTTCCTAGCAAAACATTTAGCATAAAGAATCATGAACCAAACTAGAGCAAAAGATCCTATTAAAACCAGTGGACCCGTTTAAAGTTGATTCTATATCTTTTTGACATATGCTGTTCTAGAACCACAGATGGAACTGAAACCAAAGTAGAAGGTGAGGAAAAACATTAAAGAAGCAAAGAAACTGACTCTGAATGTGTACTCCTAAATCCTCCTGATTGAGAATAATATATTTCTGGAAAAGACACTTAGGATTCTGCTTAAAATAAGGCAAGTTCTTTTAGAATTCTAGTATCAATCCATTTAATCTAGTAATACCCTTAATACTACACTACTATTATAGTAGAATTATATTCTTGAATTTAAGTAGATATTTTGAAGTTATTTTACTGCTATTTTACTTATCTGCCCTAATAAACATTCATGCCTTCCAACCATCTCCTACCAATCCTCAGTTATTTTGGATACAGTTGTTGGCAGAAGACTGAATTGAAGGCAGGAAAGCAAGTGGAGATGATAAAACTTTCTAGACTGTTATTATTACATAGCTTTTTAGTCAATGATACTGATTATTTTAACTAATGTGTAATAAGTTTTTTCTTCTGTGCATTGGAAATGTACTTCTTAAAACTTATATATGTCACCTGGACATGAAAGAAACCTCAGAATGAGATAGTAGCAATTTTACTTAAATAAACTGATCTTCCTGGTTTAAGGGAACTGTTTTCTGAGCTCTGTTGCTTGGAAAATTGTGGGTTATAACTATATGATTGCTTTCAAATAGAATGCCCTAGTGACAGAAACTTATTCAGCTTCTCTTACATATCTTTGTCCTTAGAGCAAATCAAGAAGTAGCATTAAGCTCTTCTTTTTTAATATAGCTGGACAACTATAATTATTTAAACTGTCATTTCAGCTGAGGTTTTAAAGAATTACTGAGCATTTCTCATGCAGTTTTTCTCTGACACTTTTGTCAAAATCCATACATTATGTCCACATAATTTTTCTCTCTCTTGGTCTCCATCAGAAAAGTTGTAATTTATTATGTTTACCCTGGCATTGCTGCTGAGCTGAAACAATGTGCCCATAATAGAAACTGAGTTGGTATTTGTAAGAGGGGATATTGCATCTTGAAAGACATTGAGGTTTGGGTTTGTTTTTTTTCAGTTTGGATATTATACAAATGCCCTTACTACTAGAGTAAATTGCTCAGGAACTTTGGGAGTAGTCAGTTTGTGATATGAATAACTAAAAACCCCAGCATTTATGTGTTTTTCTGCTAATGATTATGTTCCTTTATGCTGCTAATTGATGGTAATATCCCACTATAATTCATAGAACAAGACTGTAAGAGTGCCTCCCAACAGGAATTTTTTCTCTGTTGTTAATTTGACCATTTTAAATATTTATTGAATCACATGGATTTCCTTGCAGTAGCTTCTTAACTACTTTTTAGTTATAATGGGTATTTTTTTCAGAATTTTTTCCTCATTGACTAAATCTTTTGACTGTTTCTAAATACTGTTTAAATAAACAGCAACTTTAAAATATTATGCTTGCACTGAAATAAAGTTGTACAAAGAGCAGCTGGGTCATGCTACAAAACAGATGAGATTGTCTAAAGGGTGCAAAAAGTGACATCCCAGATTTCAGATTGTTGAAGGGAATGCTCTAAATTACTGCAGTTTTGTCCCAGCTACTACAGGGCTGCTTTAAAACCAGGCCAGCCAAATTTAAGAGAGCTCTGAGTGCCCTACAGCTCCACCACAGAGCTCTCAGCACTTCTGCGGTATTGTGGAGCTCAAGACCAGGCAGCAGGGGTTACTAGACAGCACAAAAAGTAGGTTTCTGTGGTTTACAAGCATTTACTTCATAGCAGTAGGACATCACACAGACTATTAACTAATTAAACTTCAGATAAGGTGATAGTGGGCCATATTCCTGAGTCCTATGATTCTATCACACTCATCTCTCCCATTCCATGCCAATCATATTGATGAGGAAAATAAACACATGAATAGATAGTCTAAGGTCTTCCTAGCTAATTACAGAGGAAATGAAAAATGCCTAGCTGGAATACAACTCCTATAGATACAAGCACCCTTTGCAGCTTTCAGCACTGATTTATTTCTACTAGATTATATTAGTATCAGCATTATCTCTTAAAGTCTAGGATATGTCTCAATTACTTCATTAAATCTAAAATATATATTTGAGACAACACCTGGCTGTTTGGTATATCCAGCTAAATGCAAAGGGAAGACAGTTGTCAGCAAGGTGCTAGAACTATAGTCACTATCTTGGCAGTGCTCAGCTTCCCCTCCTGGTTGGTCCTGAGGAATATTTGCATTTCTTACGGCTGTGAAAAAATTCCACCAGTAGAAGGAAAAGATGTTTTAAATGCAAGCCCACATTTAATTGATGACAAACTGGCATCACTTGCAGGATACAGTTTATAATATAATTGAGAAAATGCTCTTTTTTTTCCCTGCAACCTTATAATTTTTCGATTCCTAAAATAAGATCAGCAGTTTGAAAACCAAAAATGCAACCTAATGATTAGGGTAGCCATTGGGAAACAACATAATCGTTTATGTGCTGAATTTTAAAAAAAGACACCTCAAAGTATATCTATCTGGAAGACTGAACTTGTTTGATGTCTTTTTTAGATAGAAGAAATGGAACTGCGGCCCGTTTTTCAAAGCTGGTGTTTAGTCCATAAGATAATTTCAAACAAACAGGCAAATGTTTTCATCAACAGTTTAACTTGTTTGTTTTTTCTAGGAGTGCATTTATTTTTGAAATGCTATTATACAGAAAAAGTATAGCCTCTGTGTGTTTTTTCCCCTCTCAGATTGATGTATCAAGCATGCAGAGTTACAAGACAGAAATTCAGTGTATGGTTACTGTTAACTGTGAGGCTAAGCTCTTAATTGGATCAAAGCTGCTATACATAATTTTCCTCCTACACCATTTAGCCTTAGTGACCCAGTGTGAGCTCTAGGAGTCAAGCTGACTCCTTTCAATGTTACTCATCCTCACCATTACCAGAAGCCAAATTAGCGCATTGGTGACAGCTGTGCAACAAACTCAGTTATCCAGCCATGCTCTGACAACAGATGTAAGTGATTAGGTGTAGAAAATAAACAAACTTCTTGAAGATGTACAAGGGATAAAATCTAGTTCAGTCTTCTCTCTGTGATGCTGTTGCAGGGCAAATGGGAACACGAAGCATCAAACAGCTATTTTTATTTCCAGACTCAGCATATTCAGAATATGCATAAAGACAGGTTTTGGTTTTTTTTAAAAGAACTGTTTTTTTACAAAAGCATCTTTTCTGAACAGGACATTTCTTTAAAAATTATTCTAATATTGCTTTGAGGAATTTCTGCCCTTTCATCTTGCATTCAGAGCTACTTCCAAAACATGTCCAAGTTGCTGCATCATCAAATGGAGCCATTTCCAAGCTGTCAACCCTAGACTCTATCTTCAGCTCCATGGCCCAGCCGATCTCCCTGACTGTCAATCAGACTGGGAAGAGACCAACCCTACCAGGATGGAGACTGGGAAGATGAGCATTGCAGTGACTACAGGGCCAATGCAAAATTGTCATATATGTCAGTCAAGTTGGGCAGTCTGAGCCTCTTCATCTGAGGAAGAGGAGGTATCTGAAGGCCATGAAGGTGTCCCGGTGCAGTGGGGGCCTCCCACAGAGGCAAGCAGCACGGGGGGCAGCCAGGGGCAGCCCCAGCCTAACGACATCAGACAAGTCTGTGGTGAAAAGGCAAGTTTAAGGTCAAGCTGGGGAATGAATCCACTGGTTAGGATCAGGCCCAGTGAGGGTAACCAGAGTCATTCAGAGCCTGCTTATCAACAGACATAAATCAAGCTAGAACACCAACTGGAAGAATTGGAGACTGGTGTCCTGCAGTATCACTGGGGCTAACTGTATTAAGTAGATGGGGAATGTATAAATAGGTATCATTTATGTCACTGGAGTGATTCCTGAAGACAACCTGTTAGTGACTGCAATGTAGTCTGTTTACAGTCCACAAGAGGAGCAGTTTCTTTAGATACTGGCTAAAAATAATAATTGATCTATTTATTTACTTTTTCTGCCTTCCTGGTATGCTTCAGCTACCAAAAATACCTCTATTAATAGAAATCACATGAAACACAAAAACTAATGTATTTCTGTTAGATCACATCTGTTAAGTAAAATTATTTAGAATTCAATAGTAATAATAAAAATAACACTTTAATGTGTTCAGTTAATGCAATGATTATTCTGGATTCATATGGAAATTAACCAAGAACAAGCTAAATGGACATTTTGAAAATGCAGCCATCTATAAAATGAACACTTTAGCTGAAGAAACTTGCATTTAGCTAAAGTCTTTTCATGTAGTATCATTATTCTGCAATTCTTTTCCATGTGTTTGCTTTTGTGATACTGTTTACTTCTGAGGTACTGTTCACCTCTGTACACCTAAAGGTACATGAGTACATTTTAATGGAGATGGAATCACATGGTGTTTCATCTCTGTGTGTTTTGTCCATCCTTAGTTTTAGTAGATGGAGGTCAAAATCTGCTAGACACTTAAAAATTGCAATGGAACCTCATGGATTTTTTTAAGAAAGGAAATACAATGGCTACACACATTTGAAATTATGTCTATAGGACTCGTAAGTCTTTAGCTTTCCAGTTTCTGAAATCCAAGCAACTTTTATTTTGGGAGCTTTAAATGCCATTAAATACATTTGTAGTTTATTTAGCTCTTTATTTTTGCAGTTTTTTCAGAATTTAATCAATAAATGTTTATGTGCTTTTCACCATTAATTTATATTCAGTCAAGCAGGCACAATGGCAATGAATGTTAGTGTTAAGAAGTTTTACCTGTATTTTGAAAACCTCTATTTTTTAGTGCATTTGGCAAACCTCTTCCACACCTACCTGTGAGAAAGAAGAAGGAACTAATGACAATGTGCTACACCACAGTGAGGAGCTGAGGCACTATGCGTAAGAGTAGTATTGGGTAGAATAGAATTAGCCCTTCAGTGTTTTCTGCAGTGTTCTTACTTAGGTTTTCCTGTATTCAAAGGGTCAGAAATAGTTATCTTTCTTGAGCTGTATCAAAAAAATTGTCATGTCAAAGTTACTGTGTGATTAGAAACTATCCCCTTCTCAAATGTAAAAAAAAATTGAAAAAGAGTTCTGTGAATGAACCTTAAAAGTGCAAAACTGACTTCGAAAGCAATAATTTGGTAGACTAATACTTATAGACTAATACTTATTGAAGTTTTGTGTTTTTCAAAGATTTAATAAATGTGCAGCTGTCGCTATGATAATTGTCACAGACTCTCTTTTGCACAGGTGGCAGAAAAGATCTTTCAACAGAGGTCTAGATACAAAATGGGCTTTACTGGACTCTTCATCCATCTGTGAACTGGATAAAAGAAGTAGTAAGAAGTGGGTGGGAGATAACAAAAGTAAGGACATATGACTGACACTTTTGATGCATAAATGCTAGATAGCTATTTTCTCTGTCCTACAGTAACAACTTCTGAATGCATTGTATTTTTCCCAACTACATAGGCACACCACTTTTTTGCAGATCCAAGTTGCAGTATATCTGCCCTGAATCTTCAGTCTTATGCTGGGAAATAAGAAAGACAAAATAAATGAGAGGTTTAAGGTACTTAATTACTGGTACCTGACAATTTGATATTATTTCTGAAGCTGTGGTGTATCCTTCATAGAGCTTTTTCTGAGGAATGACAGGAAAGTATCCAGCAATAAGAGCTTCCCCACGGATCAAGGGAACAGACTGATGCCAATTCTGAAACATGGTGATTTCAGACTTGAAATTAGGAATATATAACCAGTGTGTGTCGAGGCGGCGTATGGACTTCACACAACTCTATAAGAGTTATAACTGAAGACCTTTATTATTAAAAATGGCAGCAATTTATACCCCTCTGACTCCAGATGGTCCACCCCAGTACAGACCCCGTTGGTTACATACATTCACAGTTCATATATGATTGGCTACGTGTCTTGTCACTTGCTGTCCGTGTCACGATGACTCGGGGCTTTAGCTTCCCAGCCGGTGCCTCTCAGTTCTTGCTACAACATTCTTCCCTCACTACTTCATGAGATAACAACCGTGGGATACCTACTTGTAGGACACCTGCTGTTTACTGGTCCTGTGGGACAACGGCCTGTGGGGTACCAGCCTGTGAGACACCAGCTTATTTATTGATCCCACGGTTTGCTTCAGGGTGCCTAACAATTTGGTCAGCAGCACCTGCAACACTGCTTTTTTAATTCAGGCATATTAATTTTCCATAAATCCCATGCTAATTTTCCATAACTCCCCACAATTCCCCCTTTTTTGTTTTAGTAATAAGGTGGGCATAACCCAGGCTTTGGTGTATCAATTTGTGTCAATCACAGGCCTTGTGGCCTGCCCTCCCCTCCTGGATGGCCTTCTTATAATAGAGCAGGCCATCCCTCACATCAAGGTCTGGTATGGCATATGTTTCCACCATTCAACACCTACTGGATTGCAGCCAGAAGCGGAGCTCGAGGTTCTTCTTGGTGGCAAACACAGAGACCAAGCCAGTCTTGCCCTTGATGATGGCAGGAGATGCTTGGCCAGCCCTAGTCTTTCCACCTTCTTTATCCAGTAACAAACTGCTACTATGGCAAAACACACACAGGTTGTATCAATACAACAGGTTATTCAATACAAGTAGCAAAGCACACACAGATTACATCAATACAACAGGTTATTCAATATAACAAAATACAAAATAAAAGGTACATAATATAAAGTGCAATAAACTCCTGTTATTACAAACTACGGTGTTTGAGAGAAACTCGGTCCACATACCTTTTTATAAGGAAGACGAAGTTCCGACACATGGGGCCAACATGTGTCACAAATCATCCTGCCCAGGATGCACATTTACAGTGGGACAAGGTTGTGACACATGGGGCCAACATGTGCCACAAGCCGTTTCACTCTGTTCATTAGTGTCCATTCACCTTCATTATTTCTATTTCATAGCCAAATACTCGTGACTGTGTTCCTCCAAAAAGGACCCTACAGATGTGTTTTGAGATTGTTTACTAGCTACTTCTAGCAGTGATCATAATTAACTCCTAGTAAGCATTGAAGTGCATTTTCTATAGTTGGTAACTTTAAAATCAATAATACAGTATGTGCTTTCAAAAAAATCTGAACAAGATTGGGCCATTGTTTTTTTCTTATTCTAAGTTGACTTCTGAAAGACATATTTTACAGTTGAAAAGCTTAGAAAAACTGAGGGGGTCAAACATACACTTAATGGGTGTACGTTACTCTGAAACCAACACTACTTTGAAGAATAAAGTATGCCTTATGCCATACTTTGCTTGTAATAGCATATATTGCTGGATGTGTTCACCCTTAATTTCCATATGTAATGGAAATGGTAAGACTCTAATGGAAAATCTTGTGAGGCTGAAAAGGAATTTTCATGATACACTCCTGTTTTCAATTATTCATGCCTTTGTATTGGGTTCTTTGAGTTGAAATTTCAGATTTAGTCCCAGGAAAATTCATGCAGGTTAATAACAAAATGACATAAACCAGCATCTTTTCAAAGAGCCAGCAACGGAGGTGTTCACTGTCTTTGTTCTTTGGATCACTGGGAGACACTGCTAAACAATTCTGTTTTATGTAGTCGTTTTTAGTATATTCTGCAATTTTCATTTTATGTGGCTGTTTATACTTGCTTTGTAACATTCATAGCATTCTATTTCTTTGCAGAGAAATAAAGTGCATATATATATGTATATACACTGTATATATGTATATAGATGTTTCCTTTTAAAGCATCAATGTAAATACATATTGACTGTTTCTCAGTTATGTATGAAAGACTCCATGTCTTGCCTGGCACATGATAGAATAACAGCCCTGTCCAGGGCAGTATAACACAAGTTACTGGCTAAACATCTTCCCCTACCTTTTGCTGAAAAGGAAGCAAAAACTTTGTTTCCTACTGAAAAAAGAATGTGACTTTTCTAACAGGTTAGAAATTTAGTATCTGCTTCCCTTTGATCCAGTATTATCATTTTGAAGTGAAGCAAAAGCAAGCACTCAAGTATGGAGTCCTGCAAAATGCACAAAAACTTAAGGGTGCATCCCAGTCAAGTGTTTGTGTAACACAATTGAGCATGAATGAACAAACAACTGAGAGCAGACACTTTCATTTCCTCATAAACTGGCAATTTGATGTGAGTTCAAAAATCAGATTGAGACCCTGTAATAGGAGGACAATGGGATCCAGTTGGTGGATCCGTCTTACTGTCCTGTAGTCTCACTGGAAGACTGCACTGTGAAGCCAGCCAGAAAGAAACAGGTAAACTATTAATCTAGATTTTCACATGGGAAGTTCACTTCTAAATCTATTGCTTTTGCCTATGGTGATGTGTTTTCTGTACCAACTTAAATCTCCAGTGTAGTTCATGGTAACTTCAACTTCGTTCCACTCCTGTCCTTTTAATCTTCGCTCCTGTTCTGTCCCTTTATTCCACTTTCTTCCTTTTCCTTCTCTTTATTTAGTTCATTTCCCATAACAACCTCCTACTCCCAAATAATGTAACTGGTATTTCTGCCTGGGCTTTTATGTTTTTCCATTCCCTCTTCTCAAGTGAGATTTGGTTTAAGAATAAGATACCTGCCTTTCAGCATCTGTTCATGAAGCAGGTGGTTAAATTCTTAATTGAAATGTCATGTTTATTTTGTACTCAGTCAATGGATAATCACAAATAGACCTTTTACACATTAGAACAAATGAGCAATAGGATTTGATAAACTCTGAAGAATCAGACACTGTTCCCTTTTGAAAGATTAGGATTTTGTGCTTGGATTTCAGTCCTTTGTCATATAGCAAGAGTAGCAGAAACATAAAATTGGGCAAAGATTCCCAAAATTAATTCAGTTGGCCAGGCATCCAATAATGTGTTTTCTTGGTCTCAGAGTTACATCTTCTTCCAACATACTTAATTTGCCCTGCCCTGTTAAAGATTCTCCATTTTCTCCTGTTAATTTCTATGAAGAGTTATCTAGACTGTACAATTTTTTTATTCAGGACCACAGAAGTGTTTACTACTGAGCTCTTATTAACCCTCTAGTTGTAAAACTAACAAGCAATTAAAATCAAGATGTTGCCATATATATACTTTAGGAGTACATTTCTACGATGAATTTGACCATGTGTTTGACACTTTTTTGCTTTAAAAAATATTCTTTTATTATGAATGGCCATACAGAACAAGCTGATTAGTGGGAGAACAAACACCCATGAAAGCAGAGCTATATTTATTCCATTAATCCCCTACCATCACATCAAAAAAACAAGAAAATGTTGAATTTCACACCTTAGTACAATATTCTGATTTCACATTCCATTAAGTACAGTAGTCGTGTAAAGAAAGTAACAGTTCAGCATCACTACCTCAGCCTGGTATGAACCTAAGAAAGCAGCCTTTTCAGAGAGCCACAGCTCCTGGAGAGCTTTAGGTATATTTAACTCTGTCAAGCAGAGATTTTTCCTACTTCGGTTTTACTACACTAGTTTTATAGTAAATAATGCATATTTGGAACAACCATATGCAATTATTTTTGTTGTGGAATTAAAATAATGATTATCTCCTACTGATATCATTAAAGAATTAAAAAATTTTAGGAAAACAGAATGGTAAATAGATTTCAGGGAATGAAGTACTAAAACATCACTAGGCAATAATTTGGCAGTTAATCATACAGTAGGAAAGAGCACAGGTACAAGAGTATCTGCTGATAGGTATTTACCATTAAATAGTGATGGGTAAAGTAGATGAAATTGTCAGCCTGAACAGCTACAAGTGCTACCAATATGTTTGGAGATCATTGGGAAACTCAGTCAGTTGAGTAATGAAGTTGTACTGATTGTATGGTAAAAAAAGTGTCTCTGGAGCATTGTGATTTTTATTTCAGCGGTAAAAGTGAATGACAAAATGCAAAGTGAGAAGAATTATTAGGCTGTGAACTTTCTTACCCCAAATTAAACATTGATCTCTGAGCATCAACCAGGGCTGGATTAATGTGAGGGGAATAATTTTGGTGGCAGCAAGCTAACAAGCAATCTCCTGTACCATACATCTATTTACAGACACTTTCATCCTGTTACCACCAAAAAATATTACCAAAAAATATTGAGACTACAGTGATTCCTATTGATGCCTTTTGCTTCCTGATGTGATTAATAGCCAACATTATGGGAGAACCAAGAAATTAGATTTGCTGGACATTGAGAATTGACCAATACATTCAACTGATCTACAATTCCACATGCAATAGAACTGAAAGAATTCCTTGCCTTGCCTCTAAATGCTGCAAAGATAAGTTTGTTTCTTTGGTATTGTGCAATGGCCCATAAATTTTGTCACACAAAGAGAAAAAGGAAAAGCTCCTTGGAGCCAAATCATTTCCCACAGTCCTCAGTAAGATAGTATTTTTCTACTACCAAGTCTTACCCTTATTTTGTGTTATCTCTAGTAGGTTCAGGTAGCTGTGCCTTCAATTAATTCAATTTTGTATTAACATCACATGGACTTTCTATTCAGTTACTGTAATTGATTCTGAACTTTGCAGAGAGATTGCAAGGCAGGTTGTCTGATGATGTGCACACAGCCTTATAGTCAACTCTTTTCTTCTCTTATATGGGCTTTTTAAAGAAAGAAATACATCATGGCAGTAAGACAATTTTGTTTGTATCAGTTTGGATATATTTTGGGGTGGCTAATTCATCTCCTAAAATCATACAGATATTTTGGTTTGCAAGGACCTGCAGAGGCCATCTCATTGAACCCCCATCCTCAAAGCTGCTTTAATCAGACTATGTTGATGCATCCAATTGAATCCTAACCACCTCCAAGGGTGGAGATTCCACAGCCTCTCTGGGCAACCTCTTCCAGTGCTGATCATCCACAAGGAGAAATTTTCTTTTTTTTAAGTATGTCATCAGAATTTTCCATGTTCCAGCTTGTGTCCATTACCTCTTGTACTAGGTGCTATAATCAGAGTATGTTAATGAAGTGTCAAAACAAATTATCTTAATAATATCTAATGACTTTTATGTTATAAAGTGAAATCCTTTTGTTTACCAGAGCCACCAGTGATTGTTTTAGTTTGCTTAGATACCACAACATTAATTACCACAGGTTCCCAGAAAGAACAAAAATGTTAATTTAAGGCAATTTGACAAATCTGTCATGAAAAAACATGTTAATTTAATGAATATATAATAATAGAAAAGTAGAATGCTGACTCTATATAGTTTACTCAATCAAGGGTCTCTTTAATATTTAGTCATATGGGAGCTCAAAGATAGTTCTGTATCTATGCCTTAGGGTCACAGTTTTAAACAATAACCAGGTGACAGATGCTCTCTGTTAACTCTCACTACCCTCCCAGGAGGAGATAAAAGGGGAATAAGGGAGACTTTAAGGAAAAAACCTAGAATTGGTTTAATTAAATAATAAATAATAAAAGCAATGAATTACTTACAAATATATAAATATGGAACACACACTCCTCAGTTGGTAATTACTAGAGAAATTCCAAAGAGGACTTAGCAGCAGGTGGGGGTGCCTGAATCCAGGGTCCCAGTCTGTAAAAAAGACCCTTGGAGCAGCTGAGCTGGTCCTACCTGGGGCAGTGGGGGAAAGTGACCAGCCTCCACGCACAATATTCTTTTCACGTGAGAAGACAGGATGCAGGAACACCAGCAGTACAAGGGAGCAACAACAAACATGCAAACTCCAGCACACGAACCAGAGACAGGCTTCTGAGGGGCCGTTTTATCCTGAGCACCACAGGCAGGAGCACTGTGATTGGTCCCTGTGGGTCACCTGACCCCTCCTCTCCTCCCCACAGGCACAGCTGCTCCCCCCATTGTGACTGCCACAGCCACAGCCCGGCAGCAGCTGCGGCCTTCTCAGAAGGTCTCAGGTCGGTATAGCCATAGGCCATTTCTATCCTGGTCCTCTCAAACCAGGACACTTTGCTACTCCAGGTAGAAGACTCCCCTATAAAACAAGTCAACTTGTGTGGCAGGTGGGAGCTGCAGAGAAGCAAGCATGGGAAAACTGGCAAGCAAATGTGTATTGCCAAAAGCTTTGGTTCACAGGAAGGTTCATACTCAACTTTTTGTCAGTGAATCTCTCTCAGTTTTTTCCTCCTTTTCTCTGGATTACTTCAGATCGCTCTGTTGTGAACAGCCTCACAATACAAAGAACAGGGGTTACGTACTGAACAGGGAAGAGGAAAATGGTAACTCTCAACAGTAGATATATATTTGGTGAATGTTCATATCAGAAACAATATGAAATGACAGCATTTCTTCACAGATTTGTAAATTTCTTTTCAAAGCTGTACTGATGCGCAAATTTAATTCTACTTCCTTTATGTGACTGTTAGAAAAATGACCTGTAAATAGTTCTTGGAGTGGAGAATGAAGTTAGATCTTCCATGTCAGGTTAGTGCCCTCACTGCTGAACTATAGAATCATAAACCCTCTTCCTTCCTTCTTTTGGTCCAGAGTCAGAAGATCATGACTGATTTTATTTTCCTTAGGTAGTGCTATACCTATCTATGAAATAGTGGTAAATAATCCTCATTTAGAGCTAGCTGGGGGCTTAGGACCCTCTTTCTTACAGTTCACAGGTTACATGGATTTGAACCCATTCAGTTAAAGAACCTGGCTCTATCATATACTGAGAAAGGTTTTCTAATCAGCAACTCCTACGGACAAGGGGATGCTGTTCCCAGGTCGAGAGGGGAGGAGCGGTGTGAAGTAAAAGCAAACATATATTATCATATTTCTTGATGGGATTTATTAAAATGAACTGGCAGGCCTCTAAAGACTTTGGAAATACAGAACATAGTTACAGTCCTTAATATTATTCCTAAATATTGAATGTTAGTTAAGCATTGAACTATTCCTTCCTGAAAAAATAGAATCAGCTTGTAGAATGCTCAGAAGCAAATGCCTGTGTACCAGGGGAAGTTGTCTGATGGAAATATAGCATTTATTCTTAAAACCCACCTATGTCCTCTGCTAGATTCATAATTTCATATACTGATCAAGGCTTAAAAGTCCAGTGATTACTGTGGCAGTGAAAGATATACTTCAAATGCACATGTGATTTATTTCAACTGAAACCTTAGCATTTGGAACAATCCGAGGAATACACTTGTTAAAGAAATAGTGTCAGAAAAAACACCATTTCCATTTCCAGCTGTTCATCAAGATTCAGCTCTACCAGCTTTCAGACTGATTATCTGGTAACATACAGATAATTTATTTCTATAAAAACGGGGAAGAAAGGTATTTCAGCCCAAAATGTTCCTCTTTATACGTTGAATGTTATGTATGGCATTATATGATTGTTTCACTGGTGTGTGGGTGGCCCATAGAGTCAGGTCAATGAGATGCTCTCTACTTCTTGGCTCTCCTTCACTGTCATGCCAATCTAACAGGCAAATGACCTTGAAGAAGAAAATCTGAGCATTCCTGTGGCTAAAGAAATAATCTACTTCTTCTTTAAACTCCTTTGGCATAGACTAATTTCACCTAGGTCAGTATCACCTCAGGCCATGTGTGGGGCCAGAATGAAAATGCAAGACAGTAACCAACCTCATGGCATTTACTCAGCTCAAATTTTGACAAAACAGTAAAATGCAGCATTGTGTTGCCACAAGGTCCATACCTGAAGGACTCCCACAGACCTTTAGCTGTGGAAAAAGATGAGGCAGTCCTGGCCTCTGGGACACACGCTATATTCCGAAATGGACGTGTCCTTCCGGTTCAAGCCCACCAGGACCTTTCCCTTTCCTCAGCTATTCGACATGTGGGATATACTGAGATGCTTAGCCACACATGGATTTTGGTGGATTTTGGAAAGGATGGATGATTATGGGATAGCCAATTCTAAGATTTTTGTTCCAGTATAGGATAGATAGAAATAATGGCAACTGTATTCTTACTGCTTTGTCAGATCCTAAGTGATTACATTTGCTTATTGTACTGGCTTTCTCTGTCTTACAGTATCTCCATATGGTAGACTACACTGTGGAGATTATGATAGATTCTTGCTAGCTTTGCTTCAGGCAGCAAGCAGAACACACAGGCAAAATGCAGCTCAGGATCATCTTATCTGATTCTTGGAAGTTTAACATTTACTTGGGTAACTCTATGCTATGTTGGGAGCTATGCTATGGACCAAGCCTAACAGAAGGCTAAGAAAAAGTACTTTTTGTGTATGGCCTGCAGTGGAGAGAAAAATCCAATTCCACAAAACCAGCTGCAAACCATTAGGATGTCAGAAAGGTCCAATAATTCAGTGGCAAGTGTGTTGAGTAGATGGGACCTACAGCAAATTGATTGAATGTCCCATATAGTCTCATATCCACTGATCTTACTTTTAAAAAAGGGATTGCAGGAGTTCAAGTCCTTGATGGGTAATCAATTGTTTGTTTTAATATTTGTAGCTAATAAATACCACATAATCCTTGCTGAGAATGAGGTTCTTAATTTTGCGTGCTTAGCTAAGATTGCTCTGATGATGATACAGGAAAATATCTGCATATGTGGTTCCATCTAGGTATTTCACTCATACTCATATTTTCATATGTGGGTATGTGGCAACTATATTTACATTTTAAGTGATGTGAGTGGTAAATTGTTCTGTCAAAAAGATCGCACTCACGGACAGAATGTTTGTCTCCTGTGGTCTTTGTAGGTCAGAAAAAATAATTCTGTTCCTATCTTTATTTGAAAAATAACTATACTTCAGGTATCTGTTAAAAAATAATAAAATGCATGGTGTAGGGCACTAGAGGTGGCAGAGAGATACGAGCTGGAGGAAAGAATGAAAAGTATACTTCCATCACTGGTTATTGACTTGGTCAGAAAGATGGGATACCCGCAGGTCTATTTCACTGCTTAAAAATTTATTTTACTGCGCACAGAAATTACAGAAGAGGTAGCCAGTTCTAAGTTCTTCAGCATTTGAAAGGAAAAAATGGGTAGATTTGTCTGCAAGTATCTGTGTCCTAGTAGCTACGGAGGTTTTTATGACTGCATAAAACTGATAAAAGGCTGATCTTTACTGTTTTCTTCTCACTTACCTGACAGATTTGGGAAGATTTTGGATGGCAGGGTGTTGTCTTCAGTGCATGCAATTGCAAGCTGGTGATATTAGCTCATCAGTAGAGGCAGCTGAGAGGTCTTCACTGGTCAATGCAGTGTCACTGCCATAGCACTAAAAGTGAGTGGACGTGCTCAAGTGCCATTTCTTTGCTGTTGGACTCAGTGTTACTGCTTAAGAAGTGTCTTCATCCATTCTGATTCTCACCCTCCTCTCCTGTTGTTACTTAGCCAAGAAAAGATGAGGAAAATGACAGAAATCATTGCAACACTTAGGTAAGTCTAGAGCTGTTCAGTGTAAAAAACCCACATCTAGTCCTGTTGACTGAAAAGACAGCACTGCATTAGAAGAAATAGGTACATGTTTTCAGCTCTAAGACTTAACACTCTAGCATCTATGTTTCAACAATGGTATAGCTGGATCTTAACTGAGAAAGATGTCAATAGTACAACATCTCCACCTGACATTTAAGCAGTTTCTAGCTGTTCTGCTGGGTGACCAGATTAATGAAATTTGCAGACTATTATTATGGTACAGGAGAAAACCAGAAGCTCATGCTGCTTGTTTCCAGCAGTGATTCTTCTTGATTCATGCTGAAAGGTGACTCTCGTGACATTCCTGAGTGATAGCATAAGGAGCATAGGCATATTTTACTGTACTTTGGCAGGAGACAGATGGAAGCAGGATTTTCAGTCTCAAGTTGCTAGACATATCCCCCAGGCACCTTCTAAACTGCTGTAATGTTCTTGAATGCTAATACTTGTATTTTGACCTTTGTTGGCAAACACGAGCGGTGGGTAGGTCCATCCTCTGACGCTACATCTGAAGAGGCTGCTGTCTTCCCCACATAGAAGGGACAGACTTTAGCTTGAACCAGTATTGACCGGATCTGTGTTAAGTTCCCAGAATCTGAAATAGGGCACAGTAGGTCTAAAAGCAGTATTATTTGTCACTTGTTATAATGAAATAACTAGGTTAGTAATTCAGCAATTGAACAACAACTTAGACCAGAAGGGAGATCAATAAAAAACATAAAAATTACCAAGCCTTGCCAAAAATGTAGTATCTATCACAGATGACCCGACAAATGCAGAATGTTGCCTTCTTATTAAGATCGATACTTGTGTTATCTTCTAAATGTAATTTAACAATATTAAAACAGAAAACACCCTTTGGGCATGAACCTCTGCAGAGCACTTATAGCCTAAAAAAGAAAGCCTGTATAATATCTATCTAAAATAATAGCTGAGGAACAAGTCTCAGTGACTCTCTTAAAGGCAGGATAATACATTAAAAGAAAGCTGAATAGCAAGTCTTAAATCTTTTCACACTGAACATCAATGTAGTTAAGGTAAACTTAACTCAAATACAAACAACAACCCCCACCCCCAACAAAATGCTAACTGAACAAAACATGCAGGTTACATTTCCAAGCATTGTTGCAGTTCCTTAACACGAACTATAATTTCACAGCTTAATCTGTTATATCGTAAAGATGCCCCATGTAAATCTCCAAGGATTCCATGAGATACATTTCCTTTTGCCATCTGCAGTGATACAGCTATCTGCTTCTACAGGGAAGGTGGCAAGGAGTTAGCTTTCATCTCTTAAATGGCTGAAGCTCGTTTATGAAGCCAAACCAATGTGCAGACTGTACAGATGCAATTTTACTTGTCCATACAGCATGACTTCTTGCTTTGAAAAAAACTAAAATCTGAGGATTTTAAAGGTATTTTTACTTTTTCACATTGGTATTAGTACTTATCTGTACAAATTTTAGAGGCTGATTTACATATTGATACGATTATTTCAATCAAGGATGTGATTTTTACTGATATTATTTGACAATAACTATGAACAGCTGCTAGTTCCTGCTAGAGACAGAATTAGGTACTAATGTGGCTTATTCCCCTTGCATTAACTATAGGTATAAGTATTGGTTGCAGTTTTATGGAGGGCTGCTGGAATATACATGTTTGTATTCATTGTTCCACAAAAGCATAGCAGAACACCTGAATGTTCTTCTTTCTCTTCTTACCAAGCAATATTTAAGAAACAATTTTCTCCCTAGGCTTGGTAATCCAACATTTTCCCTTTGAGTATTAAGATACTTCCTTTCTTTCACTGGAGGCACAAGTGTTTGTGACTACTGGAGTCATGATTGTACTTTTTTTATCCACTCTTTAAGCACTAAATATATGTAGAAAATTGCACAAAAGCACAATTATGCACAGCATCCCCCTGCCAAGACAGTATCATGTAAGAAGACCAGAGGAGGCAGTCTTGAAAATAAAAGGAATAGTTAGAACCTCAAAAATCCACACAACAGAAATAATAGACTCATAGAATGATAGAATGGTTTGGGTTGGAAGGGACCTTAAAGATCATCTAGTTCCAACCCCCTTGCATGGGCAGGGACACCTCCCACTAGACCAGGTTGCTCAGAGCCCCATCCAACCTGGCCTTGAACACTTCCAGGGAGAGGGCAGCCACAGCTTCTCTGGGCAACTTGTTTCTGTGTCTTACCACCCTCATAGTGAAGAATTTCTTCCTGATGTTTAATCTAAATCTCCTCTCTAAAATGTATCTTTAAAGTTTAGTAACTAATTTGTATGACTTGCATGAGGAAAGTGAAACAGAAAAAAACAAACAAGGGATTGAAATGGTCTCAGTATTGTAGGAAGGCATGTCATGCAATGTGCATCAGAGATCTAGGCAAGTGAAGGACTGGGAAGGCAAGAACAGTGATTCAAATGACAAGGTGTGATGAAGTAGATAAGGTGACAACGACATTTTGGTAGATAAGTTCATTATTGAATTGCTTGATGAATTGTTGAGGATTGTCAGTGTTCAGTGTTTGGGTTGGTTTTTTTTCAGTCTAAAACCTGCCTATGGCCTTTCCACTTGATTATTTCAGTCCGTGCCCTTTCTTGCTTTCATTTCTTTTCTGCCACAAAGAATGAGGAGGGAAGTATGGAGTTGAATAATAGAGGACTTCAGCTCTGAATTCAGTATTCAGGGAATTATGTGGTCTTTTTGAAGGAAATTCACATGAAAGGACTGACAGTTTAAAATACAGGTCCTTATACCAGATCATTTCCTCCTCACTTATTATTGACAACAGCAACATCCTTGGGGTGGGGACACCAGCATTCTTCCAGAAGCCCTTAGGCCCTAACTTCTCAGGAGGATAGCTCAGACATTTGCAGAAAGGCCTTAGACCTTTCTACCCTTTGGTCTGTGCTTCAGAGTTTCAAAGTTTTCTTTTCCATGCAATGGCTTAATCAGTTTTTTTCTCAGAGACAAAACATCTGGAAATTACGAAGTGAGGGAAGAGCACTTTCTCCCCTTCTTTCTTTCCTAGGAGAAACAGAAATCTGATGTGAAATGAAAATAGGGTTCAAAATGGATTTATATATTAAATATTATTTTATATCCTGCTATTTTATATCAGGAGTTATAAAAATGTTTCAGACATATGCAGTTCTTCATTATCTATAATGATACGATATTAGATAAAACACAGAAAGGCGTACTTACATTTATGAAATGAATATAGATCCTTTGCTTTTCAGTAATGAAAAATATGGATTATATTAGAGATGGTGATATTCTGCATAGAAAATATGTATCTATATTGATTAACCAATGGCATTTCTCTAATTCTAAGGGAAAATATGGTGGCTGGAAATGTTATATCAGAATTGTTGACTTGCAAACAAAATGGCTTTTTTTCTTTTAGGCCTCAGGACTTAAATTATAATTAAAATTTATTATTTTTATTCAGTGTTTCAAGCAAAAAATTATGAAAAGTAATGCAGAGAGACTCAAGAAAACTCAATAAAACGGTGGGTTTGCTGTCAGGCTTTGCCATGATCTGGAGGCATGTCTTCTATGGCTATCGGGAGCGGGTGAAGGGGATGTGGCAGTTCTGCCAGGGGCAACTGCACTAGAAAACCCTGCCACTGCTAAGGAATACAGGCTGTCTGCACAGTAGTTGGGCTCCATATTTAGTTAGCATAGGAGTCTGTCAGCCTGAAACAAACAGGGCATGCTCAAATGTTCAGTGAAGGATAGAGAGTGGATTTTTGTGGGAGAGAAGCAATGTTTTCTCCCCAGTTTTTGCCCTTGGTTTGCTGTCCTCCCCCTCAGTCCATACCATATGAGGATTTAGTAATGTTACTGCCATAGCTGGGTACACACTCTCAAGACCTCTGGAGTAGGAGGGACAGGAACCATAGCAGTCATATTCTTTTATGCTTCCACAGTGAAGGCTGTCAAGATATTGCTGCTTTTCACCTGAGGAAAGACATTTCTGTTTTTCCTCTGCCCTCTCTGCCTCTACTTCAACATCTCACTAAATAATAATTTGATTCTTAACCCAATAATTATCAGAAGGTAGCTCATGACTGCCTGTAGCTTCTCTCTGTTATCCATCGAAAGTAATTTTACATTTTTGGGCAAGACCTTTTAAAATCATAGACATTATACATATGTGTGCTTCTGCACTCTTGTTCACTGAACAAAGTTTGAAAAATTCATTCACAAATAAAGGTCTATTTTTTGTGTTCAGAGAACCAGAATTCAACAATGTCAGGAAAATGCTGAGAGAAAATGCAGTTTTTAATAGCTCTGTCAATGACTTTATTGTAATAGAATTCACTTTCATCCTTATAAACAAACATTATATATATGCTTATGACACAATGAAATGACAGAATAAAGTCAACCTCTACGAATGAGAAATGTGTTTCAGCTACAGGCAAAACTGAAGGAAAACTTCAATCAATATAATCACAAGGAATTTGACAGAGGATAATTATAAAGAAGCAGAAAGACATCAACACTCATCCTTATATTTTTGTTGCTTCAGATTAGCTCTGAAGCAGAAGACTGCACAATAGAAGAGTATGTTAGGGGTTGTTCCAAGTACAATATATTTGTATCATAGCATTAGATAGCATTTAGTTTCTCATGCTTATGAACTCCGAAGAACACTGTATTTCTCTTAACAAGATGTACATATATTTGTCATAATCACTGCAAACTATAGGCATAGCTGGGCATTTGAGTGAAGAACAACCTGCTTTTGAGACATACTAAATATCATGACAATTCCTGTTCTTTTAAAAAGGCGTGAAGGTTGCTTAACAAATATGAAATTGGTGATGTCTATTTCATGTTTAAGCACGGATTATACTGTACCAAGTCACCTACTGCTAATTTCATGACCCTTTTCTGCCCCCATTGATGTAAAATTGTGCTAAATCAATAGACTCACACTAGGGTAAGTGAGGTCAGTATTAGGATTGATTCAGACTTCAGGTGAAATTACTGTGGTGTTTAATAATCAATTTGGGACAGGGTCAAATTTACGCTTTGCTTGGTGACAGGTTTTACTGCATCTGCTTTGCATAACCTACAGCTCTGCATCGCATAACAGGATCTTTTGCATTGCTTCCCTGAAGTAACAGCAAAGCTTGGATGCAGATACAAGGCCTGGCAACGGCTGCTGTACCACTCATGTACATATTTTCCTATGTCACATGAAGAAAGTAGTTTTCATGAGCAAGGCAATAAAACAGTTACTTGACCCAAGGCACTGGAGGACTGCCAGAAGGGCTGTCTCCTGCTCAGGGCTGTGCACAGCTGAACTGTATGTCCCACCTCACAGTGAAGTCCATGCACTTTGAGAAATGAAGAATTATTGGCAGAACTTCTCAGATTTAATTGCTGTCAGCATCAAGTATGTTGCTGAAAGACACTGTGGTTTGGTAGCTCAGGAGAGGTCTAAGAAGATGAAACACTCAGAAATTAATGTGACTGTTTGCTGAGTGAAGTGTCACTAACCTGAGCAAAAGTGACATGATTTGATCCTTGAAAATAGCCCACGAGTAATGCAAACCAATTTTATGAAAATGTGTGTAGGAGTTGTGTGAGAGAATACAAAATACTTCCGTGAAGTGTGGTCATTTGCAGCTTGGGATCTAGCTGTTCTGGTAATACAGATGTGTATAGGTAAATAAATGTTAATAATTTTGCTGACACTATTCAACATAATTTTTTTTTAGATAATTTTTTGAAATTGAAAAATACCCTCTAAATTATGTCAAGTCTATTTGTACTGTCTCTTAGCTTCTTTAAAAGGCATTTTAAAGGCAAAACTAGGTTAAAATTAAGTCATAGGAAACTCATATAAATCCAAGACAGGGCTCATGAACCTTGTACAAGATTAGGTCACACATTCAAAATCCTCCTAGTCCATTACCAACTGCACTGGCAAAGCACAGCCTCCATAAATACCTCTGTTTCTGATGTGCTTTTGAAGCTTCTTTCCCTGGACACCCAAAGGCATTTAAGTTTTGATGTGGTTGCAAATCTTTTCTTCATCCTCCCTGCAGCGCAGGAAAGAAGCCAGGGTTCATGGGGTGAGAGACATCCAGTGGGATGGCAGCCTGCAGGCTTATTCTGAGTCCTGCTTACCGACTTTGCTCTGAAACACTGTTTTTGGTATTTAAGGATGGAGAACAAGTGGGTGAATGGAATGATCAAGCACAGTTACTGGAGCCCATCTCTCCTCAGTATCCCTCAGGCCTCAGAGCAGCCTTTAGCCGAAGGGCAAGGCTATTTTCCAAGAAGAAAGATGTGCACTTAAACTCTCTTAAGGCAACTGAATCCAGATTAATTTCTGGATTTAAAGCTGTACCCTAGCTATTGAATTATTTTATAAAAATGTTGTTTTCTTATCCGTTGTGCATTAGGACAGAATTACCTCTTGCTGTTCCATTTTCTTTAAATAAACATTGCATTGTGACTCTCTTGGATTGGGAGTAACACAGAGAGGGTTACACTCAGCAAGGTGCCTAAGTCCAAAACCGGGCATTTATTTATTAAACACCCATTTCATTGTTTCCTTTGTTAATGGAGTACTGGCATCAATGGATTCTTTTCTAAATCACCCAATTTATCATGTATCCACAGTTCATCACTTTTCTCTGACAGCTCAGATCTGCAGAAAAAACAATTTGGACGGGAGTAACCCTGGTGCATTTCCAGAGTTTATAAATATCATGATCCATATATCAACCAGACACCCACTCAGCAAGTAATTCAGGATTCAATATGAAAAAAAAATACATCTTAAAAATTACTAAAATTAAACTTTCCAGAAAGCTGGAATCCTCTGTTTCAGGTATTAAAGAAGCTAAGTGATGTCTCAGAAAATGACAATGAATACTTTTATGTCTCCATCTGTCAATATTGAACATTTTCCTACTCCACCTTTACTAGTGGTTCCTCTAGTTAATTGAAAAAAAATTCTGGGAAATAGCAGAAGTCACTATTTTACAGCTATTTATCCTGATTTTTTTCTTTGCTGTTCTCAGTTGCTGCTTTTATGCCCTCCATTAATAAGCTAAATAATGCACTTCCTTCCAGAAACAAAGCCTCAGTGTTTCTTCTGAAAACCCATCTCTTTCTTTCTTTCTCAGAGGAATTTCTGAGCTATAATAATTCTTCTAAACCTCTTTCTATATGTTTTTTGAGAAAACACAGTCCTGTATATAATTTTTCTTGACAGAGGAATTGTAAGTTGAATCTTTTAGATAGACTCTGGTCTCAGTAACATAGTTAGCTCTACTACATAGCTCTGCAAACCACTTTGTTCTGATTGTTTGCAGTTTACTGAGTGATTGTTTCAGTGGAAATGCCATATTCCTCTGCTGAGTAGACAGTGAAAAACCTTCCCCTTCTGGAGGGACACTGCTTCTACCATTGTGTAAAAGCAGATGGAGGGGCTCGTAGCGTAGCTGCGTGGTGCACGCAGTGCGGAAAGAAACCTGCCTCACGCCCTTACTGACCTGCTCTTCCAGAGAGCACAAAAAATGCTTTGTGATGCTGGTTTCTATTGGTTGTGTGTTTAATCAGGGGTTGGATATAAAAAATATTTGTGTCTACTCCAAAACCCAAGGTTATAATCTCCATTAATGTTAGAAAGAGGATTCCTCAAAAGCACTCAGTTTGGTTGAATTGTTCTTCTGTAGCAGAATCCCGGGGAGAGCAAAGCTCAGTAAATATCAAAGTCCAAATCTTCAAAGGCTTTCTGGATTCCTAATAACATTCCAGAAACATAATTTGCTATGATAGATATAATTTTAAAATTTACCTCCAAATTTCAGTTTCTGAAAATGTTGAGAAATTTCCTTTTCCTTGAAAAATAATGAAAAGCACCAATAAAATATATGCAAATAATAAAAAAAGACTACATACTTGGAAAAGCTTAGAGACAGAATATCCTGAAAAGAGGCAGAGTGGAATGGAGTAATATCACAACTAGCCCAACAGAGATTGGCAAACATTCATTTTAATTTGTAGCACCTTCTGGCTCATCAGCTTGTGTAGGTTCATTGGTCCTGCACTGAACCAGGACTCTATATGATCCATTTTAATTCAGGACACCACGGGTCGAAGGATTGTCACAGTGCAGCCAGTGATAAATATGAATGATAAATACTAAATTTAAAAAGCCTACTCATTTTGCAGACAGTCTTGCATTGTGCTTATTTGGCTTGCATTACTGTGCTGCTATACAACAAGTGGCAGCACAATTAATCATGATCATCATATGGTGATTTGTATGACAGAGAGCCATGTGTGCTCATTAAAGACAGCTTCTCTTTTATCCCTTTATATTATGTTCCTCCCTTTGTGATTCTTGTCAAGGAACTAGATTACACAACACTGAAATACTCCAGGACTACTTGAAGATAACGGCTCATGGATGGTGATTCAGGGAGTTTCAGACCGTCTATCCTGCTTAGCCTGCAGGTGGTGAAGGACAGGGAGGTTGTACACTGTCATGCAAATGAGGATTAAAAAAACCAAACAATCGTGGTGATTTTCTGTGCTGTTTGTTAGTGCAGGTTTTGCTACCAGTAAGTAGGCAGCCTCTGGGAACTTCTAGTTCAAGAGAGTCCAGACCACCTCCATTTCCCTGCTACCTGCCAGAGACGAGGTTAGTTTAGTGAATGATGTGTGGGATATGTGCAATGAATATGTAATTTTCCAAATTATTGCCCCTCTGGTCAGCCACTGCCATAACCAAGCCATTCATCAGGTGGCTTTACTGTCCTCTGTCACCAAGTTTTGTGGCAGCCTTTTCTTGCTGGCATCGCATTACTGCAGTTTAAGGCTGATGCAAAGATTTTAGCTTGTGCTTTTTTCCTTATAACCTCTATGTCTGGGCTCATGCACTGACCCCTTTTAGCTGTCTAATTGCTGACTTAATTTGCTAATTAGGCTAAAGATATGTTAGGCACAAACTGTAGTAATACAACCACTCACCTCAAACATTACAGTACTAAGACACAAAATAATATACTTATCCCATTTCACCCATCTACATAAATGTATTTTTTACAAGTGTTTTCAACATTAAAGTTTGAATCGCTAAGAAACAAAGGCTTATGCCAGTAATAAAAGTCTACATTTGTGATGCAGTTGCTTTAAACAGGTAGGCAATATCATTGACTATTTCTAGTGATTTGTTTCCTGGGTTCAAGAAAATGCAAAGATGTCTAAAAGGATGCACTGTTTATTTAATTTGCTTCTATTCAGCAGCATCTTTTCTCTAATGAACTCAAAAGAACTGCCTCAGTTATGAGGGACTGAACTGAGGCAGAGACAAAACATAATGCTGCCCAATGTCCACTTTCTGTCAAGGGGTTGTAGAGAACATAGAGGTTTCTGATTTGTGATTCCATACTTGTAATTTCTGGAAAATACTAGAATACTAGTATATTGTTAAAAATATCTCACAGTTTCACCTGACTTTCTGAGAAAGTCTTATCTTAATTACATATGAATAAATATATTTAAGAAAAAACTTGAAAAAATATATCTACAGTGGAGCCACATAAATAGGTACTGTTCTGTAAGAATTTATTATTAAACAATATTCTCACTATTGGAAAGATCCAGTAGAATTAGGAGAATATTTCACAATAGCAGACACTTCAAACTGGTTTTGCACCTTATTATCATGCATTTTGTGTGATAAGTGACAGAGATCTCCATTTGCCTTTCTGATGCACATTTTCTTACTATTTGTTCTTTCACCACTAGCCCACCTCCTCACAGCTTAGTTTAGCATTCAGAATGCCTGAGAGAGGAGCTTCAAACACACACGATAAGCATCAAAAAAACTTGCATCAAGCTGACGGACCAAAAAATATGTCCTCTGATTGTTAATCTACCCTTTCAAAAATAAACCTTTCACTAGGCTGAGATCAACAATGACTAATACCCAACCTTCTTCCAGTAACAGGATCAGCAGTAGAGAACACAGTATGTCATGTTCTGCTGGGCTATCCGGGCAAGCTTCCTCCTACCAGCCCACCTTCCTCTTGCCTTCCTGGCCTTTGGATATTGAAATTCTTGAGATTTTGACAGGCTCTGCAGCAAAATGCATTTGCAGGCAATTTGGAGAGCTCAAAGCATTATTAGTTGTAATTTTCCTAAGCTAAATTGTTTCACTGTTGCCTGGAGGGAATGCTGTGAGATTTTAACCCTTTTAAATCCTGTGTGACTGTTGCAGGTGAGGAGAAATTTAAAAAGAGTGTATGTTTCAATACTGATGAGAGCACATTCACTCCCATTGCTGTAAAGTCTTGGTCAGACATATTATTCTGAGCTGGTAATTATCAGGATACTAAATGTTCAATTCTTATAATGTACCCAGTTTTTTCATATAGCAATAGTACAACCCCTCATAGAAGTGTGTGCTTCTCTTCTCTGGCTAGGCTTTGACATGGGAGCTGCATATGTTGTAGGAAAATACAGAGAAACTGGAAGATGCTCTTGAAATTCTCAAAGCAGATTTATGTGTATTTATATTGAAATGAACAGATAGATCCATGAAATGAGAGGCAGCCCTTATGCTGGAACAGTGAGCTCCATCCTCCCAAAGGAGGTTACAAACATCACTAAAACCTTTCTCTCTGTGTCCTGACCTTCATGGGTGGTGTAGCACAACAGAAGTAACAACAAACTTTGTACAAATTTGTTACACTGTAGAATGAGTTGCAACACCTAAATTTATTACAGAAAAAAACCCAAGTCATCTTCCTCCCAGCCCACCCAAGTGCTTAAACACTGCAGCCATCAGACACTCTTGTGCTCCTTCTTTGGGGATTTCACTGACCATCCCTAAGCTCATGAACACTGGCACATGGCAACTCAGGCCAAGCATGAAAAGTTTACCAGGAAAAAAAAAAAATAAAATCTAAGTGCTTTACAGATTAACAGTCTTTTTCTTCATTTTTTTTTTTTTTTTTTTCCTGTTATCCAGCACATCACAAGTAAACTTTGTTGTTTTTTTTTTTAATATTATCTTCCTAATAAAAAAAATTATACTGGTTTTGTTTCACAAGATATCATTGTTTTAGACCTCCATTGCATTATCTGTGCATACATGCACACATACAAATGCATACAAGAGTTTACTATCAAATGTTCTGTTGAGAGCCCCATCAGCTGATAAACATTAGAGCCACCACTGTCTGGTTCTACATGTTATTTTGTCAGAAAATCTATTGTTTAAAAGGAGAAATAGAATAGTAATAAGTTAGTGTTTTGATATCGAAGTTGCATGTATTTTCAGTTTCTTTCTCTGCTAGTTAACCTTCTAATGCGAAATGGGTTATCTTATATTAAACCTCTAATTTCCATACACTTGCCATAAATTACATCAGCTGTAATCTAGTACAACAGTTTGGTTTTTTTGAGACAATCTCATAGTTCAAAACAGTATTCTCATAACTTTGACTACAAACACTACTTTGTTAATGTATTTTACCATTCAAATAGCAGAAACGTACAAACGTACAAACATATGGAAATAACATAATTCTTCCTTTTGTCATACCAAATTGTAATGAAACACTGTCACAAGAGTAATGAGAAGCAATACAATCAGCCAAGAGAAACTATTATTGGAAAATACGTATTTGGGTCTAAAAAACCTTCATGCATGTATTTTCCTAGTGCACTTCTGTTTGTGCTGCATGAGACGCAGGTATGTTTGCAGAGTCAGAGTCATAGAACAGAAGTGTCAATTTAGACTCCTTCAGTAGCTGACAAAATTGATTCATATCTGATTATCTAAAAATAAACATTAAGCAAAGTGTGCCTTGGCAATGAGTACCACATCTATATACTGGGAGTAGAAGGGAAAGAGACAGAGTTTCACTAAGATCTTTCCTCTTTCTTGTGGTGTAGCTCCCCAGCATGTCATTGACTAATCACAGAAGAAATGAGTAATGGGGTAGGAGGGAGGTATTTGGCTGTGGTAATGATAAAAGATGGCAACATCAGTGAATGCAGAGGCAAAGCAAGGGGATTTGATTTGTGCTGGCTGGAAAATAAAGTAAAAAATAAAAAAAATAAAAAATGAGGCTTTATTTTTTTTCCAGTTTATTACTGAACAAAAACTGAAATATCTTCATTCTGTGTATATGGAAAAGATGCCACTGCCATTTACCACCTGCTCTGCCTGGTTGCTTGGCTGTGGGAACACACACTAGGCTGCAGGGGATCCAGGCCAGAACCTTCACAGGGCTGTCCTGTGCTCTCAATCTTTATTTTTTTTTAATGTATTTTTAACATCTGGCCACACTGCAATGGAAAAGCTTCCCTATTAAAAACTATGCAACTTTACAGAAGAGCTGCTGGTGCAGGAGGACTAGCTGAAGGAATATACTTCAAATGTTGACAATGTTTTAGTAAAAGTCAGTGTCAAGCAGCCACTTTGACTGACAAGTAAGAAAAAAAACACTGACAGGAGCATTACTAACATGTAAGTGCTGCCCGGTACATATGACCCATAATATATCACTGTTGGTTTTAGATTAACTCCTATGCTTCACTTTCTAAATGTGTGGCAACAAAGAGATGCTTGCAGCACCTCCCCTGATACTCCAAATAATATGATTGTGAACAGAGAATTACTGACCAGAAATTATCACTCTGCTTTTCAACAGCTTCCATCAGCTTTTCTGCCAAACAGCAGCTTTAAACCAATTAATATCCTATAGGCTATTGTCCACAGTATCTAGAGGAAAAAGACCCATTAGCATGCTACCTTCATCACCAGGACTTCTTTGCCTCTGGGAATTCAAAACTGGCACAACTATGGAAAGGAAATGTTCTTTTTAGCTTGGAAAAACAGTTTTAGCCCTTTGTGGTAACTTCAGTATGCATTGCCAAGTATATTTTTCTCCTTTGCATGCAGTTTTCTCATGACATTTTTGAAGATTGAGGTTATAGCTTGGGAAAACTTGGTTTCATTGTTTACACAGAAATAGAACTATTCTGCTGAAGACACCACTCAAAACTCTGTATTGAAAACTGAGACTTAAATACAAAAATTTTGCTGTTGGGACAACATATGAGTTAGAATAAGCTGTCCTTTGAAGGATGGTTTCCTATCACTGAACAAGTTGTATCAAATATTCTGCAACTGATTAATGGAGAAGGCCTTTAAAACATTTCATTTTTGTTTGTTTAATGTAACAGTAGGAGAGCAATATCCTGGGCACCCCTTGTTACCCTGCACCATTTGTAGCCACAGTAGAGGGCACTCAATCAAATATGCTTGCAACAGACTGGACTACTATAAATGTGGAAGAATGCACAATGCTTAACAACAACAACTAAAAAATTACTTCCATCCCTAGGATATTGAATCCCAAAACAGTAAAAACTCCTGAAAATGCACTCAGATCATCTACATAGGGTTTAGAATTCTTGACTTTGTAATGCATGGCTTTGAAATTAGTGATAAAGGCCCTTATCCTGCAAGATGCTGTGTAAAACCTGTGCTGATAATTAATGACATGATAAGGAAACAAGCTTCACTTCTGATAGTAAAAAAGAGGTTCCTTTTGCTTGATTATAACTTTCCAATTTTAACAGGGTAATAAATTGTGTTGGCTGAAAAAAAGCAGTCTCAGCTGAGATGCTGAGCAAATGTCAGCAAGAGTAGTATGCCTGACAGCTTCACCAGCAGCACCTGAAGAGGATTATTGGTGTGACATGTGTTTGGCTCTCTTCCGCTTGATGTGCTAGGGTTGTTAAACTTCTCTGTCTGGGATCAACACAGATTGTTTTTTGGCTTCAACTGAGGACACAGAGCCATTTAGTACCCAAAAAGTGTGTCCACTTTGTGGTGGTCCTAGCTGTCAGAAGTGACAGAAAGATCTGACTTCAGCCATATAAGGGAGGCATACTTTTGAAGAATGGAGCAAAGAAAGCTCTGCTCTCTTAGAAACACTGCTCTCTGGCATACAATTTGGCTTTTCTCCATCTGAAGGCTCTCTAAAGAAAAATCAGGTCTAGGATCAAGCTGGCAAACACTCCCCACCTGCAGGGCTACTGGTGATTCCAGAGTACGAAGCCACTGTTAGAACTGGCAGCTGAGATAACAGAATGGCTGTAAAATGCTTTCTGGCCTATCAAGAATCTTGGGGTTTTTTTGTGGTTGTCAATAATTTAATATGGCATTTGTGCAGCAAGTGCAACCTATCTCCCCCCCAGGCTCATTGAAGAATTAAAAAATGTCTCGCAGGAGATAATGTATTTGGAAAAAAAAATTGACCTCAAAGAATTTCGATATTGAGGATTTTGTCGTAGGAAGAAAAACACCCCTAGGAGCTCATGGCTGTCAGTCTACTGTTACGCTCCATACTTGCTGCCATTTCGGCTTCTAACCTCCAGCTACTGAATTATTATATACTGGGACTGAAGTCATATATAAAGATATATGGTTAATGAATTTCTTCATCGTTCCTCAAGATTGATGATGCTATCCAGCTATGTAATATTATGTCCTTTATTGCTCACCAGGCTTTCTTTGATGGCTATAGCTATAGGTAACAAAGCACTAAAGAGGAAATTGGTATTCATTTGTTTTGCATAACTACTCAGTACACAATTTTCCTGCATGAATATGCTGCGCTTCAGTTCTTAGTTCAAGCTCCATTTAAATGAAAGCTTTAACAGGAAACTTACATGAGTTATTAACATAAATCGTTTATTGCAAATCTAGATTTAACTTGGCAGGCTGCTTTGCAAACCCTGAGCTTGACTGAAAGACCCGTATAGCAGTCAAGATTTCCTGACAGGTTCTTTGCAACGCATAACCTGCCTCAATTATTTTAGTCATTAAAGACTATCATTTTTATGAGGTAAGATTGAAGATTACTTGTGTAAAGGAAATAGAGAAGTAAAAAATGTGTCTTTTCATTAGTTGCTGTTCAGAGACCATGGACAATTGATTAGTCTGTGGCTTTTTCGTATCTTCTTCAGGAAGTGAAGGGTTTTGGATGCTATTTCAATTGTTATAGACTTTACCTATTGATTCAACTCTGAAGTTTATAGCTGCAATGAAAATTATTTTTTTTTGTTCTCTTTATGCAGGAAAATACAAATGTACTTGAATACCAATTTACTTTTCTGTTTGTGACATCAAAAAAATTTTTAAGCTAGGAAGTGGATTGTAACATTTTCAGAGACAGTAAATGAGTGATCATTGATACAATGGTAAGCAGAGGCTTCTGTTTCACCCAGTGGTTTTGTGAGGAGGGAATGGAGTTTTCTACTTGGTTCCGACTGCACTGTACTGCACCTGCACAGTGCAACAAGAGAAGTCCTCTGCCCACAGCAAACAGGAGAAAAACAGCCTTGATAAGCTCAAGATCAGAGTGTTTGCAGACCCAGGAATATACCTCTACCTTGAAGCCTGAATGTACTTAATTACTGCAGTATCTTGATGCCAACACATCCCTGTGCCTTGCATTTCTTATGAGGTAGCTCTAGACAACCCACTCCTCTGTTTCCTCATTGAGAAGCCTGTCTTCCTAGCACTGGGTTCTCACTTTACACCAGGTATCCTGAGTACCTTTTGTGTACAAGTCCATTACAGGATGGAATGGTTAGTGCATGTATCTTTTCCCCTGCAACATTTCATAGCTGCTTTCTACTGAACAAAAAAAAAAAAAAAAAAGGAAGGTTTATTCTTTTTATTCCAAATTCTGTTCTGCCATTTCCAGCATCAATGCCAGCAACGCCAGAGGGACTTGTACTTAAAAGCAGGCAGTGAAACTCCTGTTCAGTGCATGTCTGTGAGCTTCCCTGGCTGACCCAAACCCTCATTATGATGATCCCCTTTTTTCTAAGTAGCAGAGAATGAGTATTGCCAAATGGACTTTCTGTTACCTGTATAGAAAGGGCCGGTTCAGCATATGGGAAATTTTCTTCAGCATCTACAGACCTTCTCTGGGAAAACTAATGTACTGTAACGCCTCATCAAGGGGGTTGTTATAATTAGACAATGACAGGAAAAAACCCCAAACAACTGGTCAATGCCCAAAGTCTCACCAGCAGAAGGGTTGGTAAGGTCTCAACAGTATCACCACAAACATGCACATCCTCTGCAAGGGCAGCCTTGGCTTTCTGCATCTCCTGGGATCTACACTAGGGACTGCTTAGTTGTTTTCATTTAGGCATGTCTTGTTCTCATAGAGCAGGCAGAAACACTGAGGACTGGAAAATTTCCATTTTACTGGAAAATGTTTTTTCTTAGATGTACCATACAAAACTGAAATCATAGGGCAATAATAAAATGGCTGAAGTGTCATCTTGTTGTTCTCAAAGGAAATGTTGTTAATTATGTCAGAAGATTATCTACCACACTTAGAAAAAAAATAAGCAGGATTAAAATGAGAGATCAATCTGTAAAAGCAGGATGCACTACTTGTAAAATGTAGAGATATAATATTTGTGTGTCTATTTGTTACTGTTCAGAGTTTAAGTAGGTGCTTGGGCTTTCACATGAAGTAATTAATTTCTGGATCTCTCTCATCTCTCTCATTCTACATGTATATGTGAGAGAGTTAAGTTTCTTCAGTTTCAAAACCTCTTAAGCTATTCAGCCATGTCCAATGGTTTAATTAAAATGTGCATGGCATTTTTTCCAGCAATGCAATTTATTTTCTACTAGCAGAAATTACTTTAAAATAATCTCTACAAAGGAAGACAGCAAGATCTGCTAAACAACATATTAAGCAATCTCACATACCCAGAGTAAATCCCTCTTCTTTCCAATTAACTCTAAGTTCTTTTCATTTTTTCAAGAAAGCCTAGAACTAGCTGTCTCTTTGGATTGAATATAAATCATCTGAGCCCAGACATTCAACAACCCATCATCTGTATACAAAATATGAAGCTATGAGAAACATGCTGTGGGTAGAGTGAAGGAGAGGTACAAGAAAAGTACAAAGATAAATAAAACATTAAGAGAAATACACAGGTGTTAAGGAAAAAACAATTGTGTTGCTGCATTATAAACAAATGTATCCTCTTCAACAAATGCTCATGTGCAACTTTATTTGTAGCACAAACTGAGGAATAGAATTTGCACCAAAAAACCTGCCTGCTCAGCTCAAAAGCTCTTACAGGTTTGAAATCAGAGAATGGGATGGAAATGAAACTACCATTTACATACTAAATTTTTTCTAGCCAATGCACCAAATTGAAGCAAATTGGTATGGCAGAGAACCATAGAGCAAAATGTATTTTCATAAACCATGGCTTGGACCATTTAAAATTATTTATGCACACCAAAGGAAAATTGTTTCAGGCTAATCTATCAGCAGAAAAACAAACTAAAATATGTTGTGAGGGACCAGCCCTCAGGATCTGCACTTGCTGGAATTGGTGTTAAAACTCCATTGTAACCCCTAAACAGAGTCTCGTTTGTATCCCCAAAGGCCTGCCTGAGAGGATGGAGACATCACTGATGGCTGCTTATGGCCTGCAGCCTGCATGTACAGTGTTTGAGATAATGATTGAGGGGCTAGGGAGCAGAGGTCTACTCCAGCTGCTCAGGCTTATGACTCAATCACTCTTACTCATCCTTGTGAAATAAGGAAACTAGGCCTATAAAACAGGGGGCTGCAATGGTGGGCTTTGGGAGTCTCAATGACATCAACTCTCCCCTGTTGGCAGGTCTAATGCTGGATCCCAAAATGGTGATTTTCAGTTATCTATCTAACTGTTCTCCTATTCTCACACCCTCTTCCTTCCTATAGTTTCAATTAAACCTAGTATTAAAATACAGACCTTGAGTGTTGTTTCACCTCACTCTGATCAAGGGGTATTGGACTGTCGAGCATTTCCTCAGACTGCAAATTTTAAATCCTTCCTGGTATAGCCAGGTCTGAGACTAAGGTTGGATCCAACTGCACCTGGTCTTCTCTCTGAGAAGGAGTTTAGAAAGCAAGGGGGTCCAAGTCTGAATCTCCCTGGGTTGATCTACCCAGGTCATGACATATGTCATTAAAAATGTTTAGCAGAAATAATTAACCAGGAAAGGTTCCTTTGATCTACATAGCAATAGACTTGTTTAAAAATGCATCAGTGAATGCAAGGAGAATGTCCTCCTTAATGTAATTAATGACTGGAGTTGGGGGTTCATGTTGGTCACAGAGGCACTCATTGAGTGCACGTAAACATCAAGTGTACATTCTTTACATTTGCTATAATACCTATTCAATATAAGCATTCCTGATTGCTTCAAATGCATCAGGTCATCTGCTGTATTCATTATGCATTGAAAATCAGCCAAATATTCCTCAGCTGAAGCAGACACTTGACGTAATTCTACTGAAGCATTTGAGAATACCGTGGACTTGAGATCGTAAAGAAAACTAGAAGTTAGCCCTGCATCTATAAAAATCTGTAACTATTCCTTTGAAGATTTTTCTTGACTAGAAAAAGCAATTGCTAATCAAACTTAACACATTCGTCTTCCTAAAGTAAGCAAGTAAATCTGTCTGCTCAAACCTGACTTTGCTTACACTTCTGAAACATGTTCAGTTGTAACCAAAACGAGTTGTTACATTGAATTTCCACTTGGAAAAGGATTCAATTTAGACAGTGTGCCTTGGTTAGGCTGTCCTAAAGATAACCTGACTAGTTATCTTCAATAAAGCAACAACCTCTAGTATTTCAGCAGATATTATATAACCCAAAAGAAATTTTGTTAAACTCTTAGGAGATGTCAGTGCAAGTTTGGGCAAAATTTGCAGGCAGTCACTGAACTTTAAGACCTATATCTATCTGCTGCCTAACTTTTAATTTTTTTTTACTTTTTTATGACAACAGGCTAAAGCAAATTTACAACTGTAGTGTCTTTGTGCTTCCCTCAGCACTGATTTAGTGTGTGCTTATTTGCTTGATTTCTGTTAATGTTTTCTCCCTCACTAATTAAATTATTAGTATTTATTTTGCAATCTAGAAAGAGTTTAAAGGAATAAAAGAAAAACTAATAAATAAAAAAGCTCTTCCTTTACTAGGACTGGGGGGTGGGGGGGGTGGGCATACCTTCACTTACATTTCACTGGCACTTCAAAAACCTGAAAAAAATAAGATTACTTCATATCAGATATTCCACATGGCTCTCAACAACACATATTTAACCATCTAAACTGGCTACTTAAAATGGCTAGTCTGGATTCACCTAAGAAATTTTTTTTTCTTTAAAACTCTCTGCTTCAGGAAGGTATACATACCTTTTTTGGGTGATGATGGCTGAAACCCCTCTGGGTGTCAGTGAAGAGCAACACACAGTTGCCTCTCTTGGGCAGTTCACTGTGAGATTATTTTTCATATGCTACTAGCCATGCTCTCGTTTGGATGCCTTCTGTCTGGATTTTTCCTCTGTTGAAGCAAAATCAGAGAAAAATCCTTTGGTCTCTCACAGCAACACCCCCTGAGCAGTTTGACTTAGGAACCACCTTGATCACACATCCTGTTTGCCACATGTGGCCTCTTCATTGTGGCTCAGACAGATTAAAAATGAAGTGCAGTATACCTTCCCGACACATCCTGAGTCAAGCACCACCATGCTTCATGCTTGTTCTTATTTATGTTTTTGCACCTGTGCACTTACAGTTTAAACCACGGTGTTTTCACAGAAGCTCCAGACAGTAATGGTTTGAAATGGTCCACTGCAGTACCCAGCTGCCATCACCACTGTGACAGCCTGCCTTTATTCATGCCCATCAGAAACACCTTCCTGAGAATGTCTTAACCATGTCTCAACTTTAAATTTTTGATGTCTTTCTTCTGGTAACTTGTCTTAGACACGAATTCTCGTCAAAACACAGATAATTCAATGTACCTGTTGGGTCTGCTCAGCTGTGGAAGAGCCACAGTTCTGAATAGTCCTTCTGCTAAAGGATGGAACTGAGCTATACGGACAAGTTTTACAGGGCAAAGATTTATTTTGGGTTTTTCCTTACCCCTTGCTTTCCCTAAGCATCTACTTACTTCCCCATACAAAACAAACAAAGAAACAAGCAAAAGCAAAACAGAAAACAACAACAATAACAACAAAAAAAACCAAAAAACCCCCAACCAAACAACCCATACATTTTCAGGGAAAATAATTTGTTAAGAAAGACAGAGCTTGAGTGCTCTCTGTAGAATCCAGCTGTGCAAGTAGCTGTATTGGAGGTGCTGCTTTCGTGTCTCCCACTGTGTATCCAGTCTTCCAAAGTGGAAGGTCTGTGTCTAAGTGGGAGGAGATGAAGAAGGCAGTTCATTTTTCATGCACATTTACTCATTTAGCCTTAAATGTTGTCAAATATGAATGCTTAATACTCTGCACATCTGTTCTCCAGAAAATGGAAAAGTATGACACTCTGCAAGTCACAAAAGTGACATTTGTTTATTAAACTGATTTCTGTCAAAGTCATACCTGTGATTTGAAGGATAAAACCTTAACATTTTGTTAATGCTCTTGTAGCCTTTGGTGTTATCATAAGGGGTTTTTCTTATATACTGTACATTACAGATAAGTGTGTCTGCGCTGATTTTTCCCTAGAGATTGGGTGAACTATTCCCAAAACCAGTTGGCTTAAATACAAAGAAAATATTGCAACTGAAGCTACTCTGCAACACTAACTCGTCATGTGCTTCCTTAAGTCAATACTAAAGAGATAATTAATATAGTGAAACAATTTTGGCAAAAAAAATATTTTAATTGTTTGCTTATGAAGAACAGGGCTTTCTTTTCAAAGGAATGCAAAATGAATTGCCTTGTTTAGAACTTTCACAAGAGCAACCATTCTTTTCTTAAGTATGCATCTCAAGTGTTGTACTTTGGGAAGTCTTTTCCTAAAACAAAATCTTTTTGCATAGCAACAAAGAAGTGAAACAGAATATGAAATGCCTCATCTAGTAGTATTAGCCAAGTAAAGTGCAGTGGAAAAATACAGTCCAGTGTCCCTGGCATATTATACTTGAGAGCTTTTTTGCAAAGTATGGATGGCAGATGTGATGGTACACTAAGGAAGAATGATTAGCCATACTTGTAATTAGACTTTTCCCTACATTAGAAGCAACAGTTTGTTATATCGATATTTTTTTTCATCTAAACCCCAAATGATATTGCTTGCATTATTTAAAACATGTATATAAGCTCATCTTTGAGCTTATATAAATAAGAATTATCTAAAAATCAGTAATGTGAACAAGAAAGAATGAAAGTATAATTTTTCTTTAAGAGTACCAGAAAAAAGTGATAGCTTGTTCATAAGAAACAGGATATGGAAATTACTAATATATTTGTGCTTTTGCTCCACTATCATCCTAAGTATGTCTACACTGCTCTTTTCCCCCTCTTTTGTAATTGTTTATATATATATATTTATGCAATTCACTCCCAGAATTTAGCATTAACACAAATACAAATCACAACTTACCCTGGCTTCTCTATGAAATCTACTTTATTATCCAAAGTATAATTCATTTACCACATCAATATTTTCCTGTTAGTAATAAAATGTGTATACTTTAATTGATTTCTCTTTTATGCTGGTAATATTTCTCATATCAATCTACATGTCCCGAGAAAAATGTAAATCCAATATGATCATGTTCCTTTAAAGAGTTTGGAATTTCCTAGTAGTCCCTAGAGTCTGCTTTTCGACTGAACACTGCTAAAACTGCATTGAGCTAAAACATTGAAGTCTTCCCTGTCTATAATTTCTGCATATATTAAAGGATTTGTGTATTCAAAACACAATATCCTTCTTTTAAAAATGCAAAAAATATTGCTGAAGTGAGAAGGAAGCATCGTATTAAATAATGCAACTGGACTGAAAAAGTCAAGACTGTAATTTTAAAAGACCTTTTTAACATCTGCATTGTCTAAAAAGAATAAGACACAACTTTACAATGAAAAGGAATCTCATATGCTTTTAAAATATAAAAACACATCTGTTGACTATTATATGTTTACCTTACGAGAAAGCTGACATTAACTAAAATATCTGAAGAACATTCCTGTTCTTAGTTACGCTGTTTTAAAAATTAATCCTGCACATGAATTAAAAGATTTCTCATTAGCTTCAGTGAATAAAAGATTGATCTATTACATATTATGATTGTATATTATTTCCATTGTCCCCTTCCCCTTTTAATCCTGTGATATTCCATTTATAGAACAGCAGAATAACAGAAGAGATTGGGTTGGAAGGGAGCTTAAAGATCATCTAGTTCCAACTCCTCTGCCACAGGCAGGAATGCCTTCCACTAGACCAGGTTGCTCCAAGCCCCATCCAACCTGGCCTTGAACACTTCCAGGGATAATGTATCCACAGCTTCTCTGGGGTATTGTGTATGCAAGTCTTCCATATCTGGAGAAGTTAATACTCACTTGCTACCTCTTTATCTCTTCTTTTAAGTGAATAAGCAGTTACAATCTGTGACCCATTGTATTTCCTTGTACAAGGAAGCTTCTGAAGGCAATGTGCAGTTGTGCATAAAACAGGAAGACACATATTTGTAATCTGATCCTGTTAATGATCTTAATCTACTGAATGGCTTTAAGATTAGAGAACTAAGAAATGAGCCTGATAAAAGCAACTTCTCCCCATTAGTACCGTAAATTAGTATCTCTCTGCTATTGAAGTAATTCTCAAAACTTAGTGTCATAGCCCACTGGACATGCATAGGCTGGTTAGTAACTTAGGCTAGTAGTGCAATTCACCTGACATGTAGCCTCTAGCTCAATATCCTAAGAAGCAAAAATAAAACAAAGTCACATTAATGACAACAAGAAGTCCAAAAATTTTACTTGGAGCAACACAGAAATCAAGAAGAAACCAATAAATCACCATTGAATTAAAAAGGCCAAGAAGTGGTGTATTATGCAACCTATGTCAGATGCAAGCTCAGTCACAAGGCCATTTCAAGTCCACAACAACTAAAGACAGGCCTGCAGGAGAAGACTGCAATTAACTGCAACAATAGTTCTTGTTCATTCCTCACTAAAAACAGTCAAGAAGGCTCTGGAAGACAGTGCTATGGGCTGAAATGAACAAAGATTTAACTGCATATATTTATCTTTTTACATCGTGAGTCCTCCCTGCAGTTCTCTCAAGGCTCTTTCCCACTCCAGTTACTACAAATTACACCAAGATGTAACTGTCCATGCAGGAAGTTTAATCAAAAAGGGAAGAATTTCAAAGGCGTGAAAGCTAATTCACTGTCCAGGTGACACTGATACAGTGACTTAAACACTCAGCTACCATCAGCTGTTCTGGAATTCTTCAAAATATCTGCTCTAGTTTGGTTTGTAGAATTCCTGTGCTGCTAATCACTGTATATAAAAAACTTAAAAATAATATTCCTATCATCTGTCATACAATGGCTTTTCTTCCTCTTTCTTCCATAAAGAAACACTGTCTGCAGACAACGTTATTCTTGTTTCAGAGAAATATATAGCATTTACCTTCTTACTGAAGAATAAGGTAAATAAACCTGAGCTAAAATCACACTGAAGAGTAGCTGGTCTGTAAGAAGTTCATATTACTACTCCTAAAGTCACAGTCCTTTGAGGCATTCTGCACAGGTGAGGCATATACTGAAAAACAAACATACTGGATAATTAAGGTAAATAGCCACAGGACTTTAAAAAGATTTATTACAGTGTCTTTTCTAGCACATACTTTTCGTTGTCTGTCATCACCTAAACATTCTGACCTATATTCTTATGGAAATTGTAAGATATTAGTCTAGTCGTGTTTTGCTGAAAATGGTCTAAATCCATATGCAATAGAAGATTTGCAGCTAGAGGTAAACATTTTATGCTCATGCCCAACACTTAAGAGCATCACCCATCTGAAGCACACCAAAATACTGGTGATACATTGCCAAACTCTCAACAGCCATCTTATTTCCTCTCACTGCCTTCAGTGTGTAAGTGCATTGCCTTTCATCTTGTCATATAATTTTTTCACCTGTCACCCAAGCTCACCGCCTCCAAGGTGAGCTGACCAGTATCTACCACCCCAGGCTGCAAGTCATTGACTTGCATTTAGCTCCCAGCCCTGTTGCCACTGTCTTAGATCTGGAGAAGGATTTGTATTCTTGAGAGTTTGTCTGATAAAAACATGTACTTGTGTTAATTTAGAATTTCCTTCTATTTCAAATATATTTTTACAGTTCTACTAACAGTTTAGTTATTTCTCCAACTGCTGTATAGCCGCGTTGTCCTACCTGTTACATTTGTCATTCAGCAGTGTTCACTTTAAGAAATGTAATAAAGTTCTTCGTTTCCCATCTCCAGTTGCCAGACAGCCACTGTAAATTTTCAACAGGACTTTCCTGGCAGGTTTGCACTAATGTAATATGAAAGTGCACAGAAGTCATCCATTCAGCTCTAAGTGATGTTGTTCAGAGCTGATTAGCCAAGAGCAGAGGTTAAATGTTACAGGAAACAGCATCTGGACTGTCTGGTCTGAGTTAGGTTTACTCTTAGGTAAAAATCACTACAGGGGGGATACTTTCTTGTATCTCGTAAATGTCTGATAAACAAGAATATTCTACCTACTGAAAAAGAAAACTGATTGCGCCATAGAAAACTCCTCCTCCTGATGTCATTTCTCTATCCACATGTTTCTATTGTTAGGCAGGACTAATCTCTGGAACAGATGCTTTTTAGCTTTTTGCTATATGTTTAGCTGAGTTCTAGCATAAGGTAGCTAATAGTAAGAATGGCTGACAAACTTTTTTAAATCTGAATTATTACTATATTTTAAGAATTTATAATATTTCTGAGTAAAAAAAGAAATCTAGGATTTTTTCTATTAAAAAAAGGTTTTGTATCAGCTGTTTGTCACATTTTTTGGCAGTATTCAACCACTGAAATCTGGTCAGCCAGCATATCTGACTGCCAAGAAATTAATTCTTGTCTAATGCTTCGATTTTTATTTTGTTCCTATAGTAGTACCTCATTTTCTACCCTTCCTCACCTATCTTTCCTCAGTCGTGCACTTCTGACTGAGGTTTTAAGATCTGAATCTCAAGATCAGAACTGAGGCATAAATTACATGGAAGCAAGTGATATCTAATACTGTGTTCTTCAGTTATTGTGTTATATGTTTCAGTTATTTTGTTGCATTTAGCCAGAGCTGAGCTTTTTTAGCTCAAAGACCTTGACATTTGGTAGGTACTAAGTGCTTTTGGTTAATATAATAAGTAGTTTTCAGCCTTAAAGATACTTTTGACTTTGCAGGTTATGATCTAAAGTATCCAGGGAAGGGAAAAGACTGTGGTGACAGCTGTAATTATGAGATTGACCTAATGTAAGCTTCATTATTAGACATTTCCAGGAACCAAGAGGAAAAGTAATAGGTGAGCTGTTCACACAGCAAAAATGCTTCATCAGCATCCATGGGCTAAAAAGTAGAAAGAGAAAGGATTTCTTTTGTAAAGACTGGCCACCTTCCAAGCAAATGATTTCTCCTCCAATCTGCTGAGAGCTGCTGCCCAAAACATTTATTTCATTGATCCAAGTTAATGAAAAGCATAGCATACATCAGAATTGAACACTACATAGAAAAGAATATGCCGACCTGTTCTAAAAATCGAACTTGATCCTAAGCCCAAATCCATTAGTATTTTTTAGAGACAGTCCAGTGAGCTGTTTCTTAGCAGATGCTGATGAAATTGAAATAATTCATGCAGTGTCTTAGGGCTGAATTCTCTGGAGCACGGCTCTCCTTTAAGATAGTTTTCATATAGCATGTTAGAGATAGGTGCTACCCTCAAGTCTTGCCTTGACTGATCTTTAGCTTGGCAGACTCCACAAGACAACAAAGCATTGAAGTTGTTGGTGTTTCCTGAAGCATGCACCCCACATTTAGTCACCTATTGGCTTCTGGAATCCAAAGCCTTCTGGTAAACACCCAGGCTTAATGTATAATGTATAAACCAACTAAGAATGAGATATACAAGACCAGCAGAAAGCTATGCCAATAGCAGATGTTAAAAGGAAAATAAGGGGGTATTTTAAACTACTTTTTTCCCCTGGGACTTGAGACATGACTTTGCACTTCAACTGTACCCAGCTGGAATATGATTACCACTTCAGCAGATGAAAGCACACAATTTACAAAGCTTCTTCACTACAATTTTGAATTGCTGCCTGGTTGAGTCAGAGAATTGGGGAGGTTTACCCAGTTCTCTTAACAGGATTCACATTATCTCCTACATTTTCTGCTGCACTCACAGTAGCTTAGAAGCAGTGGAGAATCTGTCTGCTGTTGTTAAGACAGTATTTGTTGCTCTGTAAAGAAGTAGTACTCTTTCTTGAAGTTCAGAGTAGTTTAAAGTTGCAATCTGTGTAACTTTTTTAACATTTTGGAAGAATTACTGTTCTCCATGGAGTCTAATGAATGAATTTGAAGAGCTCTGTCCCTTGAGCACATACAGTAGAATATGTCCAACATTTCTTTAAAAAATACACTTTAGCATTTTTCAGTACAAAGCAGTGCACAACACACAAAGCTTATTACTATTTTCATGATTCATTTGAAGCAGAATACCTTTGTGCAGTGTAGGGAGCTAAATTGTGCATATCTGCCCTTTTAAATATAAAAATTCCCGCACACAATTACTCTCACAATCCTATTATCATTACTAATATGAATTCACCAGCGAATGGCTGTGGATGACTATTTTGGCATAAAATTGAAGTTGTATAGCTTTACCTTACAATAACATGACTGGGTGATTCTAGAGACTGTAACACATAAGCCAAATGTGATGAAAAATGTGATTTATGGTCTTTATGAAATGTTCCTCTCCATCTGCACCCCCCAAGTGTCTGGAAAGTGACATTTGATACATCAGTGCTTGCTACAGCACAGGCCGTGTAATAAAATGTGCTAAATAAAACCATTTCCCAGCACAATCTGTGTTTTCAGTTTGTCCTTTCCTGTCTCCAGAGTTATTCTTTGCTTGATCTCAGCCCAAAGGTGACTTTCTGGCAGCAAGCTTGGAAAAAATTCTGTATCTTTTATTTGTGCTCTAGTCCAGCCACTCCTACATCAACCTTTATGATTTTGCTGAAATTAATCTTTTAAAAGGCTTAAAGTTCAAGATTTCATAATTTGAAACCTCAGAGGGGAAAATATAAAAATCAAGTCTTGAGAACAGTTTCATAGCCTGATCTGTGAGTCTGTGAGGTTGGTGATGGATCACTGACAGGACTAGAGAACATTTTCTGCTTCCCTGGTTGCCCCTGCTGTCCAGAGCACATGCACAGAGGGAGTCTTTGAATCATCTTAGACACAGCCATAAGGATCTTCTAACTATGGGGGATTATATGAGCCAGCAGCTACGATGGACTTGCCCTTATATATTCCTGGGCTCCCTGCTAATGTTCCATACTTCAGAAAGCATGGGCAGACTGCACTCAGTAGGCATGTGTGGGCTAGGGCAGCAGGGACTTAAGGCTTTCATACCCATGAGTCTGATTCCTCTAACTGAAAATTAGAATCTCCTCTGTCCTCATAAGATATGCAGAAAATAAGAAGTGTCAGAGAACTGTACAAGTGGAGTTAGATTATCAGTCCTATTAACCGACCAAATACTTGATAGGGTCCTTTTCTTTGGCCTTTGGAAAAGCCCTGCATGCAGTCTGTCCTGGGGCTCTGAGTTTGAGTCAACTTGAACTGAAATCAGTGTAGCTGCCACCTGCTCTGAACTTCTATCCTTTAACAGTTTTACATGCTATGGGTCACAAAGCTTGTTGATTAGTAGATAGTCCAATAGCTTAGTTCTGCAGAAGAGGACTCATTTGCTGAAGGAGAATTAATGCTCTAGAAAATAATTAGGTAAACTTTTTTCCTGGCAGCTACTCAATACAAAGATGTATAAAAATATTTATACCTCTTTCTGGGACAAAGTTTCCTAATGTCTGATAGATACAAGAAAGTAAGTGTTACTGGGTTTACTCTACAAGCCTTTCCCTGAAAACTTTGATACATTACTGAATGCCTCCTTTGCTTCAGTCTTCACTGCTAAAGCTGACCCTCTTGAGTCCTGGACTCTGGAGGTAAGAGATAAGGTCTGGAGAGAGTAAGACGTTCCCTCGGTAGAGGACGACCAGGTTAGAGGCCACTTGGCCAAACTGGACATCCATAAATCCATGGGCCCTGACAGAATGTACCCACGAGTTCTAAGGGAGCTGGCAGATGTTATTGCTAGGCCAGTTTCCATCATCGTTGAGAGGTCATGGAGAACAGGAGAGGTGCCTGAGGACTGGAGGAAGGCCAATGTCACTCCAGTCTTCAAACAGGGCAAGAAGGAGGACCCAGGGAATTACAGGCTGGTTAGTCTCCCCTCCGTCCCTGGTAAGGTGTTAGAACAAATAGTTCTGGACGTAATCTCAAAACATGTGGAAGCAAAAAAAGTCATTGGGAGAGGTCTTCATGGATTCACCAAGGGGAAATCATGCTTGACCAATCTGATTGCATTCTATGACATCCTAACTGTCTGTCTAGATGAGGGGAGAGCAGTGGATGTTATCATCTACCTTGACTTCAGCAAGGCTTTTGACACTGTCTCCCATAATGTCCTCATTAAGAAACTCAGAAAGTGTGGGCTAGATGAGTGGACAGTGAGATGGATTGACAGCTGGCTGTGTGGGAGAACTCAGAGGGTTGTGATCAATGGAGCAGGGTCAAGTTGGAGGCCTGTAGCCAGCGGTGTCCCCCACGGTCAGTACTGAGTACAGCCTTGTTCAGCATATTCATCAGTGACCTGGACAAGGGGACAGAGTGTATCCTCAGCAAGTTTGCTGATGATACCAAACTTGGAGGGGTGGCTGGCACTCCAGAGGGCTGTGCTGCCATCCAGCATGACCTGGACAGGATGGAGAGCTGGACAGAGAAGAACCTAATGAGGTTCAACAAGGGCAAGTGTAGGATCCTGCACCTGGGGAGAAAGAACCCCAAGCACCAATACAGATTAGGGGTGGACCTGCTGGAAAGTAGTTCTGAGAAGAAGGATCTGGGAGTCCTGGTATATAGTAAATTATGCATGAGCCAGCAATGTGCCCTTGCTGCCAAGAAGGCCAATGGAATCCTGGGGTGCATAAGGAAGAGTGTGGCCAGTAGGTCGAGGGAGGTCATTCTTCCCCTCTACTCTGCCCTGGTGAGGCCACATCTGGAATACTACGTCCACTTCTGGGCTTCCCAGTTCAAGAGAGACAGGGAACTACTAGAGCGAGTCCAATGGAGGGCAACAAAGATGACTGGGGGGTTGGAGCATCTCCCTTAACAGGAAAGGCTGAGAGTGCTGGGACTCTTTAGCCCTGAGAAGAGGAGGCTAAGGGGAGACCTTATTAATGCCTACAAGTATCTAAAGGGTGGGTGCAAGGAGGATGGAGCCAGACTCTTTTCAGTAGTTCAGTGACAGGACGAGGGGCAACAGGCACAAGCTGGAACATTGAAAGTTCCATTTAAATATGGGGAAAAACTTCTTTAAGGTGAGAGTGACAGAGCACTGGAACAGGCTTCCCAGGGAGGTTGTGGAGTCTCCTTCTCCGGAGATATTCAAGACCCACCTGGATGCAGTCCTGAGTAATGTGCTCTAGGCCATCCTGCTTTAGCAGGGGAGTTGGATGGATGATCTCGAGAGGTCCCTTGCAACTCTGACAATTCTGTGATTCTGTGAACCAAACGATAGGAAGAGCTAGTAACAGCTGCAAAACAGGTGGAGAGAAAGATTAGCTGCATCTGGTTAAGTTGCCATTACACTCATTTTAAGCAGTTATGTTGTAGAACTTCCCTGGCAGTTTTAAAGAGGTAGGAGGCTTGTTTACATCAGATTATCGGAACCTGTGAAGTTCTTTTCTGTCTTCTTTGGAAGTGAAGAATTCCACATGTATATTTATAGTTACTACTTTAGCATCATATACGGTCATAATATAAGCTCTCCCAAAAAACTCTGTACTTGAAAATTAGTGACTTCAAATTAAAGATCTTGCTGTTTTGTGTTTTTTTAAATCAAGAAAAACACACAGAGAAAGTCAAATCAGTAAGACTTTGTGCTAAGACTTTGAAAGCAATGAGGCTAAAAACTTCCATGGGGAAATTCACAGTATATTCCCTGCACCTGGTCCCCACTTGTGGTCTACAGGCCCAACAGTCATCTTTAATAGACTTAACTGTGCAACACTCTTTTAAAACAAAGAAATGCTGCTGATACCTGGGAAAATTTTAGACTGATTTATTATCTGCAAAAGGTGGACACACATGTAAGGTGGACACACCTTATGACAGAGATGTATTATTTGCATAAAATGGATACATCTATAGTATGCCTGTGGCAGGGAAGGGATATGAACGTGTCACTTCCCAAGCAGTAGGTCAAGATTCTCAGAAATAAGCCATCTCCTGATTACTTTGGGATTTTTTATTATTTACTGCTGTGATGCAAAGCCCATGTAAGTCTGAGTCATTATAGCTCACTTGGTGTTTGACTGAAACTACAGCATTCTAGCTTTGACTGAAAATTATCTGGGAAAATTATGACAGGTTTTATACCTTTCTGGCATGGGAGATTCATAGGTGAACTTCAAAAATGTGAAGTAGTGAATTTATGTGTCTGAAGTTCAGAAGTGTATGCTTTCCATGCCCTTTACTGAAAGGTCATCTTGATTAGTTCCCTAAATCCCAAGGTTAGCCTTTTGAGAAAGGAGGTTTGCCAAAAGATATGGAAGTATACCAAGAGAAAGTTGAATTACCCCTTTCTCACCATTTTTGGAGAAGATGGTTAATATTTCACTCCTAATTTTTTTTATCTATCCTGCAAGAAAAATGCAGTGTTTGTGTCTTTGCCACCACCAACAAAGCACAGTGGAGAGAAAAGAAGGAGACTGACATTTTTTGGTATTTCTTTTGCTAGAGAAAATAAGAAGAAACTGGCAGTTTCTAGCACTTCCTTTGTAGTAGCAAATTCTTGATAAAAGACATAAGTTAATATGCCTATACAGCAAACTGTGAGGAAGACCCTGCTCGAGGGCGATCAACCCTCACTCAGGTGCTTGGATGGGAGGTGGAGTCTTGCATTTGATGGTGCCTGTGCACTGTAATAGCTCCACACTACTCTTTGTACACTCCAATTTCAAAGAAAAAATACTCCTCACCTTCCAGAACAAATCAAATGTATCCATGTTAGCTTTGGAGATACAGCAGTGTGTATGCAACTATGGTACATGTCAGCTAACATTTTGCTCTGCAGAAGGGCAATAGCTTTGCAACAGCTTTGCAACTTGTTTGGCTTGTGTTGTGCTTGTTTCACTGGTCTAAATTATTGTGAGCAACAAGCAGATGCATTTTGTGGTTATGACATTCATGCTCTGGGTTTGGGGTGGAAAAAGAAATACAGAGATTTTGGTTTCACTTTCTATGATCACGTCTGTCCTCCTCTAATAATTTTTAATATATTGGCCAATTCCAGCCAAACCTGACAAAGAGGAGGAGGTCTCAACAAGATTCTGTTCTTGATTTACCAACAGACAGGAATCAAAAGAGAAAAGAAAAAAAAAAAAAAGTCCTTTTCATTCAGATGTCAGCCAGCTGATTAAAAGCCTCATGCCTACCCACTGTGAATAATTCTAACCCAAACTCAGCACAGCCCAGGGAAAGATAAATAAAGAACAGGAAAAGAAGCAGAGGATCCTGGGAAGAAGTTTAGAAAAGGTGACAAAAAGCATCAGGAGGTGACCTGAGATCTTTTTTTTAAATTGAAGGAAAGTGACAAATCACAAATCTGCTGGAAATGCAGCTCCAATAGTTCCCCCACGCACAGAACAGCTTGTTTTCCATGCAATTACTTACAAAATATTCTCATTACAATTAAGAATTAAATTTCAGCTAACTATTGAAAAAATGTCCTTTCATACAATGTAGCCACATTAGCATAATTTTATTGAGACTGATTAGCTTGTGGGTGAAATGCAAGTAAATTTGATACTGGTATTCATTTGTGCAGCTGTAATAATGTATGCATTTTTTGTACATTCATGATAACCCCTCTTTCTATTAGTGCATTCCTCTGTAAAGAAGGATGGCAAGAGTCAGAATGACTAATCCTGCCTCTCTTACTCACTGCAAATGAGAATTGCAGTCAGTTATCTGCTGTAACCTTGTTGTGACAAGGATTGTCACTCAGAGATACACAGATCCTTCTGGATACAGTGCTTCAAACAGAGTCTGTGGAAATAAATGAGAAGAGTCTCAAAGGCTTTGATACAAGCTGGTTTTAGCAGTGCTGTAACTGTAAGGCTAGAGATATTTTCTACTATTTCCTTGCTTTTGATAATATTAAGAATGGGAAAACAGAGTAAGCAGACAATTTAAAAAGAGTATTCCTTTAATACCATGAATGCAGATGTTGTCAAAATGGTGGAAGAAGCTAAACACAAGGAATGAAAAAACTAAAAGATGTAGTGATTTCCCATACATTGTAGACTAATTGTTAGGTAGCATATGAAAATCTGCAATTTTCTCGGAGAAGTTAGAAATTCTAAAAATTGCAAAAAAAAACCCCATGCTGTATTTGAATTGCTTATATTTTTAAATAATTGCCCCATGATGCCTAGCTGGCAAACTATGTATCTGCATAATTTCTACAGAAATGCTACATAACTGGTAGTTTCTTCTTTTTGTTGCTGTTGTTGTTGTCAATTGTCTTGTGTGCTTCTTGGAAAGTCTATCCTTTTACTTACCTAAAATATCTGTATACTTTTCACAATATGCACTGCCAATATTCTTTATTAGATGCCATCATCAAGTGTTTTCTGCACAACCAAACACATTATTTGGTGGCAGCTTAAAAATAACAGTGAAGGAAGAAAATGAAGCTCTTTTAGGTGACCAACATACCCCTAGAAGGTTCAGTATTAGCTATATACTTCTAAAAAAATCTTTTTTTTAGCTAATTAAGGACTTTTGGGTGATCTTTATGTTTTCAGTTTATTCGCATTTTGATTATTCACTCTTAGACATGCTGTAAAGAGTCTCCATCACTTCTTAGGTCACTCCATTCCACTCCATTGTTTTCTCTATGATTATGTAGGTGTGTGTATAGAGGCCCAGTGATGAGGAAGCAGAAATATAATTTTTAGGCATAGTTCTTTATTTCCCTTCACCTTTTTTAGACATAAGAAGCAAAGTGAATGAAAGGAAGTTTAAAAGCCAACATGGTTTGTAATATCTCATTTTGCTAAGATTCTTTAAGTCCTAATGCTACTGCAGGTCCAGTGCTGAGGTATGCTGCTGAGTTACTTCCAATTTTATTTAAAATTTCTTATCATGATATTTGATGATTTATGATTCTGTTTTTCATGTAGTTTTCTTTTCATCTCAAATGGTGCAACATTCTCTTCATTTGCAGATCTTTGTGAGAAAAGATCTGTATCCCATTTAGCTATGCCTTTGGTGGACATGGAGAAGGCATTTTGTGGCTTCTCCTCTCATGTCTGATATGGAAGCCCCAGCCAGGGTTCAAAGCCTTGAAGGTTTAACTAAATTTCTGCCTGGGACTCTTTAAAATCTTCTCATTCACATTCTGTGTTCTTTGGAACTCCTCCACAGTAAAGTTATCCCTCCACAGTGGGACAGATTTATTCCCTGAAGAACAGCAACATTTTAACATTTCCAGTAAAATAAAAACTCAAAACAATTTCACAGAGATCATCATGGCATCATTATTCTCCTTTTACATATCATAAAATTATGGCATATATCTTAATAACTTGCCTAAGGCCATAAAAAATTCAGAGGCTGACTTGACATAAAGTCTGACTCTTCCCATTTCCAGCATCTGCCCTTGGCAGTGAGCAGTTATCTACATGAATTCAGGTTTGGGTTGGTTGGGGTTTTTTTGCTGCCAACCTGAACAGTTGCATGGATATGATACAATGTTCAATTTTGTGCATTTTATAAAGAAACTAATTACAATAAAGTTTGTTGTTTTGCATGGAAAGAGTTATTAATTTAGAATCACCCATGCATTACACATAGATTGTATTATAGATTGATTTCCAATAGATGCGTGACATTTAATGGAGCTGTTTTACATTAACTGTAGCTTTGTGAATTTACAGCCAATTCCATGGGAATTTTGAGACAGAGGAAGAGAACAGGAAGAACAGATGTTGCATACAGCTTCAAAAAGATACTGAACTCAAGGATCAATCTCATTGTGCAACAATGGTGAGGCTCAGTGCAGCAAAAGAAAAAACCTTTTTCTGACTAGTTAACAGGCAATATAGATAAGTACCAAATATGCACATTAGTACAAAATAGTGCTGGATGTGCCCTCAAAAATTTGACTCACAGATTCTATGAAGTTCTTTATTTCAAGAAAAAAGGATTTTTTTAGTCAGTCAACAGCATAACTAAGAAAGTACAATGTTACGCTTCCTTTTTTTTTTTAATAATAATTTAGACATGTACATGCAAGAAAAATAAAGCATTTTTTATATTTGCAATTAGTCTTTCCTCATTTCATTCCTTTGGGCAGAAATCATGTGTCTTCTGCAAGCTATGCTCATTCTTTAGTTTCTGACTTCAGCACCCCAAAAATTGTAACAGAATACCAGAAAAGGTCAAGATCCTAGTCATGGGACTTTATAGACCAGTGCAACAGCTTGCTTTTGTTTCTGTGTGTCAAATATATGCTTGAACTTCAATTGATCTTAAATAAATCTCAAAGGCTGATAGAAATGACCTTTGACTTTAGTCTGGACTAATGGACTACTTGCTTCTGTTAGGCTGCCACATTAAAACAAGACACTTCTGGCAGAAAAATACACAGGCTGCTAACCATGACCCAAGTTCTAGGTGTAGACTAGCACCAGTCTTCTATGCAAATGAGAGCACCAAAACTTCAACTTTCCCATTCAGAACATTTACTTCTTGGGAAGACAGAAAAACAGAAATCTGGTGAAAAAAATATTATTTCTTTTGGTCCTTATCAAAATAGGTGAAGTTCAAGGAAGGCTTTAGCTTCTAGAAGATCTTTTTTAAACAGATGACTCTATACATTAGTTAAAATGTTTTTCACTTTGTTTGTTAAGAGAAATAAGAAACACTCTGACTTCAAACATGTTTCCAAGTTCATACATTTTATTTGGTGCACTGGCAATAGTTTAAAATGCATCTTATTTTTATGAGCATGACTTGCTGCTGTGTGGAAAGCTAAATTATCACTGGAACCGAATAAACACCACATGAATCTTTAAATACAATTTCAAACATACTGTGGTGAGGTAAATAAATTTTGTAATTACCATGAAAGATTAACCATAAAATCTTGTTAGGATACAATTTTATACTGTTACAGAAAGCAACACAGTCCAATGCAGCTATCAGGGGACTTTATGGGAAACCTCAGGTTTCCACAACCATTTGCATTCTGAGCAATGAGTGGAATATTAAATTGGTGAAAATAATTTTACATGTGGTATTTACATTAGGACAACCAGGTTGTCCCCAAGAACCCCATAAATACAATGCTCCCTGAGTTTCAAACTGCACTGGGACACAGGCACAGCTACAGAGTTCTCAGTGGCTTTGAAACAAGTAACTGACCCAGAAAAGTGAGAATTAAGAAATATGCATCACAGTATAGGTCCTTGTTTACTTCACTGTGGTGGCTGCCGAGTGATGGCTTCAATGCTGCAGAATTTTTCCATGAGGAAAAGGGGCAAATACAAAAAGCTCACTTAATATTAGATGTCAATATGGGAAAAGGCAAGTGCAAAAGTCTAAGCTGAATACTGAGCACCACTGAGTGTAAATGAAACTATTTAATTCTGGCCTGTTTTTGAGCATGGGAAGCCACCTAATCCACTGAGGAACAGAGGGGTCCTATCATCCCCATGCCAAGAAGAAACTTGTCTGATAGCTTGACAACTCACACCCCACCAACCCACCAGACTGCTGTGAGGCCACTTCTAGAGGTCCCTTCCAACTCCAACAATTCTGTGATTCCATGACTTAGAGGTGGTCCAGCACAAGGGCTTTGTGATTTAACATACAGTCTGTCTAATGCTGGCTCCTCTCAGTAGTCACCTCATGGGCCAGTTACTTAGGTCTTGCAATAGACGCAGCCCCTTCATGGCCTCTGACACTTTTGCTCTGAACACCTGCAGATATTTTGGCAATATGATTTATGCTCATAGAAGGTACTATTCAAGATAGATAGTTCAGAAGTTCTTTAGAAGAGCACAAGACAAGTCAACAGATAGAAGGAGCAAGGGAAGGAAGGGAGGGAGGGAAGGGAAGGGAAGGGAAGGGAAGGGAAGGGAAGGGAAGGGAAGGGAAGGGAAGGGAAGGGAAGGGAAGGGAAGGGAAGGGAAGAGAAGGGAAGGGAAGGGAAGGGAAGGGAAGGGAAGGGAAGGGAAGGGAAGGGAAGGGAAGGGAAGGGAAGGGAAGGGAAGGGAAGGGAAGGGAAGGGAAGGGAAGGGAAGGGAAGGGAAGGGAAGGGAAGGGAAGGGAAGGGAAGGGAAGGGAAGGGAAGGGAAGGGAAGGGAAGGGAAGGGAAGGGAAGGGAAGGGAAGGGAAGGGAAGGGAAGGGAAGGGAAGGGAAGGGAAGGGAAGGGAAGGGAAGGGAAGGGAAGGGAAGGGAAGGGAAGGGAAGGGAAGGGAAGGGAAGGGAAGGGAAGGGAAGGGAAGGGAAGGGAAGGGAAGGGAAGGGAAGGGAAGGGAAGGGAAGGGAAGGGAAGGGAAGGGAAGGGAAGGGAAGGGAAGGGAAGGGAAGGGAAGGGAAGGGAAGGGAAGGGAAGGGAAGGGAAGGGAAGGGAAGGGAAGGGAAGGGAAGGGAAGGGAAGGGAAGGGAAGGGAAGGAAGGGAAGGGAAGGGAAGGGAAGGGAAGGGAAGGGAAGGGAAGGGAAGGGAAGGGAAGGGAAGGGAAGGGAAGGGAAGGGAAGGGAAGGGAAGGGAAGGGAAGGGAAGGGAAGGGAAGGGAAGGGAAGGGAAGGGAAGGGAAGGGAAGGGAAGGGAAGGGAAGGGAAGGGAAGGGAAGGGAAGGGAAGGGAAGAAAGGGTGGAAGGGAGGGAGGGAGGTTGGGAGGTTGGGAGGTTGGGAGGAAGGAAGGGAGGTTGGGAGGTTGGGAGGAAGGAAGGGAGGTTGGGAGGAAGGGAGGTTGGGAGGAAGGGAGGTTGGGAGGAAGGGAGGTTGGGAGGAAGGAAGGGAGGTTGGGAGGAAGGAAGGGAGGTTGGGAGGAAGGAAGGAAGGAAGGAAGGGAGGTTGGGAGGAAGGGAGGTTGGGAGGAAGGAAGGAAGGAAGGAAGGAAGGAAGGAAGGAAGGAAGGAAGGAAGGAAGGAAGGAAGGAAGGAAGGAAGGAAGGAAGGAAGGAAGGAAGGAAGGAAGGAAGGAAGGAAGGAAGGAAGGAAGGAAGGAAGGAAGGAAGGAAGGAAGGAAGGAAGGAAGGAAGGAAGGAAGGAAGGAAGGAAGGAAGGAAGGAAGGAAGGAAGGAAGGAAGGAAGGAAGGAAGGAAGGAAGGAAGGAAGGAAGGAAGGAAGGAAGGAAGGAAGGAAGGAAGGAAGGAAGGAAGGAAGGAAGGAAGGAAGAAGGGGCTTTGAAATCAAAGACTGATTAATGGATTTGTGCCAATCATTTTTTCAGGTAGCTCCTGTGTGCAAGTTTTTGGCATTCTCCTTTGAAGCACAGAATTCTCACACAGCCTTAATAGTGGCTTATGTATTCCCCTTAAAGGAGACAGGGAGACAGGTGTCTAAAATATGATTCTGTTTTTCAGTTCTGTAGAAGCTCTCTAAAATCCCAGCAGTCCATGTCCTACTTTTAAATTAAAGAATAAGCTCTGGCATCCCTCTGCATAATTTTGCAAATTAGCAGTAAATAAAATTTCTTTTAAAAATGCTTATAAATGCCAAATATGTCTATGGTACTTGTATATCAGAAAGAATTATGTGTACCATTATATTCTCTATTACAAAGTTACTAAAACACTTTATTGAGCATCTGAGTTTAATCTCAGTATGCTGTTTACTTTATTATCATTTTAATGTTATTACTTTCAAGATCATTAAGTAATAACAATTATAAATTAGATAAGGTAAGACTGTTATGACTCATGAACTGGTAGAGGACCATAAAGCTGTCTCTAAGTTTCAAGAAATGTGAAGAACGAGCTCTGAAACATAAAGACCAAGAGAGATCTTGAGAGGTCCTTGCAAAACATCTTGGAAACATAAATATAAAAATAAAGCAAGGTCTCCTGATATTTGTAGACAGCATGAGCTCAAATGTCCTCAAAACATTTGCCGTCCTATCCAGACAGAGGTCTTTTGACATCCCACACCCAACAGCTTGGACTTGCATACGATATGACCATAAAGGACTCCCTTAACCAATACAGTGAGAGCAAAAGCAAGAAAATTTTGATGCAAAAACTACTGGTGGCTTTATATTGGAGTTCTGCACTGTACTCAAGTTGTAACAGGGTGGGATAAAAAAGGTCCTTTGATGGCAGCACAAAACAGGAGCAAATATGCTCAGGTTTCCAAGGCTGATACTGCTATCCTAGAGAAGAGGCAATAGATACCAAGTGGCAGATGAAAGGTGCCCAGGTGGTAAGTCAGAATGAGTGGAGAAATGACTGTGAGAGAGCAAAGAAGTTGCTTCAGATGCCAAAGAATCAGTCTGTAGAAGCAAATATTGGCCTTGTAGTTATCACTCTTTCCCAGTGAAACGAAGATTTGACATGACCCTATATACAGGGCAGAAAACATCCTCAGAAGCACTTTCAGAACATCCTCCCCTGTGCATGCATACAACTCTACACACTCACATGTAAAACACTGCCCCTACATATTGTTTAGACACCTGAGTTCCCCTTCCCATGCTGTTACACAGGCAGCAATCAGGTTAAGACAAGGACTGTTGTTTAACTGGAAGGGAAACTTCTGGCCAGCTGCAGCACAACAATTGATTGAAGCATTCTCCATGTTGCAATTGTTCCCATTAGACCATTTTATTCTTGCTATCCCCATAGAACTACAAAAAGGAACAGTATTATCATTTATCCTAATATAATCCCATTGCAAATACCATTGGAAACTAATACAGTAGAAGGACTCTTCCCTTGACAATAATTACATAAATATTACCAGAAAATATTGCCTCCTCATTCTAGGATGATGTTAAATAACAATGTCCTTCCTAAGGAGACCATGAAGACAAAGAAGGAGTACAATAACAAACTTTAGATATCTAAAGGACAATTGAAAGGAAGAAGGGAGTAATGAATCTATTTTCTATTTCCACAAAGGTTAGGAGAAGAAAGAATGGGTTTAAACTGTGGCAAGGGAGACTTAGATTAGACATTTAGGAAAAACTCCAAAGGCAAATGTAGAACAACATGAGAACAGACTGCCTCAGGATGTTGTGGAGTCACTGTCACTTGATGTTTTTAAAAGTAAGAAAAAACATCTGTCAGAAACAACACAGGGTATAGTTGCTCCTGCTTTGAGGCATGGGGGATGAACCAGAGGGTTTCCTGGAAGTCCAGTTAAGATACAGTATTCAAGATCCCTAAATGGAGGGGAAAAAAAATGATGGGTTTAAAAGCTATTTCAAGATATTTGAACAGAGATTGGATGGAGTCTGGATTTGTTATTCTAGTTTAGACTATAAATGACCACCAAATTATAAAATAGAACAAATAGACAAATATAATGTCTCCTGTCATCTTAAAACAGTATTTATCTCATTAAATACAGTACATCTTTTGTATGATTGTGAATTTAATACAGGTTGCCTGCATCTGAAGGAATAAAATAAAGCTTTATAATGTTAAATTCATTTGCTATACTAACTATATTCCTAATTTTAAAAGCATTTTACAGTCGTAAGGGACAAAATGTGAAATTTCCTTTATGCTCATAGAAGGTACTATTCAAGATAGATAGTTCAAAAGCTTTTAGAACTATTTAACCTGTAGACAGATGACCTGGTAGTTTAGGTGGTTCTCTCACTCATTTGATGTTACTTGACCATCTTATTTTTCACATGTGTGGATGAAAATGTTTCATTAACACCTGAATTGTTCCTTAGTGAGGCACTGATATGAGCCCTGAGCCCTTCTGTTTCTCCCCTTGGGCACCTGGGACCATTGAGCAGTTGCTCTTTTTTTCTTTTTTTTCTTTTTTTTTTTTCTTAATGCTCAATACATAAAGACTCTCTTCAACCTCTCTGGTGTTTTATGAAAATGTGAAAAAAAAAAGGTGTTTACCCATCCACATGATCAGGAGAACTTTCATGCAGCGTACCTGAGACTGTCTTTGGGGTACAGAAAGGCCAGAAAACTGATAGAAAAGATACATGAACTGCTACAGACCTCAGTCCTCAGTCTCTTATCTTAGGTATAGCATAAAAAAGAAAACATTTTTCTTTTAAATTCAGACACCACCCCACCACCCCCTTTGTTTTTGCCTTAACAAGTATCTGAAAAGATCTTTTTAGGCAATGTCAGACACGGTATCTTAATTACAACAGAAGAGAAACAACTCAGAGGATGTCTAACCACAATGATGCAGTCTTTCTTTCACCAAGAAAAAACTGCTAAGACTAATGAAGAGTATTCAGTTACACTAACTTCATCTGAGACTCAGGTTCTATTTTCCTCTATGAAGAACTGTGGAAAAAAAAGAAACAAAGTAAGGAACAAAAAACAGAGGAAAGAAGGATAAACAGAAAGAAAAAAGGCAGGGACAGAAGAAAGACAAAGAGACAAACAGAAGGAGAAATGGAGGCATAAAGGGAGGGAGGCAGGGAAGAGAGGAATGAAGGGAGGGAAAGAGAGAGATAGGAGCAGGGAGTGGGGAATAGAGGGAGAGAGAAATGGAGAGAAGGAGTGGGAGGGGGAAGGAAGGGGAGAGAGAAGGGAGAAGAGAGGAAGAGAGGAGGGGAGGAAGGGAAGGAAGGAAGACTAAAGGATGGGGAAAAGGGAAAGGGGAGGAAAGGGGAAAGGGAAGGAAAGGGAAAGGGAAGGAGAAAGGGAAAGACCAAAATCAGCATGTCACCTCTTCTACATTGACATTTTAGGCACATAAAAAGAACAGTTTCTCAGGTGGTAAATCAGATTATCAGCAATCACTTCAGGAGAGCTCTGCTTAGTGGTAATACCTGAGTATAAGCTTTTAATATGGAGTAATCGTAGGAAAGGAAGGCACATGAGAGAAAAATTTTCTGCCATGACATTATGCAACTTCTTTCAACTTTCCAACCCACATTAGATCCCTCTAACAATGAGCAGATACACCCTGCCTCATGGTTGCTTACAATTATCTTTCATCATTACAGGAGAGAAAGAGCACAGCAAGGGGCTTCTGCAGAATAAATGCATTCTGAAGGTAAGACCGTGAAAGAAAACCCAACATTTCAGATTTAGCTTTTTTAATTTGTTCAGGGTTGGGAGGTTATCTGTGCTGTTTGGCACTTCCTCTGCATTGAGTTTGCCAAAAGTATTATTCCCAACAGCCATTTCCTCTACATCATTTGAGTCTCTCTCAAATATGTCGTTACTGCAGGCTAATATACTGCAAAGACATCTCAATTTTCCTATTTTGCTAGAGGTCTGCCTCAGCAAATATTTGTTGTGCATAGAGTATATTGTGCTTTGACAGGTTCTAATACTCAGGTCGATTCCAATATGCTCACAAATCTCAGAAATACTTCAGGATACTACTAAAGCACTCAAGCTTTATGAATCCTATAGCTGTTTAGATAAAGCATGCACACTCATAAAATAACCAAAGAACAGCTTCTGTTCTGAAAGTAATGAATAATAGCATTGACATGTTTTACAATTATTATTATTAGTTTTATGGTGGGTACAAACAGACCTCTGTATATTTTCACAGTCATTAATTAGCTCTACAACATAGCCTTGGTTTTGAAACCAGATAATATTATACTTACAGCTCACTTTAAGTATTGCCAATCCTCCCTGAAGCAAATTTTTCAAGAAGAGTGTTGGCTGTTTTCAAAGTAGCAACTCTACTACTCTAAATATACAACTTACTGTCTTTTCAGAACAATGTCAAAAAATGTTATCATGTCAAAATAAAGGACTGATGCTAGCATTTTGCTTTGACAGCTGAAGCAGAAGTCACCCTTTCAGGAGCCACAGGGCATAGATATATGCCCATTTGTGACTATAGCAATAATTACTACTAATTTGGGCAGTCACAGAATCACAGAACCATCATGGTTGTAAAGGACCCCTGAGATCACCGAGTCCAACCCTCAACACAACAAAACCACCCAAACAAACACAACCACCCACACACACTCCACCAGAAAACACCTGCAAAAACCCCTACAACCTTGGCCACTAGAGCATGCCCTGAACTGCCACTTCTACACGTTTCTTGAATACATCCAAGGATGGTGACTCTATCACCTCCCTGGGCAGCTTGTTCCAGTGTCCAACCACTCTCTCAGTATAGAAATTCTTCCTAATATCCAATCTGAACCCCCCCTGCCCCAACTTGAGTCCATTTCTTCTGGTCCTGTCATTACTTACTTGGGAGAAGAGGCCAACACGCACCTCCCTACAGCCTCCTTTCAGGTAGTTGTTTGTAGAGGGCAATGAGGTCTCTCCCCTCAGCCTCCTCTTCTGCACACTAAACATCCCTAGTTCCCTCAGCCCGTCCTCATATGACTTGTTCTCTAGACCCTTCACCAGCTTGGTAGCTCTCCTCTGGACATGCTCCAGCACCTCAATGTCCTTCTTACAGTGAGGGGCCCAGAACTGAACACAGTACTCAAGGTGCAGCCTCACCAAGTGCTGAGTACAGGGGCACGATCACTTCTCTGGTCCTGCTGGCCACACTATTCCTGATACAGGCCAGGATGCTGTTGGCATTCCTGGCCACCTGGGCACACTGCTGGCTCATGATCATCTGGCTGTCAACCAGCATCCCCAGGTCCTTTTCTGCTGTGCAGCTTTCCAGCTACTCTGCCCCAAGCCTGTAATATTGCCTGGGGTTTTTGTGATGGAAATGCAGGACCTGGCACTTGGCCTTATTGAACCTCATACAGTTGGCCTCAGCTCATTGATCCAGCCTGTCCAGGTCCCTCTCCAGAGCCTTCCTACCCTCAAGCAGATCAAGACTCCCACCCAATTTGGTGTCATCTGCAAACTTACTGGGGGTGCACTCAACCTCCTCATCCAGATAATTGACAAGGATATTGAACAAGACTGGCCCCAAAACTGAGCCCTAGAGGACACCACTGGTGACTGGCCGTCAACTAGATTTGACCCCATTTACCACAAGTCTCTAGGCCCAGCCATCCAGACAGCTTTTTACCCAGCGAAGAGTCCACTTGTCTATGCTATGATTCACCAGCTTCTCCAGAAGAATGCTGTGGGAGACGGTGTCAAAGACCTTATCAAAGTACAGGTTAACAATGTCCACTGCCTTCCCCTCATCCAATAAGCAGATCACATGGTCATAGAAGGAGATCAGATTGATCAAGCAAGACCTCCATTTCATAAACTCATGCTGCCTGGCCCTGATCCCCCGGCTGCCTTGCCAGATTAAAAAATCTGAAATTAGTAAATGAAATGTTGAGATTAAAAAGTGGTCTATTTAACAGCTGTAACACGCTGTGTATGTTTTTTCTCTTCATACTCATTTCCATACACTGAAAAACTTGCTACTTCTCTATAAATATTATAAGAGAGACTGTTCACATGTTCTCCATGCATACCTCTCTGGGTACCAGGACAACAGTAGCAGTAATCTCTGGATACGAAGTCAAGAAGAGCCCATGTGCTGATAGCAGAACACCTAGAAGAAGAAAAAGATTATGTTAGTAGCAGCAGTGCATTTTACACAGTATCCCTTGCTTCTGTTCAGTGCAAACATTTATCATCCCTTTGGTTTATATTAAAATCAAACAAGATTCATGGTAAGCAGATATCTGTGATGTTGAGATCGTTTATATTACAAAGATATTTACTGCTGTTTTAATTTTTAGTTCAATAGTTCTCAACCTCAATAATAGGAATAAAAGATAATGTCAATGATAATCTGTGAATTATACTGAATTTTCATGTATAGCTATAAAAGTTACCTGTTTTCTTAAACAATGAAATTTATATTTTATGAAGCACAACAAGGTGTTTCACAAACAGAACTATTTGTTACTTAGTGGGAGCTCTTTATCTCACATAAATTACTTCTCTGAGTACAATTTTAATTCTTTGAGTAATGTTATTCAATGAAAAAAATATTGCTTTTGAGATATACTGACCCCTAAGCAGTGACAGAAATTCACTTTCATGCTTGTGAAGCATCATATCACTTATGCTTGCCATTTTTTTTATTTGTTCTTAGGCATCACTATGGCCACTGTTAGAGACAAGATACTGGATTAGGTGTGCATTTCATCTGACTCATTACTGACATATGTTCTTATGCCATTTTAACATTTCTCACTTTGAACATCTGAAATGTGAAAAAACAGAGGAAAATTTTTGAAGGAATGTAAACAATTTTTACTTTGATTTTTACCTTCCTTATCAACATCTTTTTGTTTTTCTTTCTAAAATGTGAACATTACACAAGATGATGAATTTTTTTTTTATTCTCCCAGTGTATTTTATGTCTGTCAACTATAATTCTTACAAACTAATGGCATAAAAAATTAAAAAATTCATTAAAACAAGTTACTTGTTGCTAAACTAGTAATTGTATTTACTACTTAATATGATAGCTGTTATTTTTTCAAACTCTTTATACATTACAGCAGTTCCACTGACTCCCTCAGACATGGTGGAGAAGAGCAAAGGCTAAAGCCCTAAGGTTTGATTTTATCTCCAACATTACATGTACATTTAGGTTGTTTTATGCAGTATGTTGGTAGTTTTAGTTCTGTTTAAAATCCTAACCTTGTTCCTTAAAAATAATAATTTGTACATTCTCCCAGCTCTGCCTAAGACAGACAATTTTGAATTTTTCCTGAGGTGCTGTGTAGGTCCCAGTGCTGAAATCTCAGTTACTGTCATGTGTCATTAGCATAAAAATGGAACATTTCCAGTACAAACTACTTTTTGGCAGATGATTAATGGGCAAAGCAAAGGCAATTTTTTCTTTAGCAACGGATATTGTCAATGAAGATATTTCATCTCCCACACATTTTAATTGGTAACTTTTTACAACTACACAATGACAGTAAACACAACCAAAAATTACTTCTTAATAGCCTCGAAATTCTGATGCAAATACAGAAGCTTACACATTTACACAGCTTTCCCACCCCAAACTAGCTGATCAACATTCTGTTCAGACTGAAATTCCATTTTTAAACTTTCAAGAAGTGAACTCTTCTGTCTGCTTACTCTTCTTCTGCTCACTTGGCCTTGTTTTTCCTACCTTGGGAACCTCTGTTGCATAGTTTCATTTGTTCTAAGATTCTCTGCTTGGCTTAGTGTGTTTTCTACAACTACCACCAGCATTACTCCCTTAGGAGTTTGTGTTCTACTTTCTTGTCTAGCAGACCAGGAAAATTGTGACAGAGTTGAGAAACAGCACACAGGATTTTAGAGCTCAACTTGTTCTCCATGAGGAGTGTGGTAAGGCTTGCATGACATGCTCTGTCTCATTGCCATTTCTAGAGACTGGCAAAAATAGACATTGGCTTGACCATATAGTATTGTATTGCATTCTTTTTCTTGTTACTTACAGTATACTTTTTCTTAACTCGATGTGCATTTAGTTTCTGTCAATCTTTTGTGGTCCTTCTGGTGCTGTGGGAGTCCTCCTGTGTGTCCCTGAGATTTCTAAAACATCCAGGGACTCTGCCTCAAATATGTCTTTACTAGGCTGGATATGAGACTCCTAAACGATCATGTTCCTATGCCAGTAACAGACAGTTCTTCAAAAAAACCCAAAACTGATTACAAAATCAGTTGCTGACTCATCTTTCTCTTGCTTTTATGAAATTGTGTCTGCTCAAAAATCACATTGCAGCAAGCATGAAATATTTATCTGGTCCTTCTTTACTGTACTCAGTTTAATCTGTGCAGCTATGAGGCTTCTGAGCAGGATGATACCCTCTCTGGTAGGGGTCTCATAGACAGAGGGTGTTAATCATGAGCTTGACAGCATGAAGAACATTGCCATCAGAAGGAGATGGGGGCAAACCTGGCTGCCTACAGGGCTCGTGTGGTTGACATAAATGACTTCTGCAGGCATGCAAGCCAGGGAGTACTTAGCATGGTGCCAGCCTCCCTGATCCCTTTGGACACCAGCAAAAAGGAACACAAAGACAAGTCTGACATTACATCTTGGGTGCCCCCCTCACCCTGAGTCCATATTCCCTATCTGGTCAACAGACATCAGACCCTCATGGGGGCTCTTTCAGGAAGGGCTGGACCAGATATACCCATTCTGACTGTTTCCTGGCTTCTGGGTAGGCAGCACCAGGGCACAAGGAAATCTGTCCTTCATGGGTAGCATGACGAGACATGAGGTGAAGATGCCTGAGGATGCTTCTGAGGACACTCTCAGTAACACTTGTTACCAAGTTCCCTAGCACCAGGGTAAGGTTGAATGTGAAAGTGAAGCCCCTGCCCTTTTTCAATAAACTGGAAGGGATCAGAAATACATAGAATTTATTCTTATGTACTAATAAAGCCTCTTCAACAGTAATGAAATCAAGAATTGTAGTACTGAAAATATATTAGCTTAGACCATCTTGGTCTAAAGCAGAGGGAGGTTATTTACCTTAGCACCTTACCTTCTTTACCTTAGTCCCAAAATCCAAAAGAACAAGTGACAGTGTAATGAGATTAATAAAAGCAACTGTTTGAGTCTCTATTCACCTTTTCTTGTTGATAATGTCTAAAAGACTGAAAGCTTACTTATTTCACATACATATTTTTGGAGGCTCTTCTTTGATTACTGCCAGAACGTTCACTGCTAGCTGGCTTCGAAAATGGAGTCACTGCTTTGCCAGCAAGCAGTCATGAATAATGCTTTATACTGTAATGTTAGAATCCAGTAGATATTATTGTATCTATATCTGTTACATGATTGTCTGGTAAGAATTCCAAATACAGACAATCACAATTCCTTCATTAAGCTGAGGTTACTCAGTCATCACTGCAATTACTTTCTATTTAAGATTCAATATAAAAGGAGAGCTAAAACTTCCTCTGGTACATTCAAGTCATCGTTTAACTTTTTATTGCAGTGCACCAATATTTTTACAAGAACAATGAAGTAAAGAGTTATTTCATAAACAGAAACAATATTTAACAACACAGAATGATTAGAGAAAATTGATACAGCAATTAACTTGCATTCTCTTTCCTAAAGCAAGGTAAACATAGGCAAGACATCATTGGCAACATTGGCTTCTTTGCTTCTGTTAACCTTACCAAAGACTGTCCAAGATTAAAATCCTATTTTAAAGCCTCTCTAGAGGTGCTTTGGCTCTTCACATAAGATCAGAGTATTCATGCTGATATCCTGTGTGAGCTTTAACTTATTTTGCCTAATGTTAAATTAATCTCTATTCTATGGTTTGCAAATTTTATTCTAAGATACTCCAAAAAGCAGCAAAGGGTGGTAGTGAGATGAGACAGAAAAATATTGCAGTGGAAATGCACACACTGTGACTAATTGGTCTCCCATGCGAACTCTCTAAGGAGTCCCTGTAATTACACTAGAGATGGATCTTTGTATCTCCCTGAAGGGCTTCCCAGGTTTCCCGTGAGGGAGTCAGCAGCTCACTGGCTTTGTGTCATGTCTCCTATCTCTGCCAAAAGTAACTTTCCATTTCTAGACATATAAGCATGTATTATATAGGGAATTCTAAATATTCAGAAATTAAGAGCTCAGGGACAACTTAGCAATGCTGATACGTGCAATAGGTTAGCATAAGACTATGGGTCCAGCTGGTGGACATTTCTGAATAACTAGGTAGTGTAAATTAGAGTATATGTGATATATGTTGTTATCTAACTTCAGGGCCTAAATCTCAAAAAAGAAGTGGTTTTGGAAGAGCTTATTCAGCTTTTCTTGGAAGCCTGTATGAAATGGCAACACAACTATTTTGCATCGAGAGAGAACTAAATGAAATTTTAAAACAAAAAGGAACAAATACATCAGTTGGATTTTTCCCTCAGCTTGGTATTTCTCCTTGGGTAGGGCATTTCACTTTTGCTGTTCCACAAGGAATTGCAAACATCAGAGGTCAGGATTTAAATTTGTCTGAATACTTTCAGAATGCTTTTCTGTTTTAAAAAGGATAAGTGTACCACAATGCACTTACAAATGTTAGTCATGTTTCTTCTGTCTTGTACCTTACACAGACAATCTGCAATTCTAACCAAAAAAGAAAATGGTTATTTTCTCTTTAAACAGATTTTATCACTGTAAAGGACAAAAGAAAGGTAGCCAGAGGTAATCAGATATAAAAAAATACAGAAGAAGCATATTTGAATTGTAATGCAGTCTTTCCAACATGTAAATATGCATTGAATAGCTATTAATTTATAAATGAAACTATCAAAATATGGTCAGGTGCTCACTGGCAAGGGTTCCATCTTATCTAGCAAGGGGATGAATATGGACATTGGCAATTAAATACAACTCCCTCAACATAATGAAGAAACCCAGTTTGAAAGTATTGGTCAAGTGAAATGAATTATAAAATCCAAAGTCTTTTCTGTTATCACTCAACATGCTTCAGAACTGATATATTTCTGAAAACCTGTTTCTTTTCACTCCCCACCCTCACAGCTGCTCAGGAAAACAGATCACCTGAGCAGCACAGTATGAGCATTATTGCAACATGGCACTTCAAAGAGGATGTCAAAGAAGAAATACCCTGCTAATGTCTGGAAGAAAATATGGAAATACATAGAAAGAGGGTAACACTGCATGCTTTTTTATCATGCTGAAAAGGAAGTAAAGTGTAACTTTTAGCATGTGCATGCTAGATATAGACATGTAACATTCACCGATTACCTTTGTGTCATGAAAGGGAATTTTCACCATTGTCAAAAAATAATAATGTACTTCCCATCATCTTTGAAACATTCCATTTTCATTCTCTTCCTTTCTCTGTTCCTCCTTCTCTGCCTTTCACTTCTTTGCAGTGGAAGAAGGAACTAGGAAATAAATAATGTATGAGACAAAAAAAGAATTAGGGTTTATTTATAAGGAACAATAGCTTTATTCATGAAGCAGTCCTTAAAATGCCTGAGTCTTGCAGTTGGTGCTGAGGGCAAAATCTTACTGCAGTTAAGCATAGAGCCAATATAGGAAAGAATAATGTATTTATTTAAGAAATCAGTCATCAATAAAAGAATATTTTGGCACTCAAGACACTTGCTGGGCTTGGTTTTCTCCTTTAGACAAGCTTCCCCTTTCTTTCCATTAGCCTAGCTCTCCCAGTGTCTCCAACCCCTATAAATCCATGTCCTCTGTGTGCTTTTTGGCTTCCACATGGTGGAAATCCTGTTGACTCTACACGCACTATGAGAGCCTGCCAAATATTGGCCTTGTACAGAAGGCTGATTCCTCTTCTTTTCTGCATTCCTCACACATAACCAAGAAACAAGTGGATGCAAAAGATGTGTTCTGTGGATGGGTGTTAAAGGGCCTAAGCACTGCAATTTTTTTTGTGGCTCCTGTAGATTTCTTTGCTCCTTAATGCTGGTATTGCTTTACCAAATATTAATCCTAAGTGGTTTCCATGCACTATAGCAACTGGACCACTTTCTCCATGGGAAGTGACCCTCTGCATGTCCAACCCACCTGGTGGGGCTGTGCCAGTGCCAGGTACTCCCTCGCACCCCAGCTTCCTTTTCCTCCCGCAGCAACATCTCTCTTTTTATACAAACCAACCTGAACGGTGTCAAGGATCAATTAGCAGGGAATGCAGAAAGTTACTTGTTGCCTAGCAGCAGCCCAGCAAGCCGGGCTCGACTTTGATTCATTTAACCCCAAACTAACCGAGGCTGCCAGATTGTTTTTCCTCTTCACCTTCCAATGCTGTTTCAGTCCATCTGGAGGGATGAAATGCCTGAATTCATCCCTGCTGCTTTCAGGCAGGTCCTCACCTCCATTGAATGGACAGAATTTGTGGCCCTTAGTTTCATAGGAACCCCGCAGGAGGCCTTCCAGGGCACTGTGCCTCTACCTTGGAAATAAGGAGCAGGAGTGAAACTCCCTGGACTTCCAGAGCTGGGCACTGGCCAGCCTGGGAAGCTTGTGGTCATGGTCAGGATGGACACAGCTGCAGGAAGACAGGCAGACTCCTGCTCAGGATCAGGAAATTCTGAGTTATACCACTGCTGAAAATTCATGTCTTGGCCTCTGATCTTCTTCGTTAATAATTAATTCAGCAGAGAGGAAAAGACTGTTCATTTGCATAACTGAATTTTTCAGTCACAGCTATCAGCCTATTAATAGAAACGTATCTATTTGTCTATCAATTTACATAAACTACTGTCTTGTCTTATAAGACATGATATTTTGAAGGTCAGGAGCCCATAAACAAGAGACACAGAGGCAGAGAAATAGCTTGATCCTCTAGTTCAAAATACATTAAACCAGACTTTATAAATAATATATGTCAGTCATGGAGATTAAGACTGTGCCTTACTTTTCAGAGCTACATGAGAGTTTCCAGGAAGACGCAGTATATATTCACAATAACATCAACATCAAATGGAAACAAAAATTACAAGGAAATCTTAAAAGCTGCTATATTGTGGCTGTACAGTGAAATCAGTGATGTTTAATCAGATTACTAGGCTGCTGCACTAAAACATCTTACTAACGAATGCAATGGATTCATGCCAAAAGGCCAGGTATACCACTTCTGCTCACAAGCTGTCTGAAAATGAAAAACATATATTTAATGCCCTGTCATCTTCACCCATATTAAGACTTCAAACAGAAGTGTTTCCATTATGGCTCTGTTTTCAATTAGTTTTTAATAGTCAGCTGTTCTACCAGAACATCCATGCTTATTAGTTGCCTAAAGAGTCTGAGCACTGCCTGTTCAGATGTCTGAAACAATTTCAATACTGTACAAATTACATTTTTTCTCATTAAAAGATTGGTTACTACCTTTCAGCAGATGACACTAGTGTCTATACACAGCTCTCTGTACAGGAAATCTGGTTTTAACTAAATGAAGAGAATTTGGTTCAAATAAATAGCTCAAAAGTCCACAGCCAAGGATTTACTTGGGGCTTCATTATGTTCAGTCTGGCTTACACACGAGTTAACAGGCAACAGTAAAACTAATGGGGTATATATAGGAAGACAGGCCAAAACCCAAGGGTTGAAGTCTGAAATCTGTTGGCAGCACAGCCTTGCCTTGGGGGATTTTTTAGGGTAAATAAACACAATGCAAAAGTGATTGAAATAAATGGCAACTGAACGTGCCCTGAAGGCTTCTGATGTGAATTTAAATTAATAAAGTCTGAAAAACCTTTATGTAAAAAGTTTGATAAGATGACTGCCACTATTTAAGACTATTTCTTTAGAAGAGGAAAATCAATTCACTGTTCCATGACAGTGGGCTGTAGTCACACAAAAGTAACAGAATGTCAGAAATTCAGAGGCAACAGGTACAGTCTATTGGGCCCAGGCATCAGAAGACTCGTCTAAATGCTTGGGCACAGAAGCTTCAAATGGCCTTTTAAAATGTATATTATGACACTGATCAGTCAAATTTCTTACCAAAATATATAACTTTCAGCAGTAAGACAGAGACTGTTGATGTGGTGGCCTTTTGCTTTTAATAATGAGGAATGAAACTGCAACCAGAATGAGTTTTCTTGAGTGAAAATGATGACACAATTCAAACTCAACAGGATCTTGTGGTTAGTGAAAAGAAGATTAAGGATAAGAAGTCAAGACTTTTCAAATTATCTAACTTGTCACATGCATAATTCATACCTATACAAATCAGAATGATAAAGCAAAATCAATATCAGTTTCATAGGAGTGTTTTTTGCAGTAGATACTGAGAAATTTTGAGACATACATGAAGTGAAACTATAGCAATAGCTTAGAGAAATCTGTTTCTGTTCAGCCCTCTTTAAAAAATAACGTTTAGATTTTAATTTAAGTAGTGAAATCAACTCAATTTCTAGTTGTTAACACATGGAAACACATCAGTCCTGTTGTTTGCCCACATAACAGTGAGGTAAGAGACATGAATTGTTTCAACCTTTGCCATAGACTCAGTGACTAAAGGCATTTCATTTTTCACATCTTTGTTTCCTTCCCCCATAAAACTGGGATAACAGTACTTATGAGAATGTGCTTGTGAGGGTTTATTCATCAGCATCTCCATGGAGTTTGAAAACCTAAAAGTATTACATAAGATGCAAAATGCTACTTAATCCCACTTCAGTCTGCTACCACAGCTTCCACCAGCAGTACAGGAAAAAGCTTTCCATGCCTTAGTGCACCCATGAACATCTCTCCAGCCCAGCAGTGATCCTTTTATCCTCTATCCATATATTTCCCTAAACTTGTTCTGCATAATTTTCCTCACAGATATATTTTCTGCATTTGAGGCACTGTCTATATTTCAGAGACGTTTTGATACTACAACCCCAAAGAGACATTTATAATAAGAAAATTTTTATTTTTAACTTAAGAAAGAAAAACATTTCTATACCTTGCTAGGTTCCTAGGTAGACTGTATTTTTTACTTTAAAATGTATTGACTGATGAGTTTATTCTTGATGATACAAAAATGCAGGAGGTTTTATTCTAATATGGGACTTAATTTGTTTTTTAGGAGTTATTGGTTCATGTAGCAACTACTGAAACAATCTACAAATGTTGCATAAGCTAAATACTTGATTTCACTCTTTCCTATTGTGATGGCAATGTTACTCAATTATCATAGGTGATTTTTTTTTTTTTTAATTAGGTATAATAAGCCAATTTTGCAAATTAGATTGACAGAAAAAGCAACAAGCCAGCAAAAAACTTAGGTGTTGAAATTCATTCTCATGTCTTTGCAAAATCTTTCCTACAGATTTATATCTACAGCATGCAATTTTGCTTCATCAATACCTTTTTAATCTGAACGTGTGAAATTACACCCACTCTTTCTGAGTCATCTTTAAATCTAAGCAGTATTAATTTCAGCTAACTTGAGGAGGACTTGTGCTTACTAATGAAGCCCAAATGCTGGCACTAATTAACAAGTTAGTAAGAAACTTCATTCACTTCAAATGCTCTGGGTCCCTGGTAGGCATTTCCTGCATATTCAGTTAGAAACAAAATCTTCAATTAGCACTAGAGGGCATTTGAAAAGAAAATAGAGAGTTAGTGTGCACAGAGATATGAGATGCAAATGCTTTTAGCAGTGAACAAGAACAATTTCATGCCACCCTGCACCACCAACAAGCTTTTTTTCTTTTTTTTCACCGTTAGAGATTTACATTTTAAGTGAAGGCCTGAAATGCTAGCAACAGGGTTATATTATTATTTATTTTCACTAATGGATCTGCCTTTAGCAGTGATCATGATCTCACTATTAAGAACAGTCATATTTTACATAGAAACATAGAATCATAGAATGTTAGGGGTGGAAGGGACCTCAGGAGATCATCAAGTCCAACCCTGCTGCCAGAGCAGGACCACCTAGGGCAGGTCACACAGAAACTCATCCAGATGGGTCTTGAAAGTCTCCACAACCTCTATGGGCAGCCTGATCCAGTGCTCCCTAACCCTTTCAGTAAAGAAGTTTTGCCTCATGATGAGGTGGAACTTCCTGTGTTCCAATTTGGTCCATTGCCCCTTGTCCTATCACAGGGCACAACTGAAAAGAGGCTGGCCCCTCCTTCTTGACACCCACCCTTCAGATATTTGTAAATGTTAATAAGATCCCTTCTCAATCTTCTCTTCTCTAAACTAAACAGCCCCAGGTCTCTCAGCCTTTCCTCATAAGACAGATGTTCCAGTCCCTTAATCATCCTCATAGTCCTCCATTGGACTCGCTCAAGTAAATCCCTGTCCCTTTTGAACTGGGGAGCCCAGATCTGGACACAATACTCCAGATGTGGTCTTACTAGGGCAGAGTAGAGTGGGATTAGAACCTCCCTTGTCCCAGCCAGACACACTCTTCTTAATGCACCCCAGGATGGCATTGGCCTTCTTGGCCACAAAGGCACATTGCTGCCCCACAGGCAATTTTTTGTCCACCAGGACTCCAAGGTCCTTCTCCACAGAGCTTCTTTCTAGCAGGTCAGGTCCTAATCTGTACTGGTGCATGGTGGTTTTTTTCCCCAGGTGCAGGACTCTACACTTATTCTTGGTGAACCTCATTAGGCTCCTCTTTGCCCATCTCTCCAGTCTGTCCAGGTGTCACTGAATGACCTAACAGCCTTTCTGTGAATCACCCAATCCTCCCAGTTTCGTATCATCAGCAAACTTGCCAAGGATACACTCTCTCCCCTCATCCAGGTCGTTGATTAATATGTTGAACATGACTGGACCCAGCACTGATCCCTGGGGAGCTCCACTAGTTACAGGTCTCCAGCTGGACTCTGCACCACTGATCACTACCCTCTGAGCTTTGTTGTTTAGCCAGTTCTCAATCCATCTCACTGTCCACTCTTCTACCCCACACTTCCTGAGCTTGCTCACAAGGATGTTATGGGAGACAGTGTCAAAAGCCTTGCTAAGGTCAAGGTAGACAACATCCTCTGCTCTCTCTTCATCTACCCACTCAGACACACCATCAGAAGGCTATAAGATTAGACAAACGTTATTATTTCCCCTTGGTGAATCCACACTGGCTACTCCTGATAACCTTCTCTTCCATGTGCTTAGAGATGACCACCAGAATGAGCTGTTGCATCATTTTTCCAGGAATGGAGGTGAGACTGACTGGTCTGTAGTTTCTGGATCATCCTTCTTGCCCTTTTTGAAGACTGGAGTGACACTGCCTTTCCTCCGCTCCTCAGGCACCTCCATGTTTGCCATGATCTTTCAAAAATAATGGAGAATGGTAGACCAACACCATCAGCCAGCTCTCTCAATACTGTGGTTGCATCCCATTGGGGTACATGGATTTGTGCATGTTCAGTTTACCTAACTGTTCCCTAACCCAATTGGCCAGTGGAGAGTCTTCCTTCCTCCAGGCTTTCTCTCTTACTTCCATGGCCTGGGATTCATGAAGGCTGGTCTTAGGAGTAAAGTCTGAAGCAAAGAAGGTAACTCTGCCTTCTCTGCAACCTCTCTTTCCAGGGCTCCCACCTCATTCAGCAGTGGGCCCACATTTTCCCTATTCTTTTTTTTAGCACTGGTGTATTTGAAGAAGACCTTCTTGTCCTCTTTTACTTCCTTTGCCAGGTTTAGTTCTAAGAGGGTTTTGGCTTTCCTTGTTGCCTTCCTACATAACCTGACAATGTTTCTATAGTTTTCCCAAGTGACAAGTCCCTTCTTCCACAAATTATGAACTTCTTTCTTCCTCATTATTTTTTTCAGCAACTCCTTGCTCATCCATGCAGGTCTCCTTCCTACTCTACCCAACATTTACTCAAAGAAATACACCTATCTTGAGCTTGGAGGAAGTGATGTTTGAATATTAACCAGCTCTCTTGGGACTGCTACCTTCTAGAGTCTTAGCCCATGGGATTCCTCCAAGTAGATCTTTGAAGTGTATAAAATTAGCCCTCCAGAAGTCCAGGGTTGCAATCCTACATATCACCCTGCTTCTTCCTTGTAAAATACAAAACTCTACCATATCATGATCACTGTCACCAAGGCTGTCCCGAACCCTAATGTCCCCAGCCAGACCTTCTTCATTCCTAATACAAAGTCCAGCAGTGCACCTCTCCTCATTGGCTCTTCCACCACCTGCATCAGGAAGTTACCATCGATGCACTGCAAGAGCCTTCTGGACTGAGTATGCCTAGCTGTGTGGGCTTTCCAACAAATATCAGGGTGATTGAAGTCAGCCATGAGCACTAAGGCATGTGATCTACAGGCTACTTCTAGCTGTTTGTGGAATGCCTCATCAACATATTCTTCCTGGTTTGGTGGTATATAGTAGACACCCACAACAGTTTTGCACACATTTCTGTGTCCCTTAATTCTTACCCACAGGCTTTCAACACGTTCTCCTCCCCTCTGGGTAAAGCTCAATGCATTCCAGTTGCTCTTGCACATAAAGAACAACTCCACCACCTCACCTTGTTGATCTGTCTTTCCTAAAGAGCCGTCCATGACAACATTGCAGTCATGGGCACTGTCCCACCATGTCTCAGTAACTGCAATGATATCATAGCCCTGCGACCTGACTCAGATCTCCAATTCCTCCTGCTTATTCCCCATACTGCATGCATCGGTGTATAAGCATTTCAGAGAGGGAATTGAGCACTTAGTTTTTGTTCTTGAGGGTGGTAGGCTTTCTGATTCTCAAAAATGCTAGTACACTTTCCCACAAATGTTAGGCTACTACACCCAGGGGCCTCACTAACATGTCCAGTTACATCCCCCTTCAAACCTAATTTAAAGCCCTGTCAATCAGCCCCGCAATCTCTTGTGCAAAGACTCTCTTCCCCCTTTGAGAAAGGTGTCCCCCATGAGGTGCCAGCAAGCCCGGTGCTGTATAGGCTGTCCCATTGTCAAAAAAGCCAAAATTGTTGTGATGACACCAGCTACAAAGCCATCTATGAACAGACTGTATTTGTCTGCTCATTCCAGTGTCATTGCCTGCAACTGGAAGAAGAGAGGAAAAGATAACCTGTGCCCCAGAATCCCTTACCACCTGTCCCAGTGCTCTAAAGTCTCTACAAGTCTCAGCTTGCACTCCACCTACATGGAAGATCAATAGTGGGTAATAGTCTGAGGACCATACCAAACTAGGAAGTTTCCTATTGATGTCCTTAACCTGTGCACTGGGGAGACAGCAGACTTCTCCGTGGGGACGGTCTACCTGGCATATCGGACCCTCTGTTCCCCTCAGAAGGGAGTCACCTACAACTGTAACCCTTCTTTTCTTCCTTGCAGATGTTGTTGTAGTGCAGTTGGTAGATCCTACTGACTGTGGACATACCTCTGGTGTAGGCTGCCCAACGTTCACATAGTCATTTGGCTGGTCTTTCTCAACCAGAGCCTCATTTCTGCTATTCAGTGGCACCTGGGAGGGTGAGGTGGCTAAGGAAGGAATTCATCTTTTGCCACGGCCATGAACTTGTTTCCATTCACTCCCCTCATCCAGACTACTGCCTCTGGGCTAGCAGGGGCAGGATACAGGGGCCCTCTGATCCTGCATACTTTCTGGTGGGTGCTCCCATTTCTGTTTTATTTACACGTTACTTTTCTTCCCAAAATACTTCTTAGCCTGTATGCTAAGAAGTATTTAGAACTGGAGTCAAACATCAAAGACTTTCCTAAAAAAAAAAAAAAAAATAATTGAAGGTCTTTATTAAATCAATGATCACTGTATTAGTTTTCCCTTTAGTAAAAAATGTGCTGACTTTTCAACATAAATTGCAAAATACACATATTCTGGCTTCTATGCATAATTTAGCCCATGTATTAAGAATATAACAGATTAAAATTTACAGAAGCAAGATCAGCTGGGTATGCTCCTTAAAGAAGCTTCTGTGTTAAATAACCTTAGATGTATATTTGTCCTAAATCACTTACTGAGGTTAGGATGAACCTCGTGAGATTTCTGGTTAAAGTTTGGAGGAGCTGCCTGAACAAGATGCTAACTTTTGTACCCTAAATATACCACCTGGCAGCCACACAGGTTTGTGACTTGAGGGTGTGCAGAGGCTAACAGCAGGTTTTTTGAGTGAATATTTACCCATTTTATAACCAGAAACTTGGGGCAATTATACTGAAATCCTCGGTCCCCCAGGTCAAACACAGGCCCCACGACAGCTGATTTTAATGTCAGTTTCAAGTCTACTTCACAGAAGTGACCCATCAATTGGACCTAGGGCAGAAAAATGTAACACATGCATCAAAGCAGAAAAAAACAAATGGGAAAATTGCTTGAAATAGAAACTATAGTAATAAACACAGTAAATAAATGTCAAGAGTCAAGCTAACTCCTTAGTTCTTATAACTTATGTTTATATCCCCCAAGAGTAGTGTCTCTAGCCATCTCTTCACATTTTTTTAACTATGACACAAAGCTTGATAAGGATCTTTGTGAAGCCAAAAGTATCATAATAACTGAATTTTTATGTACTGTGTAGTTGTTTAAAGTCAAATGAGAATGTGTTTGAGAATTTTCAGAAAATTCCATTTAGTTTTGGAATCTTATCCAGCTGATTGAGTGACATGAAGGAAATTTTATTTCAGAGGCTGAACTAAAAAGATTTCCAGGACAGTTATTGATTTGCAGGATGCATCTACAATAAATTGCTTGGTCTAAGACCCAATATCAAGCTTTAAAAATATTATTTTCCATTTGATCATCATATATCCTGTTAGTAGGTTACAAAGTGTGCAAGTGGGAACCAAGTTATCCATTAGAGGATTAATTAATCATATGGTAATAATGCATGAAAGTACTTAAGTAGTAATAGCATTTTTAAACCACTCACATATTTTCACTTACCATCATAACTCGGTGATCTCAGAGGTCCTTTCCAACCATGACTGTTCTGTGATTCTGTGATAACACAGGTACAGTAAATGTGAGTTGAATACCACTCCCACCTTTCAGAATGAAAGAGCAAGAGAGAAAGACTCCTGTGGCTTGTCAGGCAGTTAAACTGCATTTAAAACTCATTCTTGCCCATTCTAGCCGTGCCTGCTTGCATTGCAGCATGAAAAACTAAATTTATTTTAATGAGTTCACTGATGTGTTACTTTGGGGAAACTAAGACAGCAATTTTCATTTAGTTGAAACTGATGTGTTTGCCACTGCCTAGCTAGCTTGATCTACATGAGGTGCAGAAAACTTTTATTTTAACAAGATAGACTTTTTCACATTAAGAGCATCTGGGATCCAATTCCTATTTATATTCTGAAATGGTAAGGTCATCAGATACAGCGGTTTGTATTTAAACATAAATTATTTCATTGTGGCATCCCCAGGAGCAGATAGGGGTGTGTTCCAACCATTCACATTCAGGCAACATTTTCACTGCATATAATGTATTTTCAGAAAGCATGTGGGAATCAGAAGATTTAGGAAAGCTGACATTTCTTAATCTTTAAACTGTTCAATATTATCAATGAAAGCAGTCAGCCTGCTTTAACAAGCTTTGATTGCTATCCAAGTATAGAAAAAGAAGTACTTCTATTTCATAGTTTGACACAAATAACTGATTTCCAAGAAACTATAGAAGATCAATTACTGGAAAGGTCTTTCACTGAAATTAAAAATAAACATTATACTTGCATCTAAAACAGTATAGTTGAGCTAACCAATGATTTCTTTCTCTAATGAATAGTGAAAAAATTCAGACCTTAAGGTACAGTTAAATCAATCTTATAAATAAAACATAGAGTTTAATACTCTCGTCCAGTCACTCCATTTTAAGAATGACTAAGGAAGGAAAAGACTGGAAAGTTCTTTTAGTGATGTTTCTAATTTATGCTTGCAGATTGAAGGAATTCACTGTATAATGGTATGCCTTTTGTTGTAAGCTGTCTGGCTTTATGATGTAGACAAACTAAATACAAGATATAGAGACTGGTAAAAAAATAGAAATAGCTATGCTGCTTATAGACCCAGACTGAAATAACTATTGTTTGTTAGTGGAAGTGGTTTTTTTGCATGGTTAAAAAAAGGCAAATACTTGTTAAAGCAATTAGCGTGAACACTGCTCCCTCGAGCCTGTGCATTGTCATGGCTGGCTTTAGATTTTGTTTCCTCTTGAAGAACTCCAGAAAGCCTCTGTACATGTCACTTGTGCTTCAACATACTGACTGTGTAGAAAGCTGGAGGACTACACTGTTGAAGCTGCAGAGGGGACTGTGTTTCCTACTGTGTCTCAAGGTTTTGGGGCAGATTGTTTCCTGTGTGAATAAAACTGGTGTAGGAAAGTAACTCCATAACTTATTAGTGACATATTTTTCCTCCAAAGCCCATGTTCTACCAGTTTCTTTTTCTAAGGTCATACATTACTACATTTCTGGAGACACTACTGGAGTGACAGTTCCTGCGTGTCCAAAGTACCTTGGCCTTGGAGAGCACCCAGGAGGCTGATGATGAGGAGCAGTAAGAACACCTATCCTGTTTGAGCTTTGTTAGAGCACAGGAGTGTCAGTGAGACATCCCCACAAAATGTTTCACTTGTAAGCACAGCTACAGGAAAAGATATCCCACAGATGATGGCCTTCTGCTTTGAGTAGACCAATATGTGTGTTATCGTAGCTAGTGTGCTCTTCTGCATGGACCTCTTATTCAGCATTTCCAGGCAAATACTGAGTCTGGTGTTCCCACATGAACAGATAAAATCTGCTTAGCAGGTTAGCATTAAAACTTGAGGTCTTGCCATCCAATTATAATGTGCTTGGATGACCAATAATTGCATTTATGAGAACCTACACTTCTCCCTCAGCAGCCACTGCAACCTGTGACTCCTCAAGCACACCCTGAAGCAGCTCTTGCTTGACATGTTTTTTCTTATGACCATCAGCATTGCTCAGAACCAGAGAAATGGCCAAGAAAAACTGGACAAAACAGACTTTAGCTACAAATAAGCACACATCCTTCCAGCTTGACTTTCCTCCCTGCACTCATTGTGTGGTATGATCAGGCCTAGTCTCACATAAACTCTCGCTCTTAACGCCTGCAGGACTTCCCCGTGCAAGTGGCCTTAAAGGAAGTGCCTTAAAGGAAAAGACTGGAGAAGCTGAAGGCCACCCCGGTTCCAAATAATTGTTCACCCTCCATCTGCCACCACATCCTTGTGCTACAAGGTCCTAAGAAGCAATGGTGTGAGGCAGGCAGGTCCTTAAAACCTGGGCCGCTTGTGGTCACAGGCTGTGTGTGACACACACACGTGTACACACAGAGGTTGTGTGTGGTACACACACACACTTCAGCTGTTAGTGCCTGGGAAGAATCACTGGAAAGACCTTGCTGAGATAGCCATGATGACCCATGGGGGAAGGATCAAGATATTACCATGTGTGGGAGGAGGAATATGGGGATATAATGAATTTGATTATACAGATGTTGAAGGGCCCTCAAAGGGCCTATCCATCAGCAAAGGGCACTTCATTTCCACTAAAACGTCCTCACAGAGCAAACTGGGTGTAAAGAATTTTCTCTAACAGTGAAGTTTTCAAAAAACCCAAGCCAAGTAGGCAAGATAGATAAACTCCCTGATCAGTTTATTTTGCTGATTTTCCTCTGAGGATATCTTTGCTTATTTTTGCCAACATGAACAAAAATATTTTTGTATATTAGACAAGGCAGGTATAAAAATACATGTATTATTTATACATAAACCTTATTTACTGAAACCTCTGGTTTATGCAGCTTTTTTGTTTCCCTGGTATTTTCCTTAACTTTTTTTTTTTTAATTTTGTCTTTGGAAGGAAAAATATCATTATGTTTACTGACTTCCAATCTGTGTTGGATTTGCACATGATATTTTGCTATGTTATGTAGTAATTTACAGTTTAAATAAATAAAAAAAGGTTGACTCTACTAGAATGCAAATGCAAATTGCCAACAGATCCAAACATCTTTAGTGTTAGACTGTCTCTGAGGGAAACTTATGTGGTATTATTATTGATGAGCCACTATAACTGGAGGTTTCCTATAGGAGAACTGAATAGTGTGGAGATTTGCTGGTCTCACCTCTGTTTTCTGGTGCCTCTCCCCACAGTGCATTCCTAACTCAGATAAATACTGTATTGCAGGCAGCCTGCCCTTCCAGCTCTTCAAATGCAAATTGCCTTCAAGTCTGCTTCCAAGCCCTCTGAAAACCTGGCCATCAAGCATTAACTATCTGGGTCTGCTTTTTTCACATTGCCAAAAAACCACTCAGTTCCATGTCAATAATAGATTTTGCTTGGGTGAGAAGTTATAATAAATTAAGCCTGTGTGTTCATTTTCAAGTGTTTTGTGAGGTAAGTCTCTTTAAATCAACTGTAAAACATTCTAGGCCTACACTTATTTTTTTACTAAGACTAAATCTAAATTTAGTCAAAACAGCCTTTGACATCAATAAACATTTATGTCTATAGAATGTGAAATGTGTGCAATAAATTAAAAGGGAATTTAATAAATTCACAAAGTATTAATTCAGTTGGTTGGTGAGATTCCAGAAAGAAGGTAAGAGTCAGTCCCTTTAATTTATCTTATTTAGCAAAAGCCCCAGCATAAAGCCTTGAGACATGTCTTAAAGTTCAAAACCAGACTCTCAGACCAGTTTTAGGAATAAATTATCAGTTTGTGGCTTTTAGTAAGCTCTGAATTTAGTATAAATATGGAGCTTATCTATTTATATCAAAACTGTCTCTGGCATGCTAGAACATAAGGAAATAGTTAAAACCTAAGCCATGTGGCTTTCATGAAATATGCCATTTCAGCCATGAATTTCCTACACTATTGAGAATCAGGAGCAGTTGTTGGGTTTTTTGGGTTTTTTTTCTGAATTTGGAACTAAGTTAGAAGCTAGTACAAGTGACATGTTACTTTCATAAGCTAATAGAAAGGAATATTGCAGTGTGTGCATCCAGCTACATATGACAAGAGTGTAAGTTTTCATTGGTTCTTTCATATTCAAACCCCAGAAGAGTACTTTGCATCTGTACTTGTACCTTCAGACAGTGTGAAAAGCTGAAGAAACCTCAAGCTGAATTAGAAGTGGCTGAAGAAATATACCTTAATATAGTACTTTGTGTTATTTTTCCATGGGCTAAAGAAATCTGCAGATTAAGGAAAGACAGAAATACTTTACACAGCTACGTGTGTGTGTATAGGTCAGCTGCTAGTGAAATAATTTTTAAAGAGTACTGGAGAGCAAGCAGTATTTATGAGAGAGAGCATTAAGATAACCAGGCTTGTGCATCACCATAAACAATGTTTGATTTTAAGCTTCTTAGTTGTAAATAAGCAGACTTGATCTTGCAACCTCTGTCATCTTCATCACAGTATTATAAATAACTGCTAGATCACAACATCTCAGAACTGGAGATGTTTTATTTAGAATCTGTGACCTGTCAGACATTAGCAATCATGTCTGCACATGTTTTTTTCTTCAGGCCCAGCAACATATCATTGTCCTAATAAAAATACAGCGACATTCAGTTTTAAAGTGGATGTTTAAAAAGCAACACTTTATTAAACACTAAAATATGAAACATCCTTCCAAGAGAGGTAAAAAACTTGTTTTTCTAAGCTGATGTAAGTTGGTGGTACAATGGTTTGATCAGGCAGGCTGGAGAGTGGGCTTGGTTACCTAGGAATAGATGAAATACCCATGTCCCAGACTTCTGATTTCAGTGTTTAAGAGAAACAGAGATATTTTAAATCACAGCTGATCCTCAGACAACCTTCCTAGGGGTAACAAACTGGACAAGATCAATTTCAGTATGTTGTGACTGGCTCCAGCTGACTAGAGGCAAAAAAAGCCCAGTATTTTTAGGATGCCTAAGTCGCACAGTAACTGAAAGCTTTTCCTAGGCCTCTAATTCCATCTCTTTAAAATGTTAATTTACTGTAGTTTTTCTTAATATAGGGCTATAATGGGGACTGTAACAATGATGGCTTCATGTTTCAGTGAATACCAGCTTTGTCTGTTCCATATTCAATCTCTCTGGATGATAAGTTTTATTATGCACATTGACAGCAGTCAATGTCTGTTTGTTTTTTCAGTTTTATACGTTATCTAGCCTGAACACAGAGAAATTAAGTTGTTAGCTCTATTATGGTGCAGTTTGGATTTGAAAAAGAGAGGAAAGTAAAATGGGACAAAAACCACCACAACAAAAATGCATATCAACAAGCATCAGGAGGCTGACTGTAGCTCAAAGAATGAACAAAATGTGCAACACAATAGAAACGGGAGGAACCTTTATGGGGCATTGAATTTAGAAGACAGCATTTCCAACATTAAATGTTCTGAAGAACTTCTGGGACAAAATAAAGAGAAACACTGAGTACAAAGCCTTGTCAGATTCAGAGATGAATACCAAGGAGTATTCATATTGAATGCTCCGGGAAAGAGTGCACAGAGAATTTCAGTCAGAGCAGTCAGGACTGAGCCAGGCATGAATAGCTGTGGAAGGATGGCACCTGGGAAATGTAGAAGAGGGAATTGTATCATAGAGCTGGCATGCATCATTGAAAGACAAGCAAAGTACCTCTGTCTTTCCAAAGTAAAAGAGTTTTTACACCATGAAAAATTTAAAAGATGCCTAAGACAAATAGGTGAGGAATTATTGCAGCTGAATGGTACTAAATGTAGTGAGATATACCTTAAGTGGAAAAGAGTGGATAAGAAAATGTTATAATTTTAATTACTTGTTTTGTGAACTTAACATAAGTGTATAATAAACCTATATACACTAACTCTAGTTTCAGTGCTATGCAAAGTCCACGGCCCTCAGGGGAGACCTGAATAGACACCTAAAATAGTGACTCAATGTCTCTTTTCAGGCTTTTTTTTCTCTGCAAATAATATAAAGGTTCTTTAGTATAGTGTAGCCATGTATGTTTCTTATAATAAAAGTTTGATCAAGCTATTTATGGCCAGTGGTTAGAGTCTAAAGCCCATGGAAGAGAAATACAGGAATAACTACATTTCATTTTTGGTTTTGCATGGTATTAAGAGGGAAATCTAGGCTGGAAAATACAATCTTCTCTTTATTCCTCTATAGGGAATAAACTCTAAAAAGCGGTGCTCTCAAGTAGTCTCTCAATGACAATTACAAACTGGAAGTCACTAACTGGGGAACACCACTTGCAAGTGGATCTTTAAGAATGGGAATTGCCAGGTGCTGAGCCATGCAGGATGAACCTGTTCCCCCATCAGCAAGGTGAGGAAGAAGCTATACATGACTTCAGCACCCCCAAATTTTCATAATAGATCAACTCAATACTACTATGTGCAGATAGGATCACTCCAGGCCATATGGTAGCATTGAAATGGCTTGTTTTCCTGTTTGAGAGATGATTACTCACTAGCTTCTAGGGAATTTAGTAATTTGTTGTGCAATTAGGATGCTTGTGGACACAAGCACTTTTAAAGCAAGCTAACTACAGTTGTCCCTGTATAGCCTCTTTAAGCAAGGAGTAAAATGTTTTCTCAATTAATCCACTAAGTTAGTGGTTTTTGACTGCAAGAGAAAACACTTGCTAAATTGGCTTAGATTATGTTGCAGTTTATTGTACTTTTAAAATATTACTTTAATAACTGCTGGTAATCTCTTCTGCAGCATCATCTGAAATAAATGTGGAGACAGTGTGAACAGTATTAACTCTTTTCTCTCCAAAGCACCCTGAGCTTTCCAGTTCACTTTAGACAGAGAAGTTGCTGCCCAGCGCGCTGGCAAGCTAGAGATGGAGCCCAACCCCCAAGAAACTGACAACACAAGTAAACACAGTATTTCCTGGTGTTTACCTGCCAGGGCATCCACGTTGTGTTTCCACTACTTTGTGCTATAGTCAGTTAGCTTTATGGAAGATGTGTACACCATCCTAGTCAGAACACTTGCCTTCTTATATATCACGCAAACAGAACTGTGACTAGTAATAGACATGGAGTGATAAGTACTATTTTGTGTATGGTTTGCAGACACTTAGCTATTCTCTGAAGGGCAGTGAAGGCTTCTTGGTAACTTTCCCTACTAAGTAGAATAACTGTTCAAGTGTTTGGGAGTAAAAGGAAGAAGGGAAATATTATGTTGCTTGCTGAAAGACTATTAACAATATTAACGAATACTGAAAACAATAACCTATGATTTGGATGTTTAAAAATGCTCCTGTGAACCTAGGGTCCTTTTTTTTTTTCCTAACTGGTGCTTTATCAAGAAGAGGATGCAGAGGATTTGAAAATGTGCCACCAATACGTCAGTAGCTGATATATATATTAAAAAAAGCCCTTAGAAAGTGTAAATCTCTCAGGTTTCCACAGAGTTTTAGCAGACATTGGGATTTGCTATTATAATCTACTCCCTGTACTTTTGGTAAATGAACTATTGCAGGAGATACAAAAACATCACCTATCAGCTAAATATAGCATTCAAATACTACATTTACTTTTCTAAAATCCATTCTGTAAAATACTCTCCATTCAATGCAGTCAATGCAGGATAAAATATATGAATATTACTTATGTGCCAATGGAATCACATTTGGAAATTAAAATCTTGCTGTGGGACAAAGCCAAGCAACAAAAAAACTGAGATTTATGAAGGAGAAAAAAAAACACAGAAAGCAAAAAATAACTTTGCTCCAAAGATTTACAAGTATCATATATTCAATAATGTTTGTTATAAAATAAAATGATCCAACATCAACAAAAAAACAACTAAGCTGTGTTAGTTTCACACAAATCTTTTTTTCTCCTCCTCCTTGTAGTTTGATTTTGCGGCACATTTTAACCTCAGTTCTTTTCCTGTTGAACCACTGATTGAGGAAATTTTTCAAAGAGCTTTGCACTGGCCCTCAGGGGATGGGAATGAGAATTAGGAGCATTTTTGGGTACCACCACCTTTTTTTTAAATAAACACCTACAGTGGTTGCTATGTATGCAAAATTTCTGGAAAGGTGGAGCATAGCTAGAAAGCATTTTATTCAATAGATGAATATTTTTTCCTATTCTGTTGTTCTCTACACAAATATGTGCGTTTAAGCACCTAAAAAGCATGCAGTGAATGATAATTTAGGCATGCAAGTAAAAAAATGGCACAGAACTGTAGTAACTGGGGCGAGAGGCAGGTCACAATGTGAAATAACACATTTCTAGACAAATAATTTTCACTGCATGGGTGCAGGACTCAATGTATGACCCGAGGAGAACAGTCAGGCACGCTTGCTCTGACAGGGCCTGTGTTAGTATGAATTCTGACATATTTTGTGTTACCGAGTGCTTTTCTCAAACCTAATGACCTCAGACTAGTATCTAAGATTTATTGCTGATGTGAGGCCATTGACTGAGCTATCTGCACTTGGAAGAAGCTGGAGGGTAGGAAGAAGCTGCAGGGGGACCTGGACAGGCTGGGTCGATGGGCTGAGGCCAATGGCATGAAATTCAACAAGACCAAGTGCAGGGTCCTGCACTTTGGCCACAATAACCCCAGGCAGTGCTACAGGCTGGGGGAAGAGTGGCTGGAGGGTGGCCTGGCAGAGAGGGACCTGGGAGTGCTGGTGGACAGTCGGTTGAACATGAGCCAGCAGTGTGCCCGGGTGGCCCCGAAGGCCAATGGCATCCTGGCTTGTATCAAGAATAGTGTGGCCAGCAGGAGTGAGGATGTGATTCTCCCCCTGTACTCAGCACTGGTGAGGCCTCACCTCAAGTACTGTGTCCAGTTCTGGGCCCCTCACTTCAAGAAGGATATTGAGGTGCTGGAGCAGGTCCAGAGGAGAGCATCGAGGCTGGTGAAGGGACTAGAGGGAAAGTCTTACAGGGATAGGCTGAGGGAGCTGGGGCTGTTTAGCCTGGAGAAGAGGAGACTCAGGGGGGACCTCATCACTCTCTTCAACTACCTGAAGGGAAGTTGTAGTCAAGTGGGGGATGGGCTCTTCTCCCAGGCAACTGGTGACAGGACAAGAGGGCACAGCCTGAAGCTGCTCCAAGGGAGGTTTAGGTTGGATATTAGGAAGCACTTCCTCATGGAGAGGGTGATTAAATATTGGAATGGACTTCCCAGGGAAGTGGTGGAGGCACCATCCCTGGATGTGTTCAAGGAAAGGCTGGATGTGGCACTTAGTGCCATAGTCTAGCTGATGTGGTGGTGTTGGTCACAGGCTGGACTTGATGATCTTAAAGGTCTTTTCCAGCCTTGGTGATTCTGTGATTCTACAGGAGTAACAAGGTAACATTTTCCTTTGGCTCCCCATTTTTGATGCTATGAGAAAATTGAAAAAAATAGAGTGAAGATGACCTCTCCAGAAATGTTACGTTTTTTAGCCTGGGTGGAGCGGTATCTTACACCACAGAGTGCATCAATTGTGAGCATGCCAACAACCAGTGACAGGGAAGATGCGCTGCCCATTTAAATTCCAAACTGTAAAAATCCATTGCTATGTCAAGGAACCCCACATCTTCCAGTGTCTGCAGGCACCAACTAATTGTCAAATCAGAAAATTGCCCAAACAGGATACACTTAAGTCCATACATTCTTTCACTTGGAATACAGCCAAACTGCTCTCCAGATCACTGAATAGCTTTGCTGTCATGTTGGTTATAAATCCAAACATTTCCATATTTTCAGCTCTAATCTGCCCTATTTTTCCTCTAATCCCTCTCTGTAGGAAAACAGATCTGCCATGGACACATTTGAAATGTCCTATTACTATCATTTTACTAGAAAATTAAATGCTGATTTAGCAACAATCTCATAATTATTTCATTTCTTGATAAACTATATTGAAAATTATCCAAATCCAAACCTGAATTTGTTCTCCACTTGGCTGCAGGCTTCACTATGTTTTATTGTATTTTGTTTTGTTAAAGGTCAACAATAGCCTTTTATCAATCTCTACATAAAATGATAATTTGACCGAATATGTTAGCACTGACCAATAATAGTAATCATATTATAATTAATAATAATTACTTGCAATATTGGTAAATAAAGTTTTATACTTCCTTCATCTGGATAGTGATAGAAGAATATAGCTGTAAGCAACCCAAATATCTTATTAAAGCCTATGCAAATCAAAAGTAAAATTTCATTAATTCTATTTTTGTGTGTATTTCACAATAAGATATTGACTCCAAATGAATGTTTGATAATTTGGCAAAGGGAATGCAGCTTGATCAGAGATTTGCAGACACTTGTCACTTTCCATGGGATTTCTCTGAAAAAATAAACAGTAATTACCAAAATAATAGCAGTGTGTCCTCAGTGATGCTCACAAAATTTTACAAGTATAAAGGCACCAAAGCCTTCCAATTGCTCTTTCAGCAGATATAAAAGAAAGGAGATAGCTATTTATTCATCAGGTGAAGTAAGCTTTTTAATCGTCTGCTGAAATTTAAGAGCTTATCTGAAAAAAAAGCAAACCACAAAACCAAAACAAACCTAGACATCATAGTTCACTATAGTGCCAATTTTAAAATAAAAGTTTTCTATTCACACACAGCACCCACATCATCTTTGATCCTCAGAGTAGTGTCTTCATCATATGTCAAGCTCTTTCTACAAATCTGTTCACAGTTGTTTTGTTTTTTTCTTTTTTGCTTTTTTTCCCCCCTCATTTAATTTTAAGCAACTCCTATCCTAGGCTTCTGATGTGATGCTATTCTTCTGCCAGGTGGATCCAAAGAGAAGTTTGAGTATTTGGTAAACCTTAACAAGGGTGGAATATTGTACTGTTCCACTCCGTCTTCTTTTTGGGCTTTTACTGTGGATCTCTTTCATCATATAGGAACAACAAAACAGACCTGTCTGGGATTCATGTCAGAGAAGTTTGCATATCCAGACCTTCTTCAGTTGTCTGAAGAAATCCTAAGAGCCACAAATGGAGGTCTACTGTCAGAGGATGGAGTATTCACAATCTAATTTCATTAATGATGGTGAGTTGATCACATGGAAAGAAGTGGAAAAACTCTTCAAAAGGGTAAAATAAAAAGCAGAAAAGTCAAACAACACATGAAAAGGGAAAGTTTATGATGATACTTAAATTTTTCAAAGAATGTACTAATGGGGAAAAAAAAGAAAAAGAGCATGGTTAGAATTCCAATTATCTGAGTATCACAGTTGCAGTGAATTGTAAATAGTACGTAGGTGCCCAACAAAAATTTGAATTAACAGCTGTACTGAAGTGTACAATGTAACTGCTGCAGTCTGATCTTCAGCAGTTAAGAAAGGGTTAAGAAAGGGTTAAGAAAGCAGAGCATTCTGAAGTGTCTTCCTTCAGATGGAAATACTATACTGTACTGTAGAGCATGGACTGCAATTTGCATATGGTTGTTAGAGACAAATATATCAATTTGCAACATAATTGGAATTGTAGCTGTGGAAATAGACAATAGCTATGGGATAAACAAACGAAGGCTGACAAAGTAAATTTTGTAGAAATTGATATCGATTTACAGGAACCAATGTTTATTAGAACCCTTGATTAAAGATTGGGAAGAGGTTACATAAATTAATCAGAGGATATGGAGCAGCTTTCACAGGTCTCAAGGTGCAGAAGACTAGTGATCTAGAGATTCTCAGTACATTATGTTTATTTGTCCCTGCAGTTTTACATTTTGGTGTTTTGGGTGTCCAGGATAGATGGATCTGGGCACAACACTGACCATGTGGAAATCTGCCATGATTTCAGCTGCATGTTATGTAGGACACACAGCAACCTGCTGTTAGAGACAGGTTTTCAATGTCTGCAGAATAGTTCTTCCAGAACTGTTGACAGTTCATAAAGAAATAAATGCCAGCAGAAGAATAAAAGAAATAATGATGAAAGCCATAAGTGACACTGCAAAGAGATGAGTTTCTTTTGACCCTTAGAGTTACCTGGCAGTACAGTTTAAGACAAAAGCATCTGCACGACACAAAAGAATGTCAGGATTCTGTGACTGAGGATGATTTCTTTGGGAAGATTGAGAGGGAATGATGCTGAAAAATAAGAACATGTGTAAAATAATTCCTCAAAACTATACTTTAAAACTTCTTAAAAATTTATTTATGATGATCTAGATTATGCTTTTCATTTCCTTAGTAGGAAATCTAAAGAAAATTTATAGATTCTGAAGTGGTAGCTCTGGTTTGTCTTTTTGTAAAAGGAGGGCAGAATTTCATCCTCTGCCTTCAGTTATATGACTGTATCTTCATACTATTAGTTTCCAACCCCATAATACTCCATGAAAGCCATACAGAGTGGCTGGAAGCTTTGTGAACTTGTTAACAATACATAAAAAGCAGATAAACGTAAGTGTGAAAAAATAGTTTCCTTTCCTTTATGTTTCTAGTTGTGTTTCAGAGAAGAAAGAAATTTTCTTCCACCAGGAGGGAAATTGCTTTGTGACTGAAATGGCATTAGACTGTCTCCTATGAATTTCCTGAAAGCACAGAAGAGTAACAGCAAAAAAAGAGCAAACAAATACTGCTGTGTGAATAGATTTGAAAAATAAGCTGTCCTTACAACATATATTTCAGAAGTTCTGAAGCCAAAAGGCATTGTTAGAGATCTTGCATAGCAACAGACCTTAGACCTTTCTTCAATTAATTCCTGTTTAATAAAAATTTAGTAACAACAACTCAGTCTTGACTTTACGTATTAACAGTTTTGTAGAACCTGCTGCACTGTTTTGTAAGTTGTTCCAAAGGCAATTATCAACATTGTCGAAACTCCCCAATCAATTTCTAGCTAGAATTGATCTAGTTTCAGCTTACAGCTAGTGGACTCTGTAATATCTTTGTCTGCTGTATTGAGAAGCCTCCTTTTATCAAACACACTCCCCAGGGCACTAGCAGGCAGTGAAAAAACCCACACTTTATCCACCATAAACATACTTGTTTATGGATGGAGGATGAAAGACTCCATCTGTGAAGCTTATCAAAGGGAAGATTAAGTCATTACTTTGAATAATATTTGAACCTAACATAATAATTTGGAGGGAAAATATTTTTATTCATGTGAGCTGAAGAGTGAGGTAGGTATACAATCCTTTATTTTTTGAAGTATTGTAACACACAGAGATCCAGCTGAGTTTCAGACTGGCATTTTCTAAGTGACAGCAGCCTGTGGCTCTGGAGAGAGGGAGCTGGAAGGCAGCGAAGACAGTGAAAATACTTTGACCCCATGCCTGTCTTCTGTTCCATGCTTCAGCCTGATAGATAATGTGTGAACTGAGGCCTCTGCACATTTCTGGCATGCTTGTGGCAAAGGGTACAAAACCAACTGCTATTTGCCTTTCTGACAGACCTAGCAAGGTGAATGAGAAACTGTCCATCAGCCCATGAGACCACCTTCGGTGCACTTGCTGACTTCTCCCTAGTGTGAGAGATGCAATGGAATAATGAGCAATGGAAAAAAGGGCTGAAAAGGAGTGGGGCTTGGGGTTCTCCATAATTATTATTACAAGTTCTGCAGACATTGAAAACAGAATGATTACAAGTCCCTTAGCTATGTCTTACATCCCATTAGAAAGATGATTTCACTAAGGGTATTATGTGCATCTGTAAAGGGCTTAGCTTGAAAAAGTATCCATGGTTTAATTTCAGAAGTCCTAGTGTGATGGATGGTTATGTATTTGGCCATGTTTTATCCCTGATTACTAGGAAAACAAATTTATATAGAGAGAGCCAAACTATTATACATAATCCAAGGATCACTGTACCCCTGGAAATCTTTTCATGGATCAGAGCACTCTTGGCTATTAAAGATATCCTTTTTTGGCTGAGGAAATGAGGTAATACGCATATTCTGAGACCTTTGAAACAAGAGCATATACATATTTGTCTCTTCTGATGCTACCAGCACCTTGGTGGGTATCATGAAATAAGAAATGCTTAACTCTGTTAATACAGAATGCTGTCTATATTACAGTAATAAATATGTGAACTCAAAGAATCTTTGTATGAAAACTTTTGACTGTTTTTAGTGGAAGACAGAAGAGGGAGCAGATTTTTCAAAACATAAAGGAATACAAATTTCCAAGCTAGCAAAGCAAAACAAAAACAAAAACAAACAAAAACAAAACAAACAAAAAAGAAAACAATTAAAACAACAAAAAAAGGTGAAGCAGAGCACCTAAGCCAGACACCATAAGTCATCAAAGAAATCCTGACAGTTTTCTTCAAAGCTTGTTGTAGGTGATAAGTATCATGTACTTCAATATGTAATAAATATCATCTGCATATTACACCATCATATGCATACTAATACAAATAAAAATACCACAGTAAGGGCATTAAAAGTGAAAATAGTAAAGCAGGGTAAAATTCAAACAAAGCATCCTGCTTTTGTAGAAGATACAGAAGAAGGCCTACATGATCTGTACACAGAATTTCCTACGACACCGTTTTTTAAGTACACAGCAAAAGCAGACAGTAAAATGCTTTTCAAGGATGCTCTTGCACACAGGATGTGATTAGTATCTGATGAGGGAATTGGTTGTCTCTGTAAATGCCCAGACTGGAGCTTCCTGCAAAGGTTAGTGTTGGCAAAGCAAAAATCCAGATTATTATCACTTAAAGGAGGGTATTTGACCATACTAGATAGCTAAATCTGCCCTTGTCTGTATTGATAAAGGAGCCCTGGACTTCAAAGGATCCATACAATAAAGTTTAAGGTGGATGTCAATGTAAATAAGGATTGTGGACTCTACATCTGGATCTCCATATATACGTCACAACTACACCAATACCCAAATTCACTAACGACTTACTGTTTTTCAGTAGAAAACTTTATTTTCAAGGAAGTTCTGATCTATGTTTTTTAGCTTGCCCTCTTTGTGACTGTGTTGAAAACTGCATACTCAGGCTGATATAAATTTAATTATATAATGATTCTCCAATCCCTTTCATAATTTTATGATGAACAAGTGTTTCAGAAAGCTACACTTGCTTTCTTGACCAAAATGCAAAATCTGAACAAGGAGTTACGTAAGTTACTAAAGATTTCACTAAAATGGGATGACTCTTTGGAATTCATTCTACCCAGTTCAGTCAGCAACTATTTATGTGCTCTATATGTTGTCATAAAAAAGAGTAGTATTAGCATAGTAAAGTAAAGTGTTAGTATAATAAAAATGAAAATATTCAGGGCTTAGGATATGCTATCTGTACCACAGATGAATGCATAGTTTAAACTATGGCTATGAAATGAAAAACTGATCTGGGTAACAAGTTCCACAATAGACTATACCCAGACCTTCTATTTCATTCTTTGCTGAGAGCAAAACTATCAGGGAGATATAATCACAGCTGGCACTCTAGGGCTATGTTATTAAGAAAATCCTGTTCCAGGCAAAAGCTGACCTAGGACAAATATGAAAAAGGGGACATGGAGAATAGTAACCACAACAGCAACAAGAATAAGTGTAATCAGGCATAGTAAATACTGAAAGCATAAAACTGAAAGTGGTGTTCCAAACACCTGTTCTAGGTTTAGTGCCTAATATACAATAAATAAGAAAAACAATTACTGTCTAGGAGATATGTAGGAATGGAATTTTATAACACTATTATAAATAGCTGAAATTAGCCTCTCTTATAATGTCTCGAAATGTATGTGACAGCTCATATGCATTTTAAGTAGTTCTTTGTGGGACAAACTGTTATAATAAGTAAAGCAACATGATGTGAAAAGCTTCCTCTTCCATACACACACATTTGAATGCACTTTCAATACCATGTGACCATCTCTGCACACTGACCAAGTGAAAAAAACAGACAATATTTTTCTGTGTCTTTCCACACTGGTGTGAACACCAGGGCTTTTGGAGACATATATGGATCCATTACTATTATTAGGAGCACCGTAGGCATAAGTTTCATTTTGATGAGGAAATGAATTCAGGCACATCTCTAATTTGAACCACTTTTAGCTATGCTAGGTTGAGATGTATAATAGGTCTCCCAAAGTACTTGCAGTACAGATGAACATCAGCCAAAATACACTAGTTCAGGATTTTCTCTCTTATCCCTCTTTCACACTGAGAAATGGTTCTCTCTCCTAATTAAACAAACAGAGTTGGAAACCCTGGAATAAGTGAGGCTTGTGGGAATGACCAACTAGGAAACACAAGACTAAAATGATCCTGTTCCCGGTTGAGGGAGATAGTTTTTATTAATGTAAAATAATATTTTTGTCTGTTTTCCCATTCAACAATGAGCTCTGCTTCCATGAATCTGTCAGATAAGGCCAAGATTTTCAGTTCAGTGTAGCTTTTGGTGTCTGCTTGGGAGAACCAAAATCAGCCTTATCTGCTCCCCTTCACATCCTTCCATTTTGTCAAAATCCTATACTCTGTTCAAGTACATTGCGAAACACTTGGCAGAAGGGAAAAGCAAAGACATGGAGGTACTGGACGGCAGAATTCTTTCTAACATAATTTAATAACTCTGGCTGAAACAGCAAGACAAGATTAGGTTTTGTTCATTTAATGTGTAACATTTTTATTTTCTTCTTTCCTTTTCCTCTCCGTTAGTGGATTAGAGATGCACTTTTCTAACTATGAAGAACTAATAAGAACAATTTGGTATTCTAACAGCATGTCGTAGCTTGATATTATCTGATTTTGTGCCATGAGTTTATTACACTTCAATTCAAGCATTTACCTAAGGAATGGGATCCTTATGTGAATAAAAAGCAGAATAGATTACATACATAGTATATGTTACAGTCATCAATTTAATAAAAAATTCTCTTTTCCTTTTATGTAAATTTATAAAATACTCTCACTTCTCACGCAGTACTCGTTTGTGAACTGTGTTTGACTGGCTTGAGTGAACACATGCAAATGAAAAAGCTACTTATTCTGACTGAACAACATGTCACATTAAATTAAGAAAGTGAGCTGCTGTAGAGGAAACATTAATTAAATCAAGGAGAACTATGAGATCAAACTTAGAATTTGTTAGGAACTGCTTTAGGGAAAAAAAAACAAACCAGCAAAATGAGAAAAGAATCATATCTCAAACTATATTCAGAAATCTATAGCTGGAAGCAGACACAGTCATAATCAGAAAACTTCCAGTCTACTATAAGCTTGATATTAGTTAGATGCTAAATAAATTTTGTGTTGCATTCCCCAAAGTTTTTGCAGTTGCTTGATTGCCAGATGTTCTGAAAGAAAGACAAAAGACATAAATAAATACACATATAAATTTATGTATGTTTGTGGTAGGGAGTGTCAATGTACTGCATTGCAATACAGAGCATGTTTTAGTATCCCTTTAAAAAAATAATGTCAGAGAGTAGAGTAACAGAAGACTTTTTCTCTATTATTTTTTAGTCTTGTTTTAAAAATAAAACTTAGTTTAGAAGGAAATATCACTGTCAAATCCATAGGTTCCTTTCAAAAGAGACTTTTGAACCCCATACCACAGCTTTATAATAAATTATTATTCAAGACTGCTATCTTTTTACGGATGGTTTTAAAACTTTGAATTCATTGTGATAGTGGAAATCTTTATATTTAGATACTAAGTACCACTTGATAATGTTTATAATTGCAAGGTAACAAGTATTCTTAGTGAAACCTGATTATCAGCTTGAAATTAATTTATTCTGATGGTTTATGTGCATCGTACACTGTTACTCTTTACACCATAGCTGAGTGCTGTATGGAATGGGAACAAGAAGGCTCTTCGTTTTTTTGCAGATTTGGGGTTTTTTCCCCCATATTTTCTAACACAATCAACCATAGCTCTTCTTTTAGAAATAAACATGGATATTGGAGGTCTGTAGCTGCTTCATTTTTTCTGTGTGTACCCAATCCAGAGTGATACTGGTTCTGTTACTTGAATCTAAAAAGATTCCAGTTAGTAGCTTGATACTTCAATGCCCATTTTATACAGAAGATAAAAGATGATAGAGGAGAAGCTAAACTATGCAGAAGAAAAATGTTTATGTTTAGAAAAGCCAAGGAGAATTTAGGAGAATTGATATGACAGATTTCATGGTTGTATTTCAACATTGTATTTAGGTAAAGTAAATTAAAAACAAAAATAAACAAACAAACAAAACCCCAAAGAATTAAGACACATGTCCTCTTCTACTTGGAAAAAGTATACACACCCGCAGGTAAGTGAAAACCTGGGAAGTGCATCAGGTGGTAATGAAATAATAAATATTCTTGGATTATCTGGTATTTAATGATATTCATTTCTCATAATAAAACATATGAAACTTATTTCCTCACTATGAATTTCAAATTCAACAGACTGTGATATTCCAAACCAAAATGAATATGTAAGAATTGGAGAGGTGAGTAGAAGGGTCTAAATGCTAAAATCAGAGAGAAATTTCCACAGGTTTTCTGCAGAAGGTTTCACAGTATTAAAGCAGTATTTGAAAAGTATCACCTCCTCTCCCTTAATCAAACTCTCATTCTATTCTGATAAGAATATTAAATTATTACCAGAAGCACATTTCAGCCAGTAAGTTGGCTAACATAGGGAAACACACAGAGGGTGGGGCAGGCAGAGGAAAAGGTTTTGTCTCTAAAATACTCTGCTGAGGTTCCATAGAGACCTGAAGTGCAGGTAGGATGCATGAATAGTGGGGATTAGCTCATAATTTCTGATTTTTCCTTGAAATCAAGAACAGAGATTCATAGCTAGAGACTTCAGTACATCTGTTACACTGAAGAGTGTCTGAGCAGCTGCTATGGCACTAAATAACACTGTGCCTGTAATTTTACATGGCTTACATTATGTTATTAATCAGTGACTGATGTCTGCTTCCTGAACATCACTCTCATGTGGCATACATTTAGCTTACTAGACAGGAATATGGACAAGAATATGGAGTAATGCTGGAGTAATGCAATGACTAACCTTCTGAGGGAGCCCTCATCCAGATATAACACCAGGGTGAATTTTCTGAAAGTGATGAGCTTCATAGATCATGACCACCACTTGTTGTTTTCTAGAAAATTCACATTCACAGAGTTGGGTATTACTTTCAGATATGTTGGCTATTTAAAATCTGACCTGTGATTCTAAAGTGGTTTTTATCAAAAGAAAAAAAAAAACAAACACAACACCAGACAACACCAGAAATCCTGCTGCTTCAAATGCAAGCCCATAGGGAAACTCTCTTCACTCCCTTTGAAGTCTGGTTACTATTTAAAGAAAGTGTCTTGATTTCAAGAAATTCCTGCTGTCAGTACCATGTAAACAACATAACTCAAAAGGACCAGTGTGTTATGGGCAGTGTAATGAGGAAAGACTATGATTTATAGGACACAAGGATTAATGACTGTGTTCCTTTACCAACAACACCTGTAGAACAAAGCATACACAAGGGACAGTACAAAAAGAGATTATATTATTGCTAGTGTGCAGTGTTTAAGGAATTTTCTCTAAATACATGGGCAGAATGTAATAACTAAAAAACACATTATGCTGAAGGCAGAGTTCATAAAATATTTACACTCTAAGCCAGCATATCATTGAGCTGGAGGATTCGGTGAAATTTGCAAGTGATTTAATGTCTTTGCTGTTCAATCATGAGTCATAAGGGAATTTACCAATACTTATTTTTCCCTAAAATATCACTGTTCTATACCTTGACTTTAATATTTCTTTTTCAAACTCTTAGTATTAAAGAGGTAATATTAAATGGAGGACATACTTAATCAGAATAAAACTACAACCAACCCTATGTAGCAGCCCAGAATTTCACTCTGGGTGTAGAAATAATTTCTCACTGTTTAGGGGACTCTATAGACTACTTTTGGGTTTTTTAAATAAGGGATCTTAAAAGTAAGAATGAAAATCAGATCTTCAGTTTATTTTCTGACACTAGACAGTTCAGAGATGCCTGAAAAGAATTTGAAATTATTCTCACTGTTTTGTAAAAAGAATGAACTATGTATCTGAAAATATATTTTATGTTTATTACATCACACTAAAATTTTGGCCTTTTACTTAAATTTCCCCAGCTTCTGTGAAATTTTACCATTAATTTACAAAAAAATATTTTTTTCCAGTAAATAATTGTGCATTAAAACAACATATTTGGTTGAGTTTTCCTGAAAAGCCTGTATGATGCAGAGAAGTTTTCTTTCTGCAAATGTGTGTGTCAAAAACTGGTATTTGTTGTTGGAGCTGAGTACTGTAAATGGGGGGGGGAAAAAAAAAGGCAGCAGAATAGACGTACATTTAGAATGGACTTCTGAGAAAATTATACACTTTATACATAATAATGAGAGAAACAGAAGGTTGTGCTAATTCTACATATATATTTTGTTATGTTGCTTTATTTTCAGCATGATATTGTTTATATATTTCTGCACAGAGGCCATCAAACAGGGTTAACAAATGGTTACATTCAGAATTGCCATCTGGAAGAAAGCTTATAGGTTTTTTTATGCCATTAGGTCTCCTGAGAAACTCAGTGGTTTCCATTGGTTTCCTTTTTTTGCAGGTCCCTTTTAAGGCAAGCACTAAATACTCAGAACCAATAAACCATGACTCCTTTTTCCACCTTGCTGCCCCAAATGCCAGCTGCACTCTAGTGCCCAAATCATTTCGGTGCTTATCTCCTTCCTACTGCAGAGCACAATGGAATGTCTTGTTTACCAGTACAGTGTGTTCCACAATTTTCTCCTATCAAACTAAAATCACCTTGCTCGAAAAATAGAGAATCATAATACAAAAACAATGAACAGAAACTGCAGTGAAAATCATACCTAAAATCCAAATGCAGAGAGGACTTGTAAGAGTTGGACACGTTGCAATAGGCTGTTGCATCACATAAGTTGGAAATATGGTTAAATATTAAATTGTTGAAAAGAATATATTTTAACATGTGTGCATTATATATGCAACCAGAGCTAATGAGAAGTATCTTTGATTTCAGAGTAATAGATCATATAGAAAATATAAATAACAATTACTTTTAAAATTAATGTAATACTAATAGCATTCTTAATATTTTTAATCAAAGTACGGAAGTATGCACACACTTGTCATATAATAGGAAGCAAGCTCTGACTCATACTATTCTTAATGGTTTGAACCAAAATTATATTAAGAACTACAATCAGCTTTCAAAGCCTACCAAAGTATTTCAGCCAAATGATGATTCGATTTAGTTTGCACCATGATCTCTGAGTCAGTTGTTTTGCAACCAGACTCTGTTTTAATTAAAAAAAAAAAAATAAAAAATTCCATTTCCCCTTCAGAGGCTCAGACCATGTTATTCTGCTTGATGTCTATTATAATTTATGTTTGCTTCTAAATTATTATTATTCTTGTTAACAGCAGCATGATCATCTTCATCACTGCAACAGCTAAGGACCCTAGTCATAGATGTAGACTTCAGTATTCAGGGCATCGTGAAAACACAGGGTTAAAAGAGAAAAACACTATCTTCAAAACTATTTTTGTAAATATCAAACAAGAAGTAGATGGGGAGTTAGAGCTAAGGGGAACCAACAAGAAAAAAACATGTCCATGTATCATAGCTACTGACCTCAGTACCCTGTCTGCTCTGCCAAGTGCCCTGGGCAATGAGCTTTGACAGGGGGGCTGAAGGCAGTAACTTTCCCAGCCCTTTGCCTTTTGTGCCCATGTACTGCACGCACCAGCCTGTCCCTGCATATGGAGTGGGAGAAGAAAAAAAAAAAGAAAGCTTCCATCCGAGAGAAAAATAACAAATGGATAGAGGCCAGGACTGGGGGCTGGCCAGAGGTGGGAATCAACACTGCAATGGTGATAAGTGGAAGGAGACAGACCTTGAAAGGCCTTGAAAACAGAGAAACATCTCTAATCTGATCCTACAGAAAGCAGACAGAAGTGGAGCACTGCATGCAGGAAATTGATATGTCAAAACCAATGGACTAACAGAACATTCCACAGATCGTATTAGAGGCTATTGAGCAATGCAAGGAGGCTTTGCTGGGGTTTGTTTTAAAGAGAGAAACTTGTATCTCTTCACCTGCATTTATTCTTATAGTTAGGGTTCAGAAAACATCCTCAGACCCACAGGATCTATTGGATCTATGGCCTTAGTGACAGAGGTGGCTGCCAGAGTTTTAGGTCTGGAGGTGAAGGGCCCATGAGGGGTTACTTGACATAAAATTCTACAAGAAGGGCCCAAAGGAGGATTCAGGGAACTACAGGTCTGTCAGCATGACCTTGGTATTGGGGAAAATCATGGAGAGGTTCACCTTGAGTGTGCTCACACGGCAAGTGCAGGACAGTCAGGGTACCAGGCCCAGCCAGCATGGGTTCAGGAAGGTCAGGTCCTGCTTGACCAGCCTGATCTCCTTCTATGACCAGGTGACCCACCTGGTGGATGACGGAAGAGCTGCGGATGTTATCTATCTAGACTTCAGTAAGGCCTTTGACACAGTCTCCCACAGCATTCTCCTGGAGAAGCTGGTGGCACATGGCATATGCTGGTGCACTCTTCACTGGGTAATAAACTGGCTGGCTGGCTGAGTCCAGAGAGTTGTAGTGAATGGGGCTGGATCCAGTTGGCAGCCAGTCACCAGTGGTATCCCCCAGGGCTCAGTTTTGGGGCCAGTCTTGTTCAATACCTTTATTAATGATCTAAATATCAAGTGCTTCCTCAGTAAGTGTGCAGGCACCAAATTGGCCAGGAGTATTGATCTGCTTTAGGGAAGGGAGGCTCTGGAGAGTGACCTGGACAGGCTGGATCAATTGGCCAAGGCCAACTGTATGAGATTAAATAAGGGCAAGTGCCAGGTCCTGCATTTTGGTCACAACAACCCCAGACAATGCTACAGACTTGGCTGGAAAGCTGCCCAGCAGAAAAGGACCTGGGGATGCTGGTTGACAGCCAGATGATCATGAGCCAGCAGTGTGCCCAGGTGGCCAGGAAGGACAACAGAATCCTGGCCTGCATCAGGAATATTGTGGCCAGCAAGAGTAAGGAAGTGATTCCCCTGTACTTGGCACTGGTGAGGCTCCACCTCAAATACTGTGTCCAGTTTTGGGCCCCTCAATATAAGAAGGACATTGAGGTGCTGGAGTGTGTCCAGAGGAGAACTACCAAGCTGGTGAAGGGTCTAGAGAACAAGTCATACGAGGAGGGGTTGAGGGAACTAGGGATGTTTAGTGTGCAGAAGAGGAGGCTGAGGGGAGACCTCATTGCCCTCTACAAACAACTACCTGAAAGGAGGTTGTAGGGAAGTGGGTGCTGGCCTCTTCTCCCACGTAAATAATGATAGGACCAAAGGAAATGTCCTGAAGTTGCGGGAGGGGAGGTTTAGATTGGACATTAGGAAGAATTTCTGTACTGAAAGAGTTGTCAGGCACTGGAACAGCCTGCCGAGGGAGGTGGTTGAGTCACCATCCTTGGATGTATTCAAGAAACATGTAGCTGTGGCACTTCAGGGCATGCTCTAGTGGTCATGGTGGGGTTTTTTGGGTTTTATGTTGTTGTTGATTTTTTGGTGTGAATGACTGTGGTTTTGTGGTTTTTCCTTTTTTCTTTCCCTCCCCCCTTCCGATGGCTGAACAGTTGGACTCAATCTTAGAGGTCTCTTCCAACTGTGACTATTGTGTGATTCTGTGGTACACAGCAGCACGGTGCAGAGGTGATAGCGGGGTGCCAGGAACCATGGAGGGAGGCACTGGTGAGAGGTGGCAGCACCTACACTCTAGGCTTGGGACTCTGGCAGATTTCAAAACTACTGAGCTGGCACAGAGGAAAGCTGTGCACAAAGCAAGGAGCCCGAACAACCACTGGCAACATTGTTCCCTTCCACAGGTTGGGTCTTCCAGCTCTGGCTGAATTTCTAAAAATGTGCAGAAGGTCTAATATGCAAAATGAAACCCTGATTTTTTTAATCCCTGTGCGAGGGCACAAAATTCATCCCTCTGAGAAAAGATTAAATGAATTTTGGTTGCTTAGTTTAAAGAACAGGAAAACAGGGGCGAGCGAGACAGGTTTAGAAGACCTTCTAATGTCTATGATGGATAAAAGAAAATAATTTTCCTTCCATTCCACAAGATTCAAATTAGGTAATAGAGGAAACCTACTGAAAGGTAGGGAGGCTTTTTCTCTGGAGTGCCTAGCATTGAAGGTCTCCAGTGCATTAGAAGTACCTTCAAGGTAGGACACAGATATCTCATGGAAGGGGATGGGCTAGATGATCTTCTGAGGTCCCTTGCTGTGCAACCACCCCAGTTGAAAGACCAGTAGATCTATTATTTGATTAGACAGCTTTGTAAAGACATTAAGGCTTCATGTGAAGTCTAAAAGGGCTGGAGAATCCTGTTAAAGTTTGTTCTTAACCATCTCTGCTGCTAAAAATATGACTGCCTTACTTTTCATTTTAATTATTCAAGCTTTAATATGTAGCCTTTGGACTTTAATTTGCATGGTCCATCAACTGGCTTTATTTGTCATCTTGAGATATTTATAATTTAATGCTTCAAAAGATTGTATACACATACAGATCAGAACTAATACAATTTTTAATATTAGCATTCATATTGGCATAGCAATATTTTCTAATATGAAATATTAAAATGCTTACAGGCTGAAAAATTTCAGTTCCAGCATTATGCCCCTGAAATATTTTTTTATAAATTCAGCTATCATAGAGGACTGAGAATAAATAAGATTCAGCCCTGTGACTTAAAACGCACCCAAAATCCACTTGGTATAAACAGCTTTTGCAGAGACAAAGATATAATGAGCTAACTTGAAGGGTAATCCTGAGGGGAAAAAATACTCAAAGGACCCTTCAATAACAGGAGAAACAGGGCTGCACACAGACAACTGCAAATAATGTTGCAAGTAGCTGCGGGAGTAGCAGCTATTCCATTAACAGAAAAGAAGAAACTCAGTTTTTGCATTGGTTAAAGTAAGCAATACTAAATTTACTTCATGACACAATACATGCTGGAATAGCTTTATATGGCTTCTGTAAATAGTGATACAAACATACAAATCCAAGGGTATGGGCCATCTGCTCTTCATATAAAGTGAAAATATCAAATAGAGGATAATGGGGAATGACTGTGAAACTCACGTGAATATAAATTTCTGTGACTGCACTTGGGACGAAGAGGGAAAAGAAAGCCTGCTGAGAATTTTAAAGAGGTCATTGAAAGAAGGAGGAGGAAAAAGGGAGGGAGATTTTGGATCATAAAAAAACCCCAAAACATCATTTTGGAAGGAATTCTAATTTCACCCTTGTCTAAATACATGAGAGCATCGAAGTTTTGTTTCCTCTCTTCCATGTTAATGAAAAATAACATGCATCATTCAGATACACAATCAAAGGTATAAGCATAGTATTTTACATGCAAGGGATTACATTTAGGTTTTGTCTTGCTAAGTCCAGCCACCAACTAAAAATCATTGCTATGATGTAAGTTAGATGCAAAAAAAAACTTGATAAGAAATTTCTTGTCCTTATACCCTAGTCACCCTTAATTTCAATACTCAGCCTACTGGACTTTAGAATATAACACAGCAGCAGGGTCTAAAGGTGTCTTAGCATTTCCAGTTCTTATAGTGAGTTGTACAGCTCTCCTTGAAGACACTCTACTTCATACACTTAAATTTGGGAGCCATTTCTAAAACACTGCATTCAAAACAGCTTAAGGATGATGTAAGTGAATTATGATGGTGAAGAACTGTGAATCATAGAATCATATAATGATAGGGGTTGGAAGGGACCTCTGAAGATCATCAAGTCCAACCTCCCTGCTACAGCAGGAACACCTAGGGAAGATCACACAGGAACATGTCAAGATGGGTCTTGAAAGTCTCCAGAGAAGGAGACTCCACAACCTCCCTGGGCAGCCTATTCCAGTGCTCCTTCCCCCTCACAGCAAAGAAGTTTTCCCTCATGTTAAGGTGGAACATCCTGTGTTGCAACTTGGTGCCATTTCCCTTTGTCCTATCACAGGGCACCACTGAAAAGAGATTGGCCTATTCTTGACATCCACCCTTCAGATACTTGTAGACATTAATAAGGTCCCCTCTTAGTCTTCTCCTCTCAAACCTAAACAGTCCCAGGTCTCTTAGCCTTTCCACATATGACAGATGTTCCAGTCCCTTAATCATCTTCATAGCTTGCCATTGAACTCTTTCCAGTAGATCCCTTAGGGGTACTGGTAGATGAAAAACTGGACATGAACTGGCAATGTGCACTTGCAGACCAGAAAGCCAACTGTATCCTGGACTGCATAAAAGGAAGCACGACCAGCAAGTCAAGTGAGGTAATTCACCTCTTGTTAGACTCCTCCTGGAGTACTGCATTCAATCCTGGGATGAAAATGGTCAGAGGGCTGGAGCACCTCTCCTGTGAAGGCAGGCTGAGAGAACTGGGATTGTTCAGCCTGAGGAAGAGAAGGCTCCAGGGAGACCTTATAGTGGCCTTTCAATACTTAAAGGGGGCTTATAAGAAAGACAGAAAGAGACTTTTTACCAAAGTCTGTAGTGACAGGACAAGGGTCAATGGTTTTAAAGAGAAAGGGGGTAGATTTAGATAGGTCATGAGGAAGAAATTTTTTGTGGTGAGGGTGGTGAGACAATGGAGCTGGTTGTCCAGGAAATTTGTGGATGCCCCATCATAGGATGTGTTGAAAATTAGGTTGGATGATGCTTGGAGCAATCTGACTACTGAAAGTTGTTTCTACCCATAGCAGAGGAGGTTGGACTAGATCTTTAAAAGTTCCTTTCAACCTAAACTGTTCTAAGATCAATTCTATTTGTTTTCTTTAAAAAATCTATGAAACAGTTAAGAACAGAATTAATTATAAACATATACTATATATACCTATGGATAATCTTCTAATCTAACTCCCAAGTTCATAACCAAATTGTAAAGCTGAATAGCTGGTATGATAATTTCGACTCAAATATAAAAAAAAAAAAACTAATGAAAAGAAATATTCTTAGAGATTAATAAACACTGGATTTTAATTTACTTAGTTTTCTTGGCTAATTCACTTGTACTGATTCATTCAGTCACTTTCTAAACATCTTCAGTGCTTCAAAAATTGCTAATCTAAGTTTTATAAAACTACAAAGTTCTGTGAAGAGTAGCTACATTAACATAGCCTGTTTTCAATTTCCAAAACCATATTTTTTTCTTTGACAAAAACATCACATTAGTTTTCAGAAAATAAAATATCTTAAAGTTTTGTTTTATTTTTCCTCCCAGAAAGGAATAAAAAGAAAAGCACATGCTGGGAAGTAAAAAATAAAATAACTGAAAAATAAAGGCTGTTTATATGGAAAAACTGTTCCTGAATTAAAGTAAGAAACAAAACAATGAAAAGAAGCTAGCTATCCCTCTTCATGACCCAGGAGGAAAGCTCTAATATTTACCAAATAGAAATTATTTCCAAAGTGCAGCTGTTAAATCTGTAAATCTAGATTTATCTCAATCTGTATATTTTTATTTCACTTCTAGAGCAACTAGATCTTGGATTTTTATCTCTGTGAAATCTTTAGAGATTCATCAGAAAGTTAAAATCCAGTATTTGTTTTACTGGGCACCAAAATGCTACCTTTTGTTGCTTCATAAAAAAAAGCTCAGAAACTCCTAGTTAAATGTTATTTTCTAATAAATATATCTCCTGTGAACTGAAAAATATTCCTTCATCCATAATTCTTTGGGCAGATACTCATCTCTGGTTCTTAAAATATTGGTTGCTCTAGATAAATGTTGTAATCCATGATACAACTCATTACAGCTCTGATTTTGATTAGGATCTCAATTGTAAAGAAGCCTTCACACAACAGTACTTTGCAGATCTTACAAAACCATGGAAATATAGTGGCCCTTGCATAAAGCCTCTGGCAGTAGTTGAAAGGTCCAGTGATCCCAACACCCTCTGATGTAAGAAGATGACTGTGTAATGAGTGGAGTTGCCTCAGATCAATAGGGAGTGAAATGAGTGCCTTGATACTTGGAAAAAGTCTCCAATGGCTGCAGATCCTCTATTGCCACATTATTCATTTCCCTCCCTAAAAACACTCTTGCAGCTGTTTCATTCACTCTGCAGAAAGCCTCTTCTCCAGATGGCGTGGGTGGCCTACCGGAGACTGATGCCAAATCAGATCCCATTGCAGGAGGTCCAGGGCTGAGGCAAGGGTGAAAGAAAATTCGGTCTCCTCTGAAAATGTGGAACACCCTTGTGAAAGACACAGAAAGTGATTATTATTTCAGGGACAGAGTTACTATTCTAATCTGGAGCATAAAGCTATCAGTGAAGGGTCACCACACAATTTTCTCTTTGGTCTTGCTTTTCTAAGTTTGCATAACTACTTGCTCCCATTGGGTTAGATGAACTAGAGCTGAAATAGATTAAAATTATCTTGTGTTTCTTTGGTGTCAGCTGGTCTACGGGAATAAAGCCTTTTGGCTTCACTAGAGGTATTGGGGCTGATTGTGCACTAACCTCTACCTTGTGCAATCACACTGATGTCAACAGGCCCAAGCAAGGGGTGTGCCTGGGAAGACAGCAGCATCGGTGCTCAGTTATGCAATACTCTTGGGGAGGTTTTTCACTTGCCATCGTGCATACAGCTGGGAAGGCCATTCATTAACAGTATTTCTTTCAGGATCCCTCTGAACTCAGGATGTCTTTTCTTTTTGGAGTGGTGAAAAAAACAAGCGCGCTATTATTACAGTTGTTGACACTGTCTTTTATTGGCATGAATAGAGATTATTTGGACAGCAGCAGTAAATGATGTGCAGTAAATCAATCAGGCCAAATTGGCAGAGATTATTAACTAAAGAGACAACAGTGTTTTTCATCAGAAAATAAATGCACACAATGTGGTAGCTACTGTTGTTGTTTGCATGGGGTGAGCCTATTCAGGGCTTTGAGCCACGAACATGAATAGGGGAGCATTTAATTGTGGGATGCCTTTTACAGAACACACATTTTAAAACAACAAACATTTCTCCTGGTAAAACAAATGACAGATTCTGTTATTACGTCTTCGTGAACCACCAAATGCTATAGTAAGGAAGTCCTTATTTTCTGCTAGAAAGCGTGCATCTAACAAATATCCCAGCTCCTAGATTTCAGGTCCTAATGTTCCCTAGTATACCACATAGAATTCTGTATTTTGTTTATTAATCTAATGCTGTATTTTACTAATCTTTGAGACAGGGGGACATGGAGAACTTGCTGCAGCACTGGGACTCTACTTCCAAACTTCTCATCTGAGGAAACAAAAGTACCTGAATAATTGGCAAAGACCCTGCCAGCAACTACATCTATTCGTCCTTTAACAGACACAGCTGCTGATTTTTCTTCTTCTTCTGGTTTCTTCTGTGTTTGGAACCTGCCTTACTTACAGGCCTGTGTAACAGTTGAGAATATATAAATTACATAATCTTTTGGAATAAAAGGATAACAGGATAAAAGTAAAGTTTTTTTGTTATTTTGGTTTTTTTCCTGCACTTAAAATAGACATAGCAGAATAGTTAAATCTCACTATTAATGAGGTCCAATGTGCACGATGTCCCATTACATCAGTGCAGTAACCTCTGCTCAATCTTGTACCAGCCACACTCTGTGCTCACTGGTTCTGCTACTAGAAACAATCTTTATAGCTTAGCTGTATCCCCAAACATAAGAAGCTATGCCACAATGAAGACTTCATTGGCAAGATATATATCTTCTTCCAATTGTTGGCTGGGAGAAGAATCCTGAGGGAACACCACTACTTCTGATGTACAGAGCTAACCTCTCTGCCGACAGTTTTCCTGAAGGGTTTAGCAAGTTGCCTTTGGAAGGTAACTAAAGGAAAAGATTTGTTTAATTACGTTTACCACCTTAGGTATATGTGTGTATATATATATATATAAAATTCATGAGTAAATGACCCAATTCTCATTATATCACACTAACCCTAAGATAAATGGTTGCTCAGGCGTCTTAATGTACTACCTCATTCAGTGGCTGCTCTAGAAAACCTCTTTTAATTTTCCCCTGTAACTTAACTTGATAGCAATTCATTCTAAGCAATTTTCTTCAATCCATTTTCTGTTCTAGGAAACAAGTTTGCATAATGGTGCACTTGTTCTCTGTGTCATTCAGACACTTGAAAATGTCAATCTGCTAATGTTCATTTTTTGTCACTAGATTATTTTTTCTCTCCCATTTCTAATCACCAAAAATACTTCTTTCATGCAGCTCAGCACCTATTTAAGTGCTACCTCTTTTATTCTTTTGAAACAGAAGGAATAAGTGATTAGAAACGCATGTTAATTATCCTTGTACCAATGAGAGGGTAGAACCAAACAGATACTTTACAATAATGGATGGAATTATATTAAGAAATTTTATCACTCATCCTTCTATTTTAAACTGTTTTCTAATACTACACTGCATAAAAACTAAATCAGTCAAGGTAAAGCTTTCAATTCCTTTCTTAAAAATGATACTGTATTCTAATTTTTTACAGTATAATTTTAAAAAAGCTATTAACGGCCTCAAATTTTGTATGAATTTTAGAAAGCACTGAGTCATCCTATCATGTTGACCACCTCCTAGCAGACACTTGCACAATATACTGATATAGATATACAATGAAGATAAATATTCACTTACTTCTGAAACCAAGATTCCAGTAATAATTGTCTTCCTTTCATTTCAATAAAGAATAGAAGGGGCAGGAAAATATTTCAAACCCAAAAAGTATGGAAGAGTTCTCTTTTTTCAAGATCAGCAAGCTTCTTTGTTACCTACTCATTCAGAATTAATCCTGGAAAAATGAGTATGCAGAAAACTGCTCAGTACATTTCCCTTTCTCACTAGCTTCCTCAGTCAGGAAAAACAACAGCTCATAACTGAAAACAAAGATCACCTCAAATAAATACGGTCTGTAAGTCCCCACTGGTTTTTAGGATGTGTTTTCAAATAGATTACTACATTTAAGATATCTGAGGCTGTTTGACAAAGTGAGAAGCCAAGGATATCACTATTTCAGTTTCATTTAGGCACATACTGCAGGAGTGATAGCCTGTAGTTTCTCCTTTGCAGACACGTACCCAGCCTCCTAAACTGCCTGTAAGATTAATTTGGTTTTCCCCATTCAATGTGGAAATGGAGAATTCAATTAATGTGTCTTCAGATACAAAAGAATTGGCTAAGCCCACCATTGTGTCTGACTCGTTACTCCTGAACTATCATTTCCAGCTAGAAAAGGAAAAGAACAAAATCCGAAAGAAAAACCTAAAAAGCAGGATCCTCAGCATTCCCAGTTACAAAATTAAGGCAAGGTACTACTAAGGTAAACTTATATGAGTAAGCTTGATATCAGCCCATTGGCAAGATCTTCCAGGGCTTTTTTTTTTCTTTCTTTCTTTAGATAATGTCAACAATTTTTATAGCTTCAGCTTGCCAGGCTGCTGTTGGCAGCACCGACAGAGGCCTGAAGGTCTCTGGCTCCAGCGACACTCGTGCTTGTTGGCAGCAGATGACAGTCAACTGGCTGTGGCCCTACAGCGTGTCTCCACAAGGAAGACTCAAAAATTCATGGATCTTATTACAGCAAGATAGTTCATTTTTCACCACACCTCAGGCTTGCACATCTGCGCCCAATATTTATCTTCGGCCCCAGCTGGTGCACCAGAAATGTTTCTGCTGAGTGTGGCTCCTTCCTCGTCCTCTTTTTTAGACTTCAGTTTCAAATGTCAGTTAGAGGCTCCCTTTGAGGTTACATATAATCTGCGTTAAGTATCTGACTGTTTTAGGTTAGGAATCCCATTGTTTAGTTCAGTTGAGGAGCTTCAGTTTAAGGATAAGTAATTTAATTAATAAATAGTAATGTATGCCCAAGCAGCTATATTTAGGGCTCTTCAGAGACTGATTCTAGCAAATGGCCACTGCTGAGTATGTTTGATTTGCCAAGATGGTCTTTTATGTGATGCATATTCCCTCTTTTTTCTATTTTTTTTTTTACATTTTTCCATAAGAGTTCTGTCAAGCCTCTCTATTTCACAACCTTTCATCTACCAAGTCATAATAAAACATTTCAATATTTATTTATTTTTGCCGAAGTTTTACTCTTCACTTTCTGATTTCTCTTCCTGGAAATTTCATTCCTAGAATTACAATGTTTTATCTGCAGGCAGCCTCTGGATGACATCTTGTCCACTGTCCTGCTCAAAGCAGAGACATGGTATAAACTAATTTAAAGTTGTGTTAGTAACTTTTGCCACATACTTCCCAGAATATTTGAAATAATAAACCACTGGACTAATAATTAAATTAATTCCTTCTACCAGAATATAATTACAATTAAAAGGAAGAGATAATAAAATCTCAATGCCTTGCTGAAATTTTAAGCTGTATTAACGTGTATAGAAATAAATTTAATTGTGCCAATTTCTTTAAAAGGATTATATTTTTTTTATAGTTTAATTGTCTATTATTCCACTAGAGTACATAAACATTTACACAAAAAGAGGCATTTATTTGTGAAAGAAAATATGGGAGTATATACAGTATAACACAGATGGAAGGGATAAAATGTTGATTTTTTAAAATAAGGGCCATCTTATATATAAGAAGCACTGTAATTAATAAAATATTGGTACAAAACTTTAAAGAAAAACAAACAAACCTTTTTTTTTTTCCTCTGTAGAATCATCTAACTACTTAGCATGAAAATATCCAGAAAATCTATTGTTCATAGTGAATTATGTCCCTTATGTTCCTTTATTTTACCAGATCCTCTTACCTCTGTGATGCATTTTCCCTGTAAGTTACCTGAATGAGTGTGTCCCATTTAGTTTGATCTAATTCCTACCTCTTGTACTATCATATTTCTTTAAGTTCTTTGGAAGAATGTCACAATATTAACCTGATCTAATCAAGCTCCCAAAATTAGAACTCCATTAGAGGAGAGAAAAGGCCCAAAAACCACTACGCAGTACAACTTTTTCACAGTATTTTCAGTCCATGAACTTACCAGTCACAACTTGTCCTCAACTTAGAATGTTCTCACCCATCAGGAAAAAACATCTGTATCATCCCTTGGAAAAAAAATATTTCAGAATTTATTCATAAATATTTCAGAAATATCCAGAAACAAAAAAAATAGATGCTTGATGAATTTCTAGTTGTTCAAGTTTATCCCTTGGTATTAAAATATTTATCATCAGTTAAGACTTTGGGGGCTCAAAATACTTGGAAGAACTTTGTAATGTTGAAAATAACACAGAAAAAAAAAATGTATCTATCCGTATATTTTTGTAGGGATGACAAAATTAGTAAGATAAAAGTCAAAGCTGGCATTCCAATAGCTGGTAATAGGATGAACTGGAGATGTCATAATTCACAATATTCAAAAACTTCCATTGTAATAAAAGAGTGAGTTCAGGCAGGGCCAGTCACAACTATATTCCCAACTAATAAAGAATCCATCTTGAAGAGGTTCTCATTAGCTTCTTACAACACTTCAAAATTACTACTGCTTGGTGCTGTTTTGGTTTTTTTTTTTAAAACAAAGTAGTCCTGGCTCATATTTTCTCTGTAAGGAGAACTCTATTTCAATCCCCTTTTAGTATAATTTTACATTGCAAAATAAGATAATTATAATGAAAACAGCCACTATTAATGGTTTTATCAGGTGAAAAAGCTAATTTGCAAAGCAGTTTATTCATTCTCTTTTACATTTCCATTTGGCATTATTGCTTTCAGATTATTTCCTTTTCACTGAACAGATTTTTTTTTTAAATTATTATTCCCTGGCACATTTTCTGTTGGTTGGAATGTCTTCTTTCCTTTTATGTGGACTGATAGAAATCCATAAACTGACATTTTTATATGAACTTTTAGCTTTTTAAGAAACTCTATTATATTTTTATGTTGCCTTCAGTCCCAAGTTTCTAAGTGTGTAAGTGTGATTATCATCTAAAGTAAAATAACTTCCTGTGCACTTCTTAAATAGCTCAATTCCAAGTTAATAAAAGATGATAATGTGCATATTTTAAAAAGAGACCAACCAGCGAGGGGGCTCAGAAGGAGCACATTAGTTAAAAAGGGGCAACTTGTTTCCTGAGTATCCCTTCTAACCTAAAAAAAAAAAGTCCTTGTAGAAATGGCACTATCCTAAAATGTCTGATCTTAGTCCAGTCTTAAAAGATTTTCAAGTTAACCATGAATAAAACAATACTGAAAAGAATTTCAGTTCCTTTTTTTAATAATAGATAACCTGATTGCATTATGTATCTGAGGAACATTTAATAGATAAGAGAATGAAAATTAATGTAGACTGTAATGATGCAGAGAAAGTGTTATGTCAGCTGAAAATAACCCATTATTATTGTGTGCTAGGAGTAACTAACTGATTCTGTAAATAAATTATATATTACTACCAGTATAAGTCCAAATTTACTACTAACCCAAGAATACTGAATTATAATTTTATGATAACAGAGTTCTGTGCTAAGTTGTCAAGGTCCTTCAGGAGGATGAGAAATGCAATGGAATACCCCCATGCCATGAATCAAAGCAGCACACTCCTACAAACTTTCAAAGGACAAATCCATTTCATTCCTTCAGTATTAGCTGGACCACTGGGAATAACAGACAAAGCCCTCTGAACGATTACTTTTATTTAGCAGCTCTTTTATCTGTATACTCAAAAGACTGTAAGTGTGGACCAAGACCCAACTGCAGGAGCAGCTGTTCATCAAGACCAGAAATATACTGTTATTTCTCCTAGTCAGCTTGCCATAGAAGCAGAAGATGAGACGTAATACAAAGAATGCACATGGGGCAATAGCAAGAGGCAGTGAACTTGACATGTCAGTTAAATAACTAATGTGTTATTTTTCACTATGCATCAAGAACAAGCAGAGTGTTTGAGTCATGACAAGGTAGGTGCTTTTTTCTTCCCACATGGGAGGTAGAGTCTGGAAAATGCATGAAAATTTTGTAAAAACTTAAAAAGTGAACATCTGAAAATGATATCATTCTTCAGTGAAAGACAATAGATATCTAATTACATAAGAATTTACTCTTAAGGGCCTTAAATGGGATAATACAAAAATGCATTTTTCACATTCAAAGTGATCAGGTTTTTCAACAAGTTCTCACTAAATATGAACAGTCCAAAACTTTATTTATAAAAAAAAAGGAAAAAGATGTTGCAAAAAATCAAGATGGCCTGGATAGTTTTAGCTGGATATGTGGATAAAATATTACCCAGAAAGTATCTATAGAATTTATGTGATTTGTATCTGAGGACCTAGACTGGTATCAGAAAAGTGCCAAATGATCTGCAGTCCTCACTGACAAGTAATGACTGAAGAAGGCAGTAATAAGGAGAGATCTGGGTGGAAAAAAATTAAGACCTCTGACCTGTGAATTTGAGTTGATGCCACAGTGACTACAATAGGAATGGCAGATCTGTGATTCATGCTCCTAGAGGCAGTAGTTGAGATGAGCATTGAATGAGAAATACATTTTACAAAGACAAAAAGAGCCAGGACAGAGGCATCTGAGAACCCACAAAACAGCTAGAGGGGGAACTGCTGCAAAACATGCTGGAGGAGTGATCAGAAATAGATCCAGGAGGAAAAGCTGCAGAAGGCTAGGGGATTGAGGGTAAAGTCATGGCAGGCTGAAGAGGATGCAGACTTCTAAACATGCCAGGCATTTGCACGAAAGCAGTCATTGCAGACTTTGGCAAGAGCAGTTTCAAAATATAGAAGATGTGGATAAGAATAGAACAGTTCTGTTGTACAAGCTTAGAGATTATATCCATTGTATACCCATAACACCTCTTTTTCTTACTTCTTCAGATGAGATGTATTGGGAGGGGGAAAGGAACCTAGAAGCAGGAAGAGGTTAAGGAATATCAGAAAGAAACAAGTATAAATAAGAAATCAGCAGCTAATGTGCAATGATCATGGTGTGCTGAAAGAAGAAAAAAATTAGATAAAAGAGTTTCTCATGTGCATCATAAGAAAGGCTGTTCAAGGAATGGAAGAAACCTTGAAGGACAGGAACAGCCAGGTTACATTTCTTATTATTCTCCTGGAAGAACTCAAGATCCTCTGCAGAGAGACAAATAGAGAGAATAGAGATTTTTTTAATATTTAAACAGTAAACTGGATTATAAACATTAATAGAACTAACATGGAGAAGTTCAGCTGGGAATCTGGCAAATGTGGAGCATTTGTTGACAGAGGTGAACTAGGATAAATCAGTATGAGGAATTTCCACAGAGAGGTTTTGCATCCTGAGCTGGGAAACCCCCAAATCCAGAGCTACAATGGAAATGGAGAACTGCATTGGTTATACCTCCCTTTCCCCTTCCAAGTACACCAACCTCAGCAAGGATCCTACCTTAATCTTGCCCATGGAGAAAGTTAGTGAAGCTTTCCAAAATGAAAAGGAAAAAAAGCGGATGGGGAAGGGGCAGGGGGAAGGGAAAGTGTAGTAAAATAAGGTAGCTAAATAGAGATAAACAAGCCTGGTTATTTTGCCAGTTTTCAAATTAAGGAGATTAGAATAAAAAGCCCCGAGTACAAGCCAAATGACCTTATATCTTCCCTAATATCCTTTTTATAGACATACAGTTTAACAATAAATGACTCTGGTTAGCCTGAGATTTTCAATGAAGATAGCATTTGTGTGCTTTTCCTCTCTGTATGCACAAAGGTATTATATTTTCTTTCATTTCTCTTGTTTGGGGCATTCTCTAAACACACCACTAATGGTAAGTACCACCATCCAGCTTACTTCTTCAGACATACATATGTAGATGCATTGTATACATTGCCAGATGCTTGACCAGGTACCCCTCTGCTTAACACTGTTACCGGGGGGAGAATGGCTCAGGAGGGAAATGCTGCTAAACTAACCAGTCAAACCCTCTTCGGTTTGTAATCCCAAGGGGGTCAGATACACTCTGCTTCATGCTGCTGACTCTCAATTGTGTAGAGGCACTGGGTTTGGTTAAAATTATTATTTTTATGTTAGTTTTATCAACCACCACGCTTTACCATGCTTATTTCAGTTTTATATTCTTAATTATTAATTAATTCTTAATTATTAATTTCATGGCTTTTTATTACTAAATCCTGAGATAAAGTGATATAAATTCTATGCCTATGTACACATACAGGGAAAAAATCCATGGATATTTGTCTTGACAAATGAAATAAACCTTTCTGTTTGTTTCTCTATTAAAGTTAGCTACTAGACTCCTTAAAAGTTATAGGTAAGTTAATCTTTTTACAGGCAAAACCTTAGCTGCATTTTATAGCTATTCTTCAATCTCATCTTCTTCCAAGGACTTTGATACAGGGGGGTGGCAGTATCACTAATGCATCTATCCTCTCCCCAAAATAATGATTTCCTCTTACTGCATTTTTGTGCGTGCCTGCCATTTCTCAGGCACTAGACACTAGATTTAGTTTAAATAAGGATGTTTTCATCTGAGATCTTATTTTCTGGATCCTCAAATTCTTCATTTTAGTCCTGATGAGATGAAATCTGAAGCACTTTTTTAGTTTCCTGTACAGACTTACATGGATTTAAGAGAAGAATGGCCACATTTCAAATACTATAGGTGCCTTTTTCAATGAACTGAATCCCCCTGCTAAGTGTCATGACTACCTTATCTCATCTGTATCAGAACATGGTACAAATGAAATGAACAAGCACAAAAAGTTGTAACATCCATCCAAGGTATCTTTGTAGTGTCCTTGTCATACTCAGGTCTGCAGTGACACTGACTAAGATTATTTGAGCCTTTACTTTTCTCAAAATAGGGAAAAAGTGTAACAACCCTCAAAATGAAAGATCTTTTAAATTACTATGCTGTGGAAATGCCAAATGCCCAAATACAGATATGAAGTTTATGCAGTGTTTGAGATTTTCATCCTGGCACAATGAATAATGGTAGGCAAAGATTTTTTTAAAAAACACCTTCCCCTGGCAATTTGCCCTCTACCCAACCAACACTTATCACCTCAACCCCCTTTGCGAGGAATGAAATGTTCTGGAACTCATCCTGCAGTTATGTTGGAGTACTTTATGGGCTAAGGCCTCTGATATCAGTTATATATTCATGGTGTTTGTTTATAGAGAATTTTATAAAGTCATAAGAGAGAACGTGTGTACTGTGGCAGGGTTGCCAAATTTTACTCTGACAGCTAATGTGCTGCAGTGTGATCCATAACTCACTTCTGGAAAAGACTTAGAATGAGAGGGGGGAAAAAAATCCCTGTATCTTAGTAGAATGTTTTCTAAGATTAGAGTTTTATGAGACTAGGAATTTAAATTGCACATCTTCTAACCGCTATTTAAATTTCCAAGCCATTCATCACGTTATTTTAAAAGTCCACAAGATGTATTTCAAAATCGTTATAAAGAGCAATTCACTTATTTTTCATTAAGTTCCATGTAATTCTTTAATGTTTCTTCTGAAAAATCTACTCCACCAGGCAGAAGCAGTATTTCTTGGAGACAAAAAATGTCATGCTTTCAGGAACCAAGAGCTGGGATTTTATTGGCAAAAACAAATGCCTGCTAGTGGTGGAACAGTGTGTTAGAGTGGGGATGATGACTTCATGAGTGGTATAATTCTGGTGCTCAATAGTGTTAAAAAAAACCCAAACCCCAAGCCTGAAATACAAGGATTGTTAATTGATTTTCTATTCTATTAAGAAGCATCTCTCAAAGAAAACGGCTTGACACTTGCAGGAATAGTTTATTTAGAGTTACCCCAACCCTTTTCCAACTAAATCCATAAAGAGTGAGCTACAAGGAATTAATTTTCAGGATCCTCTAAAAATGGTCGTTAGATTGACAAAATGCAAGAGAGCTCAGTATTACAATTCCTATTTATCAGGTTTTCAAGCACTTTTTTTTGAACATGTGAGGAGGGCCGGATACAGAGCAGCATCACGAGGTTGGTGTGTCTTTGTGAATGTAACACAATGAGGCTCCATTTGACACTGAGGTCCAACCATACTGAAAATCTTGAAAGATAAGAGAAGGTAATACACATACTCTCAGGGATTATGAAGAGGAATTTGATTAGCTAGTATCATGGGCTGCACAGTGCTGTGGTAACAGCGGTTCCCCTTATTCTCCTTTGAAACAACTGAAGTATACATGGATGTTTTTGCACCTGAGGCAGGAAATGAGCTTTTAAGACTGATTTGTGAGAGGCAGTAACCTCGGTTTGCATTTCAGATGCAGGACATAATCATCCACCACCAACCCTTACCTCCCCACACACTCTCTTCACCTTAGTGATAAACAGCCTGAGTCTTGGCATCAGTCAGGACTAAAGCATTAAGCCAGAGTGCCCTGGTGAATCCTACATGGTTACAGGTAGCAGCTAACCACTGAGAAACAAATACCCCAGAAAACCCCAAGCTTTTGGAACTTAACTGTGCTTATGGATCCATGATTACAGATACTGGTATATGAAAAGGTAAGAGCTGTTCTTTGGCATAGAGTAGCCCAGGATACGGCTTTGAGTAGTGCACATACCCTTTTCATTCACCTGCAGGTGACAAGCTGATGAGCCAATTTTGCTGCAAGCACTTCCAGCTAGTCAAACTACAAAAACCTTCCTGCATTAAACAGGAAGGTTTAATTAGTACCTCTGAGCATGTTTCTCATCTGCAAAGCCACTGGGAGTCTTGCTGCAATCAGAGGCAGAGTCTGCACAGCCGTGACACCAAAAGGCACAGCTAAGGACTGGACATAAAACTTTTCTTAGCAAGATGGTAATTAAGATGAATGGTTATCTGTGAATACCAGGATGAGGACCTCCTTGAATTGTTATTGTGCGTGTTAATAATTGAGGTATCTATGCTTTCCTTATTGATGAGCAAGAAGCCAGACTGAGTACATCTGCAGTTACCACTGGCCCTTTGCATGCATTCAGCACATTAGAAAGTCTGTCCCCAGGAGGTGTGCACGGGAGTTTGAATGGCGGAGTTAACACCAGAGATTTATGGGCTAATTTATACACAAGGTGGTAGGCAAGAGAAATCTCAGATGTCCTTAGATACTTCACAAGAAAGCTGTGCTGAGATGTTGCTGTTGAAGAAAGCTTTCACAACTGGCGGAGAAATGTAGCAGTCTAGTTTTTGTTTTACGTACAACTGGTGTAAACTGCAGGAAGCTCATTCCAAAAAGAAGGACTTACATGTTTGTGCCATTGCCATGTGGAAGATCCAGATCAAGTCCAGCAATGAAGCCAGGGTGAAAGTAGCTGACAGATTCACTTTGTGATCATCTACAGATCAGTAAGCCATTTAAAAGTTCTTTGCACTGCAGAGACAGCTAAATACAGAGGTTATTGTTTGGCTTTGGTTTAAAAATAAATAGGGAGAAAAATTAAAACCAAGAAAACTACTTGAATTCAGGTTATATAAAACATGCAAAGGCAATGATTTAAGTGAAGTCTTAAATGGTAACAACTGTTTTATTCCACTTTAATTACAAAAGAATAAACTGACTCAGAAGCAAAATGTATTTAATACAGCCATATGGTCTTAAGGATAAGAAATACAATGCTCTAAAATTCTCCATTTGAAGAGTCTGAAAAGCTTTTTGAAAAACAGTTGTAATTCTTATCAGACTGTCATTTGGTTTTGTGACTAAAATAAAAGCTGCAAATGCTTCACCATATCTTAGAAAACTATCTTGAAATCAAATAAAGTACTTGCTATGTTCATATTTTCTTACTGTTTCATTTGACATATTTAATTCTTAAATGCTTCAGGCATACTGCTGGCTCTGTGTATAGTGGGGGTTTTGAAGACTCAAGCAGCTAGCACCCAGATTTCTAATAATAGAAATTCAAGATTTGGAGTGATAGGAAATTTTTCTTATATTAAAATACATTGTGATCACCTAAATTTTCCTTGTTGTTAGTCCCCGTCTTCAAGTGTGAGCTGTTTGAAACAAAATATTTGATCATGATAAAAATAATTTAATTTTAGACTACACAGTTTAAAAAAAAGGAGGAACTTGATACATTCATCTAATTCATATCACATAATACCCTCCCTTGAAGAACTGCTTTTATGTAGATTTCTGCCAACTTCACCATTGAAAACCTACTTTTACATTCCTGTCAGGTGCTTTCTGCTTGAAGGGCTCCAGTGTGTGGGTGGCTGTTTTTCTTGTATGTGCCACGATGAGTCTCCTCCTCAGAGAGCTGGGGGAGGAGGGAATGGAGAGTGTTTTTCCTCTTTTCATTTCACACCACATTTGTAAAATGAGAGATAAAATGTCCTACCTCCTGAAAAAAACTGTCCTGGAAAATTTTAATGTTCCAGAAAAAAAACTATCAATCCAGTTTATGTACTGGTATTTAATATACCTCACCTGCTATTAATGGCTTTGTAATTGAGATAATTCCCTACAAATCTGTAAACTGCATCTGTTTATGCATTTCTTTCTTCTAGGCAAGCTAGAGAATTTAATTTGCTCTTATCCACCAGAAGATCACAAGGCAATACTCTCCAACTATGGCTTTAAATGGGATAGTAAACACTCCCCTAACACTTTTAATTTGTTTCCTGCATAGCATTTGCTGCAAGAATTAGGTTTGTTGTGTGATCTGGGATAATATAAACTTAAAAAGACATTTTATTCTGGCTTACAGTGTTAGAAAAAAATACTCGTGTCACACTAAATGCATAACATTACTGTTCCTAATGTTGTTTTAACAGTATCTTAATGAACACATTCCTGAATATGTTTCCTGTCATGGTGAGATCTTCTGTTTCAAGCTAACAAGTTAATGGTGTAGATGAAAAATGAGTCTCAAAAATGCCAAACACAAAAAGGTGAAAATCACATACTTTGTCAGTTCTAGTTCGCAAACCAAAGCCATCCCAAGTTAGCCATGCTTCCACCTTTACCTCTGCTGACTTTAAACAGTGGGTACTTGTTAGTCAAAAGAGAGGCTGCTGAGAACTTCCTGGGTGTGAAGCGATGTTAGTGTTACCCTCTGTTACAGCAGAGGGTAAAGACACAATTCTCTTCTGTTCATATCAGTGCAGAGGTGAATTTTGGGTTATTGGTTTTCAAAACATGGAGGCTTTGAACAACACCACAGGTAACTGACTACTGTTATCAAACAAAAGTAGTCTTCGTTGGCAAGCTCATCTGTGTCTTCTTCCTGCTGCATTTTACCCCACTGCTGTGTTGGTGGGTCCAGCTGGCTCCTTCTTCAGCCACCTCCCAGCTTAAGGGCTAGATGCTGCTGTCAGACCTTCCTGGGATTGTCCTGCAGTCCAAGCTGCCTTCTTGGTTTTTCCAAGCAGCATGTACTCTAAGCCAGGCCCCATTTATTTAAATTTTAAATCCAGAACTGATTTAAAGTCAGTTCAACTGTGCTATTTGCTATTTGCTTGTGCTATGCTTTTGAATGCCAGCTTGCTCACAAAAATGATGAAGACCAGTCTTTCCTTATTTTCTCGTTTCCCTAATCAGCACTGAAAAGATGTTGAAAACCTCATGGGTTAGTTACATGAAGCTGGGGCAGCAATGTGTGTTCTTTCTTATAGTCAGCTGGAGAGTTGGAGACATTTCCCTAATTAAGAAACATAAACTCTGCTACCTTAATTACAGCAAGGAGTAAACTACACCAACACAAGCACCTTCATACAAATATAGCTGTGTTTGCACTGATACAGCTGCATCCACTTGAGGGACTGCATGAATATCATTAGAAAAAAAATGTAAAAAAATAGAATCACATCCCTATGACAAAACATGCTGGTGCATGATCCTTCTGCAAGGGGAGACTCAGGCTCTCTTGTCTGGAACAGTCACCTCTGGCTCTCTTTGTACCTCTGCCTGATGCAAACTGCAGCCTGTTGGTGCAAAGATTGGGCTCCCCCAGGTAACACCTGCAAAGTTTCAGCAGGAGTGGGGGTGGACGCATGTGGCCAGGTGGGCTGAGGATAGAGGTCTCCAGGTTAAGCTGAGAGAAACAAGGAGATTTGCTCTTTTGGGCAGCTTTTATCTTTGCTGCTGTCCAGTACTAACAGGAATGTACAAACCAGGGAGCAACAAAGAGATGGATATTAGGAAGAATATCCTGAGGTGAGTCTATGGAACACACTGGGGCAAATTAAGTTTTCAGTTCTTCATCCTGCTCTACTGAGGCTGTGCTTAGGGATGTTGCAAGGGCTCAGCTTCAGCCAAGTAATGCTGCCCTCCTCCTGTGGGAGCCACCAGGGCCAACCAGCTGAGGACCTCTCACCTCTGGACAGAAACTGCCTGGTATGGACACAGTGAAACTTGGGTGTCATCTGCACTTCCTGCCAGACCGAGGCCCAGCAGGGGAACACTACTCCCTGCTCAGAAACTGCAGCCCTGGAGAGGAGATGTCTGCTGTAAGAGACAGTGCCCCTCTCCTAAAAGTTACATGGCTCACAAGGCAGTGAGTAGGCACCAAAATGGCTGCCCATAAATGATATAGGGACTTTGCTTATCTCCCCTCTCCTCCCTGTCACTAACTACAGACTAGACTCCATGGTGGAGACAGAGAACCCTGTGGCGGGAATCCACTGGAAACATTGTTGTGAAGTGCTGCCCAGAGACTGCTGCCAATCCGGCAGTCATTGGATTGTAGCCCCGGGAAGAGGGTGAGGTCCAATCCTGCACAAGAAAATATGTTGTAACAACTTATAAAAAGGACTACAAATGCTCAGGCTCAGGCTGGCTCTTTTGGAGTGTGGAGGAGATGCTGTCAGGCTGTGTACAGAGAGGTTTGCTGGCTCTCTAGAGAGACTGAGGGAGATACGGTCAGTCAGCCTAAAGGAGCGAGATACTGCTGTTCCTTGGGAGAGCTGGAGAAGGCCTATCAGCTTCTGTGAGCTCCTGGTGAACGCTGCCTGCCTGTGAGAAGGATGACAAGTAGCGGTCCACCTGGGTCGTGGACCATCAGGAGACTCTACAGTCACTGTTCCTCCTGCCCTCCCTGTGTGGTTAAACCTTTCCGCCGGCAAGACAGGGGGACGGTAAAAACTTATTAAACAACTGACCATCTCGGGACTCGGGTAAAGATAAATATTTATTTGCCTCTAATCCTTCTTTGCCCATTTACCTGGCCCTCATCCATTCTCCCTCCACAGTCCCTCTAACCATTTGCTAGACATGTCTTCCACCTCCTCCTTTCCCATTCCTTTCTCTTTCTCCTTATTGTTATTGCTATTGCTTAAGCCAATGGGGTGTTGTTGTTGTTACTGTTAATTGAAATTACATTGGCATAGTGTTATTGCTGTTTTCCATTATTCCTGATCATTATTGTCGCTACTATTGTTTCCTGGTGACCCTCTTTGAACCTCCTGCCCCAAATTGGTTTACTTATGCCATCAACAAACCGTGTATTCGTAAACTCCAACTGGGAGTTGGCTGCCTTTATTAGAGGCATTAAGTGAGTATTAGATGAGTGTCTCACCCAAAAAGTCAGTGCTGAAGCACACTGCTCCTCTGTGAGAGGCGAACACCCCATGTGGACCTCTCGGCAGATCCCTATAAATTAAAATCTCTCCAAAAGGGAAATAAGCAAGTCACGGATCTCGACAGCTGCAAGGACCATTTTTGCCACAGATAAAGCCATCCAGGTGAGCCTGGGGAAAATGAGGTCCTGCCTTGTGCAGATGCCGTGAGGGGCAGCAGCACTTCCTTAGGGTGCTGGGGGATGCCAACAGCTCTAGTGCAGTCCTGCACTACAGAGAACGTAAAAGCAAGTGGCAGCCAGCTGGTTTTGTGTCTTCTCAGACACACGATAGCCGCACGGGGCGGCTGACCACCTAGGGGAGTTCATTCCTCTCCTCATCACAAGCTGGGCTGACCATAAGAGCTTAAGGCATGCCCCAGGGACAGCCTCTAAGCAGGGTCATCTCCCACCCAACTGCTGCACTCCCAGCTGTGAGAAAAGAAGAGCCCCTTCCCTTTCTAATAGCGTAGGGAGGCCTTGAACAACTCCAGATACACTCCTGTTCAGCAGATCAAAGGATTACACCTGTGGGAGCCCCAAAGTTCCAAACCTGATTTTAACTGATGTATCTGTGACACTGACGCTCTGGGAAAGATACTTAATTTATTCTTCCCCACTAGAAAGGTGTTAGACAATCTCCTGCTAGGGATTGTAACACCTTCCTTGCTTTTATCTCCCATTTTATTTTACCTGCTGTTATATTGCATTGCTATAATACTATGATGTTTTGCCTCAGTATGTTTTGAGATTTGTCTGAAAAGTGGGTTATGAGATAAATTGTATTTTATAAGTGTTTTCTTTAGCCACTCCCAATTGATGATACAATCTTTCTCTTACAGCACATTTATTCTCCCCTCTTTATCTCTCATTTTCTGAATAGCCTGTTCAGAGAAACTCCACATAAATGAAGGCTGTAATGTCAGAAAGCAATTCAGCTTGGGGTGCTTAGTACAGAGAACAAGCAGACAGTCTGATGCTGAAGATGATGGGCCCTCCATGGTGCTTCCTTCTCATCTTCTCCAGAAAACAGCTAATTCTGTCCCATAATCATGACCATACAAGAACACTCACATAAAATCAGCTGAGGACAGAACCTGAAGGTCCTTCATTTGCAGATGAATGGTGCCAGCCCTACAGTTCCTCTGTAAAGCTGCTTGGCCAGGCTCTGCACCCCCCTCTCCAGTTTTGTCACCCAGCTGAGGTGCTTTCATGCACCTCCACAGAGAATACTCCCAAAGTAGACCTCTCCACCATTAGTGTTTTGGGGTTAACAATGAGGAGACTAGTTAGCAACCTTTTAAGCACTGTCCTTTATAACACAAAGCCAGCACATTGAAAGGAGTATTCTAGTCAAGGCTTTTTCTGTAGAAGAATTTGTCTCACTGGGAAGAAATCAAAATGGACATTCTTCATGCAGCATGATTATCAAGGCAAAAGGAAGACAGTGACAGCATAATGTGTCACACAGAAAAACACATGGAAGTGGGCTCTTTGGGGGTTGTCAAACCGAATTTTAGAAAGCTTAATCTACCTTCTTTGTTATTGCTGTTCAGGAGCGTCTAAGTTGATATTCATTATAAGCCAAAGGTTCATACTGAAACATAATGTAGAGCAATAAATGTGTTACTCAACAGGGCTATTTGAACCTTTTTGAATGTGGAAGCTTCTTTAAAATACATATTCCCTGTTGCAATGAAGTCATCTCTTCCAGTAAATTACTCGCATTACTGGTTTTGAGCATATGCTCACAATGACTCTCCAAAGAGATATTTGTTTGAACATGTGATTTTCTAACTAAGTGCTGTTCCATATTTCTGGAAATATGCTTAGCACATACACTATTCATTTCAGTAAAAACAATCTTCCATATTTCAGGGCAACCCAGGTATATTGTATGTAGCTGCACTTCTTATTTTAAATGGATATTTCACCTGATGCTTCAGATATTAAGCATTATGCTAATAAATAGCCATCAAAAAGGAACTTGTTATGGGGACTGGGCAGGTGAGCTTTAGTCTGCCAACTACAGGAATCTTTTTCCTCCTCTGAAGGCTCTAGCGCTGACCACCATCAGGCACAGGAGACACAGTGGTGGACAATCAGATCTGATTAGACAGGGCAGTTTCTGCATTATTGTGTGAGTAAGAGACCTTGTGGTATCAGCCAGAGGTTTATAGTTCCTCAGTTTGATTCTGCCTTGGAAAGCAAAAATAGAATACATACCTCCTAGTAAATCTTGCTAGACTCCTGCAGCAATGGGGAGTCACCCAGGTGAGATGAGTTACACATAGCTGCACAGTTGCTTCACCTCTCCAGCTTTCCTAACTTGTGACACAGTAGAGCCAGACCTGGCAGAGCCAGACCTCCTCTGCAGCTGTTCTCCTATGTGAAGAGGTACAAGGAGCAGGAGAATCAGCAGTCACTTTATTTTACAAAGCTCAGGAGAAGTTGAACAAATTCCCTTGTCCTTGGGATTTTCCCAGCCTGACCACAAAGCAGACATGTCATAGCTAGACCTTCATATCTGTTTTCTCACCTTGAATGCAAGCAGAGTTTATCTAAATCAGGTTTATTTTATGTATTCAAGTATATATATCTACACACACAAGCATATGTGCATATATACAAATATATATCTATATGCGTAAATATATCTCCTCCTGAATTCGTCTTCCCCTGCAGTGCAACAGAGAGCAGGGGATCTGCTAAATAGCTGCAACAGCTTCTACTTCAGCTGCCTCTGGCAGAAGCAACGTGAAGGGTGTAATCACCTCTGCAAGCAGCATTTACTTTCTCTTACTCACAATATTGTGTGTGTTTTAAACACTCCTGCTCTGAAATGAGTGACTACTTTCAGATAGCACATTTCAAATTAAAAATAAATATTATTTTTATTTCCTTATGGAAGACACAGGATACTTACCCTGATAGGAAACATGTTTCAAAGTACAAATTGCATGCAGACCACTTGTACTAGTAATACAAGAATTCCTGTTGAAGGTCTGATTTAACTGAATATTTGTTATTTCAGTTCTGAGTTATTTGATTGCCATGATGACCCTTAACTAAACCATTCTTCTGGATATCTGCAATCTTCTGACTGGTTTCCCTTTGTATAGTAAGAGATCCTTGAAATAGTTTATCAACCAGCCATTTAGATTAAAAGCATTATAAAACTGAATGTTCCAGTATGTCCAGACTGTGTTACTTGCAACTATACTTGTAACTAAAACAAATGTCTCCCTTTTAGTGTGTATAAATGTAAATGTATAAAAAATGTATTTATGCACATCTTGAGATGTGAAATTCCAAAAATAATGTAAGAACAGTGAAACAGGAAAATAAATTGTTACCCAGGAATCACAGGATGTCCTGCTCTCATAGTATTCATGTGTCATTTAAGTGTGCAATATCAAAGCTAACAAAGTAGTTAAGAATTTGCTTAACAGAAGGATTATCTGCAGTATATTTAGTTCTACAACTAATGAGAGTTATGGCTATAAATTAGTGCTTTTTAAATGCTGCCTTATTTTTATAGGTCTCACATATCCTTACTCTGGATGATCTCAAAACGTATTTAAAAAGCTGATGTATTCTATTTAGCTACAATTGACCACTAGAATATATTTCAATTTTTGTAGGGTGTCTCAAGCCAAACAAGTCAGGGGACAGGACCAAAAACACTTATATTAGTTAGAGTATAGACTAAGTTTTATTTAAAAGCTCTTCTACACAGTAATAGAGTGAACATTTCATTATCTGGAACCTCACGCTGAATCTAGGCAGAATTCCTGAAACATTATCTTAATGCTCACACAAATGTAATTGCTACTACATCAATATTTTGTATTCAAGCCTAATTACAGTACATGAATTAGAATGCTTCTAAAGAGATGTGCAGTTGGCTGGTTAGTAGACTTTGGCTGGCTGATATTACAACTGACAAAGGACTGCAGCTTTGGCTGCCCCGATGTGAGCACACAATATTAGAATCAACTTTGCTGCTTTTGATAATTGTAACATGTACTGTGTATCTACAGAGAGCTACCAGTCTTACTCTCCCCAAAGAAGCTCTCAAGGAAAACATTACTCTTCTTTTTCAGTTGGCAGTCTCATTTCAGAAAGGTAGAGTTTTCCTTGTAACTGGAACTTTTAATAAAGGCTGAGATGACACCAGTTGCAGACAAATCAACCAAGGTGTTATAAAGGCTTTTTGCTTTGACGTTTTCCCTTTTCAGATTTATTTGTTCCAAGCAGAGGTCAGTGTAACGTCCCAGTTCTGAGATCTCAAATCTGAGCTATCAAAGAGGGAAATGCAAATTGGAAAGGGCAGAAAGGACTCATCTCACTTTCCAGTAGTTTGTCATCATGAAAATTCAGACCAGAGCTGCACAGAAAAATAAGAATTACACCCGAATTATTCCCCCTTTCAGTTTCAGACATTACAGTCAGCTGAAATGTCACCTTCCTATGGGTATTCCAAGCACTAGATGACAGGGAAAAAATGTTCATTTTCTGGCATTGGAATTAGACTTGATCATGGTCAGAAATCCCCAAACTTCTATACTATTTCCTACTCTTTACTAGCAATCTTCTCGTATGTATAGCTCCTGCAGAATCCTTGTCCTGTTATAAAATATTCCTCCCAGAGTTTACTCTGATGGTGTGAAATGAGCGTTCATACACAGTAATTAATGCTTCAGTTTGTGCACTCATTGGTCTTCTTTTCCACAGAACCCACATGCATGAGGACCACTAAAGGGGCCATCTCCAAATGGTAGACAGAGACCGCAGAAGTACCACACTGATGTACTGAGTAGCATACTCCCTGTCTTCAGCTGAATTTTAGTGAAATTATTTTGGAAAGAGATGGAGAAATGGAGGTTTCTTTTCTTCTTTCATCACCTTCATATAAAAATACGGATAAATATGAGGCATTCCATGTGTATTGATTTTATTAATTTAATTTTCATCACCTGAATATGAACTCCTGAAGAAGATCTAAGAAATGAGGTAGTTGTTATTAATATTGAACAACAATGAAGAAATGGCATTATCTATGTCAAAATCTGACACTCAGTTTTGCAAACAATGATGACAAACTGAGACAAAATAAATCAGAAGTGCAAGACTGACTTTGAAAATGACCTTGTTCTGTCCAGTAAAAGACTAAATGAAAGACTGAGGCACCTCAAGTGAAGTTTAAGAGGCAATTAAGTCATGATCCATTAGTTCTGTATAAAAGGAAAATATGTCATAGTAGCAGACTTTTCAATCTAGCCAACTCGGGCTCTCCAAGAGATAAAAGTGTGCTTGAGTGCTCAAGTAAGTATTAGATTGCATTTTTTTAAGATTACGTTTTTAAAATGAAGTTAACAAGCTGTCAGAGCAGATCACAAAGGACTGTGCTATGTTTTCTGCTATAAGGGCTCTTTTGGTCGAGACTGGATGTTTCTGTAAGAAGTATGCTGAGCTGGCTCAATACGGAAATCTCCAGAGATTGTTTTCTGGCATGCAGGAGGTTAAAAGTAACTAAACAAAAGTTCCTTTTTCCTTGAGATCTATGAGCCTTATGGTCTGAGAGATAAAACTTTTTAGTATAAACACAGAGGACAGTTACTTTCTGCCTTCAGACTCCAAGGTCAGTGTCAAATCTAACTTGTCTTTAAAAATGTGTTTTACCAGCTACTACTGGAAATGTGGATGGAACATACTTCTATCTCAACAAGCACTGTATTTCCTTCTGGGTTTTTATTCTGACTCCAGGAATGGTAAGCTCATTCCTGTTTGGTTGGCTGGTTAAATGCTCTCATATTAGAATCTTTTCTCCTGTCTCTCACTCTTGATCGATTCACTATGGAAGCAACTTAAAATTCCTATTAATTTGTTAAATGTCAGCAATATGAAGAATTCGCAGGTCTACTTCTACACTGTTCTGACTTCATTATGAATCACCAACAAAATGAAGCATGTGCACTGGGCATACTTTTTGCCTACATATTCAGTACAATATGATGCCACTCACTAAATATGTCCTTATGACAAGAGATGGTTATTAAATCTAACATAACTAACATGGGTGCAAATTGGAGCATAGGAGGTTCAAGGTGAATATCCGAAAAAACTTTTTTTACTGTGAGAATGACAGAGCACTGGAACAGGCTGCCCAGGGAGGTTGTGGAGTCTCCTTCACTGGAGGCATTCAAAACCCACCTGGATGCATTCCTATGTGATGTACTCTAGGTGACCCTGCTCTGGCAGGGGAGGTTGGACTAGATGATCTTTCGAGGTCCCTTCCAACCCCTAGGATTCTGTGATTCTATGATTCTATGATAACTGGCTTATTCCTCTAGAAGAGCTTGTGTATCCTCTTTTAGAGTACTGTGGGATTTCAGGTCTTCATTTTTCACTTCATGCTTTAGTGGAACTACTTTACAATTTTCCTTACATATGCTTTTAGAGACAAACACATATTGTGAATCCTATTGGTTTGTTTCAAATCTAGTACATATAAAATCTGTGCCATAAAGCAAAACAAAGATCCTCAGAGTCGTTACGTAAATAAACATCATTGTTAAAATCTATTCAGTGCACATCCAGAGGAGCCTGAAGCACTGTTTCCTCAAAGAAACACTGATTCTGCTCATTCTGCAGTGAATACCAGAACAGATTGGCAGCAAGAGCCTCTGGGTCTGCCACGTAGATCTTTCAAAATCATGTCGTTCTTGGCAATATTATAATGAGACATCTAAGCTTCTCTGCCAGCTTAGTGCTTTTGGCAGGAACAATCGTATTTAGCATAAAATACCAGTAATCAAGGTTGAGCAGCTTTGGTTTCTCCATCTTTTTCTATTAAAAAAAATCAGAAACTAAAGATCAGAGACCTTGAAAAAGTCGTCAATGCCAGCTCACACACCTTGGCACAGGATATTCTGTTTAAGATAATTTCATACAATCATTGAATCAAGAAGGTTGGAAAAGACCTTCAAGATCATCAAATCCAACAGCCCACCCTACAACCCCTAACCACTAAACCATCTCCTGAAATACCATGTCTACCCATTTTTTGAACACCTTCAGGGACAGTGCCTCTACCACCTCCCTGGGCAGCCTGTTCCAATGCCTCACCACTCTTTCTGTGAAGAAATTTCTCCTAATATCCAATCTGAACCGCTCCTGGCACAACTTGACCCCATTTCCTCTTGTCCTATCACTAGTCATTAGGGAGAAGAGGCCAACACACACCTCACTACAACCTCCTTCCAGGTACTTGCAGAGAGCAATGAGGTCTCCCCTCAGCCTCCTCTTTTCCAGGCTGAACAGCCACAGCTCTCTCAGCCTCTCTGCATAAGACCTGTTCTCCAGACCTCTAATCAGCCTATTTGCCCTTCTCTGCACCCTCTGCAGCACCTCGATGTCCTTCCTATACTGTGGTGCCCAAAACTGCACACTGTGCTCAAGGCGTGGACTCACCAAGGCTGAGTAGAGGGGCAGGATCACCTCCCTGGTCCTGCTGGTGACACTATTCCTGATGCCGGCCAGGATGCTGTTGGCTTTCTTGGCCACCTGGGCACGCTGCTGGCTCATATTTAGCCGGCTGTCAATCAGCACCCCCAGGTCCCTGTCTGCTGGGCAGCTCTCCAGCCACTCCTCCCCAAGCCTGTACCGCTGCCGGGGGTTGTTGTGGCCGAAGTGCAGGACCCAACATTTGGCTTTATTGAACCTCGTACAACCAGCCTTGGCCCATTGATCAAGCCTGTCCAGATCCTTCTGCAGAGCCTTGCTGCCCTCAAGCAGATCGACACTTCCACCCAGCTTAGTGTCATCTGCAAACTTACTGAGGGTGCACTCTATCCCTTCATCCAAATAATCAATAAAGATGTTAAACAGTAGCGGCCCCAGCACTGAGCCCTGGGGAACACCACTTGTGACCAGCTGCCAACTGGATTGAACTCCATTCAACACAACTCTTTGGACCTGGCCATCCAACCAATTTTTTATCCAGCAAAGTGCATCCAAGCCATGAGCAGCCAGCTTCTCTAGGAGAATGCTGTGGGAAACCTTGTCAAAAGCCTTGCTAAAGTCAAGGTTGACAACATCCAAAGGCCTTCCCTCATCCAATAAGCAGGTCATCCTGTCATAGAAGTAGATCAGGTTAGTCAAATAGGACCTGCCCTTCATGAACCCATGCTGACCAGGCCTGATCACCTGGTTGTTCTGCATGCACTGTGTAATGGTACTCAGGATGATCTGCTCCATCAGCTTCTCTGGTACTGAAGTCAGATTTACAGGCCTGTAATTTCGCAGATCATCCTTCCATCCCTTCTTATTTATGGGGGTTACATTGGCTGATTTCCAACCTGCTGGTGCCTCCCCAGTCAGCCAGGACTGCTGATAAATGATGGAAAGTGGCTTGGTGAGCACCCCCACCAGCTCTTTCACCACTCTTGGGTGCATCTTTGACTTCAGCACGTCAAGTGCATTCTCTTTTTAGACAATGATATAACACAGACTGTAACTCCTAATCAAGGTCGTCCTCAATCAGTACTAAGGCAGAGGTTACTCATGCCTCATTTGTAACTTCTCCAACTGACTCAAGGTAATTTTAAAGACCTTATCATGAAAATCTCCCAGCTAGATCTGTGCGAAGTGTCTACATTTACGTTTCAAAGCCTTGCCACTTTTCAGTACTCAGCTACCACTCATTCCTATGAGCTACCCAGATTCTCTAAGGATCTTTCACTGAGAACTTCAAGTTCTGGCTTTGGATGTAGCACAAAGCATGTCAATCTGAATTAACCCATGCTTAAAACTGTCCAATTTGAATGTCAGCCTACAGTCATCCTTTCACGGGTGTTTACACCTTCTCAGATTATCATAATGAGGTCCAGCCACTTAAGAAACACAGGCAATGCCAGTGTAGCATCCTGCATTCATGTAGAGAGTGGGAGACCCAAATTAATTCCTCTCTCCCCTGGGAGAACTCTTTATTAGATTCTGCCTTCTGCAGAATTCTAGCACTTTGGTGGACACCAATCTCATCTTGGCAGCCTGTGTTAGGAATCAAGGCCAGATCCACATTTAAAATACTCAAGGCCACCACCTTTTAGAGCAGCCTAATACATACACTGAGCAAAACTGGGTCACGAGGCATCTGTCTGTCAGGAACAAACTGTGGATCATAGAATGGTTTGGGTTGGAAGGGACCTTAAAGATTATCTAGTTCCAACTTCCCACTAGAACACGTTGTTCAAAGTCCCATCCAACCTGTCCTTGAACACTTCCAGGGATGGGGTACCCACAACTTCTCTGGGCACCCTGTTCCAGTGTCTCATCACCCACAAAGTGAAGAATTTCTTCTTAATGTCTAACCTAAATCTGCCCTCTTCCAGGATCCAGGCTACCTTTTGAACAATGCCTATGTCTTCTCTCAGAGGGAGCTTTCCGGCTTGTTCCAGACAGAAATAAAAAAAAACCCCAGATGTGCATGTGGTTGGGCAATGAGAGGATTGGAGCCCCAGAGCAAAACAGAGAATAATCCAAACTGATGGGATATTTGCCCCTAATGCAGCTGCTTCAGTTCCCGTGGAGTATTCAACTCTCAGTTAGACAAACACAACTGAGGAAAAGCTGAAGCCTGACTCCGTTAGATGCCCACATGAGAGGAGGACTTGGGTTCCAGTTCTTCTTTGGCTGACTACATGAGAGTTTTCTGTTCTGTCCTTAGAGCCACTGGAACAGGAGTGAGTCTGGCTTCTCTTTAGTGTAAGTCAGCAAATCCTCCTGCACTGATCCTATCCAGTGACTCTTTTGCTGTTTCTTGGAAAATGGAGCTGGTATTCCAGGAGACATGTCATTCCTAAAAATACACAGTAGCACTAGTGATGACAGTTTCATCTGCAGGATGGAAAAGGGATTTTTCATTAACTTTTTGAACACCAGAAGGGATGAGTCTAAGGTCCTCTGTATTCAAAGCACATTTCGGGGGATTTTGGGTTCTTTGGTGGAGTTCTGTTGGCTTTGTTTTCTCCTCTCTGAACTAGGGGATACAAGGGCACCATGTGAATTTTTGTCTTTTTGCAAAATGGTTGATATAGATACTTATATTCAGGACACCACACAGGAGTGTGAATCCAGATGAAAGCAAAGAGCATCTCTGCAGCTAAACCATATAGGAACTTACAGTGGCAAGGGACCTTCCTTCCAGGTTGCGAATAACAGTCACTAACTTTCAGACATAATTTTGCTAGTAGGGTGATCCAAAGGCATGTATTTGATCTCTTGAACTCTTGCCTAGGGTGATCTTCTGTAAATGAGGAACCAGTGGTCCTCTGAGAGGTTGTTAACTGTAGAAATGGCTGTTCTTTAACCACCTTGGCCAATGCACAGCCTGTGCTGGGTACAGTCCTCTGACCTGACTGCCAAGAGGATCTGCTGTTCTGAACTAGAAATGTTCGCAATCCACCCTAAATTTATGCCTTGCCACTTTTCTCAACTTGTTCTTGTGCCAGCATTGTTTTCTATAAGTAAGCAGCTTTTCTCCCTATTGGGAGGAAGCTCTTCTCCCACTTTTATTTATAAAGATTAGTCACACACTGCTTCAGCTTTTATTTTCTTACATGAAAGAACCTCAGTTTTTTGAGTTTTTTCTCATATGATAGCTTACTAGCCTCTCAGTTCAGAGAAATCATTAATGAGCAACTGCTAACTACATTTCATAATATAAGAATGAGGAAGCAACAAAGGAAATAAACAGGTAACAAGCTTAAGACAAAAAAAAAATAAGAGTGATTCTCTATGCAATGTTTAGTTAAACCAGGACAACTCCTGCCACAGAATATGATGGTTGCCAAAGTTTAGGTAAGTTCAAAGTGATTAAATAAATTGCTGGAAAGGATATGAAATGCAAAGATACCACCTTTGTCCGAGGGCATCCCTGACCATCAAACTGCTGGAGGCCACACGAGCATCCAGGTGAAATACACTGTAGGTGTAATCTTCAGTCTTCATGGGGCATCCACTGTCAGCCGGTGTTGAACGCAAAACAATTGGTCCCTCTTTGACCTGCTGCTGTCCTAAGTTTTTCTTTTAAGTGCCTTTAGTGCCTTTCATTTTATGCTGTTCAGACTTTTTCTATAACTGCAGTCCTCAAGCACATACAATTGTTTCCTCGTTTCACCTTCATTTTTATCTTGACTTTGCATCAAATTAATTTCACCAAGACATTTCCACTCCTTGTGTCAGGGTCATTATTTGTCTATTAAAACAGAACTGATCCCAGTTTTGATAAATGAAAAATACAATCTTGGACTTCCTCTTCCAGTGTAAAATTTCCTTAGGTAATGCCATCTCCTTCTACGTTCCTGCCTACTTCACAGTTTCTGTGCTTTATGCAGGAAACCTTCTGTAATTTATTCACCAGACTTCCTTGTCAAAACTGGACCAAAAAATACATTTACTTTTTGAGTTACAAGTAAGCTGTCATCAATCATATTCCACATTTCCATGTTTGGCATTCATATATTTTCTGTGTGAAAAAAAAAATTTGGCCTTTAATAGCTTTTGGAAGATCTACTGCAGCTCGATTTTTCTTAAACTGTTCTTACTGTTACTCCTTCTGACCTCTCTTAAAACTTCTTCTGATAACCAATCCCATTACATCAAGTATCACTGGTAATATCTTCCCTTCACACTGGGAATTGCCTGGGAGCATGCTTGGCTGGCACCAGGCAACACTGCACCAGGGACTGCTGCAGCAGTTTCATGGGCTGGATGATGGGAACATGCCAGGCACTGCTGGATGCATTAGCATGGAGCCAGCCTTGATGTATCGCAGTTTGAAAGAGAGACGCTTAAATATAAGGCTACTTTTGTTTATCCTTACACTACATAATCATCCAGCACAAGGTCACTCTCTACAAGCAAGTATTCGCAGATATTTCAGTACTTCGTAAAATCATTGCTTGAGAGTCTTCACCTAACAGTGACTCAGTGATCCTGGAAATGCCCCAGGTTTGAGGTGTTTCAGTGCTAACTTGCTCACTTTTCATTAATCAGGCTAGCACTTCAGCATCCTAGATGTATTTTAACCTTTGTGCATTTAAAGCCGTTTTCTTCTGTCTCCTGTTTCTTTTCACAGTGACTGTGAAAAATAAACTCTGAAGCTGTCTCAGAAGGCTGCTATTCTGGGTATGCTGCCAGTCATTAGTAGTGTAGATCACCCTGTAAGCAGGATGTCTCAAACTTCTTCTTGTCAGTCTTTCTTCTTCATAAAAATCTTTTGACGAGGCTTGGGAATCGCCAGGGAAATCTTAATTGACAAAGGCATGTGGAGCAAAAATCCAATAAATGGCTTGGAAGAGATTTTTGCTTTTTCACTTTTTTTCAATTTAGATAGCTGGCATACTAAATATTTGAAAGACAAGAAGACAGTTCATAATAAAAACTATCCAGCATACTTTCACCAACCTAATTCGCTTTTATGTGCCATGTCTGATGCCTCAAGTGAGGTGGTGGGATTTTTTTCCAGAATAAGAAAATGGGCAATTATATTTTCTATTTTTTTCTATGAACACTGTAGAGAAAAGTGAAATGGAGGAATGGACAGACAGGTGGGTACAATAAAGGTTACAATTTCTGATGGCCTCACTCCTAAATACAAGTGTTTGCACTTTGTGCCAAGTAATGGCCCAGCTCCAGTCCTTCTTGCACTGTTTTTATGACCTATCATTTAATGATGGATTGCTCTGCCTTTAAAACTACAATCTCCTAAACTCTGTGCCAGGATATTTCCCGCTTCAAAGGGGACTTGTGTTCATTGAGGTCTTTTACAGAAAAAGTGACAGCCATCCAGCCCTGCACTAGTGCATACAGCTTACTTGTGCAGAAGTACATTTTCACCAAAACAGAATATTGGCACTTCATTAAGAAAAACAGCCCTTTTGTGTAGCTCTAAAAATTGTAATCCATAGAGAAAAATTATTCTGCTTAATACAAAGATACATTGTTTTATTACAGATCAGGTTAGATGATCTTTTGAGGTGAATGTGATGCAGACTGTAAAGCAGTAGAATACACTGCTTTTGGAGTTTGTAAAATTCCTTTTTGCTTATGTCAGTTAAAGTAATTTTTCCCAAAGTGATGTTTAGGTTAAATAGATGGCTAAATAGTTTCCATTAAAAGGAATGGCAGTACACTGTCCATAATTTTTGTTAACAACTCTTCTAAAGAATATTGTGACTAAACCAAGTCTCAAGTCTGAATCAACTTGAAGGAACAGAAAGATTAACTCCACGTTTAGTGAATGCTACATAATTTATTTAATAAAGTCTCCAAATAAGCATGGAATTACAGGCCTGACTACAATTGAATGTATCTGAAATAAGACACTTTACATGGCTGATTGAACACGAGCACACAGACAAATGGAATTGAAAAGGTTTTTTAACATGGAAAGTTTAAATTTTATGGTTCTTACTATCATAACAATCACTAACATGTAAAACAACACAAAGGGCAATCCATCTTGCAGACAACATAGAAGCTTCTGAGCTAAATTACGGCAACAAACTAATTGAAGAGCTCATTTTCATACATCTAGGTATCACAGTTTCATTTTGGAATTCAAATGCTATCAAAATGTACTACCGCCTCAAGTTCAGAATAGAAACATACAAAAAATACTTATTTGTCAAAGACAAAATGATTCAGCAAGTTCCAGGCACTTGCAAAATAAGCATTTCATGTTTGCAGCTGCATGTCACTCTGAAGGACAAGCTTCCAAAAAGAAATTCAGGAAATATTCCGAGAGGCAGCAATCCTGGGTGATGAGGAGCATAAGATGCTCATGGGAAAGGGTTTTATTTTCCTTAGTTATCACCATTAGAGAAACAATTTGTTTAGCTGGAATAAGTAGTGTCAACAGATGGAAGTCACAATATATATTTCTATATGTTACTCCATTTTTTCATTAAGACAATTTAGAATCGAAGGTTAAAGCCTTAGTGTTAAAACAAAACAGAGTATATGTTCACATCAACACAACCAGCCTGCAATGTCTCATGTTTTATTTCTCCTATACCTTCATTCATTTATCATCTTATCCTCAGCATCCTAACTTGCATGCTTAAGTCTTCACTTCAGTGTGCCATAAATTTTAAATTATTTGTAAAACGCTGTATATGCCTCAAGGTTTTTATATAAACTAAACGTTGTATCTGAAGGGCATAATTAATCATTAGTTAATGGCCACTGAGTGAATGTTAAGAGGTTACAAACCAGCTTTCCAACACAAAGACATATAGACAAAGTCTGGAAGATTCAAGTCTTACCAGCCATAAAGATCTCAGAGGAATTAAGGTGAGAAACAGCCAAGCACCTATACGCCTAAATTACAGTATCTGCAGAGAGTTTCAGAAATATACTTGTGGTGCCTCACATCATCTTTTTGTTCCTAAAAGGGAGAAACTGTACAAGATGTTTCAGGCAGAAAGACAACACTGGATGAAAATTCACATTAAAATCAAGTAATAGTACTATACTGTTTCTAGTCACCAGGTACGGAAAGAATCCTAAATGATTTGGTGACAGTTCTTTGTGCTGAAAAGAAGTTGATTAGAAAAATCAACTTTCTTCTGGCTGTTTAATGGAAGGACTTCTGTCTATGACTAATTCTTTAGAATCTGAAATCAAACATAAGCTAAGCTCTGTAAGGTGATGTCTTTGACAAGAAAATCTGCTGTAGATCTGTCCATACTAGAAATTGCAAATGGTATGAAATGGTGACAGAATTCTGCAGGAGGAGGACATGGAGCATTAATTCATGTTCATTTTGTACTGATCCAAAAAAACCCTGACACTGCTATGTTTGAAGATGTAACTGAAAGAAAAAAAAAACATCAAGATAATTACTATTTAAATAAATTTCCTTTGTGCATTTCATCACATGCTCAATACCAATATTTACGTCTTCGTATAGAATTCAGTCAGTTAGCGCTGATTCTGAAAAAATACCTCTGCACACACCCTTGACCTTTAGAATAGGATTTTCTATGCAGGGGAATACAATTGCAGGACACAGAAGCCACTCAGTTCCCCCTTTCATTAAGGAATGATCAGAGGCAAAGTCAGTTTTTTATAAAGTATTTCTTTTCCAAACATCTCTCTGTGGACACTTCAGGAGTGCTCCCTCTTACTCTGCACTGCTCTTTTCAGAAAAAACGTATTTACTTTTTTCCACACTGTCTGTGTCTGTAGCTGCACCACAAACAAAACTACAAATCGAGTGGACAATCACATCCATGTGGAAATGAAAGCAGATGGAAAACATCTATTATAACTATGGGCAGTTCAGTCATCTATCTGCGCTAACATGGGAACATTTTCCAAGGTATCTAGGTGGCTTCACTGATGCCAACCAATGTCATCAGAGCATGTAATAACAGAGGGTTACAGAGAAGACTAATTTTCTTTTTTTTTTACAAAAGCTGTAGTGAAAGGAAAACAAGTAAAAAAAAATAAAAATTTAAAAACCAAACAAAATCTCACCTAAATCCTCTTGCAACAGTTTCTCATAACTTATTCCCTGATATCGCATGGGCATTCTGTATCTTCAGTAGAAAATAGCTGGCGTCTTAAAAAAAAATTACTGGCTTGACTGATAATCCACATTTCCCCTCAGTAAACACTTTTTACCAAATTTAATTAAAAGCTTTAAAAAAAACCCCCAACATGCAGAGTATTGCCAGCAAGAGAAGTAAAGAAAAATAGTTAGCTATTGAAATATTGACTTTAACGTACAAAGTATGCCAGCTGATAAGAAACAAACAATCACTTGAAAAGGGACTATTTTTTATCCTCAGATTTGATGTTTATTCCCAGACACTGATTTGATGCAGGCAGCATCATTTGGCCCTTAACAATTTCACAAAGTAGCCTCAAATAGCTAGTATCTGGATGCTGTGTAGGTCTAAGTGTTAAATGCCAAAGGCTACATTCAGTCTCTACCCTTATTATGACACATTTCTATGATACAGCTACACCACCAAAATCTACTGAACCTCTAACTTTCTAACTTAAATGAGAACTTAGGTTCTAGTTTATTTACTGGACAGTACCACAGTTTCAAGTCCTGGCTTCAAAACCTCATCTTGGAGTCACACTGAAGTTTTGTTTGCATTCTCTTACCCACTCTTTTGTTCCCCTTTGCTTCTAGCAAGACACTGATTTTTTACACAGAGAAGAAAAAAGAAAGAAAAAAAAGAAAAAAAGCACAGATCAGGTGATGTTGTCACATTGAACAGTTTGCTTCACACTTGAATTCTTTGTATTGTCCTAACTTAGGTTCGTGTAAGTGATTGAAGGATGCCCTTTAAAAAAGTAAAAAATAATGTAATTGCACAATTTGTATATAATATTATACAACTCTGACACAGCAGAAAAATCACTCAGCAAGACAATAATCCTCTGATTTTACATAGCATATTACAACATGCATAAATCTTAGCTACCATCTTACCAAAAAATAACATCCATGTTCTCATGATCCTGGGAAGCTTACATGTTTTCTTTCATGGCAACATATGATGTCATAGTTCTTAAAGTTGTGACTTTTTTGCCATGAAAAAAGTCTCCAAAAAAATTGTCCAGCCAGCCAAGATGGCTATGTTTAATTTGCATGAGTGAGGGTAAATGCTGAGTTTCCTCTATGATGACAAATCACATGATTATTTTATATTAATGTAATTTAGGGAAAGAAAAAACTTTTCAGAAAGTGTGGACAGGGGAAGAAGGAGACAGCTCTTCCCCTCAACATCACATTCAGAGTGGAGAAATAGATTTTGCATTTTGACCATGCTAACAATTCAGTTTTGCAAGTGCGGTGCAGCTCGGGGAGGGGGAGATCACTGCGTGACTGTGTGAAGACAACTGGGAGGGTCAGACTTGGTCCTGAGACCCCAGCAGCTCCCTTGGACTCCAGGGAGGCAGGATCTGACCAATGGGTATCACCTCCCTCTACTCGTAGCAGTCTCTGACCCTGCTGTCTGAGAAAGATCCTGTAAGAGCTGTGAGTCACTGGACACACTCAACATCTGAATGACTTGCAATGACTTGGGCAACATCTCAAATCAGCAAGCAAGGTATGAAATTTACTTTTTCCCCTCAATGTGCTAAAAACTCTCCCAAAGATCAAAAAGTCAGTCACAAGCATGAAACGACAAAGATCTCCTATAGAAAGCAGCTCATACTGTGGACTAAGCACAACCGATGAACATCTCCCACATCTAACGGTGGATCTACAATGCTAAAAAATGTATTTGTATATTTTTAGATGTCCCAGAATAAGTAATAGCATACAGTGAAAAAGAGTGAAAACCATCCCCGTGGAAAACAAGTACAAGTAAAGCCACCAGGATGAAGAAAACCTGCCAAGTGAAGTCCAGCTCTCACTGAAGAGAATGGATTTATAAAAACAGCTTATTGCATTGCATATTTATTTTTGTATTCAGATTTAAAGAACATAGCAATGCCACAGATACAGCCAATCAATAGAAATTGCCTAAAAATTGTTTGCCAAGCCTACACTGTGAAAAGGATTTCCTATAGCTTATACTACTTATTTGTCTATGCCAGTAAAAAAAAATAATACAAAATGTGGACAGAATTCTGCCACAGCACCGTAGGAGTATATATATTATTACACAGTGTTCAAAGTAGGTAGTGTGGTATCCAGCCCTGTCAATGCCCAGTATTTTGTTCCAGAGGCATTAACTTCCTATAGAGGTTTTGGTTCAGAAAAATCAAGTAATAGCTTACAAAGAGTAATGTTTCATTTGTCCTTTTTCTTGCAATGTTAGATTTAACTAAGCCTGAGCCTCTTGGATCAACTGTGTGGATTTTTAAACAGCTAAGAAACTGTAATTTGAAAAATCAAGCATTTACATATAAACCCATCATCCCTGCTGATGAAGAGAGAGGCAATGACACACACAATAGCTTTGATCTGACCTTTTTGTGTTGGCAAAAGGCAGTATGGAAGCCCTGCTTTTCTCACAGAGGTTCTGTAGAACTTAATCCTGTCAGTGAGAACAAGGATGATCACCAGGAGTTACATCAGATTTCGAAGTCATGGGACTCACTGTTGGTTTAATTCCATGGGACTATCATAGTGTCCTATGGAAATGTAAGATCCCATATTTATTCAAACTAAGGGTGGTAAGGCACTCGCTTATGAACCTTCCTCTCGCTACTGGCCCTGCTTTAAATTATTGCTGTGGTTATCAACGTTTTTGAGTATGGCCTTGCCAAACTCAGCACCAGTTTTACTATTGCATTTCCATATTTGTGTATGGATATGTATACATACATATATACTGGAACATCCAGAATCTTCACTTTCAAATGCCAGCAACTCTGCTTACTTATTAACAAATTGTAGCTGAAATGGAATGACCAATACCAGCCACAGGTAACTTTTATTAGCTCCCAAGCCACTTAGTTCCAAATTTATGTAAATATTCTTCCAACAGTTCTGTGACATTATTAAAAACAACACTAACAAATATAAAAGCAAGCACCTGAGTAATAATTATTTAGTTTGCATTATTGTATCTTTAGTCATTGTGACAGTATAAAAACCATCTACTCGTTCAACACCAGAAAAAATGTATTTCTGTGAATATTCTGCTATTTAGGAGTATGAGGTAACCCAAAATACGTTTGCAATTTAAAACAAAACTCATAAGGAAATCAACTACTAAAAAAAATTATCTTATTTGTAAAGCATACTCTTAGGTAAAAGACGTATAGCTTGACCTCTTTAATTACATTTTTCTCTTAATTCAGAGAACATGATACTGAAAGGCAGGCAGTAACAACACAACTTAAAAATTGAGTAAAAAGTTGTCATATAAAAGCTTCCAAGTGAAGATGGTCTTGGTGCTTCAGTAAAGCAAATGCCAGGAGGACGCTGGGCTGTCCCCCCTTCTAAGATGCTAGTACATATATGTGTTACTGACAGTAAATTATTGAGGAATCAGATTTTATTTTCCAATTTTAAGAATTTTTTACAATAAACCAAAACACAACAATAATTTCAAAACAGTGAGTTTTTATAAGGAAAAAAAAGTTAAGCGTGATTGTATTTTCTATCCTTAAAAAACAGGGATAAATCCCTGGTGGGGTCTCTTTTGGATGCTCCTTCACCTTTTAGGACTGACAGGGGACAAGAATGACATGAAACTGCCTCTCCAACTCCTGTTACAGTTTGCCCACCTGCTTCCCTCCTGTGCATGGAAAAATGCAAAGGAGGCAGTGTAGTCCTGCAGGGCTTCTGGGATCCCCTGGAACCCCGTTTTGTGTAGCATTTCCCACACCTCCAGATTTGAACTAACTGAAGACCATTTCAAGGGGATGGTCTAGGCACTAATGCTTAGCAGCCTCTTTCCATTCTACATTTTCAAAATTTATTTTGGGGTCTTTAAACCAAATAAATACAACCTGTTTTAATTTAATTTCAAATTTAATTTCAATATGTATTTTAAATTGCAGTCTTCAGTAGGAGGACTAGTAGGAGTAAATGCTTTAATTTTAATACAGAGAAGTGAGCCTTGAAAAGACAGCATTTATTAAAAATAATTACAAATGAAGTGCAATTTTTTCTCTGTGACTTCAGCACATAGTAGCGGTCCTTTCCTGTTGAGTCAGGGTTTTAAGTGTATTGAGAGGAAGAACTTTGGGCGAATGCTGTTAAGTCATTCACTGGATAACTTTGTGGAATTAAGTGGGATCATGCTTTTCTTTTGGCTATAAAGAATTTTCTTACGACTGAGGTAAGTACTGAGATGTCTACAGAGATAGCCAAACTTTCACTTTCATTAGCAATAAAAGATATACAAAGGAGACTGACAGAAGAACAGTACAGTGGATGATGCCATTTGAATTAAAGGTTTAGCTTAGATGACCTGTCTTTCTCACCTTTATCATCACTGCTTCTTTAATATAAAGACATATGCCATGATTAATAATAAAAATTGAATTCCAAACTGAAATTGACTTACAATTATTTTTTAAATTATAGTATTATATACAGTACTTATATTTTCTACTTGCCTTTCAAGCTAAAAAAGTATCTCTTAGAACTAACTCCATGTGATGAGGCAACATGGAAAGAAAGCACATCATGAAACATGCCCTAAAGATAAGGTTAAGGACTAGGGGAAGGCCTCATGACATGTAAAAGCATCAGGTGAGTTAAATCAGTAATTCTGAGAATTTTTGTATTGCATCTTACAATGTTCTAAATTTTTGACGCTTGTTTACAATAATCCTATTTTAAAGATTCCCTTTTTCAAATAATATCAATTTGATAAATTTTATGTTAAAGTGCTAACCAACTCTAATGGAAGCTGTGATCCTCAAAGTTATATTCACTGCTTTACAGAAATCTCAAAAAAAAAAAAAAAGCATCAGAAATAGTACAGTTGCTTTGGGGTACAAGGAGTTGACATCTACTAAATGCAAGCAGGAATTGAGACTCTGTTATGAACTTCTTATCACTTCAAGTTCCCATAGGCCCCCAGATATTGGATGCATGATACGCTTATCAAACTTATCTGGGGAGAAAGAAAGCACTCAAGACAGAAAAAAGAACACATTTAGGGCAATTTTACCATTGATCTATTTGAAGCAGCCCAAAGTTTAGAGTATTAGGAATGATCTGACCAGAAATTTCAGGAAGATGAACCGTAGTTATAGATTGAATGAAATTTGTCACATTGGTGCCATTTTACTGTATATAACTGTGAACTATTGTATCTCACACAGGTAATACGGTAATGTTTGTAATCGATAAAAAATGATGCTAGGGAGAATGTTCAAAGTTAAGTCCACAGCTAAGTAATTTGCTAAATTTTATTCTAAGTGCTTGAATAATATGAATGCCTTGGAGAATTTGGACCTGATAGGTGTCTCACAGCAAATTTTTGTGATCTCACAACAGAATAAGTGAAAAGACTTAAAAAACAATAAACCTTGGTACTGAGAAAGAGGTCTGAGTAGCCTCTAGGGACGTCATGCAGAACAGCTGCTACTGATTCTGTTTTGCTGGCGACCACTGTATTCATATAACTGTACCAAACAATAGCAGAAATAGTGTGTTTGTATTTTAAAAGACAATTATTCGTGCACTGTACTTTGTGCAAAGATATTGTCCCCGTCTATCAGCCCAAGAGGAGCCTGATGCTGATGGCCCAAGACACACTCTGTTAAAATGTGCAACACATAAAAAAAAAAAAGTTGAACTTTTCACAACGCAAACCTCTTCAAAGTCAATTTGTTTGCTATTATAGTAAACTCTTTGTTGTACTAGATATCTAGTAGCAACACCACTAATATATAACTAAAATACTTGTCATTTTTCAGGTTCTTTCTCTGCTCGGGACACACCAACAATCTGTTAAAAGTAAAAATTACTGATTCAAGCTGGCGATTTTTAAGTAGACTTACTGAACAGATACTTAACCTACTAGCATTATCATCCTATCAACACCGCCTTTATAACCATGATCAAGAAGGTTACATCTCAGAAATACAATTACATTGTTAGCAAGAATGTTACATTGCTTCGTTTAGAAATAACGTGAACTAGAGTTAATTTACCCTTGAGTGACAAGATGATTTGGGGGAAGACTGATATTCTCCTTGCAATTCTCTTCAAGGAAATTTCATGTCCTTGGGGACAAAGAGGTTCACTCTACGGAAAATCTTAGGAAAATACATTTATAATAAGTAAGAAACCAGATTTCAATAATACTAAACAGACATTAAAGGTATTTTGCCTTTTTTAAGAAGATTTTTTATGTATGATTGAAGTTTATACAACACTCCAGAAAAGCCATTGTGTTAGATTGAAAAATAAATTCAGAAGCATTTTCTGTCATATAGGTACACATGAAAAAACGGAAACGTTAATGTCTTAAGAAAGTGTATGTCCAGCTTTGTACTGTTACTCATTTAACAAAGCAGAAAATAAGATACTGTACTGTAAACAAAAACCTACAGTAAAGGACAGTTTGAAATTTACACAGGTTTGAGTTCATAAACATTTTGCTTGCTCCATAACAGTTTTCATATAAAATGAATAAAAAACCCTTGGACAGCTTTCATCACTCTTAACTACTTTTCACTTAAATGCACACAGACATACTTTATATAGCAATATACTGATGTACTGTAACATGGATATTAAACTATGATTACTGCTTTTTAACTGAGATGTGTATTATCCAATCAATATCATCTGTAATTGAAATACTCATACATTATGTATTCCCATCATGTTGTTAAGTATAAAAACATGAAAATATAACTTTACATTATTTCAGTTATATACATCAGTTCAGGCTTGACAAAGATTTTTACGCTACGATTTTTAGAGGAATAAGCCCAGAGGTACAATAAATAGCTTTCCACTGTATACAGTAATGCAATTCTACTTTTTCAAAAAGTTTAATCACCATACGAATATTATTTTAATTTGGTCATTCTAGCATCGAACACTAAAAATCAGAATGCATCCCCCAACATTCCTGATGAGGAGTAATGCACAGAACACCTATGGAGTACAGATGCGTCAAGAAATGGTTTAGTTTAATTAAGGGGAAGTTACTGGTAAGTTTGACATTGAAATTACTGTATATACCTCTTTTGCTGACTGCACTGAGAGTATACACTGTGTTCACATGCTTGCAGAAAGAAGCTCAGAGCTTGTACCACAAGAAGGGATTTCAAGTTTCTAATAAATGCTGTCTTCTTCAATGTTCAGTAAGTATTCTACTTAAGCCCAAGAAATGGATTGCAACTAAAACTGCAAGTCATATTTCAAATTTTATTTGAGTTCAAAATAAAACAGAGATTTACTGATACTGCATGAGGCAATATATCCACAATGCAGAAAAATGTAAGTTTTTCAACCAAACGTATGGAATTTTATCTACAGGGAAAGCTAGAGAAACATCTTGCTTTGATTTGCATTAGCATTTAAATTAATGTTATTGCACCCTTCCTAGAATTCCTTTTTGCTTTGGAAGTAGAATTATCACTTTAAAATACACATAATTAAAACATATGGTAACTTCAGTTTGCAAAGAATACTCATTAAGATTCAGGAAAGTTTTAATATTTTCATCAGTACAGACTTGCATCTAATTCAAGTTATCATCTATCTTAATTTAAAAAGACATTGCCAAGGTTTTGTGGTTTGTTTGGTTTGGTTTTTTTTCATACAAAGAACTTCACTAGCCACTGCTTAGGATTACCTTTTAACAGTTTGAAAACTGCTTCCTCAAAGGAACAAGTTGAGATCTCTGTTCATACTTTAAAAAAATATTTAACACTATTTCACTGCTTGCCATTTATCAATTTTTACTGATAGTTTCTCTTTCTGTACATGCATTTATGAACACAACTGTACAAAAGTAGAGATAGATATGAACCCAATCTTTGGATCGTAAGTCCCTGCATGTTAGAATTAAGAGGAGCTCTGTATCAGCACCCATCTGACTCCTCATGTGCTGGTATGAAGTACCACTCCAACCCAGAACAACCTTGGCCTTCTGAGTTCAAAATGCGTATCTGATCATCACAGCTTGGGTTTGTCTGTAGAAAAAACTGCTGAACAGATTCAAGTGAGCTGGGGGTGGCGACACTGCCAAAAACTAAAACATTGACCAAACCTTGACAGTGTCCTTTTAGATTTCAGACTTTTTATAACCCAACTGTAGCTAGTAAAATTAATGGAACACTTGCAAATAAAACCATAGAAAAAAGTTTATTTCAAATGTCGAGCATTGACAAGTAATTTTATATTAACACCAAATGTTAAAGAATAGGATATACAGCAAAGTTTTAATAACAATATTAAGTTACAAGATTTGAACCTTTTAATTATTATTACTTCTCTTCTCAACATTACATATTTGGCTTGAAAAACATGGAACTGATGCCTTAAGCCTTATTTTCATATTCCACTTCCCCGCAGTCTAGATTTGTTTTTTTTCTTGGTGTTTTGTTCTTTTTTTTCTCATATTCAACCATTATGGAAGCAAGTTTATTTAAAAGCCAGTTTTTGTTTGTGAAAATACCTAAAAATATTTTTTTTTTTCATTTTAAATGTTTTGGTTTTTTTCTTATAAAACATGTCACATCTTGATGCAATTGATGTCAAGTGTGCTTAAGTCAATATGAACCAAG